>JACBWV010000610.1:67372544-67453489 GCA_013435795.1 Chlamydomonas sp. ICE-L
GTTGGCGCCACACACATACTTTCGCAAAAGTCCTATCCCCATCCATGTAGCACCCACTCCAACCACCCGGTGGATTACATCTAGCACCCAACCCTTGCACACATGGACTTCTGTTAGGGGGATATACACGAAAAGCATGAGCATGTGCTGACAAGCGTCCATCTCGCATGCTGGAAGTGACTCATCCAATGTGTGTGTGAGTGTGTGTGTGTGTGTTGAGGGGTATGTTTGGTGTGTGTGGGTGGTGAGGAGGGGGTGGGGGGGGGGGGGGGGGGGGGGGGGGGGGGGGGGGGGGGGGGAACTGAGTGTGGACAAAGGCCATATTGCACATACCCATCAGCCTCTCAGTCTTGGCATCTAAGCTCAGGTGCACTGACTGGTGGTAGATGGATGCAAGATCCGCCATTGTGACAGTGCTCTCAGCTCATGACGAGGTGTTCAAGTACAGAGAATGGGTAAACAGTAATTGATGGAGCAAGCAGGTTGGATGGGAAGCTGGATTGAGCTGACAGGAGCGATACTGATGCGCTGGAGGGAAAATTAATGTCGACAAGCACTGATGCGAAGATTTGAAGGTTTGAAGGTTTTGAGTGTCAACTGGCTGCCCGTCCCTGCTAGCAAGTCGCGCCGCGGGTGGGGAGCGACCGAAAATCGGGAGAGTCTGAAGTTGGAAGTACAGGCAGTACCAAGTTAAACCTTCCTCAGGCTCAGGGGCTGACTCGAGTTTCTTGCTTGCTCAGGCTCAGGGCACCACTTCGGCTTGTGGTTGACTACGGACGTTCTTATACCCTCTTCTCCTTTCCTTTCGTTACTCAGGTCGAAGAAAACATCTTCCGTTTTGCATACTTAATCTGGCATATTGCCTAGTTGAACTGCGCCTGTGCACCACCTAGTCATGCGCATATCTTGCTGCTATGAAACATAGATCTAGCCAGTAGTTGTTATCTGGAAAATCATTCCGTAATTCGACTTATATATAGACCATGGCGTATGGCCGGGAGGACGGGGACCGGCCCTCGACCTCTCGCGGGAATGAGGACTCTCGCAAGAGATCGAACGGCTTTGCTCAGGTTTTCATCCTATCAATTCTTATTTGTCGCACTCCTTGCGCCCAAAGCGATGCTCGTGCCATGCCCAATGCACTTCGAAACGCTTTCTCCCATCAGATTCACTTCTTTCGCCATGGCCAGATGTCCCGCGTTTTCTCCCCGCCCACCTGCCACCAACTTCTGCCATGCCCCAATTGACCTAGTATCCCCATGACAACAGCAGTCTCACCAGTGTCATGGTACAACAGCAGTACACTACTATACAACAACCACCACCTGAACAACCACCCCCAGTGTCCCCTCCCGCAATGTTCTCTGCTATTCACATCCACCAAAACATTTGACCCCATGATCCATCTGCACCCCATGTCCCTTCCCACACTCCCTCCACCACCTCCAACACCACCAATCACAGGGTACAGCAGCGCGCCCGAGCACCAAGAGGTCGGCCGAAACACGTTGCACCAAACAGGGAAACACAGGCACACTAGGGCCCGCCCCGGCCCGCAGGGGGAAAGGCCACGCACGAGGCAGAAACAGAGAGAGACCAATGGCCCCCCCCCCCCTTCTCCTCCTCCCCCCCCCCTTGGGGTCCCTAACATTAAAACCAACCCAAAATGTGTAACCACGTGACCACAAGCTTTCGCATGAGGGGAAACTTATTCTCATGCCCTAGCCACAAGCTACTCAACCAACCCTAACGTTGCCCCTCTTCCCTGAGTGAAGCCTCCTTCTTTGAGGACGGCGCGCACAAGGTATTTCATGATAGCTTTCATTCGACAATCAGCCTCGTAGTAGTATCAAAAATATGTAATCATTTGGACAGGCCGCCAAGGTAACACTGGATAGCTTAAGCGACAATCAAGCCTAGTAATGTATTATTAAGCAAGTCCCTAGGCGTGTCCCTCCACCGACCCATCTAACTTCATTTTGCCATTAGGTCGCAAGCAAAATTAGGGAACATGGCCGGCAAGAGTGGTGGCTATTCAGATATATAGTTAGGTGGCCAACAAAATATAGCAGACACAAGCCTGTTAGTTACAAAGCAGTAACATGTCAGGCTCCGTCTCGGTCACACGTCGGTCGGTTGGTCGGTCGGTCGCACAGACAGACAACGGGGTGACACTGGGGGCTCCTGCCCTCCAGAAGGGGGGGCTCTGCCAAATATGTAAACATCTAAGACAGGCGCTTAGGTATGATGCATATCTTCATTCGGCAATCAGCCTCATCAGTATTATGAAAAATATGTAAACATTTGAGACAGGCGCCAAGGTACGATGCATAAAAGCTTCATTCAACAATCAGCCTTGTGAGTATAAGTATTCATTGTTGATATGAAGTAAACATATAAAAATAATAAACTTTTGATTTGTAACATTTTTTGCCGAGCCCCCCCTTCTGGGGGGCGAGACCCCCATGTTTACCCATTTGTCTGTCCGACCATCCGAACGACCATCCATCTGACCGCGACTAAGCCTGACACGTCAGCTAATGGTCTCGTAACTAACTTGCTTCCGTTGCCACCTGCACCTGTCGCTCCGTCGCGATCCCTCTCCGCCAATTTTTAGCGTCGCTTGCAACGCTGCATAGAACTTGTTAACATTGCAACGATAAGTTCTTGTTGGAGCAAAATCTCGTTGCAATTCTCGGCAGAAGCATGCACTCTTTCTGTTGGGGTCTACACACTTTATTTATTAGACACACCCGCACACTTCACATCAGACACACCCACACATTTCACATTAGACATACCCAAACACTTCATTTAAGGGCACCCACACCTTTCACATTAGACACACCCACACACTTCATATATAACACACACCCGCACACTCCACACTAGACACACCCACAAACTTCATATATAACACACACCCGCACACTCCACACTAGACACACCCACACACTTCATATATAACACACACCCGCACATCAACCTAGAAAACACACACACCACTTCATATAGAACACACCCGTGACACTCAACACTGACACACCCCACACATGTCATATCTAACCCACACCCGCACACTCCACACTAGACACACCCACACACTTCATATATAACACACACCCGCACACTCCACACTAGACACACCCACACACTTCATATATAACACACACCCGCACACTCCACACTAGACACACCCACACACTTCATATATAACACACACCCGCACACTCCACACTAGACACACCCACACGCCCTGGCCTTTCCCCCAGACCCTGCGGAGGTCATAGGCACCAAGGTCGAACGCGGGGAGGTGTACTGCTACGTGCACTACCTAGAGCGTGACAAGCGGCTGGACGAGTGGGTACCTTCAAAGGACTTGTCACAACTAGCCACCACGCCAAGACTGTCAAATCTATCACGCCATGATACACTGCCATCACTCGGTATTGCAGGAGGGTAAGTTCTCGCAAATTGGATTGGATTATTACCGTTTTTCAGCCATTCATCAATCATCCAATCCTACATTCTTAATGAGATATTCACCCAACACAACAGCGAACTTGAAGCCGCCAGCATCATGTTTTGTCTCAGCTGAACGCTTGTAAGATTTGATTGTTACATAGTTTTCAAACAGCAAGAGTTTCATGCACCCAACAAAAGTAGGGGTCATGTTACAGCATGATAGTATAACATGGGTTATTGGCCAACTCTGGGCTGCTCGCCGTTTTCCATTTCCAATTCCCCCCCTGTGCGATACCCACGGAAACCCAGGAGCAAAAAAAAAGTAATGATAACGCCTGGTGGGGCGTGGCTTTAAGGGAGCCCGTCGTACGCGGGCAGGGAGCGGTTTTCTACCTCAACTGGACAAGCTACCATCGCGGTTGACAACAAACCCAGGAGCAGACTATATGGAGTAGAGAGTTTAAAGACTTGTCCTGGTCAAGTCCTCGCAATGTAGCTGTGGTTGGGTAAATAAAGCGTGTTTGTCCTGGGTGGCCGTGTATCGCCGGTAATACAAAAAAACAGTTTAGGGCGAAGTGGAATACAAGGGTCATCTTTCTTAAATTGCATGGGGATTGGTACACCTTATTACGAGACGTGATGTTGAGGAGGCCAGCTTGTTTGCTTGCACTGGGGCCAACCACGTGGTTGAATTACATGGTATATCAGCTTTCAGGATGCTCTACCATTGTATCCGTATTAAATTTTTATTTTACGAGGGGCTGGGGGGGGGGGGGGGGGGGGGGGCAAGGAAAATAGGCTGCCGTATCGAACTTCGCTTAAAGGGAGCTATCCTCAAGATACAAAAGACAAAAAGATTTTTTTTTAGCCAAAAATAAAGTTGTACAGAAGCAGGGGGGGGGGGGGGGGGGCAGAGGGACAGATTTTGGGACCGCATGTTCACTATGGTGTCGATTCAGACGGGCGTTGGAAAGTGTTGGACGTTCATATGTAACGAGGGGAAAGATAATTAGTTGATAAAACAGTTTTTTACCCCCCCCCCCCCCCCCGAAGTTGTTTTGACCCAAAGCGGCCCAAATCTTAACTTGACGATAAATCACGTCTGGGCAATCCCATGAAAGATGTAAGAGCATAACTGAAATGGGCAAAAAAAGATCTTTCGAACGACCCCCATTTTAGGGGGGTAGGGTGAGGTAACCGGGTTTTAGGAGGGAGAGGGGGGGGGGGGGGTAAAAAACTTTTGCCCAACTTTATTTCCCCCCTGCTTTTGTATGAAACTTCCACAACTTCAAGTCCCATCTGAATCGGACACCATATTGAACATGCGGTCCAAAATCTGTCTTTCTGCCCCCCCTTGTATTGTACAATTACTGGGTGCGTGCTTGGTGGTGTGGTGGGTGGGTGGGGGCAACGTGCAGGCAGACAAAATGGGTTGGCATTTTAGGGGGCTGGTATAATTACCCCTTTGGGGGATGGAACTTGGAGCATCCATTATTTATATGCCTTGGAAGTACATCTGTGTGTATGTGTGTGTGGGGGGGGTGTGGGGATGTGTGGGGGGGGGTGGTAATGATGTAAACGTGTAAAACTGGTGAGTGGGTTTGGGGGAACAGTGCTTGGTTGGCAGATGCCTCTAGTTTCTCAATTGCACACCTACACACATACACAATTCAGGTTCAAAATGTAGGCTCATTCATGTTCATATTTGCGGAAAAGCCCCCCTCTTCAAGGGGAGGGGGACCCCCCATGTTAACCCATTTGTCCGTCCGACCGAAAAATTTATTGAAGCCTGACACGTCATCCAACGGTCGCGTAACTAACTCGCTTCGGTCAGCTCCATCGTTGCCACCTTTCGTTCCGTTGCCAACACACTCCGCCAATTTGCCGCGTCGCTTGCGACGCTGCATAGGACTTGTTCCAATTGTTTACACTCACACTCACATATTCCAGAATGCAGTAAGCACCATGTTTGTGTGTTTCCGATTGAACACAATCACATACACTCATATATCACTGTGGCACGAACTCAGGGCCCTTGTCGGTTAAACGATTGTTTGGGGCTCAGCTATCCGGTGTTTGTCTTTTTGAAGCCCTGTGGCCTATAAGGTAGAGGCAATCCATTTAGACCTGTTTGGCCTACCCTGGATGTTCTGTTAATAATACACACATATTTCACAATTGAAATGCTCTAAATAGCTGCCCGTCGTATCGCATCTTTGACTTTTTTTTTTTAAATGGAGCTGATCCCAAGGATTACAAAAAGACAAAAAGATTTTTTTTAAGCCAAAAATAAGTTCTGTACAAGAAAGCAGGAGGGGGGGGGGGGGGGGGGGGCAGAGGGGGGGGGGGCAGAGAGACAGATTTTGGACCGCATGTTCATTATGGTGTCCGATTCAGATGGGAGTTGGAATTGTGGAAGTTTCATATAGAACGAGGGGAAAGATAAAGTTGAAAACAAGTTTTTTTACCCCCCCCCCCCCCCCACCCCCCCCCACCCCCCCCCCCCCCCCCCCCCCCACCCCCCCCCCCCCACCCCCCCCCCCCCCCCCCCCCCCCCCCCCCCCCCCCCCCCCCCCCCCCCCACCCACCCCCCCCCCCCCCCCCCAAAAGTGTTTTGACCCAAAGCGGGCCCAATCTTAACGTGACATAAATCACGTCTGGGCAATCCCATGAAGATTGTAAGAGATAACTGAAATGGGCAAAAAAGACTTTACGAACGGACCCACATTTTAGGGGGGTAGGGTGGAGTTGAGGTAAACCGGGTTTAGGAGGGAGAGGGGGGGGGGGGTAAAAAACTTTTGCCCAACTTTATTTCCCCCCTGCTTTTGTATGAAACTTCCACAACTTCAAGTCCCATCTGAATCGGACACCATATTGAAAAAATGCGGTTCCAAAATATGTCTTTCGCCCCATTGTGTATGTGTTACACTTACTGGGTGGAGGTTGGGTGTTGGGTGGTGTGGTGGGTGGGTGGGAGCAACGTGCAGGCAGAACAAATGGGTTGGCCATTTTAGGGGGCCGGTTGTATTAATTACCCCTTTTGGGGGATGGAACTTGGAGCATCATTATTTAATGCCTGGAAAAGTACATATGTGTCGTATGTGTGTGGTGGGGGGGGGGATGGGTGTGTGTGTTGGGGGGGGGGTAAGATGTACGTAAATGGTGAGGTGGGGTAGGTAACAGTTGTAGGTGCGATGCTATATTCTCCATTGCAACCCACCACTCACACACATAAACAATTCAAGGTTTCAAAATGTACCTGCCTCATCATGCCTAATTGCGGAGCCCCCTCTTCAGGGGGCGGGACCCCATGTTAACCATTTGTGCCGTCGAGCCGAAAAAAATTTATTGAAGCCTGAACGTCACCAACGGTCCGCGTAACTAACTCGCTTCGTCAGCTCCCATCGTTGCCACCTTTCTTCCGTTGCAAAACACTCCGCCAATTTGCCGCGGTCGCTTGCGACGCTGCATAGGACTTGTTCCAATGTTTACACTCACACTCACATATTCCAGAAATGCAGTAAGCACCTGTTGTGTGTTTCCGATTGAACACAATCACATACACTCATATATCACTGTAGCACGAACTCAGGGCCCTTGTCGGTTAAACGATTGTTTGGGGCTCAGCTCATCAGTGCTTTTTCTTTTTAAGCCCTTCCTATACGGTTGGGCAAGTCCATTTAGCCTGTTTGGCCTACCCCTGGACTGTAACATACACACATATTTCACAATTGAATGCTCACCATATTTGTTTGTTTCCCATTGCACACACGCACAAACACATTTCGAAGTGTAATGCTCGCCATTTCGTTTATTTCCAATTGCACACACACACACACACACACATTTCACAATCTAATGCCCGCCATGTTTTTGTATTTCCAATTGCACACACACACACAAACACATTTCAAAATTTAATACACGCCATTTTGTGTGTTTCCCATTGCACACACCAACATACACTCACATACGCTCAAAGGTTTTGGAAAATAATGCTCTTGAATGTGTTTCCAATCGCACATACACACACACAAACAGATATTGAAATGTAATGCTCACCAAGTCCGTTTATGTCCAATTGCACGCACTCACATACACACAGATTTCGAAATTGAATGCTCACCTTCTTTGTGTGTTTCTTGTCAGGGAGATTCTCTCACCCACTGGGGACAGTTTGAAAGTCACACGCCGGTTCAAGCGCTTGTACGAGGAGACTCATCACGTTGTTGCGGTAGGTGTGGATAGTAAACCCAAACACTGACACACACACAGCCTTCCCCCCCACCCCAAACAACAACACTGGGAAACGTTTGAAATCCTGCCGGTTCATCAAGCTTTTAAAAAGGAGACTCATCACGTTATGGCGGTAGTGTGGATAGTCAACCCAAACACGGACACACACACGTCTTCCCCCCACCCCAAAAGAACCCCACCCCCCACCCCCCCACCCCAAACACTGACACACACACAGTCTTCCCCCCACCCCCCACCCCCCCCCACCCGCCCACCTCCCCAAACACTGACACCCGCACACATTCTTTTTCCCCCCCCCCCCACCATCGCCCAACCACGCACCAAACACTGACCACCAACACATTCGTCCCCCCCACCAACCACCCCCCCCCCCCCACCCCCCCCCTTCACACACCCCCCCATTACTGTTTCCCGCCCACCCCCACCAAAAAAAGAAGGCTGCCCCCCCCCCCCACCCACCCTCCGCTAGCCCCCTCAACCCCCCCCCCCACTGCCACCACCAACATTCGTTCCGCCCCCCCCCCACAGCACCCCCCACGACCCGGCCCCCCCACCACCTTCCCCAACCCCACCTTCCTTTCCGTCCCACCCACCGACCACCCCCCACCGACGCCCACCCCCCACAGCTGTCCGCCATGAAACCCATTCGTCCCCCGCCGCCCCCCACCGCACAAACCCGCCAACCCTGCGCCCCACACCTTCTTCCCCCCACCCCCCAAACACTGACAACAAACCCTTCGTAACTCCCCCACCCCCCACCCCCCCCACCCCAAACACTACACCAACACTTCGTCCCCCCACCCCCCACCACCCCCCCACCGCCAACACTGACACACACACAGTCTTCCCCCCCCCCCAAACCTGACACAAACACATGTCTTCCCCCCCCACCCCCCACCCCCCCCCACCCCACCCCAAACACTGAACAACAACACAGTCCTCCCACCACCCCCTCCCCACCCCACACACACACACTGGGGACAGTTTGAAAGTCACACGCCGGTTCAAGCGTATGTATGAAGAGAATTAATCAACGTCGTATCCGGTATTTGTTTGTAGTAAACCCAAACACTGACACACACAGTCTTCCCCCCACCCCCTACCCCCACACAACCACACACCCTGGACAATTGAAATTCACACCCTGTTCAAGGAGTTTGTATTAGTATATTCCTCACTTGTTGCCGGTAGTGTGGTAGTAAAACCAACCCGGACACTGCCACACACACAGTCTTCCCCCCACCCCCCCAATCACACCCACCACCGCCATCCACCTCCAACCTCTAATCAAACCCCAACCTCCCCCACCACTGCCATCCACCTCCAGACCTCTCCTCCAAACCCTCTCCCCCTCCCCCTCATCGACACCCCCCACCGACCCTCTCACTCCACCTCAAACCTCTCCTCAAACCTCACCCCTACCAACCAACTCCCAACCTCTCCTCCACCCCCAACCTCCCCCAACACCACCATCCACCTCGAACCTTTCCTCCAATCTCACCACCCCAACATTCCCAACCTCTCCTCAAACCGCAATCACCCCCACCAAACCCCCCCCACCACCGCCATCCAACCACCTCCCGCCGTCACCACCCCAACAGGGGTGGGGCAGAGAAAAACCCCAAACCTCTCCCCACCCCACACCACAAACACCACCACCACCCCCAACCTCTCCTCCAACGTCAACCACCCCCACCACCGCCATCCACCTCCAACCTCTCCTCCAACCTCTCCTCCCCCCATCACCACCACCCCAAAACCTCTCCTCCAGCCGCCAACCTCCCCCCCGACACGCCCCATCCCCCCCCCCACCACCAAACCAAACTCTAAACCAACCACGTACCCCTCTCACCCCCAATCATCTCCTCCACCGCCATCTCCACTTAAACCTCATCACCTCCACTACTACCACCCCCAGACCCCTCCAACCCTCTCCAACCCCAACCACACCCCGCTCCACCACCATCCACACCCCAACCTCTCCTCCAACCCCCCCCACCCCCACCACCACCGCCATCCACCTCCACCTCATCCTCACCACCCCGCCACCACCCTCAACCTCATCCCCTCCCCCAGAACCCCAACCACCCCCCACACCGCCATCCCCACCCTCCAACCTCACCCCCGCCCCCCACCACCCTCACCTCTCCCCACACCACAACCACACCCCCACACACCGCCCTCATACCCTCCAACCCACACCCCCCACCACCCTGCAACCTCTCCCCCAACCCCAACCCCACGCCCCCCCCGCCCAACCGCCATCCACACTTCAACCCCTCCTCCGTCCGCCAAGCCCGCCGGCCACCCCTACCCGATCCTCTCCTCCCACCCACCACCACCCCCACCACTGCCATCCACTCGAACCTCTCCTCCACAACCCCCCCCCCCTCCCCCCCAATCACCCCCCACCACACCCATCCACCCCCACCTCTCCTCCAACCTCACCACCACCACCCCCAAACTCTCCCTCCAACCCCATCCAAACCTCACCCACACCACCCCAAACCTCTCCTTAAACCTCAACCACCCCCACCACCCCAACCTCTCCTCCTCTCCTCCACCCCTCACCACCCCGCCCACCACTGCCATTCCACCCCAAACCTCTCCCCCCCCCCACCACTGCCATCCACCCCCAACTCTCCTGCAACCCCAACCACCCCCAACCCAACCCCACCACACCTCCCAACCTCTCCTCCAAACCTCACCCACCCCCACCACCGCCATCCACCCCCAACCTCCCTGCAACCCCACCACCCCACCACTGCCATCCAACCACCACCCAACCCTCCTCCAACCCCCACCACCCCCCCCACTGCCCATTCCCCACACGCCATTTCTCCTCCAACCCCAACAACGCCCCCCCACACCCAACCTCCGGCTCCACCAACCTCTCCTCCCCCCGTCACACACCCAAACAGCCGCCCCCCACCCCCCCACCTCCCTCCCCCCCAACCTCATCTCCCAACTTCCCCCCCCCCCCCCCCCCCCAACCACCCCCACCTCAGAACGGTCCTGCTATCCACCTTCCAACTCATCCACCCCACACCCCCCCGCCCCCTCTCCTCCAACCCTCCCCCCACCCCCAACCTCTCCTCCAACCCCACCAACCACCCCACTCCGCTAGCCACCGCCAACGTCACACCCACCCAAACCAAAAATAACCACAAACCAAAAAACCCAACAAACACACAACAACGAAACCCACGAACCACACCCCCAAAAAACCACAACCCCACCAAAACAAAAAACACACCACCCACAAGCTATCCTCCAACACCCCCACCGCCCCCACCACCGCTATCCACATCCAAACTTCACCCCACAACCACCCAACCTCTCAGCCAACCCCCACCACGCCCCCACCACCGCTATCCACCGCCAACTTCACCACCCCAAACCCCCCCCAACTCTCCTCCAACCCCACCACGCCATCCACCCAAAAAACCAGGATGATCATTGCGGAACAGGGGAGCAGCAAAAGAGCACTCAACACAATAGTGAGAAACATCCAAGTAGTGGGTTTGTTCTCGGGCGTTTGGAAAGGACACATGCGAATTCTCCCCACCACTACAACACATTCCTCCAAACATCATTCAACCCCACCCACCCGCACCACACCCCCAACCTATCCTCCACCCCAACCACCCCCCCCCCCCCACCACACCACCAACCACCCTCTTCTCCACCCACCCACCCACCCCACCACCGCCATCCACCCCCAACCCAGGATGATCATGCCGAGCAGGGAGCAGAAAAAGAGCACTCTGCACCAAAAGTGAAGAACATCCAAGTAGTGGAGTTCGGGCGTTTCGAAATGGACACCTGGTATTTCTCCCCTTTTCCAGAGCCACATGCATCCGCCACCAAGCTTTACATCTGTGAATTCACGCTGAAGTACTTCAGAAAGAAGCGAACCCTGCTGAGGCACCTTGCCAAGCTAGACATCCGACACCCCCCGGGTGATGAGATTTACCGCTCCCCTCCACAGCCTGTTGGTCAAGCCAGCTACAGTGGTGGGGCAGTGGCAGACCCTCCTATTAGTGTATTTGAGGTGAGTCTCAACTCTGTATGGTGGCCCTGGGTGGGGATGCCTGTGTTGGGGGGAGGGGGAGAGAGATAGAGAAGAGAGAGAGAGGAGAGAGAGAGGAGTGGATGGGGAGGGAGGGGGAAGAGAGAGAGAGAGAGAGAGAGAGAGAGAGAGAGAGAGAGAGAGAAAGTGTGTGTGGATGGGGGGAAGGGGGGGGGCGGGATAAGTAGAGGATACTGTGGGTCTGGCTGGGGGTGGGGTGGAATGGTATGCGTGTGTGATAGAGGCTGGGGGGGCCATGGCTGAAGTGGCGGACCCTTCCATCAATGTCTTTCAGGTGAGGCTCAACTCAATCTGGCACGGAAGCGTACATTAACATATTATATAACAAACATGTAATACATTCACATATATATTATATATGTTTTCTATATAATATGACAATGTGCGCTACATTATATACCAAAAAATAATATATTCATATATATATATATATATATATATATATATATATATTATGTTTGTTGTATAATATGTTAATGTACGCTTCCGTGCCAGATTGGGTTGGGCCTCACATGAAAGACATTGATGGAAGGGTCGGCTATGTTATATAATATTAATCGGACAAGCCGTCTCACCAGAATTCGGGTCTACTTAAAAACTAATATTATTGTGACAGTGTAATAAAATAGTTAATATTAGTTTTTTTAACACTTATATTAGTTGCCGTTCCCTAGCCATGAGTAACCCAAAAAAGAAACTGTGCCAGCATCACCAGCATCACAACTCACCATTTGTCTCCTTCCATGGTCAGGTGGATGGCAAGAAGGCCAAGGTGTACTGCCAAAACCTTTGCCTCTTGTCAAAGCTCTTCTTGGACCACAAGACCCTTTACTACGACGTGGACCCCTTCTTGTTCTACGTGCTCTGTGAGCGCCACATGCATGGCTACCACATGGTGAGTGGGGTACTAGGGTGCATCAGAAGCACCATATGCAATCGTACACGTGTTGGGTGGAGTAGTGGGGTGTGGGGTACATTAGATGCACCGTATGCTATAATGCATGTGGTGGGTGGGGTACATTAGAAGCACCATATGCAATCATACACGTGTTGGGTGGAGTACTGGGGTGTGGGGTACATTAGAAGCACCATATGCAATCATACACGTGTTGGGTGGAGTACTGGGGTGTGGGGTACATTAGAAGCACCATATGCAATCATACACGTGTTGGGTGGAGTACTGGGGTGTGGGGTACATTAGAAGCACCATATGCAATCATACACGTGTTGGGTGGAGTACTGAGGTGTGGATACATGAGAAGCGCCATATGCTATAATACGCGTGATGGGTGGGGTACATTAGAAGCACCAGATACAATACTGCACATGGTGGGTGGGGCACAAGAGGGTGGGGTACATTAGAAGCACCAGATGTAAGGATGTGCAAGGGGGCGGCACAGGGGGTCGTTATAGGGCGGCTGCAGCCTATGGTGGGGTACACTGTTGATTTGGTGTGTAGCAGGGTACTTCCAAGCGCGCGCTTCTGCGCGCTAGCGCGCTGCCTTTTCGAGCCCCACTGCACGTTTTGTGCAGTTTTTTGCAACCCCCTGTGGGTGCAGCAAGCAATTTTTGCGCTTTTTGCACCACACATCGCAGTTTTATTTTTCCAAGTGCGCTAAAGCGCTGGCCAATTTGGTCAATGGAAGTACCCTGGTGTGTAGGGGTGTGGTGGGTGCATGTGACACGTTTACTCATTTGAACATAGTAGGTGGGGGTCGGGGCTTTACTTATCATCTACAGACTGCAGCTACTAAGCAGCTCCCCTGACTGGCTTTTCGGCCGGCCTCACACCGCCTTGTGCACTTTGAAGACACAGTCAGCTGCCCAGAACTGCTGAAATAGTTCGGCGTAGCCTAGTGTCTGTCTCAGGGAGCTGCCTTTAAGCTGTTAACTGTTGCTAATAAGAGAAGCCATGGTGAGGATAGAGAAGGGTCTTCAGATGTGAGCACTGGTTGGTGTCTGACCACCCTTACTTCTCAAACATGCGTAGGTCGGCTATTTCAGCAAGGAGAAAAGCTGTGTGGAGGAGTACAACTTGGCGTGCATCCTCACGCTCCCCTGCTATCAGAGAAAGGGGTATGGAAAGTTCCTCATAGCATTCTCGTACGAGCTGTCAAAAAGGTGAGCCAAAAGCGTGAACCCTAAATCCTACAACCTGCCATGCATCCTGACGCTCCCCTGGTATCAGAGGAAGGGGAATGGAAAGTTCCGCTTATAGCATATTTGATCGAATCTCTCAGATTGGCGAAGCAGATTCTGGTGATTACGTTTCGCATTGGGAAGTTGGGTGGCAGGAGGCAGTCGGCTGTGCACACGAGGGGTGTGTTAGATAGGGCTACCACCATACCCACAACAAGAGCAGCAACAGCAACCATAACGAAAGGAACAATGACTAACTTGTGCGTGTGATTTCAGGGAGGGCCTCATCAGAGTCCCAGTTCAAGTTCTGCCTCCTGACACTAATTGTGTCTGCTCTTTCTGCCTCCAAACACTAATTGTGTCTGCTCTTTCTGCCTCCTGACACTAATTGTGTCTGCTCTTTCTGCCTCCTGACACTAATTGTGTCTGCTGCTTCTGCCTCCGTGACACTAATTGTGTCTGCCCTCTTTCTGCCTCCTGATACTAATTGTGTCCTGCTCTTCTGTTCTGCCTCCTGACACTAATTGTGTTTTGCTGCTCTTTCTGCCATCCTGACGCTAATTGTGTCTGCTCTTCTGCCCCCTGGACACTAATGGTGTCTGCTCTTTCTCTGCCTACCTGACACTAATTGTGTTCTGCTCTTTCTGCCCCCTGACACTTAATTGTGTCTGACTCTTTCTTCTGCCCTTCCCTCCTGACACTAATTGTGTCTGCTCTTTCTGCCCCCTGACACTAATTGTGTCTGCTCTTTCTGCCTCCTGACACTAGTTGTGTCTGCTCTTTCTGCCTCCTGACACTAATTGTGTCTGCTCTTTCTGCCTCCTGACACTAATTGTGTCTGCTCTTTCTGCCTCCTGACACTAATTGTGTCTGCTCTTTCTGCCCCCTGACACTAATTGTGTCTGCTCTTTCTGCCTCCTGACACTAATTGTGTCTGCTCTTTCTGCCCCCTGACACTAATTGTGTCTGCTCTTCTGCCCCCCTGACACTAATTGTGTCTGCTCTTTCTGCCCCCTGACACTAATTGTGTCTGCTCTTTCTGCCTCCTGACACTAACTGTGTCTGCTCTTTCTGCCCCCTGACACTAATTGTGTCTGCTCTTTCTGCCTCCTGACACTAACTGTGTCTGCTCTTTCTGCCCCCTGACACTAATTGTGTCTGCTCTTTCTGCCCCCTGACACTAACTCATCAAGTTGTGTATCCTGAGACTTACTTGTGTGTGCGTCAATGTGTGTCCAGGAAGGCCTGCATCAGAAGCCCTTCTTCTCAAGTTCTGCCTCCTGACACTAACTTGGTGCCGTCGTGCCTTTCCTGGCCTCCTGACACTTACTTGTGTGTGCGTCAATGTGTGTCCAGGGAGGCCTGCATCAGAAGCCCACTTCAAGTTCTGCCTCCTGACACTAACTTGTGCCTGTGCTTTCTGCCTCCTGACACTTACTTGTGTGTGCGTCAATGTGTGTCCAGGGAGGCCTGCATCAGAAGCCCACTTCAAGTTCTGCCTCCTGACACTAACTTGTGCCTGTGCTTTCTGCCTCCTGACACTTACTCGTGTGTGTGTCTGTGTGTCCAGGGAGGGCCGCATTGGAACCCCAGAGCGCCCCCTCTCCGACTTGGGCGTGGTCAGCTTCCGGAGCTACTGGGCATGCATCCTGCTTGAGCAGCTGCGCAACGTGAAGGGCGACGTCTCCATCAAGGAGATTAGCGACATCACCATGATCCGTGGTCAGGATGTGGTGGACACCTTGCAGGTGGGTGTAGGGAACGGCAACCAGTGTTCCATTCCGTCGCCATTCCGTAGAATGCTACGCCCCCCGGACCCCCCGATATCGGGACGCGCTGCCCCCCGACCCCACCAGGCTCCGCGCTTTACGCTCTGCCATGCGATGGCTACGCAACTATCCTGAAATCAGGGTTGAGTAGCCCATGTAGCTACTCAACCTGGACTACAGAAATCTGAAATAAAGACACTGACGGCAACTGGACGGCAACTAATATTAGTGTTTAAAAAACTAATATTAGCTCATATTATAATAGTGTCACAACAGTATTAGATCTCCAAATAAAATCAAAATTCTGGTTAGACGGCTCGTCCGACTAATATTATTTATTCACTAATATTATGTAACATAGCCGACCCTAGGTAGGTGTGATTGGATGTGCCTTCGACCTGAGCTAGCTGTACTTATGTGTGTGTGTGTGTGTGTGGGGGGGGGGGGGGGGGGGGGGGGGGGGGGTAGGTGTGACTGGATGTGCCTTTGACCTGAGCTAGCTGTACTATTGTGTGGGTGTGGGGGGGAGGGGGGGGGGGGGGGGGGTATGATGGATGTGGACTCATTTACTTATAGGCACGGTGTTGATTAGAGACATTGGATTGGAGGTTAGTTGGGAACAACAATAAGATATCACATGATGCCGGCAGTTCGACTAGGCCAAATTTACCATTTATATACAATATCGTATGATATCATACTCGCCTTTGGCCCGCATCATTTGATATGCCGGTCCCTAGAGATTAGCGACATCACCTTGCTTTGATCAATGGGCGATTCGATTTATTTGTTGCTTCGTTGACTCATTGTATGTATGTTACAGTCCAGGGGTAGGCCAAATAGGCTTAAGGGACTTGCCCAACCGTTAGGAAGAGCTTAAAAGAAAAAGCACTGATGAACTGAACCCCAAACAATCGTTTAACCGACGGGGGCCCTGACATTGTGCTACCGTGATAATTTAATTCATTTCGTCATACTGCAGGGTTTGGGCCTGATCAAGTACTGGAAGGGCTCCCATCTCATCCATGCGGACCCCAAGATTGTCCAGGAGCACTACGCCAAGTTTTCCAAGCAGAAGATGCTGAATGTGGATCCTACCTGTCTCCATTGGCAGCCCCTGGTCACCACCAACCGCAAGAGGCTGCAGTGACCAACGATATCATGTCTGCATGTCCAATGTTTTTCTTTTGGGCTTTTCGGCATCGTGCTTACGCTGCGTTGGATACCAGTTCACGCAGTGTTCCTTTCAATTGGCCCGTCCTACAAATATAGAGTTGATGTTGACAGCTCACCGTCTTCCAATTCAAAGGTACCAACGGAAAACAAAGAGCATACTAAGCGAATTAGACACTTTAAAGACCTGCCCAGGTCTGAGACCTTGGGACTGGCAAATGGTGTGATTCCTGTCCCTCTCCATTCTTTTGATTTTGATATAATTGTTGGGAGCTGCTTAGTTGAACCCCTGTAATAATTTGCGTACGTTTTGAACTAACCTGGTTGGAAGACTCCATTGTTGGAAGTTGTGGTGCGGGTTTATCTTTGGTCGACTCTAGCCTGTCTAAGACATTGTGATGTTGATGATTGTGCCATTGGTACTACTTGATACTAAGGGTAAATGAAGAATGCTTCATCTGTACTCTGCAACAGTGTACTTGAACTTGGTTGCATGGCTAGCCATTTGGCTGCTTGCCGTCTTCGATATCTTTCGACGGTACCAGCTGAGAGGTGCATGACTATAACGGTACTTATAAGCTGGGGTGTATGACTACCGGTATACACTTGTAAACTAAATCGTGTGATTCCGACACCTCTACATTATGTAGATCTAGAGAGGATAGTTAGAAGACCCCCCCACCCCAATCGGAAGTTGTGGTGTGGGTTTGTCTTGGGTACACATTGGCTGTCGACTCTTTTGTAGGAGTGGCAACGCCATTCGAACTGAATCCTCGGTGTCGCTGGTTTGTGTCGGGAGACCCACCTCCTGGAGTGAAATACCTTTCACAACATAAACAAAAAGCATATGACAATGCACCGTAATGTGTTGTAACGCAAGGCTCGACCCATGATGACGAAACTGGAGAGAGGGAATTAAGGCAGTACAAGTTGTACTCACAGGGGGGAACCCATCTAAGACTGTCATTCACCGGGCTTGGACTAGAACATGCAGAAATATAAATAGGGGGGGGGGGGGGGCAATCATCCCCCTGGAGGAGTTTTTTGGGCCTGTTCCATACGTCTTCAGCACGCGACAATGGACTAGAGGGAGACAGTGGCATGGGTTTGAAGTTTGGTGCAGAGCTTGAGGGGAATGAGGGCGGGTACTGAGATGCCTAAGCGGGTGAGGTTGGGAAGTTCATTAGTGGGTATGGTCTCTGTGGTACCCAATGTAACAACTGAGATATCACTTTATATCCCTGATCTTTCAGAGCCTGTGATAGGGTCTTGTGATGGTTCCCCTATCCCGCATATTTAACCGAGTGGTTGGTGTCAGAGCAGTAGCCGACTTCAACTATGTGGATGGGGGGGCATGCGGTGATCTATCTAGTATATAATAAGTCCTATAGTCAAAATGGTGCAAGAACCGTGGAGTTCTCCGACTTGGACTTGGTTACATGGGTCCAGATTTAATAAAGGATTCTTGTATGTATGTTACAGTCCAGGGGTAGGCCAAATAGGCTAAAGGGACTTCCCCAATCTGGTGTATCTCGCGGATGTAACCATAGGACTCCCCGGTATGGTCCAGACCCGGTGGTTACGGCTTCGGCCACCGGAGTTCGAGCCCCGCTGCCGGAAGACGGCGGGTGGTTTCTCGAGTCCGACTTTAGGGCGGTGTTGTTTCACTGCTAGGACATGAGCCCCTTGTACTCTTTCAACCATAGGACTCCCCAAGCGGACAACACGTTTTCCTCATACACCACACCCAACCGTGATAGGAAGGGCTTAACAAAAAGGCACTGATGAACTGAAAACCCAACAATCGTTATACCGACGGGGGCCCTGAGTTCGTGCTACAGCGATCATTTAATTCTACTCGGCAGTAATATCCATGCGCGGCAGTATCTCATATCAAATATTCTCAGGCGTCTACCCTGCCCTGGCTTTGCTCCGTCAGCAATGCCGTAGTCAGCACCGTCAGTTACCTAGTCAGCATTTCAGCAACTCGGCAACGACAGCGACAGGTCACCAAGTGCATTTTAATCCCCTGATTTATGCCGACCTTCGGATCCAGTAAAAACACGATTCTGCGAGTATATCTGCACAAATCCCGTGCATTATCATACCGGTACTTTAAATTAGCGGCTAAGCAGGTGCACTAGGTTCATTTACATTTGGCTGATCAGCCAGCCAGGAGACCTGCCTAGAAGCTGCTGCTTGTGGCCGAAAAACAGTGATTTAGCTACATTTTAGCCCACGTTGAGCATGCAGCAGCACTTTGATATCGGTGATTTTATTTCCGACTGGAGATATTTTCTCTAGCTAGGGTTTTATAATCCAAAGTAGGGCTTCCAACGCACTCCATATGCATACGTCAGCATACACGTATCTTTCCGCAGCTATATTTAGGCCGATCCTCTTTGCTGCAGTAAAAAGGTTGAAGTCCGTAACTTTGCTTAAAATCCCAAAGCGTAAACTGTTCAGGAATTTACAGACGGCCCATTTTCCAAGTCGCTTCCGAAAACTAAGAGTCGAATTCTTGTACATAAATATCGGGATATCCGACATGCAGGCTACACCAGGGGACGAAACAGCCCAGGCCGATCTGCAACAAGAGGCCCAAAAGGGTAAGCCTCAAGTCCTCATATTTGTTTCTTGCTCCTCTGCTTTCTTGCCTATGCCCATTGAAATCTTCAGTCCCTTGTCATATACAGGCCATCGTTGGCCTACGACAATAAATATAGCGGACAAGTGAACAATAATATGCTCCCTTCTGGTTTGCTTTCTTGCTCCTTCGCTTTCGTGCTTGCACCCGTTAATTGATACCGCATTTGGAGACTGATTGGATGATCCACCCGGATGCTGTGAGCGTGCTTATCAGCTTATCTTGGTTCAACAATGGCTTTCCCGGCAACCACATTGCCAGGCAATCCATGATTGATGACCCAAGATAAGCACGGTAATGCAATGTTATGATACCGATGAATAACCGTTTGGAGATAAAGCAGCAATAATATAGCAGCAATAATATAGGTTTGATACCCTGTTGATTTGAGTTGATTTGAGTTGTAATGAGATGAGAGGACTGCTCCATGAATCCAATAGCTACAAAAAACTGTAAAACGTTAAGACGGAGGTGTCTATAAAGCAGCAATACTATACATAACAAGATAATAAAGATAACAACTGAACATACGATAGTTCTGACGAATAACTCTTTAAGGTACCTGTAGTATCTGGTGCTCAGGATTTTGATGACACTTGCTACGACACCAGCATCGCCAGCATCAGCATCTGTTGTAGACCGGATTATATACCGGCTACTGAGTTGCTCAGAGAAGCCAGTGTGTAGTCACTGACTGGCTCTGCACTGTGCACGTGTCTATGTGATCACGTGCACCGCCGTGCAGTACTACTGTACTGCCATCGGCTAGTATATCATGCCCGCCCCTTCCGCATCTTGTAATCAATTCCTTACTGCAATCTATCAGTTGCTACTATCTCTCCAGTTTCTCGCAGTCTCACACTCTCCAAGATACCAAAGCATCCGTTGCACCACATACTAGTATTATCATACTACAGGTTGTCAGCTAGACTAATTAAGGCCGCCTAGAGGCGTGTCCCGAATGAAATGAAATTAATTCTTAATTCAATCGATTGTAATTGATATTGATTCCATTTTATTTTATTTATTTAATGTTGTGTTATTTAATTCGATTTATCCCATTCAATTTAATTTAATCGACGTGATTTGAATGCATTTAATTGCTATAATTTTTATGAATCCGTATCGGATTTCATTTCATTGAATTTGATGTAATTGAATTTCATTGAATCGATTGATGTTTTAGCATTGTTAACTACAAAGTGACGCACTACAGGTTGTTAGCTATACTAACTGACCACGCACTTCAGTATATGATGCACCGGATTGTGATGCCATCAGCAAGCAATTCAATGTGGACATGTGGTGCTATCGATGAACTGTATACCGGTATGGTGGGAACATAGGGTTTAGGGTAAAAAACTAAAAACCTGAACATAACGAGAAATAGGTATACACAAGTCTTTATGAGAGTACTTGACGGCAATCGTATTAGTTCTGACTTCTTAGCAGGAGCAGGGGTTAAGCAAGGAGATGATGTGTCCCCGCTATTGCTTGGTCTCTTTATTGACCAATCGAAGGAAGAGACAATTGCTAAAAGAGATGTTTGCATTTTATGTTAGAACGCCCTTTATATTCTGAGGATAGATATTTGCTTTTTGAAAAACTGAAAATTGAACCTGAGTTGGTCGATAAAGACTCCGGCATGAGGCTGGCCATGAATCCTGGTTCCTTCGAATAATATAAATATCCAATAAATGTAGACAAATATGCGATCAGAATACAGGGGGGGTCTAACAAGTTTTGTCTAGCCTCTACCGGCCTCTACGGTCGTTTTTTTTTATTTGCCCCTCCCCCCACCCACACACCCACCCCACACACAGGCACATACACACCACCACCACACACACACACATACACACACACACACATACACACACACACATACACACACAGCTTGTGAGGCCCATATCTCCTCGACCAATTATAATTAGGGGGTCCTATTAGGGTCTTTAGTGATCCTCTCATCGAGCGCTATCCATGTGTGGTCTTACATGTGCATTTATGCAAAGTTGGACAAAGTTGTCTAGCAAACCCCCTTTCCTAGCCCTGATTATGAGCTGACCTAGCAAGTTTGGTTTTTTTGAGAACTTGAATATGATTTAAAGGCTTTGTTGCATGTCTGTCTGTATGTACGTCTCAGTACAAGGGTAGGTCAAATAGGCTAAAGGGACTTGCCCAACCATGATAGGAAGGGCTTACAAAGAAAAAGCATCATTGATGAACTGAACCCCAAACAATATTTTTACCGAGTTCGTGCCACAGTGATCAATTAATTATACAACTATATACAATATGATAAAATCATCATCCCATGTCGTTGTAAATGAATAATAAATGCCGCATGCCTTTGCCTGGTGAATCACAAATATTTGTTGTCGTGGGTTGGTATCTCTCACCAACCTAAGCGCGCCTACTTTGCATATTGTAAGAGTGGCACCACCATTCGAACTGAATCCTCCGTGTCGCTGGTTTGTGTCGTGAGACCCACCTCCTGGGGTGAAAGTCCTTTCACAACTTAAAAAAAAAAAAGATTGACCCATGTCAAGCCCCCTGCCCACAGCACCCGGGGGAGTCCACCAACCAGTCTCCAACTAAGAATATAAGGGTACAAGCAGGAAAGCAAAGAAGCACCAACGCAAAAAGAAGCAGGATTGGGATAAACGAAGTCAACAGGGATTTTATTTTCAGCTATAAGCAGCAGCTTCTAGACAGCTCCCCTGACTCCTTATTCAGCCTAACCTGACATAGCCTATTGCACCTTGAGGCTGGCACAAGCAGTCATCCAGGACTGCCGTCATGTTTGGGAATGCCCCAGTGACTGGCCCAGGGTTGTGCCTAGAAGCTGATTCGCGATTCGTGATTCAACGGAAGCTCCATGTGACAGCGAGGGAACCCATCGGTATGCTTACGTTTATGAGGCGGACCAGAAACATACATCCCTCGGGCCGATAGCGGCTTGCAAAGCAAAGCATGCATATTGTATGTTACCCCGAATCACTATTATCCCCCCCCCTCTGCATACAGGACATTGGTCGGCCCAGGGTGGCTGGAAAGGTGCCTTTAGTGGAATATACAGCCTTCTAGGAAGCTGGGTGTCGCCAAGAGTAGGTTTGTTTTTTGTGGCTTCATTTTTACATTGCCTTCCATTGTTATGGGATGGGCACACCAGTGTTGAGCCAAGAGCGAAATGCAATGTACTTTAGTGAATACAGCTACTCACTATTATTATAAAGCAAAGGGGATAAATCAACGGGACCTAACCTGCACCAGTGGAATATGTTGTGGCAGAAATACCAACAGGATCAAATAAACAGGCCATAGACCAGCTAAAATCTGATCTATATGACAGGTAGGGATCGATTGCCCGTTGCCCATTGCCCATCGCCCATCGCCCATCGCCCATCGCCCATCGCCCATCGCCCCATTGCCCACTGCCCATTGCCCATCGCTTATCGCCCATCGCCCATCGCCCATCGCCCATCGCCCATTGCCCACTGCCCATTGCCCATCGCCCATCGCCCATTGCCCATCGCCCATCGCCCATCGCCCATTGCCCACTGCCCATCGCCCATCGCCCATCGCTTGACGCCCATCACCCATTGCCCACTGCCCATCGCCCACTGCCATCGCCCATTGCCAGCGCCCCTCCATCGCCATCGGTCGCCATCGCCATCCGCCCCTGCCCACGCCCATTGCCCATCGCCCAATCGCCCATCGCCCATCGCCATCGCCCATCGCCACTTCCCATTGCCATCGCCCCTCGCCATCGCTCGCCCATCGCCCATCGCCCCTCGCCCCTCGCCCATCGCCCATTGCCCCCTGCCCCTCGCCCATCGCCGCATCTCCCATCTCCCATCGCCCAGCGCCCATTTCCCTCGCCATCTCCCATCGGCCCATCGCCCATCGCCCATCGCCCATTGCCCACTGCCCATTGCCCATTGCCCATCGCCCATCGCCCATCGCCCATCGCCCATCGCCCATTACCCACTGCCCACTGCCCATCGCCCATCGCCCATCGCCCATCGCCCATCGCCCATCGCCCATCGCCCACTGCCCACTGCCCACTGCCCATTGCCCATCGCCCATCGCCCATCGCCCATCGCCCATCGCCCATCGCCCATTGCCCACTGCCCATCGCCCATTGCCCATCGCCCATCGCCCATCGCCCATCGCCCATCGCCCATCGCCCATCGCCCATCGCCCATCGCCCACCGCCCATTGCCCATCGCCCATCGCCCATCGCCCATCCCCATTGTCCCCTACCCATCGCCCTCGCCATCGCCCATCGACCCATCGCCCAATCGCCCATCGCCCATTGCCCCCTGCCCATTGCCGCCGCATTTGCCCATCGCCCTCGCCCTATCGCCATCCCCATCGACCTCGCCCTTTACCCCTGCCCACTTCCCATCCTCCCATTCGCCCACCGACATCGCCTCATCGCCCATTCCCCCCTGCCCATTGCCCATGCCCCCGCCCATCGCCCATTGCCCATCGCCCATCGCCCATCGCCCATTGCCCATTGCCCATTGCCCACAGCCCATTGCCCATCGCCCATCGCCCATTGCCCATCGCCCATCGCCCATTGCCCATCGCCCATCGCCCACTGCCCACTGCCCACTGCCGCCATTGCCCATTGCCCATCCCCCATCGCCAACTGCCCACTGCCCACTGCCCACTGCCCATCGCCCATCGCCCATCGCCCATCGCCCATACGCCCCTGCCCCACTGCCGCAGCTGCCCACTGGCCCATCGACCCATCGACCTCGACCATCGCCCATGGGCCCATCGCCCATCGCCATTGCCCCATCATACATGCCGCTGCCCGCCAGCTTACCATTGCCGCCCGCCCCCGTCGCCCCATTGCCGCCCATTGCCCATGCCCATCGCCCATTCGCCCTCCCCCATCGCCCATGCCCACTTCCCACTGCCCATTGCCCCTCGCCCATCCCATACCCCTCGCCCATCGCTCCATCGCCCCATCGCCCATCGCCACTGCCCATCGCCCATCGGCCCATCGCCATAGCGCCCATCGCCTCTTGCCCATTCCCACGCCACTTCCCCATCGCCCATCGCCCATCGCCTATCGCCCACTGCCCACTGCCCAATGCCCATCGCCCATCGCCCACCGCCCATCGCCCATCGCCCATCGCCCATCGTCATCGCCCATTGCCCACTGCCCACTGCCCATTGCCCATCGCCCATCGCCCATCTCTCATTGCCCACTGCCCATTGCCCATTGCCCATCGCCCATCGCCCATTGCCCATCGCCCATCGCCCATCGCCCACTGCCCACTGCTCACTGCCCACTGCCCATCGCCCATCGCCCATCGTCCATCGCCCATTGCCCATTGCCCATTGCCCAATACCCACTGCCCATCGCCCATCGCCCATCGCCCATCGCCCACTGCCCACTGCCCACTGCCCATCGCCCATCGCCCATCGCCCATCTCCCATCGCCCATCATCCTCGCCATTTTGCCCCTGCCCCACTGCCATTGCCCATCTCCACCCTCGCCCATCCCCATCGCCCATTGGGATGCGATGCCCATGCCCATTGCCCCATCGCCCATCGCAAATCGCCCATCGCCCATCGCCCATTGCCCATTGCCCATTGCTCATCGCCCATCGCCCATCGCTTATCGCCCATCACCCATCGCCCATGCCCCACTGCTATCGCCCATCGCCCTCGCCCCCATTGCACATGCCCATCGACCATCGCCCACGCCCATCGCCAATCGCATCGCCAATCGCCCAATGCCCACTGCCCATCGCCCATCGCCATCGCCATCGCCATCGCCATGCCACGCCCATCGCCCATCGCCATCGCGCATGCCCAGTGCCCTTCGCCCATCGCCATTGCCCATCGCCCATCGCCCATGGCCATCGCCCCATCGCCACGCAACTGCCCACTGGACCATTGCCATCGCCCATAGCCACGGCCATCGCCATCGCCCATCTGCCAATCGCCCATGACATAGCCCATCGACCATTGAACAAGGCCCATCGACCATGCCCAATCGCCATCGCCCAAGCAACGCCCATCGCCCATTGCCACTGCCAATTGCCCATTGCCTCGCCCATCGCCACGCCCATCGCCCTATCGCCACTGCAACCCATGCCACATGCCATCGCCCATCGCCATCGCCATCGCCAGCGCCCATCGACCATCGCCCACTGCCACTGCCCACTGCCCACTGCACACTGCCATTGCCACTGCCCATTGGACAATCGCCCTCGCCAGCGCCCATTGACCCAATGCCCACTGCCCATTGCCCAGAGCACATGCCATCGCCCATCGCCACTGCCCCTTGCCCATCGCCATAGCCAATTGACCATCGCCAGCGCCATCGCCCACTGCCCACTGCCCCATCGACCATCGGCCCATCGACCATCGCCAATCGCCCATCGCACATTCCCACGGGCCATGACCCTTGCCCATAGCCCATCGCCCACGCCCTTCGACCATCGCCCAAGCCCTTTACCCACTGCCCACTGCCCATCGCCCATCGCCCACGCCCATGGTATCGCACATTGCCCACGGCCATGGCCCATTGCCCTTCGCCATTGCACATGCCCATCGCTATCGCCCATCGCCCATTGAACATTGCCATTGCCCACAGCCCATTGCCCCATCGCCACATCGCCATTTGCCATTGCCCATTGCCAATGCCCATTGCCCATGCCCATCGCCCATCGCCATCGCCCATAGCCACAGCGCCCATCGCCAATCCACCCATTGCCACTACCATCGCCCATCGCCCATCGCCCATCGCCCATCGCCCATCGACACCATCGCCCATGCCCAATTGCCCACTGCCCCACTGCCCATGCCATCGCCCATCGCCATCGACAATCGCCCATCGCTATCGTGCCATCGACCCAAGCCATCGCCATCGCCCATCGCCCGTTGTCCGTTTCCGTTGTCCGTTGTCTGTTGTCCGTTGTCCGTTGCCTGTTGTCCAGCCAGCCAGCTAGGTAGCCAGCCAGCCAGCTTCACCAACTGCACCAACCATCTAGCTTCACCAAGTGAACCAACCAACAAACTTTACCACCTACACCCCAACCAACTTCACCAACTACAAACGCGTGACTGTGTAGGAGGATCTTCCCAACATCAGCCACGTGCATCACCGAGAGAGAAACATTGGCATGCCTGAAGAGGTGAGGTGTATGTGATTTGTAGTCTTGCAACTGATTACTGTATCTGTCATATTTCATCCTTCTGGAAGGCACTGTAATCACTACTCATTACAGTGTCAATCATCTGTCATCTTTATGAAGAAGTGGGATGATATATGCACGCCTCATTACTTCCTGATGCCCTAAGTTGTCTCTTATACTTTCGACCTGTATGCGGTGTTCAATGATGAAGAGGGGGAGCAGCCCTAGGGTGGTGAGCATGTAACCAGGCAACTTAGCTTGCGTTCAAGTTCCTAAATGCTGTTGCTGCTGCTGCTGCTGCTGCTGATGGCGATGACGTTTTACAGGTGCCCTACTGGACTCCATATGTGCCCGCAGCTTGATAAAGCCAAGGGGGACTTATGACCATCATGCTAAAAAAAAAAAAAAAAGCAGTTTATTTATTTGTATAATAATCTTGGTAGATTTTGAATGCAGGCCCGCTGTTGTATGCTTAGCAGAGTTTGTTTTCTGGGCTATATAGCTAATAGAGCTGGATGGAAGCTGCTACTCGTAGCTGAATTACGAAACAGTGGGCCCTCCGGCGTTTGCTTATCAACCTTGCTGTGAAAAGTTGGTTCCATTTTGCTGTGTACTCGGTAAAAGGCCCATTCTAATAGTTTGCAGCTTATCTTGCTTATAAGAGGTGGGGCGAGCGGCGAGGTACATCATAAATATTGTCGAACCGATGGAAAGATTTGTTGTTGGGTTCCCATGCTGTATGTATTATGGCATGCCTGTGTGTATTTTGGCAGTCAAGCCGGTAAAGGTGTAGCTAGATAGCTGTAAAGGTGTAGCTAAATAGCTGTATTTTGACAGTCAAGCCGGTAAAGGTGTAGCTAAGTAGCTGTAAAGGTGTAGCTAAATAGCTCTAATTTTGCCGTCAAGCCCGGTAAATGTTGTAGCTTAAGTAGCGTAAAGGGGTAGGTAAATAGCTGTTATTTTGACATCAAGCCGGGAAAAGGTGTAGTAAGTCGCTGTAAAGGTGTAGCTAAAATAGCGGTATTTTTTTGCAGTTCATGCGGTAAGGTGTCGCTAAGTAGATGTAAAGTTTCTGTAGTGCTAATAGAGATTTATTTTGACAGTCAAGCCGGTAAAGTGTAGCTAGGATAGTGTGCACGGTGTGTAGCTAATAGTGTTATTTTGACAGGGTCAAGACGGTAAAGGTGTAGCTAAGTAAGTAGTAGCTGTGTTAAAGGTGTAGGTAAATAGCTGTATTTTGAAGTAAAGCCGGTATACGGGTTAGGGTTAAAGGGTTGTGTAGTACGTAGCTGTAAAGTTGTGGTAATTGTAGGAAATACGTATTTGACAGTTTCAAGCGGGGGATACAGGTGTAGATAAAGTAGCGTAAAAGGTGAGCTAAATAGCGTTGATTTTGCCAGTCAAGCCGGAAAGGGTATTGTTGTGTAGCTAAATATCGTATTTGACAGTCAAGCCGGTAAAGGTGTGTATTTTGTTAAACAAAAAAAAAAGGGGGTTGTTAGATAAGAGACTGTAAGGTAGCTAGTAGTAGCTGTAAAGGCGTAGCTGAATAGCTGTATTTTGACAGTCAAGCCGGTAAAGGTGTAGCTAAGTAGCTGTAAAGGTGTAGCTAAATAGCTGTATTTTGACAGTCAAGCCGGTAAAGGTGTAGCTAAATAGACTTGTCCAACCTCAGTATTCCTCAGGTCTGCATACAAAAGAAGCACTAGTGGGCTGATTCCCAGCATATCGTAAACGACGGGGGCCCGGAGTTCGTGCTATGCAGACGATTGAACTTCCAACATGCATGCGTACATCCCTCCCTTTTCCCCTTTCGCCCCCCCCTCCCTCCCTCTCAGGGGCCAGGAGTTTGTGCTATGCATGGGCAGATGGTGTGCATGCAGCCCACGCCCTACATCTGTATACACCTATTTAGAGGTGTTAGACATCTTTAAGATGTACCCAAGATGTAAACGTGTTTAAGAGGGCCCAACATTGCAGACTTGAACACCCCTATAGTGTTAAATAAGTGCACAGGCGTAGTGTTGACGTCTTGGGGTGCTTGCGTAGTATGTGGGTTGATCAGCTTTGGCACACCGCTGGGAAGCTCAAACGCGTGGCCCTCCCCCACGGAATCCCTTTGTGTATTGGGTTGTTTGGTGGGGCCAGGGTTAGCGTGGTGCTGGGGGACTAGGGTGGCTAGCTACTTGGGCTGCATCTGATTTATATGTTTTCCTAGCATGGGGGGGGTGGGGGGGGGGTGGGGGGGGTGAGGCAGAAAGTCCTTACCCATGGACAGCAAATATAAAATAATGAATACAAATACATATGTGCATGTAAGGTATATGAATATAAATAAAAAATGCATGCGCTTAAATATAAAATACATGCGTATGTACAAGGTATATACATATAAACATACATATAAATATAATATACATACATATAAATATACATGTACATATAATATACATACATATAAATATACATATAAATATAATATACATACATATAAATATACATATAATATCACTATAATTACAGACATAAAAAGATACAATTAAATCTATAACATACGTTATAATATAAAATACATGCGTATGTACAAGGTATATACATATAAATATACATTAAACTTAATTAACATACATATAATATACAGAGAAAATATAATGAGACATTACTAAAATATTACTATAAAATATATTAATACATACGTAGACAAATATAAAAGACAGGCGTATGTACACAGGTGTATATACAATAAAGTAGAAATAAAAATAATGTTAGAATTACAATAAATAGACATTACAGATAATATACATAATATAAATTATACATATATAAATAAAAGATAGTTTATAAATATAAATACCTGGTATGTACAAGGTTAAACCAAAAATAAACATCTAAAATCTATATGTATATAGAAATCATGGGTCGTGGTCGTGGTGCGTATTGAACTCATTCGCGTACCACGTGCCAAGGGGCGTGCAAAGTGCAAACCGACTTGCAACCGACTTTCTGTACACCCAAGTCTTCGCCCAGCAAAATTTGCAATTACCGAAATAGCAGATGCGCTAAGCTATGCGCGCGCTCATTTCATGTCCACAACTGCCTCCCATACTGTGACGGCAATGAATTGCAATGAAATGAGTGAGGAGATCCTCTCCTCGGAGGTCATTTGCTGTCCCTCGGATCGCTTTGCATGGCGCTCGGAATAATATTTTTCAGTGCATTGCTTCTTCACGGAGTGACCAGCGGCTCATGCTCCATAACTTTCACTTCGGCTCATGATTTGGCTGGCCCTTGACTTTCACTTGGCTCACGCATGCGCACTTGATTCTTCATCTCAGCATTACATTCGTCATCTCATTATGCTATCAAATCGCCTGATTCGCTATCACATCGCCTGATTCGTGATTGGAGGTAGTTGACTTCCATCCCCCAGCCTTTCTGCAGGCTCTATTGAAACATTCATCGTGCTGCGAGCTAAGACACTCGCACGGCTCATGGTATCTCTGCACGATCTAAGTCCTTGCAACCCTGTGACGTTCTTCCGACTTCCGACTTCCTTCTTGCTGCGTGCTCCTTGCACCGCGTGCAATACCTCTTCAAGATCTTCCCCCCCCACCCCACACCACTCCCACCCTGCAACGATAAGGTTATTTTCGCGCTGAGCTGTAGCGAGTGCGTGACAGAGTTGACCAAACGAAGGCCCTTTCGGGAAACAGCTTGCACGCCCAACCAGGTATCTATGCGCGAAGAGGAAGCTACAGGTAAGCAACTTTGCTCTCGCGCAATTCCGATGTTTCAACCTCAGTCTGAAACTGCGCAGACGATCGTTTGCAATTTCCATAAGTCTTTGCATTTCCGCGTCGCCTGACGAAACGTCCAAACGTCTGCGCGATTTCGAACTCAGCTGGAAACATCATAATCGCTTCTGCTAAAGTGGCCGAGAGAAGATCAGATTAATGGGAACGGAGAAGCAGGGAAGTACATTACATTACATTACATTACATTACATTACATTACATGTTAAAGTCTACTTGACACCGCGAGGGTGTATGAGACTCTGCGCTTTAAACAAAAAGAAAAAGCACCCACAAAGCAAAAAAACCCATTACATCAGGGGGGTGTCGAGGACAAACAAACCAAGCTCCCAACCACCGTTTTGGTGGCGTAGCTATTAAACCCCCTAGAGCCGGACCCAGATCTCAACCACTTACAGTGGCGGAGGTAAGAAGCTAACAAATGAGAAGTCACAAGAAGAAAAGAAGAAGAAAAAAAAGGGATAATAAATTACGGTGCCACTAAGCAGTCCAGGGCTTCCTGTCTTGCTCTTCTACAAGTAGAAAGATAGTCGGCTAGGTTGCTCCAGAAAGTCTTAGTGCCATTTCCATTCATAAAGGTTCTGAATGTGGAATCGCAGAATTCCACATTCCATACGGTTAAGTCGGTATCCTCATGGACATGCCTATAAATATCTGTAAACAGCTTCTGGTAGCGGAGGCGAATATCATTATAAAAAGGGCACTCAAATATACGCATTTCATCCTCAGGTTTTTGGGACCCACACATTTGACAGTGTCTCATTGAACGAGGGATGTGTGCTCTATCCACCACCCTCATTCTTTCTGTGTTCAGCCAATGGGAACCCATTCTAAACTGTGCTATAGAACGAATCTGATCCTGCTTATGTAAGGCAGATGTAAAGGGAATCAAGCCATTCTCATCATTGCTGTTGGCTGCGAACTATTTCTGGTATCGGAGGCGTTTAAAGCCAACCCTTCTCTCATCAGGGATGTCTCTGACTGCATTGGTGTCACTTGGGTACTTAAACCTCCATGACTCAAAAACTTCAGACATAATACCTTCGACATCGACAGCCTCCAAAATGTTGAGGTTTTCACTGGATCCTAGCTTGTGGAGAGCACAACTTAAGTCATGAACCCAGCCAATGTTGGAATCAAAAGATTCCTCAAGAGCCATTCTAATGAGATCCTCAGGTTCTTTATCTATGGTCTTGTTCTAGAAGCGCAAAGCTTGTTTAAGCCAAGCAAAACACAACGGGGTTCTACCCAGCTCTTCCATGATAATATTAGATGTAGTAGATTGGCAAACACCCAACATTTGTTTAAGTATACCTCTATGCCATTTCTCACAAGCATTGTCATTTGAGATAAGTGTGTTGTTCAGAATAGAAGGAGCCCACACCTCACAGCCAAAATTCAGGATAGGTTGTACAAGAGAATCAAACAGGTGGGTGAGAATATCAATATTGTATATCTCCATAGTATGGCATCGCCTACGGAGCATGTGGTGAGCCTTTTGGGCCTTAGCGAGCATCCTAGAAAAAGCAGCTTTTGCACGATTGCTTGAGTCACCATCCACAAAGAGGGATCCCAGGTAGATAAAATATAACTTTGTAGAAAGCTGTGCTCCATCATAGACAAATTTGTAATCGGGATCCATACGGGCCTCATCACAGAATTGCTTGTTGAAAACGACAATCTCAGTTTTCTTTATATTCACAGCCATCTTAGTAGCCTCGCAGAAATCTCTCACGCAGTTAAGCATCGCTTGCATATCTGCCGGGGATTCTGCCATTATAGCTAGGTCATCAGCATAAAGTAACAATTGCAGAATCTTTCCCCTAAGCTCAGCCCCTACATTTGGGAGCTTGGATTGGAGGAACGATTCAATTCTATCAATGAACAGACCGAATAGGAGTGGGGGTAGGGGGTCTCCTTGTTTAACTCCTACAAGGGATGGAAAGGAGGATCCAATGTCCCCATGTAGGCGAACTTGGAAAACGACATGATTATACATGGACTTCAGAATACTAAGATAGGGGTCTTTGACTCCTAGCCTTGCTAAGCAATCCCATAGCAAGTCTCTGTTGACCCAATCATAAGCCTTCTTGAAATCGACAAAAGCCACAAAGAGTGGTTTTTTCTTCTCTCTATATTTATCTACAATATGGTTAAGAATGAATGATGCATCCGCAGTACCCCTACCACTTCTAAATCCATATTGGCCAGCGGCTCTGAGGTTGAATTCTTCTGACCAATCATCTAGTCTACGTAGCATGCAAAGGGAGAAGATCTTTCCTATGGAGTTGCTCACCGCAAGACCTCGATAGTTGTCCTTGTCATAAACACTGCCTTTGGATTTGGGTACGGGTACCAAGGCAGCTGCAGCCCATTGGCTAGGGTAAGAGGTCTTCCAGATGAGATTAAACAGGTTAGTCATAGCTTGTACAAATCGGGAGTTGGCCTCATGGGAAGCAAATCTGTACCATTCTGTAGGGATACCATCTACCCCGGGGGAGGAGTTTTTCCGTAGGGATTGGAGAACAGAAAACACCTCTTGGGTGGTAAGTCTTGACATAACCACGTTGGTGCGGCCTCTATCTGAGGTCCATCAGCTTGAGGGACAAAGTCCCTAGCATCCAGACTTGGATCAATACCTACTTGCACATCAAAGAGGTCTGCAAAATAATCAGACCAATCATGAATTGTGATATCTGCCGTAGTGGCCTTGTTAGGCTCACGCACGTCTTTCCAAAAACTTTTCGGATTATGCCGAAGATTCGTATGAAGGTTCTCCATGCGTGTTTCTAGCCACTTCCTCTTCTTTCTTCTGAGAGTCCTCTTGTACTCCTTGTGCATAGAACCAGCCAAGTCAGAGCTAGAGCCATGTTGATGTTCTGCTTGGCTTGCTGCCTGTCTAGCACGATTGCATTCATCATCATACCATGCGTTCACGGGCCCGTGCTTACGTTTAGCTACAGGTTTGTGACATGGTGTGCATTTGCTTATGGCTAGTTCAATAGCACTAGCAATCCCCTTCTCTGAATCTTCCATAGATGAGCTATGGAGTGCATTGTCAAGTAATCGGTTAACGTCTGGGTCACCCTTAATTGTGTGCGCATAAATCTGGGCATAGTTGTCTTTCCATTTCAGTTTGGGCGAAGGTTTATTACCAGCAGGTGTACTAATAGTACCTTGAGAAGGCCTAAGAGCAGCATCTGGTATGTGGAGTGTGATAGGCATGTGGTCAAACTTTTTACCCCCGGGCCTGAGAGGGCAGTCATGCTTGGGAGTCACACTAAACTTGACTCCTGGGGTGTTGAGAAGACTAGGGGCGGCTAGCGCATAATCAATGACAGATTTCTTGTCTATGCCATCTGCAAAGAAGGTATGTGCACCTTGCATATCACCTTCTGTTCTACCGTTAAGGATGATAAGACCAGTTACTACACATAGCTGGAGTAGGGCCCCCCCCAATCGATTGGGGGGAGCTGTGTCCATGCTACACCTCGGTTGAATGGTTTGGTTGGGGGCTGTATTATTGGTTTGGGATACTGGTTCATCTCCTAACTCGGTATCTTTGTCCACACCAAGACCAACCCGAGCGTTGAAGTCACCCATCACCACAACGTTGCCTTTTTCCTGGAAGTTCCCAATGATTTTACCCAGAGTGAGGAAGTGGTCCTCTATACTAATGTAGTCGTCACCATGTTTGTAGTATGAGCTGTTAGCATGTGGGATATAGCACACACCAATGTGTGTTCCATGTATGCGAATCCAGGCCATGCCTAATTCAGGTGCCTCATGGACTAAAGTAGCATTTAGGCAAGTGCGGACATAGATAGCGACCCCCCCATCCTTGCTCAACTTGGGGCGAGGGGCACAAGAAAGGCATTTGAAACCTGGAATGTGGGGGGTGTCTAGCTGGCCTCGCACCCCTGTATGTGAAAACAATAAAATGTCGTGTTTTCTCACCACTTTCATTGCTGCACCGCAGCTGCTTAGAACACTGAGTTGTCCTCTGATGTTCCATGCAAGGCACCTTAGTCCACTTCATGCATCAGTCGATGAGACACCTGAGGGAGGGGCCTTGTCCCGCACCTTCAGGAGTCCTCTATTGAACGAAACCCACTTAGAGGGGTCCCTCTTAGCTTCCAGAAACGCTGGAAGGTTTCCCTTGTGCAGCTTCAGCTCCTCAGGAGACAAGAAATCCAGAGCTGCTACTCCGCTATCCTTGAGGAACCTTCGGTTCCGCACAATGGAGGAAGCATCGAAGCTGGAGGATACTGTGATTAGGGCAAGGCGGGGTCGTGAGGGATCCACCTTACCTCCCATGCGCCGAGCGGACACAATAGTAAACTCTACCTTGTCTTGCTCCTTCTGGGCGTAGATGTTGTTGGCTTCTAAAGCCTGGGTGAGCTTAGACTTTACAGCCACCGCTAGCTGCCTGTCGTTCTCACTCGAATCTTCAGGGATGCCTGAGATCCTGAATTGCACGTCGTAACCTGCTTGGTCTGGGGGGGCTGAGCCCGGTCGCTGGATGAGTGGCCGACTCCATGCAGATTCTTTTCCCCCTGCTGGGGGCACCACCGGCCGATCCTTGATAGCAGCTTCCAGGGCAGAAATGCGCTTCTCCTGGGATACTATCGTATGCCTTTGGGCGTTCATAGTGGCCTCTATGTTTGCGATCTTAGTCGTCTGTTTCTGAACGGTTTCCCGCATCTCACTCAAAAGTCCTTCCATCGACTGACTGACTGACTGACTCAAAAGTCCTTCCATCGACTGACTGACTGAAGTGTGTGTTGGCGGGTAAAGGGGTGAGGCAAATTTGAGATTGGGCCTGGGTCGAGGTTTGGGCAGAGTGGGGACTGTGTGGGTGTGGGTGTGTGTGTGTGGGGGGGGGGGGGGGGGGGGGGGGGGGGGGGGCATGGGGAGGGATAAGTGTGTGGGTAGTTGTTGCTGCTGTGTGTGTGTGTGTGTGTGTGTGTGGGGGGGGGGGGGGGGGGGGGCAGATGCGTCAGCATTTTAAGTGGGGGAAACATGATGACTGTGTTTATGACAGGGATGGAGGTGATGACATATGTGTAGCCCATTCTGTAACCCAGCCCCGCGGGCACCCCATTATGATTGGGGTGGGAGTGATGCGTGTCTGTGTGGCCACCGGCCACACGGGCTACCGTACTAGTATAATATACATACATATAAATATACATATAAATATAATATACATGCGTACGTGCAAGTTATATAAATATAAATATATTATGCATATGTATAAATATAAAATATACCATATGAAAGGGCTCCGTAGGCCTAGATGACTTACAGGCCTACAAAGCTCTTTCGGTGATACTCACCCCCAGGAATATGCATGTTAGTCTACAAGATTCATGTAGACGAGGGACCGAAGCGCGACCAGAGATTCCAGTCGTTTTCTTTTTCTTTGCGGCATTGCTTTATTACTTGTACCTTGTGATTTTGAGGATGGTTGGAAGACTCCCCTCTCCCCCCCCCACCCACCCACCCCCCACCCTCCCCCCTTGGATGTTGTGACAAGCGTCTTGGGTCAACTATGGCCTGACAATGTAACATAATGCAATACGGTGTAACATGTATTTATTAATTGTCTACGCTCACCAGATGTACATACACACACATACACAACACACCTGCTTACGTCCACCAAACCCCAGCTGTGATGATTCATATTCCTCAACTCCCACACTTATTATTCGTAGCATTTATTTATGTATTTATTAAGGCCAATTAAATTGCATAGCTTTGTATCGAATATGGCTTAAAAAAAGTTAACATGTTGTATTTATTTATTGTGTGCGCTCACCAGATCCCAGAGGATGCCTTGAAGAGTCATGTCCCTCATGCCGCCAAAATGCAAAGGGCATCTCTAGACTAACATGCGTACACACACACATACATGCCCACCTACATACAAATCCTACCTACGCTCACCAGATCCCCGAGGAGGCCTTGAAGAGTCATGTTCCACATGCCGCCAATGCAAAGGGCATCTCTGGACTAACATGCATACACACATACACACATACATGTACACCTACGTACGAAACATACCTACGCTCACCAGCAGATCCCAGAGGAGGCCTTGAAGAGTCACGTCCCTCATGCCGCCAATGCAAAGGGCATCTCTGGACTAGTTTGGAACTGGTTCGGACCTGTGAAGTCGAGTAATGCTCCCAACGAGGCAGATCCAAGGTAGGACCATTTCCTCATATTCACATTGTTATGTTCACTATATCGGCATCTTTACTGCAATACATTTAGAATGAGAAAATCCTTTCCTCGGAGGTCATCCGCTGAGTGCTGACCTGCTGGTAATTCAAAGCGCGCGCTTTTGCGCTTTAGAGCGCTGACTTTTTGACCCCCTCTGGACCAGGGTAATTCAAAGCGCGCGCTTTTGCGCTTTTGCGCGCTGACTTTTTGACCCCCTCTGGACCAGGGTAATTCAAAGCGCGTGCTTTTGCGCTTTTGCGCGCTGACTTTTTGACCCCCTCTGGACCAGGGTAATTCAAAGCGCGCGCTTTTGAGCGCTGACTTTTTGACCCCCTCTGCGCTTTAAGCGCAGTTTTTTGCACCTCCCTGTGGGCGCAGCAAGCAATTTTTGCGTTTTTTGCACTACAAAGCGCAGTTTTTTTGTTTTAAGTGCGCTAAAGCGCTGGCCAATTTAGCCATTTGAAGTACCCTGGTGCTGACCCTTGGATAGCATTACATTGCGCTCAGAATAACAGTTTCAGTATTTTGCTTCTTGATGCCGTCTACTGCTCATGACACTGCTTATGCTCCATGACGCGTGCCAACGGTCCTAATGGACATGAGGGCGCGCAACACCGTCAGCCAGCGCTCAAAGTGAGCTTGATATAGCAGGGAACAAAGGGCCAACAAATCATTTCACCAGCTTGCGAGTAATTGTAATTTCTTCATATCACCATGCTTCTTTTCTTCGCCAGCGAGTGTTGCCACCATTCATTTCACGCATGCGCACTTTCACCATGCCAGTGCATCACATTTGTCATGGTTGGCAGCCAGGGGATGCGAGTAATTCGTATTCTTCATCGTCACCACCATTTCTTTTCCATTTTTGGACCGCTCATCCTATCTATGCAATCTCTTTTCATTTCATCAATGATCATTAAGCACGGTGCTGCGATTTTTTTTCCAGCAAGTGTTGACCGGATGGTCAGCAAGTGTTGACCTAATGGAAGACAAAGTTTTTCAAACTGTACCACCTCACGAGAAGGAGAAGCTGCAAGTCTGTAGCTTTGCAATCACGCAGATCTCTTGTTCTTGGCGTCATTGGAAACTGAGCGTTTGCAAGATACTGTTAGGTTCAGTTCGCAGCCTACACCTGCGCAATCATAGGATTCACAGCCCGCAGCTGGATTGAAGTGTACGAGGTAGGGTAGGGATAAGAGAGGGAAATGTGTTTGTGTACCATGTGATGGGGGGGGGGGGGGGGGGGGGGGGGGGGGGGGGGGGGGGGGTAGTGTGTGCTTGGATGGCTGAGGGGCAAGGAAAGGTTGAGAAATGTAAGGGGAGACTGTGTGTGTGGCTGGGGGTGGGATAGAATGATATGCATGTGTGGTACAGGGTGTGTGGGTGGGTGGTGGGGGTGGGGTGTGTGTGGTGGGGGGGGTGGGGGTGGGGGGGGGGCAAAGCTAAAGCGGAGGGGAAAAGGAAGGGCGACAGGGTGTACGTGTGTGTCTATGGATCCGGGGGAGAGGGAGGGGAGCGTCGAGCGAGAGTAGAGATGGCTGGGTGGTGTGTGGGGTAGGGGAGTGCAGAGGGGGGGGGGGGGGGGGGGGGGGGGAGAGTGTGTGTGTCAAGGAGAATGGGGTCCAGGAATAAAAGAAGGGTGCAGTACATGCAGGTCCTAGGGGGGGGGGGGGGGGGGGGGGGGGGGGGGGGGGTATACAGAGTAGGGAAGGGGAAAGGGAATGCTTACCGTTTGTTCAGTCATTAAGGGGGAATGTTTTGACTGAGTGCTCCGGTTTTGTCCTCCCGCTTTGAACTTCCACTCCTCCGCATTAAAACTCCACCTATGCGTCATCGCCCTTTCCGCCCTGTCCGATCTGTGTATATATATAATGATTATATGTGTATAATATTTTATACATATATATGATTGTGTGTACCGCATTTTAACAACATACGTTCTAAGCTTACACAGTGCCCCAGGGCTAACAGGTGTATCATGCACCATGCTGGATCATATATCTAAATATACATATACATATATAAACAACATATTTACATTCTAAATTTACACAGGGCCCCACGGTTAACAGGTGTATCATGCACTGTGACGGAGGCAGATGACGGGAAGGTGAATGTCCATCTCACTGCTGCTACACCAGCAAGTCGCACAGCACATGCAGCAGCGAGCCGTGAAGGCACATGCAGAATTCACTTTTGAGTTTCAAGGTGCTGAACCTCAAGATCAACTCCTTCTGAATTCCCACAGCCTATTTTAGGTGTATTGAGGGTAGAGGTTGGAATTTTGGAGAACTTCCAGGGTTTCTTGACATGGAACACTACCGCCACCACCACCAAGGTGGATAAAGAATTTACTTTTGAGAGAGGAAAACTCAGATGAAACTCAGATGAAACTGAAGGTTGCAATCTAGGTGTGTCTAGTCCTGGTGGTATTTTTTAGTTATGGCTCTGCATTTCTCATCGACAAAATCATATGTGGTATTTGCCTAGATCAAATAGCCTACCCGCAAGCAAACCAACCAACCAACCAACCAACCAACTGATGGCCATAGCAAGCAGACAACCAACTCATGGCTAGAGAAAGCAACCAAGATCCCTATATCCATAGCTTTTCTTTTGATCTACGAGCAGCAGCTTCTAGTCAGCTCTCTGGGCTCTCTCTTCATCCCAACCTGAAGCAAACCAGTGCAACAGCAGAAAGCTGATATTACTAGCTTCCCAGTGCTCCCGGAATATTTGGGTTTGGTTCAGTAGCAGGCAGTGAGCTGCCTAGAAGCTGGAACAAGGTGTTTGGTGGTCATGGTTGGTCTGATTATATTATACGGTAATTACTTTTCATGCTGCTCACCGTCCGCGAGCGGCGTAAACATTTTAGGATCAAAACTGATCGCAGTCCAGGTTGGTGTTTGTATTATATAAGCAGAAGTTTCTAGGCAGCTCCCTAAGCCATCCACTGACCGCAGATTTCAGCAGTGATCGGAGACTAATGGTATCAGCTTTTAGGAGCTTCAAAGGATTTAGGCCCAATCAAGGATGTGGGTCACCCAGACACTGTTTTTCTTTACGGCTACTACCAGCAGCAGCTTCTAGGAAGCTCCCCGAGCTTGCCACTGGGCTAAGCCCCAAACTTGAAGCGCTAGAAAGCTGATTGCGTCAGCTTCAAGGTGCACTAGGTTGCTTGAGTGTTGGATGAAGAGAGAGCCCAGGGAGCTGCCTAGAAGCTGCTGCTCGTAGCTGGAAATAACAAGTCCTTTGCAGCGTCGCAAGCGACGAGGAAAATTGGCGGAGTGTGTGGAGGCAACAGAATGAAAGGTGGCAACCATGGAGCTGACCGGAGCCAGTTAGTTATGACAAAGTTGCCTGACGTGTCAGGCTTCAATTTTTTTTCGGTCGAACAAACGGACAAATGGGTAAACATGGGGGCTCCCGCCTCCTTGAATGAAGAGGGGGCTCCGCCAAAAACTATGCCAAAGATGTGCAACACGAACCCGCCGGGTATGGTGAATGTTTCCACCTTGGCCATACCGTAGACTTCACAAAGCTAGTTGAAGTATGTTTGTTGTCACGCTAGCTGGTCTGGTTGATGTCAATGTGAGTCATGGATGTTTGTTGTTGCCTTGTGTGTTGTATGCTAGCATTACAACCACTCGGGAAAGTGGCATTTTCGAGGAATGTAGGCGAAAGGCCCGTTTTGCAGCGGAACAGGCAGGAAATATAGGCTAAGGGTGGTCGAAAGGTCTCGGCTCAGTCATGGCTGCTGTTGTTGTCTGCCAGCGTTACAACATCACGACATCATAGATAGGCCATTGTTGACCCAAGACAAGCCCGCTCCACATATCCGGCGGGGAAAGGGGGGGGGGGGGGGGGGGGGGGTCTGGGTGTTCGATATACCGGTATACCAGTGGTGTGATGGTGTCGTTGTTCTGGTTGACACCAAGTTGCCAATCAATGTCATTCTTGTGTCAGTGTTCTGGTTGTCACATGCCAGTTTTACTTCTGACTGTTTAAGTAGGCCTAACGGCCCAGCTTTCCGATAGCCCTCCCCGTTTATTTTTGAGTTGCAAGTTGAATAATTACTTTTACTGTCAAAGGCGGCGAGCAGCCATTTTGCTGGCTGGGGCTACGGTAACCAAGTTTAAGTTGAGAATTGAAATAGTTAGAAGATAATTTGATCACTGTAGCAGTATCCGAAAGCTAAATCCACTTTAACCTTCCCTAGTGCTAGCGAACGGGAAGGTCCCATCAATCTCACGCCCCGTGGCAAGGCGTAACAATTCCATTTGTTGAATACTGTGCCGAGACTTGTAAATCATGTTGCCAAAATGCCAAGTTCAAGTTCGACCAGCCGCGACTGCACACCTACCACCCATAGTTTTTTGTAAGAAAAGGATCAGAAATGTCTTAACGCAGCACCATGGTGCTCATAGTAGCTTTGGGGGTGCCACAATGCTACGGCGAGCAGTCAAATTGCTTGCTGAAGTTCAATTTTTGGGTTGGGCTACTAGCAGTTTTTTTGCTGTAAAGGAAACCCGTTAGAAGTCAAAGTACATAATTTAATACGTGTGCTGTAAATAGCTCCTTCAAGAAAATACCACTATCGCCTGTTGCTAAGATTGAAGTAAAACACCTGTTATACATAGCTTTTTCGTTCCTGAGTGAAAGTTTTGAAGGTCTCCTAGAAGTTGCGTTGTGAGCTTACTTGGCTGGATAATTATAAAAAAGAAGAAGAAGAAAACGTTTTGTTCTTGTCGATCCGTTTACATTTTTCCTGGTATTTGTTTTACATTTCCCTGGTATTTGTTTTACATTTTCCTGGTATTTGTTTTACATTTTTCCTGGTATTTTTTTTTTACTGTCGAAGACGGTGAGCAGCCAATTCGCTGGCTTGAGCCATGTAACCAAGTTCAAGTTCAAGTTGACTGAATTACCATGTCACATTTGTCCCCCTTTTTCTTGTACCAATAATGGCCTTTCTATGATGTTCATGGTGGTCAAAATTATCACTGTAGCACGAACCCAGGGCCCCCGTCGATAAACATATTGTTTGGGGGTTCAATTCGTCAGTGCTTTTTCGTTTTATACCCTCCTGTCATGGCTGGGCAAGTCCCTTTAGCCTAATTGTCTACCCTTTGACTGTAGCAACCAGGGTACTACAAAACGCGCGCGACAGCGCGATTTTGCGCACGCTTTTTGAGCCCCAGTGCGCGTTTCACGCAGTTTTTTCAACTCCCTGTGGGCGCAGCGTGCATTTTTGCGCTTTTTGCACTACAAAGCGCTGACCATTTTGACGTATGTGCGCTTTAAGCGCTGACCAATTTGACGTTTGTGCGCTTTAAGCGCTGACCAATTTGACAAAATGTAGTACCCTGGTAACAACATGAAACATGGCGAGGAGCGCAATCATGGGAGGTAGCGGTGGCTGTACTGCAACCGTACAGGGGGGGGCTGTAACACACGTACATACATGTGCATGTACTGAACTGGCTGCTACATGGAAGCGGCTTTAGTCTTCGCTGTTTCTGTTTGTAAGAAAAAGGTGATGATACCGCCTGGTGGGGCGTGGTGTTAAGGGAGCCCGTCGCATGCGGGTGGGGAGCGGTCTCCTACCTCAACTGGACAAGCTACCATCGCGGTTGACGACGACCTGCGACGCCAAGAGCGACCGAAGGGGGAGTCGAACCCCCGACTCTTCATTCTTAAGCAATCTGGTCTACCACTAGACCATTGTAAATCACTGAAAGAGGCTGTTTGTCAGAAAAGTACTTAGACGTGGCTGTAGTAAACTACTTCAACGACCACTGGTTTTTAAGCAGTGGATGGCTAAAGGAGCTGCCAGGAAGCTGCCAGCGGTACGGTTACCCCCCAAAATAACCAGTGGAGCTGCCAGGAAGCTGCCAGCGGGAGCAGGTAGCCCACAAAACAACCAGTGGTAGTCAAGTACTTTAACATCCACAAGACTAGCATACAAGTATAACCTACCCAGTGGCTGGCCAGTGGAGCTGGCTGGAAGCAACCATCCATAGCCCCCAAAATAATCAGTGGCAGGTTACTACTTCAACATCCACAAGACTAGCATACAAGTATAACCTACCCAGTGGCTGGCCAGTGGAGCTGGCTGGAAGCAACCATCCATAGCCCCCAAAATAATCAGTGGCAGGTTACTACTTCAACATCCACAAGACTAGCATACAAGTATAACCTACCCAGTGGCTGGCCAGTGGAGCTGGCTGGAAGCAACCATCCATGGCCCCCAAAATAATCAGTGGCAGGTTACTACTTCAACAACCACATGACTAGCATTAAAAATATAATCTTCCCAGTGGCTGGCGAACGGAGCTGACTGGAAGCTACCATCCGTAGCCCCCCCAAATAGCCAACGGTAGTCAACTACTTCAACTTCCACAAGACTAGCATAACAAATAAAATCTTCCCAGTGGCTGGCGAATGGAGCTGGCTGGAAGCTACCATCCGTAGCTCCCAAAATAACCAGTGGCAGTCAACTATTTCAACAACCACAAGACTAGCATAACAAATGAAATTCACTCAGTGGCTGGCTAATGGAGCTGGCTGGAAGGTACCATTCGTAGACCCCAAAACAATCAGTGGCAGGTTACTACTTCAACAGCATGAATACCTGCACAAATATAAAATACCAATGTTATCATTTAATATGTATGGTCAGCAGCTTCCAGGAAGCTCCACTAGATATCAGACCCCCACCCACTCCCCACCCATCCCACCACTACCACAATCACCTTCACACATATGCATAAATCATAGGGGATCTGGTGAATGGTGTGCACTACATGGTATACTTAAACAGCATGGAATACTTCAACAAAAGCATGACTAGCTGCACAAATATGTACAGACCGGCATATCATATGATGTTATGTCAGGGAATACTAGGCTATGGGAGCTCTGAGATGACCTCAGAGTTCCTGACAGTTGACCAAAGGCGGGTTTGATTTCCTATGATAGCATACCAACTACATCATATGATATTGTATATAAATGGGAACTTTAGCCTTGTAAGATTGCCGGCATCATATGAAATCATCTGATGATATTATGTCATATGATATCGTATTGACGTTCCCTGCAAAAAAGACTTATACAACAACTACACCAACCCAACCCAACCAACTTACCCACCCCAACACATCCCAACCCAACTAACAACTACTTCAGCAGGAACAAGACTAGCTGCACGCATATAATCCTCCTAGTCCATTTCATGTAGAAGCCATAGGTCGTTCTCTTTTTGTTTTTTTTCGTCATCTGGCTCAATCTATTAGGCACTGCCAGCTGCATATCCGCTTTCGACTTCTGTGAAATTTGGGTGAAGAGGGTAGGAGGTGTGCAAGTTGGGTGTGGATAGCGTGGTTTGGGGTTGGGTGTAGGTGGTGTGGGAGGTGTGGGTGGTTGTGCTTGGGATTGGGTGTGGGTGGTGTGAGTTGGGGTTGGGTGTAGGTGGTGTGGATTGGGGTTGGGTGTGAGTAGGTGGTGCTTGGGGTTGGGTGTGGGTGGTGTGGGTTGGAGTTGGATGTGGGTGGTGTGGATGTGGGTTGGGGTTGGGTGCGGGCAGTGTGGGAGGTGTGGGTGGTGGTGCTTGGGATTGGGTGTGGGTGGTGTGGGTTGGGTGGTGTGGATTGGGTGGTGTGGGTGGTGTGGGTTAGGGTTGGGTGTGATTAGGTGGTGGGGGTTGGGGGTGAATGTGAGTAGATGGTGCTTCAATCAGGTTCGTGGTCCAAAGAAATCTACCGCCTGACTGAAAACAAAGACCCAACCACAATCGATAAACACAGAGACCACGGAAGCCGGACAGAAGCCCCCCCCCCCCCCCCCCCCCCCCCCCCCCCCCCCCCCTCCCCCCCCCCCCGTAATCTAGAGGTGGTCTCGATTGTTCAAGGTTGAGAAAGTCTCTTCAGCCTATTTGGCGACCCTGTCACTGAAAGACGCATACATAGCAGCAACGCAAGGGAAATGCACAAAACAATCAGCAATTATAGGAGTAGCAACACAACACAACGAAGGCCTATTCTATCTACTAAGGCCTACTACTACTACTACTAAGGCCTTTACTACTAGGGCCTTACTACTACTACTACTACTACTACTAATTCTAAGGCTACTACTACTACTACGACGTCTACTACTACTTACTACTTCTAAAGGCCTATACTACTACTACTACTACTACACTACTACTCCTTCTAAGGACCTACACTACACTACTATACACTCACTACTCCAAATAAGCCTACTACTCTTACTACTAGCTTAATACTACAAAATCTACTTTCCTAGGCTAATACTTAACTACTACTACTTCTACTACTTCAGCCTACTACTACTACTACTACTACTTACGGTCATAAGTGGACGCCTACTACTACTACTACTACCTACGACTTCTAAGGCCTACTACGACTACTACTCTACTACTACTTGACGGCCTACTACTACTACTACTACGACTTCTCGTACTATACTTACTACTACTACATACTCTACTATACACTAAGGCTACTACTACCTACTACTATTACTACTACTACTAGGCCCTACTATACTACTACTCCGACGAACTACTACTACTATACTTTTACCTCGACTCCTGACTACTTACTACCATCATACTACTCACGCACCCCCGATCACAGTATAGGGGCAGACTAATACCCGGCATACCCTATTATACTTTTATACTACTACTACACTACTACCACTTACTACAACAGCTATATACTACTACTACTACTATGACTACTACTACTACAACAACTACTTCTACTACTACGACTACTACTACTACAACTCCTACTACTTCTACTACTACGACTACTACTAGGGCCTACTACTAAACCGCGGTCCCTACCAGTACCTGGGCGCTACTTTCAATGGCAGTAGGAGCATCCGCGGGAGAATCATGGTGGTGATGCAGCTCGCCTACGAAACAGAACTCAATGAACATCTGCCATCGCTGCTGCCGGCTGCCATCGAACTTTGTTAGCTTCTCGCTGGATGCCGCTGCAAGTTGCATGTGTGTGAGTGTGTGGTGGTGTGTGTGTAGTGTGTTGAGTGTGTGTGTTGAGTATTTGGTGGTGTGTGTGTGTTGAGTGTGTGGTGGAGGTGGTGGTGTGTGTGTGTGGTGGTGGGAGACAAGCCAGGTCAGACTCAGAGACTGCTAGAAGCTCATCCAGTAGTGTCTCATTCCTATGAGGATGTCCGTTGTGTTGTTGTTGTTGTTGTTGTTGTTGTTGTTGTTGTTGTTGTTGTTGCTGTTGTTGTTGTTGATATTGTTGCTGCTGCTGTGTTTGTTGCTGTGTTTGTTGTTGTTGTTGTTGTTGTTGTTGTTGTTTTTGCTGCTGCTGCTGCTGCTGCTGTTGTTGTTGTTGTTGTTGTTGTTGCTGATGCTGCTGAATTTGTTGTGTTGTGTTGTTTTTGTTGTTTTTGTTGTTGTTGCTGTCATTGTCGTTGTTGCTGCTGAGTTTGTTGTGTTGTGTTTGTTGTTGTTGTTGCTGTCATTGTCGCTGTTGCTGCTGAGTTCGTTGTGTTGTGTTTGTTGCTGTTGTTGTTGCTGTTGTTGTTGCTGTTGTGTTGTGTTTGTTGTTGTTATTGTTGTTGCTGCTGTGTTTGCTGCTGGTTTTGCTGTGTTTGTTGTTGTTTTGTTGGTGTTGTTGGTGTTGTGTTGGTGTTGTTGGTGTTGTTGGTGTTGTGTTGTGTTTGTTGCTGGTTTTGCTGTGTTTGTTGTTGCTTTGAATTCTCTTCCATCCACACATGCATGCATGCATACATGTGTGGATGGAAGAGAATTCAAAGCAACAACAAACATGCATACATACCATCGTACCATTGCCATCTTTACGTTTGTGCTGCAGTAATACGTAAATTCTCTTCCATCCACACATGCATGCATACAATTATACCATTGCCAGCTTTACGTTTGTGCTGCAGTAATATGTAAATTCTCTTCCATCCACACATGCATGCATGCATGCATACAATCTTACCTTTGCCAGCTTTGCGTTTTTGCTGCAGAGATTTGTGAATTCTCTTCCAAATTTCTTGATTGTATCGTTCGTCCCCTCCTGTGCTGTTCAAAAACTCCGGAGAGTAGCTGGCTGAGTTCTCCTTGGTGTTGTCTGACTTGATCATACGCTCGTGTCTGGGTGGTGGGGTGGTGAGGTGGGGTGGGGTGGGGCGGATTGGGACGAGTTCCCCTTCATGTTGCCCGAGTTTAATTACATGCTTGTGTCTGGGTGGTGGGGTGGTGGGGTTGTTAGGTGGGGGGTGGGGCGGATTGGGACGAGTTCCCCTTCATGTTGCCCGAGTTCATTGCATGCTTGTGTCTGGGTGGTGGGGGTGGTGGGGTTGTTAGGTGGGGGGTGGGGCGGATTGGGACGAGTTCCCCTTCATGTTGCCCGAGTTCATTGAATGCTTGTGTCTGGGTGGTGGGGTGGTGGGGTTGTTAGGTGGGGGGTGGGGCGGATTGGGACGAGTTCCCCTTCATGTTGGCCGAGTTCATTATACGCTCGTGTCTGGGTGGTAGGGTGGTGAGGTGGGGTGGGGTGGGGCGGATTGGGACGAGTTCCCCTTCATGTTGCCCGAGTTCATTATATGCTCGTGTCTGGGGTGGTGGGGTTGATAGGTGTGGGGTGGGGGGGCTTTGGACGACTTCCCCTCGATGTTGCCCGAGTTCATCATATGCTCGTGTCTGGGTGGTGGGGTGGTGGGGGTTGTTAGGTGGGGGGTGGGGGGGCTTTGGACGACTTCCCTTCGATGTTGCCCGAGTTCAACATATGCTCGTGTCTGGGTGGTGGGATTGTTAGGTGGGGGGTGGGGGGGCTTTGGACGACTTCCCCTCGATGTTGCCCGAGTTCATCATATGCTCGTGTCTGGGTGGTGGGGTGGTGAGGTGGGGTGGGGTGGGGGGTGGGGGCTTTGGACGAGTTCCCCTTCATGTTGCCCGAGTTCATCATGTGCTCGTGTCTGGGTGGTGGAGTGGATGGGGTTGCTAGGTGGGGGGTGGGGGGGCTTTGGACGACTTCCCCTCGATGTTGTCTGGGTTCATCATATGCTCGTGCCTGGGTGGTGGGGTGGTGAGGTGGGGGTGGTGGTGGGGTGGGTTAGGTCTGTTGCCTGAATTCATTATATGCTTGTGTCTGGGTGGTGGGGTGGGTGGGTTGAGGGTGGGTTGTGGGTGGGTGGGCGTTGGTGTGGTGGGGTTTGGTGTGTGGTGTAGCGGGATGGTGGGGCGGGGTGCTGTTGCCTGATTACATAGTACACTCTTGTCTGGATGGTGTGGTGGTCTGGGTGGTGGGTGGTGGTGTGGTGTGGTATGATGGTGTGTGGTGTTAGGTGTGATGTGGTGTGGTGTATGGTGTGGTATGGTGTGGTGGTGTGTAGTGTGTGGTGTGGCATGTTGTGCTGTGTGGTGTGGTGCTGTGTGGTGTGGTGTGGTGTGTGGTGTGTATTGGTGTGACGTGGGATGGTATGTTGTGTGTTGGTGTGATGTGGTATGGTGTGGTGTGTGGTGTGGTGTGTGGCGGTGTGGTGTGTGGTGGTGTGGTGTGTGGTGGTGTGATGTGGTATGGTGTGTGGTGTGTGGTGGGGTGATGTGGTATGGTGTGTGGTGTGTGGTGAGGTTTCATCATACGCTCTTGTCTGCGTAGTGCAGGTAAGCATAAGGGAGTGTGTGCATGTGGGGGGATGCATGTGTGTGTGTGTGTGTGTGGGGGGGGGGGGGGGGGGGGATTGGGATGGGGAATGAGATTAGGCTGATTAGTTCCCCTTGTTGTCGCTTGTTTTCATCACAGGCTCTTGTCTGTGTTGCAGCACCGAGGTTCTGAATCACGTCAAGGAGCTTTGGTGGGGGTGAGTGGGTAAGTAAACGGGAGTCTGTGCATGTGTTTGTGAAGGAGTGGTGGTGGTGGTGGGTGGGTAGGTGGGGAGGGGTGGGGGGGGCAGGGGAGGGGGGAGAAGGTTGAATGTTGTTAAGTCAAGGGTGTGAGGGTGTGTGTGGGGAGCATTGAGGAGTTTCAGGGGACCACAATACCTTAGGTTTGTACATAGTTTTCTTCCTATTTTTTGTATAACAAACCATAGCTTCCTTACTACAACTGTTTTATAACAAACCCGAGTGGGGGGCAAGAATAAAGTTTGCAGACCGCATGTTCAGAAATTGTTTTTTTGACCCCTACCCCCCCCCCCCCCCCCCCCCCCCTGAGGCTTCATATCTGGACACCCAGACAGTATTACATAGTGAAAGGGGGGTCCATGAGCATCATCTCGTCAAGACCTTTCCAATCATACCACCAAAAATAAACAATATCAGTAGTCGGGGCCCTTGGAGGAGATCACCCAGGTATGAAAAGGACCGGAGGCATTATTTGTCTGTCTATCTATCATTATCATCATCATAATCATGGTTTAATTGACTCAAATTGTATTCTGGAGCCTGAGGGTCTACTCGGGTGTGGTGGGGGTGGGTGGGGGTGATGGTGTTTGTGTGTGGTGGGTGGGGAGGAGGGAGTGAGGGGGGGGGGGGGGGGGGGGGGGGGGCAGGGGCTAGATCCCAGGCTCGACTGCTTTAGGAACCTCGTCAGGGACCAGAATTCAGAACGCGCATACGAATGCGTTGCGGTCGCGCGTTTTTTAGCCTAACAGCCGCTCGTGCGACGCTGGGCGCGAAGATGTAGGTGATGTCCAGCCTGGCATCCAGCCTGGATGTGCCTTCCAGGGCACCCACCAATTACACACTGGGTGTAACCAACTAGTGATTGCAGATTCGTACTCGTCTCGTTGAGCCCTTCTCGATGGTGTACTTAACGCTCGAAAATTACTTAACACTCAAAAATTTGCACTGGCAAGAAAGTTACATGAAGTAGAAATGAAGTTGGGAAAACGGTCGGACCCCCCCCCCCCCCCCCCCCCCCCCCCCTCTATCTCGGCCGCCCGTGGGTGTATCGACTTGATTTTTTTTGTATCGACTAGTACTAGAGGTTCTCTATCCATGTTGAACATGCGGTACGAAATCTTTTTTCTTGCCCCCCCCTCGAACAAATCATAGCTTTCTTACAACAACTGTTTTATAACAAACTATATCTTGCTTACAACAACTCATCTAAAACAAACCATAGCTTCGTTACAACGACTGTTTTAAGAAACTGAACGACTGTGACTCACATATAAAGCAATTCTAAGTGCGACTCAACTATTAAGTACTGACTCATCTATGAAGCAGTTCAAAGTGTGAATCAACCATTCAGTACTTCAAAATGTGAATCGACTATAAAGCAGTTATAAGTGTGAATCAACTATTAAGTACTTCAAAGTGTGAATTAACTATAAAGCAGTTCTAAGTGTGAATCAACTATTAAGTACTTCAAAGCGTGAATTAACTATGAAGCAATTCAAAGTGTGACTCACATGTAAAGCATTTCAAAGGGTGACGCAGATTGCTTCAGTGCTTCCTCAAAGAACTCGGCATTTATTATTTCACTCAGCATCTCTTCGTCATCAACCTACGCTCAGCAGATGAGGGGACGAAGCATACATCGGTGTGCATAAGGATTGCTAAGTTGGTACCTATACCTATATCTATATCCACATATACATATACATACACACCCATATCCATATCTACATCTACATCCATATCTACATCCACATCTACATCTTTATCCACATCTACATCCACATGTACATACATATCCATATCTACAAATCCATTCATATCTACATCTACATATATATCCATATTTACATCTGCATCCATATGTACATCCACATCTACATATATATCCACATCTTAATATACAACTATATCTCTATATATACATGTCTTTAATTGTTCTGAATTGGTTTAGATCCTCATTATGTTGGGGTAATGTTGTCGAGGGGAATATTGTCCATGTCATTTCATGATATGTAGGGTCTCACAATATTCCCCTCAACAGTTTTTCTACACAGCAAGAAGTCACATCCTGACATACACAGAGCTTGGGCACTCATTTCATTCCTGTCAAACAGGATCACACAAACCCTAAACCCTCCAGACATTCACAGAGCTTGGGCACTCATTTTATTCCCATCAAACAGGATCACACAAACCCTAAACCCTCCAGACATACACAGAGCTCGGGCACTCATTTCATTTCCATTAAACAGGATCACACAAACCCTAAACCCTCCAGACATACACAGAGCTCGGGCACTCATTTCATTTCCATCAAACAGGATCACAAAAACCCTAAACCCTCCAGACATACACAGAGCTTGGGCACTCGTTTCATTTCCATCAACCAGGATTACACAAACCCTAAACCATAAACAAACTGACCTCCTGATTCCCGATGACCTCGTGGTAAGCCTCAGACACTCTTTGGAAGGCCTTCGTAGCAGCTTCCAAGTCCCCTCCTTGCCTTGAGACCCTGTCTGGATGGCTGTTGCAGTGACGGGGGTGGTGCGGGTGAGGTGGGGGTGCGGTGGGGCAGGGTGGGGCATCTTGTCCCGTTGGCTGGTGCAGTGACGGAGGTGGGGCGGGGGTGGGATGGCAACGGAAACATGGAAATGTTGAGGACTTTGAAGGACCAAACTACCTCATGAGAGTCTTCAAAAACAAAACTCACACACACGATGACCAACAACACACATTGAAGGACTAAACTACCTCATGATTATCAGCTATGCCCCCCCCCCCCCCCCCCCCCCCCCCCCCCCCCCTCCTACTCCTCCCCCCCACACCCCCACCCCCACACACACATATACACACAAAAGTTGTGCGCACACAAAGACTGCCACACAAAGACAAACTTTAGATGAAAGACATGCCAAGCGTGAGATATAAAGAACATAAAAAGTAAGGTAAAAACATAAAAGTAAAAACATATACTGCTCTTCACCTTGGCTTCTTCCGGCTTCAAGCAGCAGCTTCTAGGCAGCTCCCAGAGCCTGCCACCGGGCTAAGGGGTGGTTAAAACTGCGTTTGGATAGGCCGATTTTTGTCTGATTTTGCTTTTCACCAACATCGACTAGTCTACGCTCCAAAATTGATTTTGGTCCGACCAAAACCGGACCAAAAGCAAAAGCTAAATCTACCATAAGCTAAATCGGGGGGGGGGGGGGGGGGAAGGGGGGGGTATTTGGTCCCATTTTGCCCATGGCCTGGATTTTTCTCTTTTTGTAGTTTTTTGTAATTATCTTTTCTCTTTTCCCGTTTTTTTCACTCATTTCTTTTCCTACTGTCTCCTTATTTCTATCTGCTTCTTGCCTTTCATTTCTGCCATGGCTTCGGCACAGTTGCAAGCCGATATTATGTTGAAATGTGGTCAAAAAACTGCAAATGAGAAGGTACTTCCATATATTGTAAGAAAAATCACATAATCATAGAATTCTCTCTCTCTCTCTCTCTCTCTCTCTCTCTTTCTCTCTCTCTCTCTCTCTCTCTCTCTCTCTCAGAGCACCACTACAAGGGATACTGCCTCATGGGGTAAAATGTACAGACATTTTCAACAAGCTCCATTTCCATCTCCCTTCTTGTTAGAAAACGGAATTATGCCTCTAATATGTAAACATTACAACTTCAGACTTGAAAAACAAATGTTTACACCTTCATGTAGGTTGTGATCTAAAGCAGAGTTAAAAGCAAAATCGCACCATAATTTGTGTCGCATTGGACAGATTTTGCTTTAAATTTTGGTCCTGACCCAAATCGAACAAAAGACGGACCAAAAGCAAAAGCTTAACCTAACACAGTGTCAACCACCCCTAATCCCCAAGATTGCAACAGTACTGGGAAGCTGATTCTGACAGCTTCGTAATCACTATATTGCTGTTGCTTTGGCTGGGTAGCAAGCCAGGGGAGCTGCCTAGAAGTTGCTGCTGGTAGATGAAAAGATAAGCTAGGCTCTTCAGAGTTCTTCACTAAAAAATGGCGACGCAAAAATCCGGGAGAGACAACGCGAATGATCTAGCTGACAATTGGCCCAACTTAAGTTGTGGTTGATGCCAGAACTTGAGCATGAGCTTGGTTACATGGTTACATGGCTCCAGCCTTTAAGGCTGCTCGCCATCTTCGGCAGTGACGTAATGGCCGACCTATGGCCGATGCCAGGGTTTATCTCAGAGCAAACAAACGGACAACGGGTGGGAGTGGGGTGGGGTGGCCGTAGGGGTGTGTGGGGAAGGGGAGGGGGAGGGGGAGAAGGAGGGGGAGGGGGGAGAATAACAAAAAGCTTCTTTCCAGGAAGTGAATACTCCTAAGGATCTATGCTGCATTCTTAAATCAAAATTAACAAGATGAGACATGAGATAGAGACGAAATCAAAAGGACAACGGTCAAACAAACAAGGCAGTGAACCTGGGGGTAGGAGTCGCACTGAAGGGGGGCTACGCCCAAAAGCATGGGTTTGGACTACAGCTGATTGGATGGTGCATGCAGTCTCTACTAAACTCGCAACCACTGAAGGAAGGCTACGCCCAAAAGCAGGGTTTGGGACTACAGCTGATTAAATGGTGCATGCTAGTATTTCTTTTATAGGCTATGCATGGCAGCTTCCAGCCAGCTCCATTAGCCAGCCACTGGGCCAATGACAAAGCTTTCCACTACATTCGAATGCCCTCTTTGTCAGCTTTCAGGAACACTAGCTAGCTTTAGATTCGGACCAAGGACAGGGAAAGGGAGCAAAGAAGCTGCTACACGTAGCCCAAAAAAGAAACAGCGGTCCATGCAGTCTCTACTACTCTCCAACTCTGTGCATCACAAGTCCACGTGCAATTTGAGGAAGACCCTTTAATGCCACTATTCCTTTAGTGAATCTTGTGTATTTCAAGCGATATGCGGCCACACAGGTGGTTCATTCCATTCCATTCCAATCCATTCCATTTAATTACGTCAAATGACGTATCAACTTCACATCACATCACACATCGCATCACATCGCATCACATCACACATCACATGGCCATAGTAAGGCCAGTGTTGCCACAAGACAAGTCCACAACGCAACTTCCATGGGGGGGGTCATCCAACTATCCTATATTCTAGCAATTCAGCCATGATTTGGAATTCGATTTTTCTAAACAGGTCGGACGTCATACTTCTTACCCCAAATTTTGCCTGAAATTCCAAGATGGAAGGGATAATTATTGTAAATTTGGCCTGAATAAGTCGAGGAACTAAGGGCAACCTGCGACTGTCAATTCCGAATCATCCGCTGAATTGCTACACTGAACATTGCACTTCTCTTCACTACCACCTACCACCTAGCACCAACCACCTACCAGGCCAGGGCGCATTTCTTATAAGCTTTCTGTATTTCCTTGACATCTTCTCCGCCCTGAGATCATTCAAATGCAGCAGGTTGAACTTCAATATTAAAACGAGGCACATCTTTCAACTGAACATTGTGTGTGGGTAGTGGGTAGTGGGATGTAGGTGCAGGTGTACGTGCAGGTATCACAGAGACAGGAAAGGGCGTTGTTTGGAAGGTGGTGGTAAAGGGGGACTGGGGGGTGGGGACAGGACGGGGGTGGATGGTGGTGGTGGTGGTGGGTGGGGAGAGGGAGGAGGGTTGTATCGAGGGAGGGGGGGGAGAGGGGGGGGGGGGGGGGGGGGATTTGATGCAGGTGTGGGGGCGGCATGGTGGTGGTGGTGGTGAATCACATCAACCCTGCTTGTGATGGACGTAGCGTGGAAGGTTGGACTGGTAGCTTGCATGGTGCTTGTGGGTAGTGGGTGCATGGAGGTTGGACAATTCATTGATGCGGCCAGGTAGCTTGCATGGTGCTTGTGGGTAGTGGGTGCATGGGGGTTGGACAATTCATGATGCGGCCAGGTAGCTTGCATGGTGCTGTGGGTAGTGGGTGCATGGAGGTTGGACAATTCATTGATGCGGCCAGGTAGCTTGCATGGTGCTTGTGGGTAGTGGGTGCATGGAGGTTGGACAATTCATTGATGCGGCCAGGTAGCTTGCATGGTGCTTGTGGGTAGTGGGTGCATGGAGGTTGGACAATTCATTGATGCGGCCAGGTAGCTTGCATGGTGCTTGTGGGTAGTGGGTGCATGGAGGTTGGACAATTCATTGATGCGGCCAGGTAGCTTGCATGGTGCTTGTGGGTAGTGGGTGCATGGAGGTTGGACAATTCATTGATGCGGCCAGGTAGCTTGCATGGTGCTTGTGGGTAGTGGGTGCATGGAGGTTGGACAATTCATTGATGCGGCCAGGTAGCTTGCATGGTGCTTGTGGGTAGTGGGTGCATGGAGGTTGGACAATTCATTGATGCGGCCAGGTAGCTTGCATGGTGCTTGTGGGTAGTGGGTGCATGGAGGTTGGACAATTCATTGATGCGGCCAGGTAGCTTGCATGGTGCTTGTGGGTAGTGGGTGCATGGAGGTTGGACAATTCATTGATGCGGCCAGGTAGCTGCATGGTGCTTGTGGGTAGTGGGTGCATGGAGGTTGGACAATTCATTGATGCGCCAGGTAGCTTGCATGGTGCTTGTGGGTAGTGGGTGCATGGAGGTTGGACAATTCATTGATGCGGCCAGGTAGCTTGCATGGTGCTGGTGGGTAGTGGGTGCATGGAGGTTGGACAATTCATTGATGCGCCAGGTAGCTTGCATGGTGCTTGTGGGTAGTGGAGTGCATGGAGGTTGGACAATTCATTGATGCGGCCAGGTAGCTTGCATGGTGCTTGTGGGTAGTGGGTGCATGGAGGTTGGACAATTCGTTGATGCGGCCAGGTAGCTTGCATGGTGCTTGTGGGTAGTGAGTGCATGGAGGTTGGACAATTCATTGATGCGGCCAGGTAGTTTGCATGGTGCTTGTGGGTAGTGGGTGCATGGAGGTTGGACAATTCATTGATGCGGCCAGGTAGCTTGCATGGTGCTTGTGGGTAGTGGGTGCATGGAGGTTGGACAATTCATTGATGCGGCCAGGTAGCTTGCATGGTGCTTGTGGGTAGTGGGTGCATGGAGGTTGGACAATTCATTGATGCGGCCAGGTAGCTTGCATGGTGCTTGTGGGTAGTGGGTGCATGGAGGTTGGACAATTCATTGATGCGGCCAGGTAGCTTGCATGGTGCTTGTGGGTAGTGGGTGCATGGAGGTTGGACAATTCATTGATGCGGCCAGGTAGCTAGCATGGATCTAGTCGGTAGTGGCTTAGTAAATGTTAAGCATTTTTACATGATAAGGCGCGAGGTTGAGGGTGCCAGTCCGTTCTCTTTTGCTGCGGCCAACCACCAACAGTGGCTGCATGCAGATCTTAACAGGCTTTAGTTGGGTGGGCTATAGTAAGGTGGGCTATTGTTGGATGGGTTATTCTTGGGTGGGTTATATTTGGGTTGGTCATTGTTCGGGAAGTTATATATGGGTGGGATATATTTGGGTGGTTTGTAGTCTGTTGGTTACAGTTGAGTGGTATACAGCCCAACTCACCTGCAGCCCCAGCACTGACAGTGCCACCGAGAGATTCATCTTATCTAGAGGCTGGTATAGGTGCTTTCGCGCGTTTCTCCGAGCTCAGGCCCAGTCGCGGTCTGCGAAAGAAAAACCCACAGTAACCTTCCCCAGTGCAAGCGACCGGGAAGGTTCCTTTAACCTTGCGCCCCGCGGCAACGAGTAACAATTGTCAATTGTCAACCTGGTCTCGGGGGTGGAGACCTTAGGCCCAACCTGGTGGGGTTGTGGCTGGATGGATGAAGATAGATAAAGATGGCTGTGGGTGGGTAAGGGTGGTGGATACGTGTAGTCGCAACGGGATGATTGTTGTTGGGATCAACTTGGTGGGCTTGCGGTTGGGTGGGACAAGATCGAGTACGTTCGCTGTGGGTGGGTTAGGTCGGTTGGGCACTTGGAGGCCCTCGCAAATGATTGTTGGAGATGAAGATGTTAGAGGAGGTCGGTAGCAGGATGGATAAGTGGAATTGGAACAGAAGTTGGATAGAAAGATAAGCGAAGGGGAAGCGCTCTTGTGAACGAGTGATGGAGGCCACCGCGGTGGGTGGTGTCGGGTGGTGTTGGGAATCAGGGTGAGCCGTCGCCGATTTGGCGGTTTGCCGTACCAACGAACAACTGCGAACTTTCTCAATACGCGCTTTCGCGGCATCTCGATGCGATCAGGATGTGCAGAAACTCAATGCACGCAGCTTTGTTTGAATGTGTAGCAGGCCGTCTGGCCCAGGTCCACCCGCCCAGGTCCAAAGTCCCCAACGGAGTGTGACCACTCTAGCCTGGAGTCTGTCAACCTCGTCAGCCAATGCAGCATCATGTAACTAACTGCGCCATCAATTCTCGAACCCGTACCAACCCTGCCAGTGCCTTCTTCACCCTCCTCTTTTTCTTGCAACTCTACAACCCACCTTCCCCTGTGCAATTTGCGCTACGTCTTGCGCCCTCCCGCCCTCCAAGTCCCGCACACCTCTCCCACTTAGTCATCACGTTATATAACGTGTATGGGATGTCTCCAGATATGTCCGGCTTCCCCCTATGATCCTCTGCTCTCGTGATATGCGCTGGCATCGGATGGCATCGGATGGAGGTTCCTGAGTAACAGTCCGTGCCGGAATTTAGACGAGATGGATAAAGAGCCCAGGGGGCTGAGGTACCTGTGAGTCTGAAGTACCTGATGTTCAGAAGGGTGCACTTCATATCTGAGTGTCTATCAGAACATCTACCATCAAAGTTGGTAGTGGCTTTTGGGGAGGCATATCACTAGTGTCACGGAGTGGGTGTGAAGGGTTGATTGCATGGGGTCGATACCATTGTGTGTGTGCTTGAGATATGTGTTGGACTGGGTGCCAGTCTTGGTGTGCATGTAGTGAGAGAGAAGAAATGCATGCATGGAGTGGGATTAAATGGGGGAGGCTGCATGTATATGTTAATATTGTGTTTGTGCTTGAGATACGTGTTCGACTGTGGATACCACTATTTGTGTGCATGTAGTAGGAGTGAAGGGATGCATGCATGCAGTGGGAATGAATATGGGTGACTACATGGAGTTGTTAACATTGTGTCTGTGCTTGGGGTACGTGTTCAACTGTGGATACCAGTCTTTGTGTGCATGTAGTGGGTGTGAAGGGATGCGTGCATGCAGTGGGTATGAAAGTGGGTGGCTGCATGGGTTTGTTGCCATGTTGTTTGTGTTTGCGATACCAGTCTTTGTGTGCATGGAGTGGGAGTGAAGGGATGCATGCATGGAGTGGGATAGATTGAATGGGGGTGGCTACATGGAGTGGTTAACATTGTGTCTGTGCCTGCGAGGTACGTGTTGCACCGTGGATACCAACCAGTCTTTGTGTGCATGGAGTGGGAGTGAAGGGACGCCAGCATGGGGTTGTTACCATTGTGTGAGTGTCCGTAATACGTGTTGGCCTGTGGGTGCCATTCTTTGTGTGCATGTAGTGGGAGTGAAGGGATGCATGCAAGCAGTGGTTTTTGAAGTGGGTGGCTACATGGAGTTGTTAAAATTGTGTTTGTGCCTCAGATACGTGTTGGACTGTGGATGCGAGACAGTTGAAGAGTATATCAATGCAATGGATGAAGGGACACATGTTTCAACTTACTACTTTTGTAACATGCTTGTCTACACCAGAGTTTTTTTTCCGGCAACCTATCCCCATCGCTACCTGAGACCCCGTTTTGGCCGAAATGTTCTGAACCTTGGACCCCCAAACCCCCCAGCTCTCGGGGGGCGCTGCTCTCCAAACACCCCGGGGCGGCCCTACTGAAGCTACTAGGACTCTGTCGCTGGAGGAGGCCTACACCTATGAAGCTACCAGGTAACCCACTTTCTGAACTGAAAACAAACTCTGGCGCCTGTGTAATCTAAGAGTCCCCCCCCCCCCCCTACCCCCCCACACCCCCAGCCTTGAAGAGATGCGTCCTCGCATCATTATCGGTTTTACCTCCCCATTTTTTGTCCACCCTTCCATAGTATCCACCCTTAATGCCAGGGACGCAAAGGTGTTCACGCCCGTGGAGGTCCTTTTTGAACCAGTACCCGTCCCGGGAGGACTTCTTTTTTAGTCTCTTCTGGCCGGGCCAGAAAGCCGGGTCTTGAGAGTATATCCATTCTGAGTAGTTTTTGTTGTTCTTGCCCCTTGGTTTGCAAGTGGTCACCCTCAGGTTGTAGACCATCAGGTCCAACGCCAATGTCGTGCCCATCGGGCGGAGATTTAATAGAACGCAGGGACTGCAGACTCGTTGAGGTCAATATTAAAGAGATATATATAGATACGAGCAAGAAAGACTTGCAGACTTTTAGAGAGAAGGCAGTAGCAGTACAACTAGTACTGCAACTGTAGTGCACGTAGTGGCAGGCGGCCCCTGTCACTATCAGACCAGTAGTACAAAGCCCGGATGGGCTTAGACCATGAGTGCACTTGGCCACTCTTAGGTGACGTATAAGGCGTACTAAATAAATAAATAGTGCGCCTTGTTACGAGGCGTGAGGTTGAGGGGGCCAGCCCGTTTGCTTTCACTGGGGCCAACCACCAAATACGGCTTACTATAACAGGAGAGTTTGGGGTTTTGGCTTACCGGGTCTGCCTTGTTGTTCCTCCCGGCTCGGTCTTCCTATTTGTAGCTGAATGCGATAATAATCGCACAATTAAATTATCATCCCAGCTGAGATGATGATTTAATTACATTGTAGAATTAAATTATCACTCTAGCACGAAGTCAGGGCCCCCATCGGTTAAATGATTGTTTTTTGTGGTTCAGTTTATCAGTGCTTTTTCTTTTTAAGCCCTTCCTCTACGGTTGGGAAATTCCCTTTAGCCTATTGGGCCTACCCCTGGACTGTAACATACATACAGGCATGCAGTTGAATGGTGCCAGTTTCTAGTGCCATCGTCCCATCCTTCGGGACAACACCTGTTTGGTGTGGAAGTAGGTTAGTGGGTTGTGGTTGGTGAATAAGGTCACCTTGGCACCCTCCAAGTAGCACCTCCAGTCGGTGAGGGCATGCGCTATACCGAGCATCTCTTGCTCTGCTGTTGTATGTATGTATGTATGTTACAGTCCAGGGGTAGGCCAAATAGACAAAAGGGACTCCCCCAACCGTACAAATATTTTCGACCGGGATACATTTCGTGCTTGCGATCGGGTGCCTGTCCTGCATAAGGACAGCCCCTGTGCCCAACATGGACAAGTTGGAGACCACCCAGGGTTTTTCTTTTGTGCTGTGCGATATATCTAGGGAACGGCAACATGATGTCATATGATATTATATGGTGCCGACCAAGGTGCCGGCAGTCTAACTAGACTAAAGTTACCATTTAAATACAATATCATATGATGCAAGTTGTATGATATTATATGATGTTACACTCACCTTTGGCCAGCATCATTTGATTTGCCGATCCCTATCTATCAGATATGCCTATATGAATTCTCCGGATAGGGAAACTTTCATCCCCTCTCCGGTGGTGTACTTTTGGGGGCAGGGTGAAGACAGATTGTTGGAGCTGTTTACATCGATCATTGGGTGCAGCCCGATGTATTCAAAAAGTGATGCCTGCGTCCCAAGCTTCAGCTCAGAAGGCGTCTTATTCTCAACAACATTTGTGTCTGTCTCACTTAATACACAGTCAGGGCCTCCTGTCTTAGCGGCTCGGCTGGCACGTTCCTACAACGGCCAGGGCGGTATTGGCCTGTTGTTACTGTTGGCCCTAGAGAACTTTGCAACAGTTCTTCTTTTAGTGTTGGCCCTGTCGCAGCATGTGCAGTCGTTGAGGGAGATCCACTTCTTGGATTCCCTCACTGCATGTATACTTACTAGTTCGCGAGTGGGTGCATGCCGCACACTCCGGGTGCTCCTTGAAGCACCAGAAGCAGCGGTGCCCCTCCTGCAGCCAATTAGCCTGCCCTACACTAACCATGTGGTTCATGTACATCGCTGGATTGGGGTCCCCCGAGAAATTGGGAGCCTTGGACTTGAATTCTGACCCGTTCCCCAACATTCCATGTCCTGTCCTGCGTCCCCCGGGATGGTTATTAAATGACCCCTTGCCAAACGCACTTGGTACATAGCCACCTAGACCACCGTGGCCGCTGCCGCTTCGGCACTCAGCCTCCTCAGCCGGCTCGACCCCCCTTGCTGCTTCCTCCTCTTCCGTCTCCCAAGCAAAAGTAGTTGATGACCTGCCACTCAGTCTTCAAGCTCTTGCCCAGCCGGCAATTGATCTCCATGTCTACATGCTCCTCTACTTCCTGCGAGGTATTAGAATCGGAAAAGTTAGAGTTGTGTCTGTTGGGCATGTCAAAAGCCACCCACTTTCCTGGTAATAATGTTTTTACTGCCAAATTGGTGGCTGAAGCTATGTAACCAAGTTCAAGTTCGAGTTCAAAAGCCACCTGATTCATCGGCTGACCACCGCTTTGGTACTTGGTTTTCCCGTCGTACCCCCCGAATTTATTCCAGCCCCATCCAATGGACTGGGACTTCCCCTTCGCGGTAGCTTGGGCCCTTGCTTCGTCCAACTGCAGGTATGCAACAAGTTTTTCCATGGTTTTATAAGATTTACCCGTCTCCCTAGGAGGTGCCCAGGCTTCAAAAATTTTACCTAATCGATTTTTTCTGGTAATGGGGCTATAATGGTATGACTAATGGCCACTACCAGCCCTCACACCTGCCTTGAGATTTTCTCACCAGCAAAGTCCTCTTCTGGATCCTTTGACTCAAAAGACTTAGGGACGTTCTTGTTTATAATCTATTCGCCTGCGGAGAAGATTGCCGGCACGCTCTTCGGCATGTGTGGTAGCCAGGCTACCTTGCGGCGGCCCTCCACCTCAGCGTGTCTCCTCGTCATCTTCTTCCGGATGCACTGGACTGAAGCGTCGTAGGTCCGGGCGCCCTTGCTCTCTAGCTTGCCGTCCACATACACCCTGATGTACTTAGCCAGATCGGCATCGGCAAAGGGAGTTATCGGGTGGGCGGCACTGTGCAAATGGATACCCTGCCCTGTTATCCCCTGAAGGTTGCGATCGTCGCCCCCAAGAGCCTCTTCGGTGGACTCTTGCTGCTCCAGGTTCCACACAAACAGCTCGAGATCGGTAATCTTCTTTTTCTCCGCGGCCGAGAGGGCCCTCAGCCTCTGCTTGGCCGGGCCGCTGTCCCCGGCGATGGGCTGTTTTTGCCGGGGCTGCTCCGCGGCTTCCCTCAGCTCATGCTGCGTCGCGCGGTGCTCCTCGCAAAGGAATTGGAGTTTCATCTCCCATTCCTTATGCGCTGCACTGCTTTCCAAGGTTGCTCGATCTGCAAACAGCATGGCATCAAATGATTGAAATAGAGTGATTGGCGTATCGAATCGGAACTCAGGCGCCTGGACACCAGGTGTCCGCAGTGCCTTGCTACAGGTGTTGTTCTGTGTCACCGGGCTCATCCCAGGCAGAATATCGTAATTTACGGCGACTGGGGGCTAATCGAACGCCAAGTCCAAGACCCAAGGTATCAGGCTTCGCGACTCGGGTTCGACCTGGCCAGCCAGTGAGGAACCATTTCCGGCCCTCAACCTCTGCAGTTGTCTCTCCCTGAGCCTCCTAGCACCATGTGCTGACACTCCCCCTAGGAACCCAGATTTTACATGCTCACCTTCGGCATGCAGTGCAGCTTTCTCCAGGCCTCCGACCAGCTCACCCAGAGTGCCCTCAAATGCTCCCCCTTGGCTTGCTGAGGACTGGGCCCACCCACTCAAGGGCGATACTGCATTAGAGGTGCCTGCTTGGGGGGGGAGGCTCGGTACTCGTGTCTGACTGAGGCATGTCAGCTGGGTCCTCTTTAAACAGAGTGGGTTTGTCGGACATGATTAACTGCAGTTCAGTCGTGGGGAAAGGTTGGAGCAAATCCTAACTGGAGCAAGCTCCTTTCTGGGAAAGAAACTAACCAAATACCTCACCTCGGCAGGTCTGGCCAACTGTGTCAGTTTCGTGCAAATTTCCCTGAACTATGCTCAGATTAATTGTCACTGCTAGAGGCTAGGGTAGATTTAGATGCAAGATGTTTTTTTACTTGCAGTTGTTCGATCTCGACTGGACAGTGCGAGCTAGCAAGCAAGCAAATTCGAATCCTAGGAAGCGGAAACCAGAGATCTCAATCTCACACTCGTCTTGAAGGGTTAGACGGTGCAGTTTAAACAATGTGCAGTCCGTAATAAGGCAGTGCTGCTTTTGGTCACGAATTGTGAGATATCTAGGATTGCGAGATTATCGTATGGGAGTACTTTCTAGTGCAGCGTGAACGTGATTTACGCTGGAAATGCGACTAGCTCCAGATACCAGTGTAACAGTAACAACTATAACAGTGATGTTATGTGCGGTTTAATTGCAGGGTCGATCTATGTGTGAACGGCTATCGAGGCTGCGCTGTCAGTGAGTCGGTGCAGACTGCGCAGTATGGCATGCAAGGCAGTGGGGTTATGAGCACAGGCTAACAAGGCATGATAAGTTACTGTGTGGTACGGATGTCGGCTTGGGGTCTTGACGTGAAGAGTAAGTAAGAGTTGCTCACGTCTCGAGATCCTCGCCTATGTGGTTGGTGACTGTCATGATTAGACAGTTAGTTAGAAAGCGGTACTATGATGAAGTACAGTTCCGGAACGGTTGGTTATAGCGGAAGGTTGTCAAGACCTAACGGTCCAGGTGACAGTCTGTCAAAGTAACCGCCCGTTCAGTGGCTGGCTCGTTTGGCCTCACAGGTGCGCCAGGGCCTGTGAGACTGGATAACGGGACAGGATCCCTAAGAGGGATCCATACCGGTACAATATCCACCTCTTCAGTAACTGACTGACTGACTGAATCCCTCTCTCTCTCTGATCTGGGCAAGCAACCGTCCAGAAGACCCAGCATGCAGACAATGCAGAATGCAACGCTAGTTCTAAAATCTGAGTGCTGCATGCAGAGGGGGGTTAAATGTTTGCTTCAACCACACAGCCAGGCTTTAAAAGCTTGCATGCAAGCATGCAATAATGCATGTTCTGTAGTTTTTATTTTTCTTATCACTACCATTAGGTGGCAACACACTTGATGAGAGGATGTGGCATGCACCAAAGACATCATACTGCTTTGTACAACATATTTTTTCCTTTCTCTCCGGGGGACTCCAAATTCTACGTAACGAGACGCAACCGGTTTCGATATCTGCATCCATTATGCACCCAGGCCCTCAAGATGAAACGGACCCTACAAAATCTGTGTCTGTGGTGCACGCTACTGTGTCTACAACAACCCTGGTGTACACACGTAGGAACTCCTCTGCATCTGCTTCTCAACAAGTGGCATGTAATCATAAGGACATCCACACAACAGCATCATCATCATCATACTGAGAACTTGATCACGTACCTACATTGAAGGAGCGGGATCTGGTTAAGACAGTATGCACTATAAATGATCAAAATAGTTCTTGATCACATGTCTCAGTCACAGCAACATGATCTGGGTAAGGGGGGGGACAGAATGTGATCAAAATAGCATTTCATCACCCGTCTTAATCACAGGAACATGACCTGGGTATGAAAGAATGCATTATCAATGATCAACACAGTTCTTGATCACCAGTCTCAATCACAGGAACATGATCTGGGTACAAAAGAATGCATTATCAATGATCAAGAGACTTCTTGATCACCCTCCTCAATCACAGAAACATGATCTGGGTGACAAAATGTAATAATAATAGTTCTTGATCACCCCTCTCGATCACAGGAACATGATCTGGGTATGAAAGAATGCATTATCAACGATCCAGAGAGTTCTTGATCACCCTCCTCAATCACAGAAACATGATCTGGGTACAAAATAATGCATTATCAATGATCAAAACAGTTCTTGATCACCCTCCTCAATCACAGGAACATGATCTGGGTACAAAAGAATGCATTATCAATGATCAAGAGACTTCTTGATCACCCTCCTCAATCACAGAAACATGATCTGGGTGACAAAATGTAATAATAATAGTTCTTGATCACCCCTCTCAATCACAGGAACATGATCTGGGTATGAAAGAATGCATTATCAACGATCCAAAGAGTTCTTGATCACCAGTCTCAATCACAGAAACATGATCTGGGTACAAAAGAATGCATTATCAATGATCAAGATAGTTCTTGATCACCCTCCTCAATCACAGAAACATGATCTGGGTGACAAAATGTAATAATAATAGTTCTTGATCACCCGTCTCAATCACAGGAACATGATCTAGGTATGAAAGAATGCATTATCAATAATCAAAACAGTTCTTGATCACATTCCTCAATCGCACAAACATGATCAGGATGACAGAATGTGATAAAAATAGTACTTCATCACACGTCTCAATCGCAGGAGCATGATCTGGGTATGAAAGAATGTGATCAAAATAGTAATTGATCACATCTATCAGTTGAAGGAGCAGGATCTGGGTATGAACTGTAAACGGGTTTCCAAAGACAATCACTTGTAAATGGTTTCCCACTGATAATCACTTGTAATGGTTGCAAATGGGCCCCTAGACCTGTAAATTGGTCCCCACTGATAATCACTTGTACATGGGGTTCCAATACTTGCAAAGAAGTCTCCACCGGTAATCGATTGTAAATGGGTTCCGACTGATAATGGCATGCATATGGGTTTCCTGTATTTGCAAATAGGTCCCCACCGATAATCACTTGTAAATGGGCTCCCACTGATAATCACTTGTAAATGGGTCCCTACTGATAATCACTTGTAAATGGGCTCCCACTGATAATCACTTGTAAATGGGTCCCTACTGATAATCACTTGTAAATGGGTCCCTACTGATAATCACTTGTAAATGGGTCCCTACTGATAATCAATTGTAAATGGGTCCCTACTGATAATCAATTGTAAATGGGTCCCTACTGATAATCAATTGTAAATGGGTCCCTACTGATAATCAATTGTAAATGGGTCCCTACTGATAATCAATTGTAAATGGGTCCCTACTGATAAGCACTTGTAAATGGGTCCCTACTGATAATCAATTGTAAATGGGTCCCTACTGATAATCAATTGTAAATGGGTCCCTACTGATAATCAATTGTAAATGGGTCCCTACTGATTATCACTTGTAAATGGGTCCCTACTGATAATCAATTGTAAATGGGACCCTACTGATAATCAATTGTAAATGGGTCCCTACTGATAATCAATTGTAAATGGGGCCCTACTGATAATCAATTGTAAATGGGGCTTCGCCTTATTTGCCGGCTTATGTTAAAATACAAAGTAAGTGTGCAAGAGCCCCTTTACAAATGCAAGGGGGTGCTTGCATTTCACACTTGTAAGTGCATCACACTTGTAAGTGCAGCAAGCTGCCCTCTCAATCAATCAACGGCTTATTAATCAATAAATTGACTGCTTACTAATCAAAGCAACGGCTTACTAATCAAAGCAACGGCTTACTAATCAAAGCAACGGCTTACTAATCAAAGCAACGGCTTACTAATAAATTGCTAACTTATCAATCAATCAACTGCTTACTAAGTAAAGCATAGTGGGCAGTAGCTTCCTCTTTAAATTTCCGCGCTTAACTTGGCCCCATTAAAACCCCCATCCTGATCTCGCATACTTACAGTATCTGGCAGAGCCAGCTAATAAGCTTGCGCTTGGGGTGTGGCTAAAGCCACCTGCCCTAATTATCTGGCAGATAATATAAGTATGCAAGATATGGAAATTTGATGCAGCCAAATGTGGGGGGCTTGTGCAACCACACAAAAATGAAAATTCCTAACCCCCAAAAACGCCTTGCCACGGGGCGTAAGGTTGAAGGAACCTTCCTGTTTGCTTGCACTGGGGAATGGTTACTATGATGGGCTTTGGTTTTAGCAGACCGCTACTGCGCCTGAGCTTAAACTACCTCGCAACAGCATGGAGGGACGTTCTCTACCTCTTGTGCAACTACACTATCATAATGTCTGATATTCGATTGCACTGGGGCACGCTTCTGGGGATGTTGCTTTCACAGACTGCTCGTACACCTGAGCTTGGACTACGGCGCGACAGTACAGGGGAAAGTTCTCAGCCTCTTTCAAGGCGGCGGGTCGGAAATCGTGAACCTAGCACGGGTTCGAACCCCCTACCTGTCAGGCAAAGCTGGTACTACTGTACCAACTAAGCCTGAGCTTGTTCGTAGAGGAGACACTCATTCACAGTGGGTGCATACACCCAAGATTGTGTGGTGTCCACAATAAGAACATTGTTCCTTGTCCATTGACTTCTGGGACATGCGCATCTCACAGACGACGCCCTTGCCAGCCTTCAGCTGAGTACTCTTCGCTGATTTTGACTGCGGTGCAACAATATGCTGGTCAGAGCTCCAGGGAAGGTGTATGGGGAAGTACGTATGGAAAGGCAGATTGAGTTTGACTGTGGGGCGACAAGATGTTGGCAAGGGCTTCAGGGAAGGTGTAGGAGGTAGTATGTATGGTAAGGCAGGTTGAGTTTGACAGTGGGGCAACAAGACGTTGGTCACTGTATCACAAACTTAGGGCCCCCATTGCTGGGACATATACAATAACAATAACAATAACAAAAATAATAATAATAATAATAATACAATAACGGTACAACATAGAAAAGAGCCAGACAATACCTTGGACATGCAGGGTTTGTCTCTTGTGCTGCGTGTCATGACACTGAAGACCTGCTGATCGTCAGATAAACCTTTGAACCTGCATGGGGGTAAGTTTTTGGAGTTTAGCGTATGCATGTATTTACTGGCTTTATGTTTAAACATAAAACTGAAGCAACAAAAAACAATCAAATTGAAACAACCAGCCGGAGACGTCAGCCTCCAGACTCATGTGGGCCTCGCAGAAGAATTGTCAAAAACGCGCGATCAAATGGTGCCAGTGGTGTTCCATTGCATAACATATATTTATATAGTCAGAATGCCGGCATCATATGATATCGTATGATATCATACTACATCATATTGCTGCTCCCTACTTATAGTTAGTGCCTTACGCATCATTAGGGTGATACCGGAGCATCATGCACAGTAACATACATACACAGACACATCCCCGTTCAACGAATGGCTCAACGGCAGAGCTCCTTGAACGATGTAGGTGCCAGGTTCGAATCCCCACGGGTGCGCTTAAGTGTTCGCGGCTGCTGTCAACCGCCATGGTAGCTTTGTCCAGGTAAAGTAGCAGCCCATTCCCTACCGCCGTAAGACGGGGCTCCCTTAATACCACACCCTACCAGGCATTATCATTACACAGAAACCACTAAACAGAAATAGCCTGGCACACATGAAGGGATGGGATGTGTATGTGTGTAACAGTCCAGGGGTAGCCAAATAGGCTAAAAGGACTTGTCTAACCTCCATATCAGGAGGGGCTAAAGCAAAACAAGCACTGGTGAAGCAAGGATACAAGTTCAAGACCCACTGCCAGGGAACATGAAGGGATGAGATATGTATGCGAGCGTGAATGATCATGCATATTAACAAATACATATACATAAGGACCAGCATATCACATGATGTTGACCAAAGGCGAGTATGATATCATATGATTTCATACAAATTGCGTCACATAAAATTGTATATAAATGGTAACTTAAAAATGGTAGCCAAGTCAGACTGCCGGCATTATATGAAATCATATGATGACCAGATATCATGTAGGGTATCATGTTGCCGTACTCACATGTAGGGTCGGCTCTGTAACCTATGTTTATAATTTAAGTGAATAAATAATATTATATAATATTAGTCGGTCGAGCCGTCTCACCAGAATTTTGAATATATTTGAAAGCTAATATTATTGTGACACTAAAATAATATGAGTCAATATTAGTTTTTCAAACACTAATATTAGTTGCCGTTCCCTACTCACATGAAGGTGCCCATGTCACTGATTGCAGAGCCTGACCACGACCACACTTTCTTGGAGGTGTGAGCACAGATGGCAAACATATGCAAGCGTGAATGAGGCTACACATACATGTATTTATGTATGTTACAGTACAGGGGCAGGCCAAATAGGCTCAAGGTACTGGCCCAACCGTGACAGGAAGGGCTAACACAAAAAAACATTGATGAACTGAACCCCACACAATTGTTTTGGCCAACACATACACACACCACAAACAAGCATGTGAAGGGAGAGAGCGTGTGTGTGGGTATGTGGGTGGGGGACATACCAGGGTGTAACCCCTTATGTAACCCAGACCAGGACACAGGACCTGGGTGGGGCTGGGGGGTGGCCAACATCCACATGGGCAATGTACTAGTACATACATATAAATACACAAGCACCACTCATGAGCACTCACGCAAAGGTGCCCATGTCTCTGATGATTACAGAGCCTGTCCATAGCCACTTGTTCTTGGCGGTGCGAGCACGGATGGCACGGTCCACGTGCTGAAGGGGGGAGATGTCTGGATGAGAACTCCTGTCCATAGCCCCCTCCTCGCCCCCTAGCCCCGACCCGTCTCTTTTGGTGGCCACATCACAACTACTATTGCGGAAACTAGGTTCATCCATCGAAGAATAGCCAGCTTGAATGGGGCAGGGGGGTAAGGGCTCCATCTCTAAGTGCACGAGTGGTGTACTGCGATGTCTAGCCAATGTGTCGTCATTGTCAGAGAGAACGGGTGTGGGGAAGCTGCTGAAGGGACCCAAGTGGGCAAAGTTGGAGGAAATGGGTGCCGGAAGGAAGCTGCTGAAGGGAGACAAGGGGGCACTGCCAGATGCAATGGGTGCGGGTGCAGGTATGAAGCTGCTAAAGGGAGACGCTGGAGGCAAGTGGACGCTGAGTTCAGTCACTGCTGGTGGGAGGGGCTGCGGACGGGACCTGGTCAGGAGTCTTTTGATGGGGGAGATCATCTCTTTCAACACAGAGTCGAACTTGGAGACCGAGGGCTCGTGGACCGTGGACTCCATGGTGTGGTGTGAGCTCGCCTTGAGGGCAGATTCGTTAGGCATCTTCCACCTGCTCTCCTTGACCTGTGGTGAGGGGTGGAGTGGTGAGGGGTGGAGTGGAGTGGTGAGGGGTGGAGTGGTGAGGGGTGGGGTGGGGTGGGGTGGATCAGTATAGCAGTATGGATGGATTAGTTGATGGGTGGATGGATGATACCTTGAGAGCAGATTTGCTTGGCATCTTCCACCTGCTCCCCTTGGCCTATGGTGAGGGGTGGAGTGGAAAGGGGTAGAGTAGTCAGGGGTGGGGTGGGGTGGGGTGGGGTGGGGTGGATCAGTATATCAGTGTGAATGGATTGGTATTGGTATTGGTTAGGTGGATGGGTGGATTGGCGGATGAGAAGATGTATGGGTGGAAAGTTGGATGCATGGATGAGAGGATGGATGATGCGGGGATGTATGTGTGGATGGATAAATGGACGAGTTGATTGGTGGGTAGGTGGGTGGGTGGATGGATATGTGGATGTGTAGATGGATGGATGGATGGATATGTGGGTGGGTGAGGTGTTTATATCGGGTTTATAAACTAAAACTTGTTGGTTTGAACTGGCCCTTTATTGGTAGCCCCCCCCCCCCCCCCCCCTCTCTCTCCCCCTCTCCTCCATCAAATCGCTGACCCCTCCAACTATATGTAGGGGGCGGCTATGTTATCTATATATATAAAGAAATCATGGTCGTGGTGGTCGTGGTGGTCGTGGTGGTGTCATCATCGCGTGCCCACGTGCGAAGTGTAACCGACTTGCAACCGACTTTTCGTTCACCCAACTAGCAACTCCCCGCCTAGCGGAATTTTCAAACACCAAAACTGCAGATTCGCTAAGCTAAGCGCGCGCGCTCATAGCAAGTCCACAATTGCCTCCGATACTATGACGGCAAGACATTTAGAAACAGAAGATCCTCTCCTCGGAGGTCACCAGCCGACCCTCATATGGCTTGGCATGGCGCTCGGAATAATAGCTTTCAGTTCTTCACGGATAATGCGACCATGATGCATGGCAACGGTCATAATGGACAGGAGGGCCCGCAAAAACGCCAGCCAGCGCTCAAAGCGAGCTTGCCAGAGCAAGGAAGACAGGGAAATAGCCAACAAGCGTCGACGTGATGCCCGCGCTGCCCGATCCGAGGAGCTACGTCATGCTGGTAATCTCGCAAGGAGTCAGGAACGAGCTACCGTGCCTGAGGAGGAACATGAAGCTGGTAACCAATCCAGGCGCTAAGACGATGCTGCCCAGCCTGAGGAATTATGCCAGGATCATAATCAAGCCAGACCTTCATATCGTGATGCTTTTTTTCTCCGTCTGCGAGCGTTGCCACCATTCATCTCACGCATGCGCAATTTTGCCATGCCATCGCATCACATTCGTAGTGATTGGCATCCAGTTGCGATTAATTACCTTTGTTCAGATCGCCATAGCCATTCCGTCCCCCCGGACACTCTCGCGCTTGCCACGATCATCCCATCTTTGCAAGCTCTTTTCGTTGTATAGAATATGAAATACGTTGCTGCGATTTTTGCTGTTCTGAGTTGATCGAGTCTCGACTGGGGCACTGTACGAGAAGACGAAGCTGCAGGTTTGTAGCCATGCAATTGCACAGGTCCGGTGTTCTCGGGGCGATCGGAATCTGAGCGACTGAGCGCTCGCAATGTTGGTAGGTTCGAAGCACAGCGGTTCCCTCTTTCTGCACGATTGAATCCCACAGGGTGAAGTGAAGGGTACGAGGTAGGGAGAAGAAGATTGTGTGTGCGTGTTGGTGGTTGGGGGAAGGGAGGGTAGTGGGGGGTAAGGTGAAAGAAAGAGAGTGCGTGTGGATGGGGTGGGTGAGGGGTAGGGAGAGGTCAGAATGGGGGTGAGGGGGGGATGGTATGTGTGTATGACAGGGTGGGAGGCCACACCTGAAGCAGAAGGGGAAGAGGTAGGGAGAAGAAGTGTGTGTGCGGGGGGGGGGGGGGAAGGCAGGGGAGCGTCTAGCAAGGGCTGAGATGGCTGATTTCTTGACTGTGTGTAAGGGAGGGGGGGGGGGGAGGGGGGGCATACAAGGGCGTTACCCGTTATGTAACCCAAACCAGACTAGGACCCATGGCCTGGGTGGGGGGATGGGGGTGGGGGGTGGCCACCGGCCACACGGGCTACCGTACTAGTATACTATTAGTGAATTCATAATATTATATAATATTATGTAATATTAGTCGGACGAGCCGTCTCACTAGAATTTTGAATTTATTTGAAAAACTGATATTATTGTGACACTATAATAATATGAGTTAATAATAGTTTTTTTAAACACTTGTATTAGTTGCCGTTCCCTAGCTATATGCCCCCCCCCCCCCCCCCCCCCCCCCCCACACACACACACACACACATGGAATGATGAATGGTCCAACTTCCTCCTGCATCACTCCCCAACTTCTGCCCCTCCGTACAATCCAAAACCCTTCTCTTATCACTCCCCTACTTCCATCCCAGCATACAACCCTAAACCTTTCCTCTCCCTCTCCCATCACACACACACCTTCATGTTGTCTATGTTGACAAGGAACACCCATATGCCATCCTCAAGGAAGCCAATAGCCTGGCCATTTGCCCTCTGATTGAAGATGCTGCCATTGCATCTATCAGCCTCTGGCAAGATCTCAAGCTGACTTCTTGACGCGGGTGGACCTGGTGGAGTGGTGTGGTGTGGAGTGGTGTGGTGTGGAGTGGTGAGGGGTGGAGTGGTGAGGGGTAGGGTGGTGTGGAGTGGTATGGAGTGGCGAGGAGGGGTGTGGTGTGGTGTGGTGTGGTGGTGAGGAGTGGTCTGGAGTGGTGTGGAGGGGTGTGGTGGGGTGCGGAGTGGTGCGCAGTGGTGAGGGGTGGGGGTGGGGTGTTTTGGGATCTCCATATTCGGTGTGCACAAGCCCATCTGACTGGCTGAATTGGGTTGCCTTGGATCAAAAGGTTGGAGTAGTGATGGGCGGGGTGGAGTGGAGTGGTGAGGGAGGGGAGGGTAGGAGTGGTGAGGGGTGGGGTGGAGTGGTGATGGGTGGAGTGGTGATAGGTGGAGTGATGAGGGGAGGGGTGGAGTGGTGATGGGTGGAGTGGTGATGGGTGGAGTGATGAGGGGGGGTGGGTGGGGGGGAGTGGTGATGTGTGGGGGTGGAGTGGCGAGGGGAGTGGAGTGGAGGAGTGACAAGGGGATGGGTGGAGTGGTGATGTAAGGGGTGGGGTGGAGTGGTGAGGAGAGGGGAGGAGTGATGAGGGGGGGAGGGGCAGGGGGGGAGTGGTGATGTGTGGGGTGGAGTGGGGAGGGGAGTGGAGTGGAGGAGTGTCGAGGGGATGGATGGAGTGGTGATGTCTGGGGTGGAGTGGAGTGGTGAGGTGAGGTGAGGAGTGATGAGGTGAGGTGAGGGGTGGAGTGGAGTAGTGAGGGGAGGGGTGGAGTGGTGATGCGTGGGCTGGAGTGGAGTGATGAGGGGAGGGTGGAGTGGTGAAGGGTGGAGGGGTGATGTGTAGGGGAGGAGTGATGAGGGGAGGGGTGGAGTGTTGAGGGGAGGGGAGGGTTGGAGTGTTGAAGGGAGGGGTGGGGAGGGGGGGTATCCTCACCTGGCTCGCTAACCGGCCACTTCAATGGCAGCGAGGGTAGAAGTTTCAATTCAGTGGTGAGCCCATCCGCTGAATGCAGGCGGAGGTGTTTTGAGGGCACTGCCGAGTGTCTGCCTGCCTTGCTTGCCATGTCCTCTTGCACGTGGCACACGGCTGAATGCAACTTGCCAACAGAAGTAGAGGATCTGAGAGAGGGTTGAAGCTTGGAATCGGTGGAGAAGCCGCTTGCTGAATGTGCGTTGCCAACAGAAATACTGGATTGAAGTCTGGGTTGATGATGGGCATTGGGGGAGTGTCCGCTGGCTGAATGAAAGCGGGTGTGTCTTGGACCAAAGGGACACAAGGGTGACTTCAGTCCAATCATCGCTACCGAGTGTCCCTTGGTAGTAGACGCTTGCGAGCTTGAGTCTTGGCTGTGATGGCTTGCTTGTCTGAGCAAGCCTACAAATATCGGCAAGTCTGGCATGGCGCCCCAATAAATGGCAGAGGTTGATGCCGGTACATTTTTTGAGGATCCCGATGATCGCGTGGTACTTGGAGTTGTCCTGCCATCAGACATTTCGCTAGCCTGTTCCTCATGGATCTGCTGAAGGTCGTTCGTTGATAAGGCAGCATCAGGGTAGCCTGTGGAAGGGGCAAGGGCAGGGATTTGTTTTCCGTTATATATTACGCTCGCAATATTATACCCCGTTTGGGCCAAAATGATCGTAATGAGAGACCTAAAAAAATAAACTGAAATTGACTAAAGTCGACCAAAATTGACTAAAATCGTGAAAAGGATGCTGTCCTGGGAGGAGGCAAATACAAAAAAGTAATAAGATTTGCTCTTCCAGATTTGTAAAATTATCACTGGGCAAGGGGTAGATTGGTCTTGGTGGTTGGTGTTGCTTGTGGTTGGTGTTGGTGGCTTGTGCTGGTGATTGGTGCTGGTGGTGGTGATTGGTGCTGTTTGTGGTAGTGGTAGTGGTGGTGGTGGTTGTGTGCCATGGATCTGCGGAAGGTCGTTTGTTGATAAGGGAGCATTGTGGGACCCTGTGGAAGGGGCGAGGGGCAGATTGGTGTTGGTGGTTGGTGTTGGTTGCTGTTGGTGGTTTGTGGTTGGTGGTGGTGATTGGTGCTGGTGGTTGGTGGTGGTTGTGGTGATTGGTGTTGTTTGTGGTGGTGGTGGTGGTTGTGGTGTGCAGTGGATCTGCTGAAGGTTGCTTGTTGATAAGGGAGCATTGTGGGACCCTGTGGAAGGGGCAAGGGGCAGATTGGTGTTGGTGGTAGGTTGTGGTTGTGGTTGTTGTTGTTGGTAGTTGTATTTGGTGGATGTGGTGGTTGTGCGCCAAGGATCCGCAGAAGGTCATTCGATGATGAGGGATCACCACAACCGCCACCCAAACACAAACACCATCTGAACCTCGCCCCTCCCACCATCATCACCACCACCATCTGAACCTCGCCCCTTCCACCATCACCATCACCACCAATCTGCACCTCCCCCCTTCCACCACCACCACAACTAACACACAAAAAGCTGCTAGTAGCACTAGGAATGCTACACTGGTTCTTAACCATGCCTTTACACTGCACAATTGGTCTTTGGCACCCTTTTCTGCAGCCTAGCAGCACCCTTACCACCCAGACTGCACCCTTTCAAGCCAAGCCAACAAATGTAGGGGGTCTTTGGCACCCTTTTCTGCACCCTAGCAGCACCTTTCCCACCCAGAAGGCACCCTTTAAGGCCAGATAAAAGGCCAAAGACCCACCAAAACACTGGTTCCTTTCCTTACCTGCTACCTCACTTCTATATATGTAGGTGTAGCTTCACTGATCGGATCGACAAACACTAGGGCTAGCACACCCATTGATGCGAACCCACCCATTGATGAAAGCCACCCATTGATAAAACCCACCCATTGATGAAACCCACCCATTGATGAAAGCCACCCATTGATGCAAAAGTCTATCCTATTTATAATAGTTCCATGTAGTAGGTTGTCTGGGGTTTAGCGCGTGCCCGGCGCGTGTTCAGTCCCTTTTGGCCCAGGCAGTTGGGCTTTTGGTTTCATATCTTGCTGACCTGTTGCCCAGGTGGCAGCGAGTCTCGGATCTCGATTTTCCCAGACCTGTCGCTGACGTGGCCACGGGGGTCTGCCCGCACTGGAAGTTTCACTGTGGTATGTGGGTATTTCTATGCCTGGGTATGTGGCTATTTCACTGTGGTATGTGGGTGCTTGTGGGTGCACACGGGGACCACCTCAAGGGATATGCATCCGTCAGCGTTTTCAGTTGCATGCACTGAAGACAAAACTGGCATAAACCGGCATGTAACCCAGCACAAAGCAGGTGCGACCAACAGGAGGGAAGGGGGGGAAGGTGTGTGTGTGTGTGTGTGTGTGGGGGGGGGGGGGGGAGGGGGGCTCAGTGTTTTTAGTGGGGGAAACATCATAGCTGTGTGTTCATGTTAGGGGGGGGGGGGGGGGGGGGGGGGGAGTACAAGTTTAAACCATTCTGTAACCCAGCCCCAAACAGGTGCGGCCAAATGCCAAACGGGCACCGTACTATGATAGGGGTGGGGGCAGTTTGTCTATGTGTGTAGGTGTGGCCACCGGCCACACGGGCGACCGTACTAGTCATGTATTAAAACAATGCAAATACACATCCAGGGATATCATATATTCAGGGATATCATATATACAGTATGGGTGCAGCCTCTCACCAAAAGCCTGTGCAGCTCTATCAGCGTCCATCATCTCCGGGCATGTCCACTGTTGTGGGCGGAGCCCCTTCTTCAAGGGGGCGGGAGCTCCCAGGGCAGGGTCACCCCGTTGTCCGTTGTCCGCGGACAGGCATGTATGTCTGTGCGTGTGACCGTCTGACCGAGACGAAGCCTGACACATCAGCCAACGGTCTCGTAAGTAACTCGCTTCCGTTGCCATCTATCGCTCCGTTGCGGACACTCTCCGCCATTTTTTAGCGTCGCTTGCGACACTGCATAGAACTTGTTTAATGTGCGACGCGTCGCAAATTGAGCGACTTGGTTCGGAGGGGCCTTTCTGACTAGTTTAGCCGGGCCCATGCAGCGACGGAATGGCGACGTGTCAGTTGTAGTTGGTGTTGGTTGTGGTTGGTGGTGGTGATTGGTGCTAGTGGTTGGAGCTGGTTGTGGTGATTGGTGTTGTTTCTGGTTGTGGTGGTGGTGGTGGTGTGCCGTGGGTGCGGCCTCTTACCAAATGCCTGTGCAGCACCACCACCACCATCACATCACCATCCTCGCTAGCAGCACCATATCCTTGTGTCTTGCATGCAGCTTCCAAGGTTGTGGCTCAAATGAGGGCACTGCTTTTCCCTTCCGACAACGCGTCGCCACACTGTCCACGCGTCGCCACACTGCCCAGTGCCCACGCGTCGCCACACTGTCCATGCGTCGCCACACTGCCCAGTGCCCACGCGTCGCAACACTGTCCACGCATCGCCACACTGTCCACGCTTCGCCACTCTTTCCACGCGCCGCCACTCTGTCGCCCTTTCCGCGCTTCGCGCTATACGGAGTTCGGGGGGCAGTGCGTCGCACTGGGGTCGCACCGATTTGCTAAATGTGCGACGCATCGCACACAAAATGAAAACAAGGTGAGGGCCCTCATGATGAGTCCAACCCAGCCTTGCCAGTGATTTAAACAGCCAACCCAACCCAACCTCTCACCAAATGCCTGCGCAGCTCTGGGCATATCAGCATCCACCATCTCTGGGCACTTCACCTCCTCAAGCTCATACCGTCCACTTCCACTTCCACTAACTTTTCTGTCAGGGAGATGGGTGAGCTGGCGACACCAGCAATAGCATAAGTATGAGATTTGCGTATTTTCACGCTCGCGCTAGCCAACTGAGCTAACATTGCTGAAGGGGAGGACGTGGAGGAGAGAGACCTGGGAGTGAGGAAATAGCAGTTACCATGGCAGTATTAGTGTGTGTTGTTACAGTCTACCTAGGCGAAGCTAAATAGGCTAAATATGATTACCCAACCTCGGTATTGGGAAGGACTATATACAAAACAAGCACTGGTGAACTTAACCTAAAAAACGTAAACAAAGGGGGGTGGAGTCCATGCTATGCAGATGACTTAACTTCAGTCAGTATCGCAATGAGTATCAGAGTGCTTGGGGGGGGGGGGGGGGGGGGGGGGGGGATTGGCTTGATTGGAGTAAGGGGTGAGAGGGGAGGGAAGAGGGAGGCGGAATATAGGGGTGGGAAGGGGGAACAGAGGAGAATGGGAGGTGGGATGATGGGGGTGGTTGGGGGAGCTGTGGACAGTGGAAAGAGCATTCTTATCATGGTTATATTGATGATCTCCGAAAGAGATAGGAACACTCATTTTGTAGGCTACGCATGGTGGCTTCCAGTCAGTTCCATTTGCCAGACACTGGGTCAAGCCCACAGCTTTCAGCCACATTGGAATGCCCTTCATGGCTGCTTCAAGGCAGACTAGCTAGCTTTAGGTTTGGCCCAAGGACGGGGGATAAGGGCTGTCTAGATGCTGCTATGCGTAACCCCCAAAAGAAACATGGCATAGTAATGGTCTCGACAGCCCAATCTCTCAGATTTTGAACATTTTGTTTTTCTTGAAGGTGCTCCTTGGTGGGAACTCAGGGACCCGTCTGTAAAACAAATGTTTGGGGGTCAGCTCATCAGTGCTTTTTGGCGGAGCCCCCCCTTCTGGGGAGCGGGAGCCCCCAGTAGTACCCATTTGTCCGTCCGTCCGACCATCCATCCATCTGACCGTGATGAAGCCCGACACGTCAGCCAACGTCCTCGTAACTAACTCACTTCCGTTGCCACCTGTCGCTCCCTAGCGATCACTCTCCGCCATTTTTAGCGTCGCAGGCGACGCTGCATAGAACTTGTTCTCTTTAGCCCTCCCTGATATCATGGTTGCGGAAGTCCCTTAAGCCTTCTTGGCAACCCCCTTGACTCTAACAAAATACACTCCCTAAAAAAGAATCACCTGATCTTGCGAGGTCTCGGCGGCGGTGGGAGGGCCTTGTCCTCTGGCAGACTCCATAGTGACATAAGGTTTGTTAGCACATTTCGTGAGATCACCACCTGGAATGTTTGTGAATTGTGAGTTCATTTGTTAGTTGTGAGTTCATTTGTTAGTTGTGAGTTGTGAGTTCATTTGTTAGTTGTGAGTTGTGAGTTCCTTTGTTAGTTGTGAGTTGTGAGTTCATTTGTTAGTTGTGAGGTGTGAGTTCATTTGTTAGTTGTGAGTTGTGAGTTCATTTGTTAGTTGTGAGTTGTGAGTTCATTTGTGAATGAATTTATGAAGGATTACATAAACGGATTTATTTACATCTAAATGTACGACTGAACTTGTCCTTATTATTATGTGTGATTTGTAATGAATAAATGTGGGTACAGAAATGAATCAATGATCGAAATTGTAAATGAATTGATGTTCTCAGATTGGGGAGTTAGTTTTTTCTTTTTGGCTGTTGCTGCTGCTGCTGTCGTTGCTGCTGATATGCTTGTTGTTGTTGTTGTTGTTGTTGCTGCTGCTGCTGCTGTCGTGCTGCTGATATGCTGTGTTGTTGTTGTTGTTGTTGTTGTTGGTGGTTGTTGTTGTTGGGTGTGGTTCTGTGATTGTTATTGTTGCTGCTGTCATTGTTGTAGGTCTTTGTTTTTGCATGTTGTTACAATACTACCCCAGTGAGTATCTACCTGAACATCCGTTGGGAGCTCATGTCACATCGGTTGCCCTGGTGAACAAGTGCAAAGTAGTCAGACCCCCTATCCAGTGTTTGAGAGGGCGGCACCTTTGTAAGAACTACGGGTGTATACCATTGTAGATAAAGAATACTACAAGAAGCAGACCACACCGCCTTACATATGTTTCCACCCCGACGTATTGGTTACAGTATGTGTAGTGTGTGGAGGCGGGGATGGTTGGGGGGGGTGGGGCGGGGGTAAACGCTACTTAAAGAAGCAGATTCACCCTGCCGTACCAGCAGGTTATCCACTCCAGACAGTATTGGTCAAAACGCCAACATGAGAGATGAATGATGACTGTGGATGATGTCAGAGAATAGAAGCTATTATCAACATACACTAACTTATTAAATAATAGGGATGATATTAAATGCATAGCAAGACTACGTCTTTGAGCTCACAATTTGAATGTTGAATCAGATAGGAGTACCTTTCGTTCTGGCAGAATTTGCAGGTGCTGTGATATGGTGATTGATGGTAGAAGAGATGCTAGACTGAGACCTGTGCTAGACTGTCCTTTCTTTTCTGAGGATAGAAACACATTTTTGAGAGATTGAAAATTGAACCTGAATTGGTTGATAAAGACTCCAGCAAGAAGCTGGTCGAGGGGGGGGGGTGAAAGAATAAAAAAAGGCTCGTGTAACGCACCTTCGCTTCTTTGGATAGAGCAAGATCTGCTTTCAGCCCCCCCACCCCCCCCCCATGAAGCTGGTCAATAAAATTCCCTCAAGGCATGGGAAGTACCCAATTGTTTTAAAAATTTGTTTTAAAAAAGTACCCAATTGTTTTAAAAAATTGTTTTAAAAATGGGATATGAATATTTTAAAAATTGTTTAAAAAAAGTACCCAATTGTTTTAAAAATTTGTTTTAAAAATGGGATATGAATCGCACAATTGAATTAGCATCCCATATGGGATGATTATTTAATTAAAGTGCAGAATGAAAGATCATCGTAGCACAAACTCAGGTCCCCCATCAGTAAAACGATTGGTTGGGGTTCAGTGCATCAACACTTTTCTGTTTCTTTAGGCCTTTTCCTGTAACAGTGGCAAGTTCTAGCATTGCATACCCCTGGCCTGAAACGTACATACATACATACTACATTACCTACATACATAAATACATATCTACATACATACTAATACATATCACAAACCCCAACATTGGGGGTACTCCTGCGGAGGTCATTAAAAAAAAAGGCCCCACATGACCCCCGTAGGCAGCTCCATAGGCAAGTCTTGCCTGCCAGTGACCAGAGGGCCGAAGTAGTCAGCCCTTCCAGTTGTTGAGTGAGGGGCGACGTTAGGTAGGCTACTCCGGTTTTTGTAAACATCCCCGTTGACACGTGGGGCAGAGAAGAGGGGTTAATGGATAGCATTTATCATGTGTGGGAGGAGGGCATCATAGCCATCAGTACAGTGGAACCTAGAGTTTGTAGTTTGGGGAGGGGGTGATGTAAGGATGGAGGCGGGAGGATGTGCGGTGCGGTGTGGTGGTGGTTGGGGTGGGTTGGGTTGGGTGAGGAGAGTGGGATGTGTGGGTGGGGGGGGGGGTGGGGTGGGCGTGGTGGTGGGGTGGGGGTTTTGGGGTTGGTGAGGTGGGTCGGGGTTGGTGGGTGGGTAGGGGTGGGGTGGTGAGGAGGGTGGGTGGGTGGGTGGGTGGCGGTGGGTGGGGGAGGTGTGCTAGGAGGTGGGTTTGGAGTGGGAGGGCTGGGGAGAGCGTGGGTAGGGTGGGTGGTGTTGGTGGGGTGGGTGGGGTCTTGGTGGGGTGGGTTAGCGCAGTAGGGGGGGTGGGGGGCGAGTGGCGGGCTCGGAGTTTATAAGTACCGTGGCGGTCTGTGATGGTGTAGGTGTGCTGGTGGGGTGCAGTCATGGTGGGTGGGGTGGGAGTCGTGGTGAGGATTTTTCGGTGGTGGTGCGTT
>JACBWV010000610.1:67461314-67466314 GCA_013435795.1 Chlamydomonas sp. ICE-L
CCCGCCCAACAACCCACACAACACCCAATTGAATTATGAATTTCCCACTTCCTCCTTCCTGCACTCCCAACTTTGCCCCTTTCCGTACAATCCAAAACCCTTCCTATCACTCCCCTACTCCCCCAGCATCGCCCCGCTAAACCTTTCCTCTCCCTCTCCCATCACACACACACCTTCATGTTGTCTATGTTGACAAGGACCACCCATATGCCATCCTCAAGGAATCCATAGCCTGGCCATTTGCCCTCTGATTGAAGATGCTGCCATTGCATCTATCAACCTCTGGCAAGATCCAAGCTGACTGAACTTCGTGACGCGGTGGACGCTTGTGAGTGTTGTTTGTGTGGAGTGGTGGTGGTTGAGTGGTGATGGTGTAGTGTGAGGGGTAGGGTGGTTGTGAGTGGTATGGAGGGCGAGGAGGGTTGTTTTGGTGGTTGGTGGTGCCAGGGTGGTCTGGAGTGTTTGATGGGTGTGTTGGGTGCGGAGGGGTGCGCAGTGGTGAGGGGTGGGGGTGGGGTGTTTTGGATCTCCATATTCGGTGTCACAACCCATCGACTGCTGAATGGGTTCCTGGATCAAATGTTGGAGTAGTTATGGGCGGGGTGGAGTGGAGTGGTGAGGAGGGGAGGGTAGGTCTTTTGCGGGTTGGTGGAGTGTATTGTTGGCGTTGTGATAAGTGTATGATGAGGTCTGGGGTGGATTTGGTGATGTTATGTGAGTGTTGATTGTTGCGTGATTAGGGGGGGTGGGTGGGGGGAGGTGAGGTGTGGGTGGAGTGGCCGAGGTGCGTGGAGTGGCGGAGTGAAACTGGGATGTTTGAGTGGTGCTTACGTGGTGGGGTGGCGTGTATGGGCTTGGCGTCGTGATGCGTGGTGGTAGGGGCACAGTGGGGAGTGGTGGATGTGTGGGGTGGGATGGGTGAGGGGAGTGGAGTGGAGGAGTGGTCGAGGGATGGATGCGTGGTGGTGATGTCTGGGGTGGAGTGTATGGTGATGCTTCTTTCGGAGTTATGAGGTTATTTGATGGTGTTAGTGATAGTGAGGGGAGGGGTGGATGTGTGATGCGTGTGCTGGCTTGGATATTAGGGGAGGGTGGATGGTGACTGGTGAGGGGTGATTTGTAGGAGGAGTTTTTTTTGATGCTTTACTGGGTTTGGACTGTTTTGAAGGGAGGGAGGTTGAGTGTTAAACGGAGGGGGTGGGGAGGGGGGGTATCCTCCCCTGGCTCGCTAACCCTAGCTGCCACTCAATGGCAGCGAGGGTAGAATTTTCAATTCAGGGATGATCCCTCCGCTGAATGGCAGGCGGAGGTGTTTTGAGGGCACGGCCGATGTCATGCCTGCTTGCTTGCCATGTCCTCTTGCACGTGGCCCGGCTGAATGCAACGTGCCAACAGAAGTATAGTATCTTGATAGGGGTTCATGCTGGAATCGTGGAGAACCGCTTGCTGAAATGTGCGTTGCCAACAGAAATCTGGATTGACGTCTGGTTGATGAGGGCTTGGGGAGTGTCCGCTGGCTGAATTAAAGCGGGTGTTCTTGGACCACCAAAGGTGCCAAGTTGGACTTCAGTCCAATCATCGCTAACCAAACCCCAGTGTCCCTTGGTAGTAGCCGCTTGCGAGCTTGAGTCTTGGCTGTGATGGCTTGCTTGTCTGAGCAAGCCTACAAATATCGGCAAGTCTGGCATGGCGCCCCAATAAATGGCAGAGGTTGATGCCGGTACATTTTTTGAGGATCCCGATGATCGGGTGACTTGGAGTTGTCCTCGCCATCAGACATTTCGCTAGCCTTTCCTCATGATCTTCTTGAAGTTCGTCGTTGATAAGGCCGCATCAGGAGCGCTGTGGACGGGTCAAGTCAAAGGGATTTGTTTTTTCCGTTATTATATTACGCTCGCAATAGTAGACCCCCCGCCGTTTGGCCAGAAATGATCGTAATAAGACCTAAAAAAATAACTGAAATTGACTAAAGTCGGACAATTGACTAAAATCGTGAAAGATTGCTGTCCTGGGAGAGGCATGACAAAAAAGGAGAGATTTCTCTTCTCCGATTTGTAAATTATCACTAGGGCAAGGGTAGATGGGGCTTGGTGGTTGGTGTTCTTGGTGGTTGGTGTTGGTGGCTTTGCGGGTGATTGGTGCTGGTGGTGTGATGGGTGCTGTTTGTGGTAGTGGTAGTGGTGGTGGTGTGTGTGCCATGATCTGCGTAAGGATCGTGTTGTTGATAAGGAGCTTGTGGACCCTGTGGACGGGCGAGGGGCGATTGGGTGTTGGTTGGGTGTGTTGGTTTTCTGTTTGGTGGTTTGTGTTGGTGGTGGTGTTTTTTTTTTGGTGCTGGTGGGTGGATTGGTGATTTTTGTGATTGGTTTTGTTTGTGGTTGTTTGGTGGTGGTTGTGGGTGTCATGGAGCTGCTTGAATGTTGTCTTGTTGATAATGGAGGTCAATTGTGGGCCCCTTGATGGGCAAGAAGGGGCAGATTGGTTTATTGTGGTCGGGATTGTGGTTGTGGTTGTTGTTTGTCTGGTCTTTTTCTTTGGTTTGCTTCTGTTTGTTTGTGCGCCAAGGATCCGCAGAAGGTCATTCGATGATGAGGGATCACCACAACCGCCACCGCAAACAAAAACCCTCTGAACCTCGCCCCTCCCACCATCATCACCACCACCATCTGAACCTCGCCCTTCCACCATCACCATCACCACCAATCTGCACCTCCCCCCTTCCACCACCACCACAACTAACACACAAAAAGCTGCTAGTAGCACTAGGAATGCTACACTGGTTCTTAACCATGCCTTTACACTGCAACAATTGGTCTTTGGCACCCTTTTCTGCAACCTTGCGGCACCCTTACCACCCAGACTGCACCCTTTCAAGCCAAGCCAACAAATGTAGGGGGTCTTTGGCACCTTTTCTGCACCCTAGCAGCACCTTTCCCACCCAGAAGGCACCCTTTAAGGCCAGATAAAAGGCCAAAGACCCACCAAAACACTGTTTCCTTTCCTTACCTGCTTACCTCACTTCTATATATGTAGGTGTAGCTTCACTGATCGGATCGACAACACTAGGGCTAGCACACCCATTGATGCGAACCCCACCCATTGATGAAAGCCACCCATTGATAAAACCCACCCATTGATGAAACCCACCCATTGATGAAAGCCACCCATTGATGCAAAAGTCTATCCTATTTATAATAGTTCCATGTAGTAGGTTGTCTGGGTTTAGCGCGTGCCCGGCGCGTGTTCAGTCCCTTTTGGCCCAGGCAGTTGGGCTTTTGGTTTCATATCTTGCTGACCTGTTGCCAGGTGGCAGCGAGTCTCGGATCTCGATTTTCCCAGACCTGTCGCTGACGTGGCCACGGGGGTCTGCCCGCACTGGAAGTTTCACTGTGGTATGTGGGTATTTCTATGCCTGGGTATGTGGCTATTTCACTGTGGTATGTGGGTGCTTGTGGGTGCACACGGGGACCACCTCAAGGGATATGCATCCGTCAGCGTTTTCAGTTGCATGCACTGAAGACAAAACTGGCATAAACCGGCATGTAACCCAGCACAAAGCAGGTGCGACCAACAGGATGGGAAGGGGGGGAAGGTGTGGTGTGGTGTGGGTGTGTGGGGGGGGGGGGGGAGGGGGGCTCAGTGTTTTTAGTGGGGGAAACATCATAGCTGTGTGTTCATGTTAGGGGGGGGGGGGGGGGGGGGGAGTACAAGTTTAAACCATTCTGTAACCCAGCCCCAAACAGGTGCGGCCAAATGCCAAACGGGCACCGTACTATGATAGGGGTGGGGGCAGTTTGTCTATGTGTGTAGGTGTGGCCCCGGCCACACGGGCGACCGTACTAGTCATGTATTAAAACAATGCAAATACACATCCAGGGATATCATATATTCAGGGATATCATATATACAGTATGGGTGCAGCCTCTCACCAAAAGCCTGTGCAGCTCTATCAGCGTCCCATCATCTCCGGGCATGTCCATGTTGTGGGCGGAGCCCCTTCTTCAAGGGGGCGGGAGCTCCCAGGGCAGGTCACCCCGTTGTCCGTTGTCCGCGGACAGGCATGTATGTCTGTGCGTGTGACCGTCTGACCGAGACGAAGCCTGACACATCAGCCAACGGTCTCGTAAGTAACTCGCTTCCGTTGCCATCTATCGCTCCGTTGCGGACACTCTCCGCCATTTTTTAGCGTCGCTTGCGACACTGCATAGAACTTGTTTAATGTGCGACGCGTCGCAAATTGAGCGACTTGGTTCGGAGGGGCCTTTCTGACTAGTTTAGCCGGGCCCATGCAGCGACGGAATGGCGACGTGTCAGTTGTAGTTGGTGTTGGTTGTGGTTGGTGGTGGTGATTGGTGCTAGTGGTTGGAGCTGGTTGTGGTGATTGGTGTTGTTTCTGGTTGTGGTGGTGGTGGTGGTGTGCCGTGGGTGCGGCCTCTTACCAAATGCCTGTGCAGCACCACCACCACCATCACATCACCATCCTCGCTAGCAGCACCATATCCTTGTGTCTTGCATGCAGCTTCCAAGGTTGTGGCTCAAATGAGGGCACTGCTTTTCCCTTCCGACAACGCGTCGCCACACTGTCCACGCGTCGCCACACTGCCCAGTGCCCACGCGTCGCCACACTGTCCATGCGTCGCCACACTGCCCAGTGCCCACGCGTCGCAACACTGTCCACGCATCGCCACACTGTCCACGCTTCGCCACTCTTTCCACGCGCCGCCACTCTGTCGCCCTTTCCGCGCTTCGCGCTATACGGAGTTCGGGGGGCAGTGCGTCGCACTGGGGTCGCACCGATTTGCTAAATGTGCGACGCATCGCACACAAAATGAAAACAAGGTGAGGGCCCTCATGATGAGTCCAACCCAGCCTTGCCAGTGATTTAAACAGCCAACCCAACCCAACCTCTCACCAAATGCCTGCGCAGCTCTGGGCATATCAGCATCCACCATCTCTGGGCACTTCACCTCCTCAAGCTCATACCGTCCACTTCCACTTCC
>JACBWV010000610.1:67471314-67523814 GCA_013435795.1 Chlamydomonas sp. ICE-L
CCTACACCATTCAATCATACACCATTAAAACACGAATCTAACATACACCATTAAAACATACACCAAACATACCCCATTAAATTCTACAACATTAAAACATACACCATTAAATCATACACCATTAAAACATACACCATTAAATTATACACCAAACATACACCATTCAAACATACAACATTAAAACGTATACTATTCAAACACACACCATTAAAACATGAATCATACATACACCAAACACACACCATTGAAACATACACCAAACACACGTCATCACAACATACACTATTACAAAATACACCATTAAAACATACGCCATTAACATCAACCAACAAAGCACCTCATAGATGATCTCTTGGACCATGAGGCACCACTCCAGAGCATCTGTAGATGAATGGAAGGCAATCATGTAGGAACCTTGTAGTTCTTGGCACTCGTAGCCACCAGTAGCCAGCAGAGACCGTCTGATGATGGTGTTGTACAGGCTGAGCACTTGCTGGGCTAGGTCTCGGTTGTCATCCACCATGCCACGATATCTGGTGAGTGTGGGTGTGGTCGTGGTGTAGGGTGTGAATGTGTGGGCGTGGGTGTGTGGGGTGTGGGTCTTTGGATATGGGTGGTGTGGGGGCATAGTACACCTGGTGATGGTGTTGTAGAGGCTGAGCACTCGTTGGGTGTGGGGTTTGGGGTGGGGAGGTGTGGGGGTGTTGTTTTGGGTATGGGTGTGGGTAGTCACCTGCAGGATGGGTGTGGGTGTGGGGTGGGGGCATAGTACACCTGGTGATGGTGTTGTAGAGGCTGAGCACTCGTTGGGTGTGGGGTTTAGGGTGGGGAGGTGTGGGGGTGTTGTTTTGGGTATGGGTGTGGGTAGTCACCTGCAGGATGGGTGTGGGTGTGGGGTGGGGGCATAGTACACCTGGTGATGGTGTTGTAGAGGCTGAGCACTCGTTGGGTGTGGGGTTTGGGGTGGGGAGGTGTGGGGGTGTTGTTTTGGGTATGGGTGTGGGTAGTCACCTGCAGGATGGGTGTGGGTGTGGGTGGGGGCATAGTACACCTGGTGATGGTGTTGTAGAGGCTGAGCACTCGTTGGGTGTGGGGGTTGGGGTGGGGAGGTGTGGGGGTGTCGTTTTGGGTATGGGTGTGGGTAGTCACCTGCAGGATGGGTGTGGGTGTGGGGTGGGGGCATAGTACACCTGGTGATGGTGTTGTAGAGGCTGAGCACTCGTTGGGTGTGGGGGTTGGGGTGGGGAGGTGTGGGGTGGGGGGCATAGTACACCTGATGATGGTGTTGTAGAGGCTGAGCACTCGTTGGGTCAGCTCTCTGTTGTACTCCACCATCCCACAATATGAGTGTCAGGAAGGAGGGGAGGATAGGTGAAAGGAGATGAAGATACAATATTTACACACATACATTGAAATGCAGGAAATCAACGAGATGGCAGGTAGGGTAACAATAACACAATGTAATCACTCACCCATGCATGGAATATAACCAAACTTCACACACATGCCACTGTTTCCTTCTAGTCTATTGTGGTGTGCAGACGGCATACAGACCAGGCCCAAAACCCTACCCCTGGGGGCCGACAGCCCCCCCCCCACACACACCCACCCCTCACCCTTGGCGCTTTACCCCAGTGCAAGTAAACAGGCTGGCCCCATCAGCCTTATGCTTCATGATAAGGCGTACTATTTATGTATTCCTTTACCCACCCTTGCAAGGCGCAGAATACGAGGGTGACTGCGTGGGGCTCTCTAGGCTGGCACACAACGGAAGTGCATGGTGCATCGAAGTAGCCAGGTGTCAAATGCAAAGAGGCCTCCAGGGTTGGGAAAAAACAGGCTCGTTTCTCCAGGCCTGGTGGCATGACCTGAACAGGGCACACACAATCGTTTGGTAGTCAGGTTGATTGCAGTACATGGTCGGTTGGTTTGTTGGTTTGTTGGTTGGTTGGATGGATTACATGGTCAGTCAGCCTTCAGGTGGCTTACACGGAGTACCTTCAGGCTGCCCATGCGGACTTAGCATGGGAAGGAGAAACACTACTTCACCAAACTCTTGAGTACAGAATGAAATCTCATGGGTTAAAACAGTTTAAAGACATGTCCAGGTCATGGTCGAAGGCTAGTAACAGGGTCGGCAATATGATATCATATGATATCATGTCATCATATGATATCATATGATGCCGGCGGTCAGACGAGGTAACTTTGGCCTGGGGCATCATATCATATGATATTAAATCATATGATTTTTGTATGATATCATATGATATCATACTCGTCTTTTGTCAACATCATATGATTTACCGTTCCCTACTAGTAACAGGGTACAGTAGTCAGGTTGAAGGTCAGGAACAGGGTACACACGAACATGATGTTGTTAGGTAGCAGGCTAGGCAGGGCGAGGCAAGCAATGAAAGGAAAGGCAATGAAAGGAAAGGCATGGAAGGCAAGACAAGGTGAGGAAAGGCAAAGCGAGGAAAGGCGACAACAGAGAATGCATAGCAGGCATGTAAAGGCACAAAAATGGAAAGGAAAGGCGAGGAAAGGCGAAATCAATACAGGCATAGCATGCGAGGTTAGGCAAGGCGAGGCGAGGCAAGGCAAGGCAAGGCGAGGCAAGGCGAGGCAAGGCGAGGCGAGGCAAGGCAAGGCAAGGCAAGGCAAGGCAAGGCAAGGCAAGGCAAGGCAAGGCAAGAAGAGGCAAGGCAAGGCGAGGCAAGAAGAGGCAAGGCAAGGCAAGAAGAGGCAAGAAGAGGCAAAGCAAGGAAAAGCGAGGCAAGGCGAGGCAAGGCAAGGCAAGGCAAGGCAAGGCGAGGCGAGGCGAGGCGAGGCAGGCCAGGCAAGGCAAGGCAAGAAAAGGCAAGGCAAGGCAAGGCAAGGCAAGGCAAGAAAAGGCGAGGCAAGGCAAGATAAGGCAAGGCAAGGCAAGGCGAGGCAAGGCAAGCCCACCTGTGTCAAGCTCTCGCATCCTGTTGCTAGGTCAAAATTTCCACAGTCAATGACCATGCAGCCTCCTTGGCTGCCTTTGGAAGCCTTGGTGTCTTGACGATCCCCCTGGCTCTTCAGATCACACTGTCTTGATTCGCGATCAAAAAAGATGCTGCATTGGTGTGGGAGCGGGAGTAGGAGTGGGTGTGTGTTGGTGTGGGTGTATCTCTAAGAGTATCGATCTGGCTGTTCATGCCGCATCATCTTGATTCGCGGTCAAAAAAGTAGCTGCACTAGTGTGGGAGTGGGAGTGGGTGTGAGAGAAGGAGAAGGAGCAGGAGTTGGTGTGGGAGCAGGAGAGGGAGTGGGAGTGGGATTATGGTAAAGGTCTTGGTTTCGGTTTTCATTTTGGTTGGTGGGGTTAGAGCTCAACCCTAACCCACACCACTCAAGCACCCCACACAATACATAAATCAATGGTACGCCTGCTTACAAGGCATGAGGTAGGGGGGGCCCTGCTTGCTTGCACTGAGGACAACCACCAACATGGGGGGGGGGCTATCAACCCCCTGGATGAGGGTTTTGGGCCTGGTAAACCCCACTCAACCACCACTAGGGATTCTAAGAAGTTCTCCGCCTTCCTTTATGAATCTCCTGTAGCGCTGCTTTGTGTAAGGGGTCCCACCTCCTGGGGTAAAAAAAGAAAGAAAACAAACACAAACACATACCCAGAGAAAACAGAAGACTCCAGGCCTTCAGACGGCCTGTATGTGTTTGTGTGTGTGTGTGTGTGTGTGTGGGGGGGGGGGGGGGGGGGGAGAAGCATCAGGAATATAATTTTAGGGGAGTTGGTGGTTGGCCCCAGTGAAAGTAAACGGGCTGGCCCCCTCAACCTCACGCCTCGTAATAAGACATACTATTGATGTATTTATTGGAGGGGAGTGGGTGCCCACGCCGACACCCACGCCACCCACCACTAACAACCAGGCACACACCACCCACGCACACGCCACCCATCACCATTATCCACCACCCACATCCGCACCCACCATCCACACCCACCACCCTGAACTCAACACCCCTCAGACACACGCTGGTTCCCTAGCAGCAGAACCTCACCTGCCTCTCCTCGAGGTAAAAGATAGCTCCCTGCCTTCAGACGACCTGAACTGAGAGGGTTCAGCTGAGGAGCGAGAGGTAGCAGTATCAAGAATTGCTGATAGGTGCGTATCATCCAACGAGCCCCGATCAAGTTGGCCATCAACTGCATGTCCGTTCTCCTCGAGCATCGATTTCAAGAGTGCTAGGTCCCCGTTGATGCCGTGGAATGTGGCACTGTCTGTTAGTACCTGTGTTGTTGTGGGTGTGGGTGTGGATGTGTGTGTGTGTGGTGGGTGGGTGTGTGGGTGGGTGTGTGGGTGGGTGTGTGGGTGTGGATGTGGATGTGGGTGTGGTTGTGGGTGTGAATGTGGCACTATCTGTTAGAACCTGTGAGGGTGTGGGTGTGCTACAAGAGGTACAGGAGGTGGTGCTGAAGGTGGTGCTGATACTGGTGATGGTCGTGGCCCTACTGGAGGTGGTGCTGAGGGTGGTGCTGGTGAAGGTGGTGATATAGGTGGTGGTGCTACTGGTGGTGGTGAAGGTGGTGGTGCTACAGGTGGTGGCGCTACTGGTGGTACTACATGAGGTGGTGGAACATATGGCGGTGGTGAAGGTGCTGGTGATACTGGTGGTGCTGGTGCTGGTGCTACTGGAGGTGGTGGTGAAGGTGGTGATATAGGTGGTGGTGCTACTGGTGGTGCTGTAGGTGATGGCGCTACTGATGGTACTACATGAGGTGGTGGAAAATGTGGTGGTGGTGAAGGTGCTGGTGATACTGGTGGTGGTGATGGTGATGGTGGTGGTGCTACTGGAGGTGGTGCTGAAGGTGGTGGTGGTGAAGGTGGTGATATAGGTGGTGGTGCTACTGGTGGTGCTGTAGGTGGTGGTGCTACAAGTGATGGCGCTACTGGTGGTACTACATGAGGTGGTGGAACATGTGGCGGTGGTGAAGGTGCTGGTGATACTGGTGGTGGTGGTGGTGGTGGTGGTGGTGCTACTGGAGGTGATGCTGAAGGTGGTGGTGGTGAAGGTTGTGATATAGGTGGTGGTGCTACTGGTGGTGCTGTAGGTGATGGCGCTACTGATGGTACTACATGACGTGGTGGAAAATGTGGTGGTGGTGAAGGTGCTGGTGATACTGGTGGTGGTGATGGTGATGGTGGTGGTGCTACTGGAGGTGGTGCTGAAGGTGGTGGTGGTGAATGTGGTGATATAGGTGGTGGTGCTACTGGTGGTGCTGTAGGTGGTGGTGCTACAAGTGATGGCGCTACTGGTGGTACTACATGAGGTGGTGGAACATGTGGCGGTGGTGAAGGTGCTGGTGATACTGGTGGTGGTGATGGTGCTGGTGCTACTGGAGGTGGTGGTGAAGGTGGTGGTGGTGAAGGTGGTGATATAGGTGGTGGTGCTAATGGTGGTGCTGTAGGTGGTGGTGCTACAAGTGATGGCGCTACTGGTGGTAACTACATGAGGTGGTGGAACATGCTGGCGGTTGTGACGGTTGAAGGTTGCTGGTTGATACTGGTGGCGGGTGCTTGCCTGGTGCTGGTGCTTACTGGAGGTGGTGCTGAAGGTGTGTTGTGATGTGAAGGTGGGGTGATATAGGTGGTGTTGCTAACTGGGTGGTGCTTGTCGGTGGTTGGTGTACAAGTGATGGCGCTAACTGGTGGTTACTACATGCGGGTGGTGGACCATGTGGCGGTGGTGAAGGTGCTGTGGTGCTAACTGGTGGTGGTGCTGGTGCTGGTGCTACTGGAGGTGGTGGTTGAAGGTGGTGGTGATATAGGTGGTGGTGCTACTGGTGGTGGCGCTACTGCTGGTAACATGTGGGTGGGTGGGGGAACATGTGGCTGGGTGGGTGACGTGCTGGTGATACTGGTGGTGGTGATGGTGATGGTGGTGGTGCTACTGGAGGTGTGGGAAGGTGGTGGATGGTTGAAGTTGGGTGATATTAGGGTGGTGGGCTAAAACAAGGTAGATTGGAGCGCTCTGGTGTTACTACAATGAAGGTTGGTGGAAGGAAAAAAATGTTGGCTTCTGAGGTGGTTGTGAAGGTTGCTGGTGATTGGTGAACTGGTGGTGGGTGGTTGGTGCATGGGTGGGCATGTGCTACTGGACAGGTGGTGGTGGAGGGTTGTAGGGTGGTGAAGGTAGGGTGGTGGTTGACTTGGTGATGAAGGTCGGGTGGTTGGTGAAGGTGTTGGAAGGTGGTGGGTCTGTTATAGGTGGTGGTGGCTACTTGGTGGTTTGGCGCTAACTGCTGGTAATATGGAGGTGGTGGGAAAAATGTGGTGGTGGTGAAGGTGCTGGTATAGATGGTGGTGCTACTGGTGCTGTACTATTGGTGGATTGTGAAGGTTGTGGTGCTACCAACAGGTGAGTTTTGGCGCTTATTGGGGTATGTCCCAATGAAGGTGGCTGGTGAATGGGGGGGGTGGGTCGGGTGGTGTGCGGGTGGGTTGTTACTTGGTAATGGGGTGGGGTTTGGTGGTTGCAACTGGAGGAGGGGTGCTGAAAAAGTGGTGGAGGTGAAGGTGGTGCTTCAGGTGGTGGCGGTGGTTCTGGTTATGGTGCTACTGGAGGGTGGTGGTTTGGTGCTGGAAGGTGGGGCTTAAACAGGTGGTGTGGGGGGGTAGGTGGTGGCTAGTGGTGGTTCTACAGTAGGGGTAAGGTTTGGGGGTGGGGGACGGTTGTTGCGCTTAATGGGCGGTGGTTGGCGGGAGGCAGTGTGGTGGTTTGTGAATGGTGGTGCTGAGTTAGGTTGGTGGCTACTGGAGGTGGTGCTGCTGGAGGCGGTGTTACTGGTGGTGCTTCTGGTGGTGCTACCTCACTCACCTGGCCGCCAGCTGGCAAATCACTGATAGCTGCAGCTCGCCGGTACACAAGCCCCCAGTATTCTGTCCGCTGGGTAACTTTATGAACTCTGATGGAGTCACATTGACCTGAGGCCACACCCATACGGACACGCAGACCTGTACATGAACGGAACAACTTGTTTTAAGTGATGGGTGCAATCTTGGTGGTTGCCCAAGCAAACGGGCTGGCCCCCTCAACCTCACGCCTTGTTATCAGGTGTACTATTTACGTATCTATTTATGAATGGGTGCAGCCTGCGAATTGGGGATGGGGGACTGAATGTGGGTGTGGGTGTGGGTGAGCGTGGGGTTGTGGGTGAGGGTGTAGGTGTGGGTGGGTGAGGGTGTGAGGGCGCGTGTGTACGTATGTGCGTGTTTGAGAGGGTTTGAACTCACCTCTAATCAGAGCAGGCTGAGGTTGGCGCATGCTACTTTTGGTGGAAATTGGGGTTGTCGATCTCATGCTTCCGGGTAAACGGCCCCTTCCCAAGCCTGCTAGGAGCCCTTTGCTGATACCAACATAAATGCCCCTGCGCCAATTGGGTGACATGGCGGAGTCATGATCCACAGGGGGGGAGTCTACTGGGGTTGTTGGGGGTCGTGCTGAGTTCACTGGTGTTGAGGTCGATGGCATGGAGAGCACTTGCATCGCTTTAGGATGTTCCAGAAGCCTGGGAGGCCAGGCAGCATTGAGTAGCTCTACTTGTGTGGCAAGGCACCAGGCCACAGCATCAAGAGGCTCGTGGAAGGCGTTGATGAAGGCGTCGCCCTCTGTGGTCACCTTGGGGTGTATTGTGGGGAAAGGGAAGCGGGAGTCGTGAAATGTTGGACGATGTGGGTCGGTATCTGTTGTGTGTGGGAAAGGGGTGGGTTGGGGGGTGGGGGGTGAGTATGTTTATGTATGTTGAGGTTGGGGGGGTATGTGAGGCGGGAAAGGAGTAGCGAGATGGGCTGAGTTGAGGGTGAGGGGTGTGGATTTGTGTGAAGTGTGTGGAGTGGGTGGGTGGGGGGGGAGAAAATGGAATGTTGATTTGATTATAAATTTGTGAGGGGGGGGTGTGGGATGTTGAGGGGGCATGGGGGGGTGTGGGTAGGTGTGAGTTGTGGGTGGGCGGGGAATGGAAGGATTTATAATTGTGTGAGGGTGTGGGCGTGTGGTTGGTGAGGGTGTGGGGAGTTCTGCTGCTTGTCAGCTTCACTTAGTGGGGGTTAGTGCCCGTGTGGGGGGGGGGGATAGGGGACGGTGGAAGGTCGGTGTGGGCGTGGGTATCGGGGCGCTCGGCTGTTCGTTCGCGGCTGTGGGGTGTTGGGTGTTTGTGTGTGTAGGTGGTAGGTAGGCGGTTGAGGGGGTGGAGGGTGGGTTGGGGTGGGAGTGAGGAACTGAGTTGGTGGGGCAAGGGGCCTGCTGATTCTGTTTCTGTGTGTGTGGAGGAGTTTGTGTGTGTTGTGTGTGTGTGTTGTGTGGGGGTGGGGGGGGGGGCAGGTGGGGGTAGTCACCTGCAGGATGGGTGCCATTGGGGTCTCAACTCAGGCAAACTCAAGCAAGCAGAATGGACAAAACAAAAGAAAGTTTATAATTTTAGCCAAAATCTTGGATATATATTGCCAACTATATCACCTCAGGTATATCAACTCCCAAAGCAAGGTGTTAGCCCTAACCTGTCTGCCCACTCACTCTGTCACTCAAACAAGCGACCACCCCCTGCCACGCACCTCGTAGCCATAGTAAGCAGCCAGTGTGCGCCGCAACGCCCTGTCGTGGATATCGAGTGCCGCCGACATAATCCCAGACCCTGGAGGGTCCCACTCCCAAAGCTCAGTGCTAGCCTCCACATCGGTAATCACCAGGGTGACCATGGTCGACTTCTTCCCCAGGCCTGGGGGTCTCTTCTTTGAATTCAGAGCCCGCTTGCTAGCTAGAAGTTGGCTCACGCGTTTGTGAAAGAAGCCGATGAGGATCCCGGCAAGGGTCAAAATGCCCACAACGACAATGATGAGGGACCACCATGGGAAGTGGCTTTTCTTTGAGGGAGGGGGAGGGGGAAGCGGAACGACACATTGCATTGTGGTGTAGAAGCCATTCAAATCAGCTGGGGTGTATAGGGGCACAGTTTGGGCTGTACCTTTCATGCCACATGCACAGCCCTGCACATAAGGGGGTGGATGATGAGGCTTTGATGAGTTGGGTGGTTAAATTGGAGGTGGTGTGGTGTGTGGTGTGTTGGTGGTGGTGGTTGGGGGGGGGGGGGGGCGGGGGGGGGGGGGGAGAGTTGGAGGATGGTGGGTGCTAGAGGGGGGTGGGGGGGGGGGGAGTGGGTGGATGATGCTGATGAGTGGCGGTTAATGGAAGGTGTGTGTGTGTTGTGTGTGGGGTGGGGGGGGGGGTGAGTTGACGAGTGGTGTGCTAGAAGGTTGTGGGGGGGAGTGGGTGAATGAGATGATGAGTGGGGTAATTGGAGATTGTTGTTGTGTGTTGTGTGGGGGGGGGGGGGGGGGGGGGGGGGGGGGGGGGGATGGAGTTGATGAGTGGGGTTGCTAGGGAGGTGGGGGGGTGGAGTGGGTGATGGAGCTGGATGAATGGGGTTGCGGGAAGGTGTGTGTGTTGTGTTGGGGGGGGGGCGGATGACTGGTTTGGACGAGTGGGTGCTAGAGGTGGGGATGAGTGGGTGAAATAAGGATTGGATGAAATGGGTTGCTGGAGGTTTTCTTTCTCTGTGTTGTGTGGGGGGGGGGGGGGGGGGGGAGTTGCTAACAAACAGCCAAAACCTGCAGATGATCTTGAAACAAAAATGGCAGGAGGGGCAGATACGGAACTCATGCAACTCATGGACCCAGTCCATCGAGTCTCTTGAGGCGCTGTCCTTCACTCAAATCTTACTCCAAATATCCACCCACCCACCCTCCAACCACCCAACCTCCCTTCCTCCAACCCACCCGCCCACCCACCTGATAGTAGTAGTAGGATGGGCTGAGTATTAGCACTGCATCACCCTTGACAGACCCTGGGATATTTTTGGAGGGGCAGATGGCAAACTCAGGCACCCCACGGACCCAGTCATTAGAGACCCCTGAGGGGCTATCCTTCATCAGCCACTCGGTCTTGAGTGAGGGGGGGGTGGCTGCGGGGAAACCATGCTCGTGTAGGGCTGAGTTGCCAAACGGCTGTGGCATTGAACGGTGGTGTTGTGGAGGTCTGGAGGGGGCCTGTGATTCCCATGTTGCTGGAAATGTCAAAATAACCAAGCCGCTGCGCTACGGCGAAGCAGTCTGCACACAAGCTGCCTGTTAGCTGGTTGTGTGAGAGATAGAGCAAGCCAGTGTAGGGGGATGGCAAGGCGACCAAGCTTCCGTTCAAGTTGTTATGGTTTAGGATAAGCCCGTGGATGCGTCCATATACTTCAGGGATGCTCCCGGTAAGGTTGTGGTTGGCCAATGAGGGTTCCAAGGAAAATATAAGAGGTTAGCGCTTCCCTGCAATGCTGGTAGTGTTTCCTGTGAATGATGAAAAAAAAAGAGGGGTGGGTTTGGGGGTCTTGTTGGGGGTGCGGGAATGAGATGGGTCTAGGTTGGTGTTTTGGGGGGGTGGGTGGGGGGGTGTTGTGGTTGGGGGGCGGGTGGTCTGAGGTTGTGTTTTTGGGTGGGCATGGTGTGGGGGTTTGTGGTTAGTGGGGGTGGGGCGGGTGGGTCTAGGGGTGGTTGTTTGGGGGTTGGGTTAGGGTGTTGGTTTGGGGGGTGCGGGTTTGGTCTAGGTGGTGTTGGGGAGGGTGGGTTGGGGTGTTGGTTTTGGGGGTGAGGGTTGGTCTAGGGTTGGTGGGGTTAGGGGGTTGGGTGTTAGGGGTTGTTTTGGGGGGTGGCGGGGTGGTCTTAGGTTGGGTTTGGGGGGTGGGTTAGGGTGGTGTTTTGGGGGTGCGGGTTGGGTCCTAGGTTGGTGTTTGGCGGGTTGGGTTAGGGGTGTTTTTGGGGGGTGCAGGTTGGTCTAGGTCAGGTGGTGTGTGGGGGGTGGGTTGGTTGTTTGTTTTGGGGTGCGGGGGGTTTGGGTCTAGCGTTGTGTGGTTGGGGGGGTGGTTTGGGGTGTTGGTTTTGGGGAATGCGGGTTTCTCTAAAGAGGGTGGGTGTTTGGGGGGTTGGGTTCGGGTGTGTTTTGTGTTGGGGGGGTGTGGCGGGTTGAGTTGGGGGTTAGGTCTAGGTTGTGTTTGGGGGGTGGTTGGGGGTGTTGTTGGGGGGGGTGCGGGGTGGTCGAGGTTGGTGGTTGGGGGTTGGGTTAGGGGTTGTTTTTGGGGGGTGAGGGTTGGTCTTAGGTGGGTTTGGGGGGGGGTGGGTGAGGTGGGGTGTTTTTGGGGGGTGGAGGGGTGGTGTAGAGGTTGGCGGTTTGGCGAGGTGAGTTGGGGTGTTGGTTTGGGGGTGCGGGGTTGGTCATAGGTTGTGTTTGGGGGGTGGGTTAGGGTGTTTTTGGGGGTGCGGGTTGGTCTAGGTTGGTGTTTGGGGGGTGGGTTGGGGTGTTGTTTGGGGGTGCGGGTTGGTCTAGGTTGGTGTTTGGGGGGGGGTGGGTTAGGGTGTTTGTTTGGGAGGGTGCGGGGGTTTGGTCTAGAGGTTGGTGTTTGGGGTGGTCGGGGTGGGTTGGGGTGTTTTTGGTGAGGGTGCGGGGGTGGTCTAGGTTGGAGTTTGGGAGGTGGGTTGGGGTGTTGTTTGGGGGTGCGGGTTGGTCTAGGTTGGTGTTTGGGGGGTGGGTTGGGGTGTTTTTGGGGGTGCGGGTTGGTCTAGGTTGGTGTTTGGGGGGTGGGTTGGGGTGTTGTTTGGGGGTGCGGGTTGGTCTAGGTTGGTGTTTGGGGGTGGGTTAGGGTTTTTGTGGGGGTGCGGGTTGGTCTAGGTTGGTGTTTGGGGGTTGGGTTGGGGTGTTGTTTGGGGGTGCGGGTTGGTCTAGGTTGGTGTTTGGGGTTGGGTTGTTGTGGTTTGGTTTTTGGTGGTGGGGTTTGGGGTTGGGTAGGTGTGGTTGGTGGTTGATGGTGGGGTTGGGGGATGGGGTGAAGGTGGTTGGCGCTGAGGTCCAGACCAGAAAGGGCAGCACTCCAAGGATGTAGGGTAGTGTTCATGCAAGGTTAGCAAGAAGGTTAAGTGCAATGCTAATTTGGGGGGTCATCAGCACCCTTTTATTGGGCTTGAAAGGATGCATTGAGGGTGAAATGGTTGCCAAAGGTGTGCCAACGGGGTCCTCACATCCAATAGCACATGACTGACCTGGTATATGATGGTACCTCATATCCAGTAGCACATGACTGACCTGGGTTATGATTGTACCTCATATCCAGTAGCACATGACTGACCTGTTATATGATTGTACCTCATATCCAGTAGCACAAGACAAACCTGGGATATGATTGTACCTCATATCCAGTAGCACATGACTAAACTGTGACATGATCGTACCTTACATCAAGTAGCACATGACTGACCTGGTATATGATTGTGCCTCATATCCAGTAGCACATGACTAACCTGGGATATGAGTGTACCTCACATCAAGTAGCACATGACTGACCTGGTATATGATTGTACCTCATATCCAGTAGCACATGACTAACATATGATATGATTGTACCTTACATCTAGTAGCACTTGACTAAGACGTGACATGATTGTACCTCGCATCAAGTAGCACATGACTAACCTGGGATATGATTGTACCTCACATCTAGTAGCACATGACTAACTTGGGATATGATTGTACCTCACACCTGTTAACACATGATGACATGAGCACACGACTAACATGTGGTACGATTGCACCTCACATCCAGTAATACATGACGAACACGTGATATGATTGTACCTCACATCTAGTAGCACATGAGTAACCTAGGATATCATTGTACCCTCCCCACATGATGACATGTCTAAACTGGGATATGATTGTAGCTGACATTCATCTGTACATCACTAACCTGGGATATGATTGTAGCTGACATTCATCTGTACATCACTAACCTGAGATATGATTGTAGCTGACATTCATCTGTACATCACTAACCTGGGATATGATTGTAGCTGACATTCATCAGTACATCACTAACCTGGGATATGATTGTAGCTGACATTCATCTGTACATCACTAACCTGGGATATGATTGTAGCTGACATTCATCTGTACATCACTAACCTGGGATATGATTGTAGCTGACATTCATCTGTACATCACTTACCTGGGATATGATTGTAGCCGACATTCATATGTACATCACTAACCTGGGATATAATTGTGACTAAGATCCACTTCACCCACAGCGTGGAGTTCTCCAGAGGTGTCTTCGATGTTTGGGAGGGGGGCGTTAAACTCATTGTAACATCCTACGAGGCTCTCGAACTGAGGTAAGGAGGTGAGCTCCAGGGGGGGACTGCCAGTGAGCTTGTTTCGCATGATGTCCATCATGCGTAGGTTGGCTAAGTTGGAGAAGTAGTCAAATGGGACGGAGCCTGTGAGATTGTTGCCACTAAGACGCAGGATAGAGAGGTCTGCCATCTCTCTCCACACATCGGGTATGCTTCCTACTCAGGAGAGTGAGTGGGTTTGGATTTGGTGGGGGGATTGGGTTTGGATTTGGGGGAGGGTGTAACCAATGAGGAAAACGTGGTGTCCGACAGGGGAACGCAAGGATCGTTAGCCGGCACAGAGGGGTTCGACTCTGGTTCTGGTTCTGAGGTGGGGTTGGCTTAGGTGAAAGGTTAGGGGGTGCATTCCGGTTCTAGTTCTGGTTCTGGTTCTTGTTCTGGGTTTGGGTTTGAGATTGAGTTGGAGGTTTGATTCTGGGTAGGCGTAGGGGTAGGGGGTTAAAGTCTGGTTCTAGATCTGGTTCTGGTTCTGGGTTTAGGTAGGTGTAGGAGTAGGGGTAGGGGTAAGAATCTGGTTCTACATCTGGCTCTGGTTCTGGGTTTGGGTCTGGGTAAGGGTTGGGTTAAGGTCTGTTTCTAGACCTGGTTCTGGTTCTGGTTCCGGGTTCTTGTTGTGGGGTTATGTAGGCATAGTAGTAAGAGTCTGGTTCTGGTTTAGTTGGGGGCTGGGGTTAGATTCTGGTTCTAGATCTAGTTTTGTGTTTGTGTTTATGTTAGGGTCTTACACACAGGAGCACTTCTACCCTTTCCTCTGACTTGTCATGGACTCTGGGCACTGTGCAAGATGTGTGGAGCCGTTAGGCAAGGGCTTGAAAAACCATTAACCCTACTCATTACACGACATAGCCAACAAAATGCTGTTCTATTACCTCACAACAAACAAGCAGCACTTCCTGCCCCCCCTGTGCCCCCCCCACCTGACAGCTGGTTGTACGAGATGCGAAGATCGCGGAGTGACGTGAGCTGCGCCAGCGCTGGGGGCAGTGTCCCGTACAGCGCATTGAAATCCAGGTCCAGCTGCAAGAGCACGCTGGAGTTAAGATTCACGAGCGATTGAACAGGCAACTCTCCGGTTAAGCCATTCCGGGATAGTACTAGAGCCCTCACTCCTCCATTGCAGCTAGATTCAGAGCTGTTGTGTCTGTGCGGGGCAACATAACTCGGGTGGTAGTGCATACCGAGGAACACGGGTGGGCAGCAGAAGACGCCGTGCCAATAGCAGAAATGAGAATCGATTTTCCCATCCCAGCCAGTACTGTTGATCCACGTCCCGTCTAAGTTAGTCTCTTGGTAGAGCTGGCGCAGGGCCGCTCGCTGGCGGAGCTCGCACTGCGAGCCGCATACGAAATCGGTAGAGGAGCTATTCAAGGTGTTCGTATCTCCAAAGGGGGGTGCCGCCTGCGAGGAAACTGGGACTGGGCCAAAAGGTGGGTGCGATGCAAGGAAGCACCATCCCACAACGAGGAGGAACTGCAAGCTTAAGCCCATGATATGCCGCTTTCTTCAGAAGAAAACCACGCAACAAGGGAGTGGTTTCAGAGCGTCTGGACATTCAGTGAGTCTAATGTCGAGGCGACGACTTGAAGATAATGGGCATGAGATCATGGTTTAATCTGCGTCTATCGAGCAGCTAGGATAGAAATACAGAACGCACGTCGGCTTGGCGACGAGCCGACGATACCGCGCCAAGGAAGGAGCAGGTCCAGATGATGGGGAGATAGGACGATATGCTGCCTGCAGGTTGTAGATATCTTCTGGGATTTCACTGTGAAAAACAAAATGACAGGGGAAGTATATTGAAGGGCACAAATTGAAGCGAAAAAACAACAGACAGAGTACGACGAACGATTTGATGAGGGTCCGATGTAGCTGGATAAAATCAGTAGATCGGATCAGACAGGATTAGATCGGTTTTATATACGATCTGTGTGAATATGGTACAGTAGCCCTCCTGTCAAGTAAGATAACTATGAGATTACACGTAGGGTACTGGCGCCACGCTGTTGCCAGCGAATAAACACGCTGTCGCCTGCGAACGACTGAGCTGGCGTCTGCGAATCTATCTTCTAATCTGATTCGCGTACTGCTTTCATCTAATCTTCTCGCCGACTAGGCATCGTGATTTTCTCTCCCTTTCATTCACATTAATTACAGTATAGATCAGTGAATGAAAGGCCTCCATGTATCCCTCGAGGCAGGATTCATCGAGGCATGATTGAAAAAGAGTTCGCAAGCCCGGTTATGTTGTTACCCCGCGAGCGGACACAACTGCAAAGATTATAGCCGAGATTTGCTCCAGTTTGAAAATTGCTGCGAAAATTCAAACGCCAGGCGATACGCGATACGCGATCCTCCAGGGTATGTTCGGTGTGTGTGTGGGGGGGGGGGGGGGGGGGGGGGGGGGGGGGGGGGGGCATTACGTAATTTGCCCCCACGAATTATGCCCCCGTCACGGCGTGAACTCCAGGTAGGACGAATCCCGTTGACTTGGCACAGGGACTTCGCACTTCAGCGACTTTTTAATTGCGCAAATTAAGAGATCCAACTGCAGTCCACGCTGGCCCGGCCATGTGGGCACGGCAACTTGTGGAGTACTGAAGCTGTACTGAATTAAGTACAAGGGATTTGGTCTGAAATGGGCGTCAGCGCACCGTCAGCGGCAAACAAAGCCTACTTGTGGCCTGTTGTGGCCCTTAGTTTTCCGGGCGATCAAATTTCGAGCCGCATGCGAAACTGTTCAGGACGCTAGATAGCAAGATCATTGCCAAAGGAGTAGATCTTGCATCTGCGATTCATAAATTAGAAAGGGTCGGACGCTCGGAAGCGCAGGAGCTCGCAGACTGACATCAGTCCCTCGCCAATGTGACGCCCTGGTGTGTGCATTCATGAGTGATACCAGGAAACGAACTCTATTGAGCTCGCTAAGCAACAGTTTGGCTATCTAATAAGCGCATTGCCTTCCCAACATCCTTTGGCAATACTTCATTCAAACATAATTCATTTCGAGCATCAGCATGGCGGTCAGAAACCTCTCCTCCCTAGACCAGTTTTCACCCTCTTTTCGTGATTTCGCATGCGGTGAGTGGATAAGAGTGAAACGCTGGCGAAGTTAAAATGGACGTTTCTGTACTCCACAAGTTGCCATGTGTGGGTTCCGCTGCCATTTTGCTATGGGCGTGTTTCCACAGATTTTTTCGGGTGCTCGGAGCCCGGGTTCGGGAGCCTACGTGGCAGTGGTCAGACATCTACGTGGACGAGCTCGGAATCCTCGGGGTGGACAGGTTGGCCAATCGCCGGCTAGCCTGGCCGATCCCCGGCCAATCCCCGGCCAATCTGTTGCCTCGCTGATGCCACGTTGATTTTTCTAGTTTCCATCTCCCTACCCAACTATTTGCGCATCAAATTGATCGGTGCTACCAGGAGGAGCCCAGGCCTCAAAATTTTCTATCATGCCGATCGATTTTTTCTGAGAACCGGGCTGTGATCGCATGTATCATGGCGATATTTAAAGTCACTTTTCAGGTCATTCTGAGAACCTCCTTTAGGGGGGGGGCGGAGGGGGGGGTCAGCCCTCATTTTGTTTTTTGCTAACTTTTTACTCAGACCTCCAAATGACATTCTGAGACCACCCATAAGTAGGCCTAGGTAAGGGTAGTCTATTGGCACCACTTTAGACATCGTCCAATAAGTATTTAGCCCCCCCCCCCCCCCCCCCCCCCCCCCCCCCCCCCCCAAACCACACACACCCCACCCCATACCCCAGCCCAGCCCATAATATGAGTGGGTGAATGGCTGGGTATGTGCTGATAATATGGGTGGGTGAATGGGTGGATACTATAGGTAGTCTATTGGCACCAATTTGGACCTCGTGCAATAAGTATTTCCAGAGGGGGTGCAGAACTGATTTTTGAATATCACACAATCCCTAAGTGGATATTCCGAGGATGCCATTATGTGCGCCATATTGTAACCCCCCAGAATCCATATCTAAGTTTTTCAAAAAAGAGTCATTTCTATTTAAAGGGGGGGGGTCAGCCCTCCCCAGGTTTTTTAGGCATGGTGTGGCCTATCTTTTTTTTTCTGATCCCGGTGCTGCAGTGATTTTTCGAGTTGCGAGTAAAAGAGTCCACTTGCGAGTATTTCGAAAAGTGGCCACATCATCCAATCGAATTGTTGCGTTCGTTCATTCCTTCTCCCTGACCCAGTAGTACCGTGATTTTTCGAGTTGCGAGTATTATAGTCCACTTGCGAGTGTTTCGGAAAGCTTCTGCTGCTCTGGTGCAGCTCTCAGAAATGCCGCAATCAAGGAGGGTGCAGTACATACTGCTGTGTTTTTCGTGTGTCCCTGCCTACGAGGCGTGCTCGGAGAACAGGGTCCTCCGAGCGTCTTGCTCCGACATGGGGGGGGGGGGGGGGGGGGCATGTCGGAGCAGAGCTCCGAGAATACCAGTTTCTCGTCTGTTTTCGACGTGAAACCAACGCTTTTTCAAAATATTCGAAACTGTTCGAAAATATATGAATATGTCCTCGGGATGACCAATCGCCTACCTGTCGCCTACCTGTCGCGTGCCCGGCACTCTGAGGAGCCTCCGAATGCCCCTATGGAAACACGACCTGCTGACCTGGCACCTCTGAGGGCTCACGGAGGCTTCCGAGCACGCACAAAAATCTATGTGGAAACACGCCCTATATATGTCCCGCTGAAGTCCACGCTGGCGTAGTCACCGACGTGGACTTCAGCGGATCCTACGTGGACTGCAGCAGACCCCAACCATCCCCCGCTCCGGTTAGAGGATATGGCCTTGCAAGGGCATTGGTATACAACTGTGGCTGTGTCGGTGGTTGTAACAGACCGTAAGCTTCGCCCAGACGTTGCGAAGCATAACGTTGTTGAGATAACAGACTACGTAAGCTTCGCCCAGACGTTGCGAAGCATAACGTTATCTGACGACAGCCTGGAACCTTCGACTGTCGTAGTTATCTGATGTGTTGCTGACAGTGTCGCAGACCAACTGTCGCGTTCCGTGTTCTGCAGCGTAAACCCTAGAACCCTAAGTTCTAGATCCTTCGGCGGCACTATAAATACCGCCGCGCGCTGCCTATGTAACGTATAAACGACTAAACTTTTATCCCTTCTTCTTCCACGAGAACTAGTCGAGCTCGCGAAGACGCTCGTTACATTTGGTCCCTCCTCCCGCGATCGATTTTGAGCGCGGAAAACCCTTGTGTGGAGACAGCTTTCTGGATCTGACACGCCACGTGGAAACGGCTTTCAACCTGGAAGCACAGCGCTTGGCGCGAAGTCATTCACGCGCACACGTGCCGCGCCTTGGCACAGCTAGCCAGCGCCACCTTAGCTACTGCCTTTGGACAGCGAATCGACCCTCTGGAGACATCACCATGAGCGCTACTACGAATGTCGAGACGACTGTAGGATCAGCCTCGATGATTCCCTCTATCTTATATGAAGAGAAAAGGCAAGCTTGAACCGGTGGATTAGCCACGTCTAGGGGCGCACCACTGTAGAGTAACCCTATAGAAGGGCGGAGTGAAGTGACCCCTAGCGATGAAAAGCAATAGGCTTTCAAAGGCTTTTGCAAAGATAGTGCGTGCGTTGGCTCAAGAGTCAAATCTTTGCAAAGTTTGTAGGATGGCTCGTGCATGTTGAGAATAAGGCGAAGTTGGAGATTTATGAGGAGTCTAGATTGGTAAATTCCAGATGGATCTCTAGAATGGAGACTCCAAAGTTATCCCTCTCCTTATGTTCATCGTAAGCTAGTGGTGGTCAGGAAAAGGAAAGCTAAACCAAAGAAATGTTACGGATGCAGGTTATGGATGAATGGCCTATATCTGTGATTTTTCTATTTGGTTGTTGAGTTATTTTAACAACGTCGAGTGCGTTTGATTCTTCAAGCCTATTTAGTTTGCAACCCTATGCTCATGATATGCACACATTGTTCTTACAAGCATTTTAGTTGCAACAACAACAATAATTGCTGTTGCTACAAATGTCGTTGCATGGATCGCTAAAACTGTTATGCATCACTACCCTTAAAGAAGAGAGTGGGGTAGAGCGTTGATTGCAACAGCTTGGCATGTATTTTGGTTTAATTCAGAGTAGGATACGAGGTTAGTGAAGTACATCTTACTCCCTCGTTTATACGCGAGTAACATAGCATGCAGGCTAATGCTATAGGCAGCATGTCCTCAGTAAAAAGGGCTCCCTACTCCCTATTCCAGTCGATGAAATTTATTAAAGGCGTCTTTGGCATTTGTGCTTAGCCGTTAACGCCCTAACGGTAGCCCGCAATAATTAAACTGTATGTGTATGGTTGAGCCTATGCAAACCATTATGGTTACAGCGTATGCCCCAAAGTTTAATTGTATACTTGAGTGAAACAGAACGTGAAGATATGATTATTTGAAGACTTCGTGTGGAAAGAAGCCTAACGCGAAGTTAATCTGCATGTACCAAAAAGCTTTGATAAAGCAAACAAATTGCAGACCAAATAATTCATAACGTGCTGACGAGATTCTTCCGTTCGCCATCCCTATTTAGAAATAGTGAATCACTCAAGCCTTAAAGAAATAATCGACCTGAACCAATGGAAGTCGAAATAAACATAATTTATTAATGTGATTATGCGGAGCGCGAGACTATGCGTCCCGCAATATGTATTTTGTGCAAGAAACCCGGACATAAAACCAATGAACGCCCGGACTTCACAAAATTATCATATTGGTGATGGGAAACTTTACAGGTACGACTATTGAGATGTAGGATGACTGTTCGTCAGACATCCACAATACATGTGGTAGCCGGCCAAATAAAGTTGTTCCCTTTATAAATGAATATCGTCATATGTGTCCTTTTGAATGGCTGATTTTGCAAGGTATGATGATGGGATAGCTGGCTGCTATTCTCATGCACAAAAAAGGAGCAACTGTTAACTTGATGGTATCAAAGAAACATTTTGCTCCACAACAATCGGAGAATGAGATGATATATCCGAAGAGGACCACACGAAATGGTGGAATATTTACCTTGCCAAAATATTAAAATGGGAAATATGATAGCTATTCAAAATTGAAGTGACTTAGATAAAGCCACACACATGATGGAAATTGTGGATGGAGCGGTACAATCCTACAATTAATTGGAAAACCCATGAGGTTATGCGAAGTTAATTGGAAAACCCATTGCATGAGGTTATGCAAACAAGGAAAGCATATCGAGATGAAGTTGACTAATGCAGTTAATTTCTGCTTGGCGCCTCAGTACAGAGAGCCACAAAGACTATCCCTCATTTTATCACAATCCCTTCGGTGAGTTGGGATTTGAAAACAGTTGTATGTGGCTAGGGACGCCAGGAAAAAAGGGCCTCCTTACTTCATCGCGATCCCTTCGGAGAGTTGGGGTGCGGAAACAAAAAGTAAGTGTTACGAGAAACATGAAACGGCCATCATGAATCCAACACCGAAAAGAAGTTTGGGAAATCCTTGTGTAAGCGGAAAAGAGTCCCGCTGGTGAGGACTGATGAGGAAGTCCCACCAAAAATGTCTGATGGTGGCGGTCGTCTCCTCGGCGGTACCTCGATCCACGTTAACGCCCATCAGAAAAGAGGTACGAATGATCATTCAGCATGGCAAACTCAGCATAGAGACCGGTTCTATGTGATAGCTGGTGGCTGAGTATTATTAAGTCTTTCCAAAAGGGTTATTAGCAGGTCTTCTACGAGCTAGATCTGTTAATTATGAGACAGGATTGGCATTGGGTTTTAACCCACAAACCGCCCCATTGTTATATTGAGTTGTGATGAATTGCGCGAAGTCAAAGAGCAATTTTGAGAGTTTCTCGATAAAAAGGCTCATTCAACCTATTTTTATCCTTACGGAGCCCGTGCCTTTTTATTTGCCAGTAAAGAGGAAGATGGTACTAAGAATAGGATGTGTGTTGAATATTGGCAGAACCCTAAACTCGAGAGCTATCAAAAATGGTTATCCACTTCAGCGTATTGATTGGATTCTGGATTGGTTACAAGGAGCAGAGAATTTCCTGAAATTGATCTTTGATCAGGCTCTCACCAGATCCAGATCAACATGAAGGATATTAGGACATACCAAAATATGGTATGGACTTTCTGAACTCACAGTCCCTTATTTTGGCGTTTGCGATGCTCCTTGGCTCAAGACTGATATGATCAACAGTTGGATGACTTGGTCATGATTCACATAATGACATTCTGTTATTTTTCCAAAAATAATCTGAGCATGCTGAACATAGTAACTGGTCTTATCATCCTTAACGGTAGAACAGAAGGTGATATGCAAGGTGCACATACCTTCTTTGCAGATGGCATGGACAAGAAATCTGTCATTGATTATGCGCTAGCCGCCCCTAGTCTTCTCAACACCCCATGAGTCAAGTTTAGTGTGGCTCCCAAGCATGACTGCCCTCTCAGGCCCGGGGGTGGAAAGTTTGACCACATGCCTATCACACTCCACATACCAGATGCTGCCCTTAGGCCTTCTCAAGGTACTATTAGTACACCTGCTGGTGGTAAACCTTCGCCCAAACTGAAATGGAAAGACAACTATGTCCAGATGTATGCACACACAATTAAGCGTGATCCAGACGTTAACCGATTACTTGACAATGCACTCCATAGCTCATCTATGGAAGATTCAGAGAAGGGGATTGCTAGTGCTATTGAACTAGCCATAAGCAAATGCACACCATGTCACAAACCTGTAGCTAAGCGTAAGCACGGGCCCGTGAACGCATGGTATGATGATGAATGCAATCGTGCTAGACAGGCAGCAAGCCAAGCAGAACATCAACATGGCTCTAGCTCTGACTTGGCTGGTTCTATGCACAAGGAGTACAAGAGGATTCTCAGAAGAAAGAAGAGGAAGTGGCTAGAAACACGCATGGAGAACCTTCATACGAATCTTCGGCATAATCCGAAAAGTTTTTGGAAAGACGTGCGTGAGCCTAACAAGGCCACTACGGCAGATATCACAATTCATGATTGGACTGATTATTTTGCAGACCTCTTTGATGTGCAAGTAGGTATTGATCCAAGTCTGGATGCTAGGGACTTTGTCCCTCAAGCTGATGGACCTCAGATAGAGGCCGCACCAACATGGTTATGTCAAGACTTTACCACCCAGGAGGTGTTTTCTGTTCTCCAATCCCTACGGAAAAACTCCTCCCCCGGGGTAGATGGTATCCCTGCAGAATGGTACAGATTTGCTTCCCATGAGGCCAACTCCCGATTTGTACAAGCTATGACTAACCTGTTTAATCTCATCTGGAAGACTTCTTACCCTAGCCAATGGGATGCAGCTGCCTTGGTACCCGTACCCAAATCCAAAGGCAGTGTGTATGACAAGGACAACTATCGAGGTCTTGCGGTGAGCAACTCCATAGGAAAGATCTTCTCCCTTTGCATGCTACGTAGACTAGATGATTGGTCAGAAGAATTCAACCTCAGAGCCGCTGGCCAATATGGATTTAGAAGTGGTAGGGGTACTGCAGATGCATCATTCATTCTTAACCATATTGTAGATAAATATAGAGAAAAGAAAAAACCACTCTTTGTGGCTTTTGTTGATTTCAAGAAGGCTTATGATTGGGTCAACAGAGACTTGCTATGGGATTGCTTAGCAAGGCTAGGAGTCAAGGACCCCTATCTCAGTATTCTGAAGTCCATGTATAATCATGTTGTTTTCCAAGTTCGCCTACATGGGGACATTGGATCCTCCTTTCCATCCCTTGTAGGAGTTAAACAAGGAGACCTCCCCACTCCTATTCGGTCTGTTCATTGATAGAATTGAATCGTTCCTCCAATCCAAGCTCCCAAATGTAGGGGCTGAGCTTAGGGGAAAGATTCTGCAACTGTTACTTTATGCTGATGACCTAGCTATAATGGCAGAATCCCCGGCAGATATGCAAGCGATGCTTGACTGCCTGAGAGATTTCTGCGAGGCTACTAAGATGGCTGTGAATATAAAGAAAACTGAGATTGTCGTTTTCAACAAACAATTCTGTGATGAGGCCCGCATGGATCCTGATTACAAATTTGTCTATGATGGAGCACAACTTTCTACAAAGTTATCTTTTATCTACTTGGGATCCCTCTTTGTGGATGGTGACTCAAGCAATCGTGCAAAAGCTGCTTTTTCTAGGATGCTCACTAAGGCCCAAAAGGCACACCACATGCTTCGTAGGCGATGCCATACTATGGAGATATACAATATTGATATTCGCACCCACCTGTTTGATTCTCTTGTACAACCTATCCTGAATTTTGGCTGTGAGGTGTGGGCTCCTTCTATTCTGAACAACACACTTATCTCAAATGACCATGCTTGTGAGAAATGGCATAGAGGTATACTTAAACAAATGTTGGGTGTTTGCCAATCTACTACATCTAATATTATCATGGAAGAGCTGGGTAGAACCCCGTTGTGTTTTGCTTGGCTTAAACAAGCTTTGCGCTTCTGGAACAAGACCATACATAAAGAACCTGAGGATCTCATTAGAATGGCTCTTGAGGAATCTTTTGACTCCAACACTGGCTGGGTTCATGACTTGCGTTGTGCTCTCCACAAGCTAGGATCCAGTAAAAACATCAACATTTTGGAGGCTGTCGATGTCGAAGGTATTATGTCTGAAGTTTTTGAGTCATGGAGGTTGTCAGCATGAATTGCGGTGCTCTCACGCGTTTTATGACTTGGTGACTACTTATGTACTTCCTTAGAACTATCGGTCCTGACAGTACTATGTCAGCTTACTGTTGACTGCGTCATCGGTTCTTCTGACACGCGCTGTCTAACCTGTACCCTGATCAGGTTCCAGGCTACCGCCCCCCTTTCCTCCGCTGGTGTCCCTTTATGGTTCCACTATCTTTTGTAATATTTATTCTCGTCTCCGCATTTATAGATTGGCGTGCTGCACACACTAAGTCCACTCTCCGGAGTGTTATCCAAGCTGATAGGTTATACGGTCCCTCATTTACTACCACTGCTTTGCGATGCAACTTCCGCGAGGGCCTCCCGCTAATTTTGAGAAACTCCACGACAAGAATGGAGAATCTTGGACGCGCGGGATGCGCAGTGTCATTATAAGCAATGGCTGCGACCGTGTCCTTCCTAAGGAGGACCCGGGTCCTCTTGATGATTGGCTAGACGTCTGTGCACCAGCTGCCTCTGCTAGCGGTCATGAGAGTCCTTCCGCCATCGTGGAAGTGACCCCCCCCAATCAATCCTCCACCTTTACGGCTCCTTCTGCTACTGTCCGACGTCTCTCTCCTGAGATTGAGGACGTTCTGATGCGACTCTGCTGTGTTTCCACTCAGATTATCCAGTACGCAGGGGCGCCTCCACCTCCTGATGCCCGTTTTGACTACGACTATCAAGAACTTGCTCGTCATCGCCGTGCAGATGGCTATGCTGATGACTCTGATGATGGTGATGAAGATCTGCAGAGTGCTATGAGTGGTGACTTCGGTGGAGTCACTCCTTCCACTGCTACTCGAGTGTTCAATTCTACCGTCTCTCCTGTGTATGAGCCTCTGTCGGCACCTGCTCTTGCGCCTTCCCCGGAGTTTAAGCCTGATCCAGTCTCTGCGCCTCTGCTTGCGCCCCTTCCACCTGTCCACCCGGAGGTGGCCAGGCCGTCTTTGATGCAGAAGTCTGCGTCTTTCACCTTGCCTCCGGACCGAGGTCTGTCTGGCTACAATACTCGTGCTCGAGAGGCTTCTGCTGCTGCTGCTGGCCGCGCATCCTTTGCTGGCCCTTCGCAGGAGCCCCCTCCACCCCCCCCTCCGCCTGTGGAGCAGCCCCCTGCTCCTGGCCCTCCGCCATATGTGCCTCCTTCGCTGTCATGCGACTCCTGGGAGCATCTGCTCGATGGCGGACATCCTCTGCGTCTATCCCTGCAGGAATGCCGTCTTATCCGCCAAGCTCAACATGCTGGGGAATCCTTGGACCGCACTCTGTACGGTAGGCTGGATATGACTGCCACTCAGGCTATGGTTGATAGCAAGGGTCGCCCTAGACCTAGGCGTGTGATGGCTTATTCTGAGCTAGGTCTAGAGTGTCGGGCTTTTCTGGGACCTGTTATGCCAGGGATTAACTACCCTCCTGCTAATGGTGTGACCTCTGGAGGGGTTGGGCGTAGGAACAGTGACCTGCGAGGTTACCAGTTTGTTAAGGTGCCACTCCCTTTCTGTCCTGCTCGTCCTGATTTCGAGCTCATTGTGCGTGTTGCGCGTTCCCTAGATCTCATCAGGAACTTAGATGACCAGCGCGCTTATGACGCTGGTCTTGCTGCTGAGTATTTTCTGGCGATTCGTGAGTCTTTAGCTCCTCGGTGTGCTCCTCCTGCTGCTGGAACTTCGGCCTCTCATGGTGAGTCTAGTGTCGATCCTGCACTGTTGGGTTTCAGTGCGCTTACCCTACCCCGCCAAGAGTTCATGATCTTATCCATGATGCTTGCCAACATGACGGATGCCCTAGTCAAGGTGTATAGGGACTTTGCTTCACCTCGGGATATCTTTTTGCATATCCGGAGGCAGCAGTCCGATGCCCTTGCCTCGCGTGTCCCTCTCTTGCTGAAGGAGTATCATGCTTCGGCCATGGGCACTCATGAGCAGGTTGACGCTTTCTTTCGTCGGGTTCGCGGTATGTGCACTGACCTGCGCAGTGCTGGGTTTCCGCAGACTCAGCGTCACGCCATGGGCATTATAGTTCAAGGTGCGAGTCTGCCCCGGTTCGAAACGCTGCGGATTAAGTATGGTATCCTGATATACAACCAGCAACCTGTTGAGTACTGGTCCTGTCTAGAGGAATATAGGCAGCTAGATATTCTTAACATAGCGCTCCCTCAGTCGGATTCCAGGCATCCTGGTTGGTCCCGGACCGCTCCTCAGTTTCCTGCTAATGCTGCATTTCAGCGGCGGCAGAAAACTGGTGGTGGTTCTGGGTCGAACAAGAGGCGCCTGGAATGCACCTGGGGACCATGCCCCCACAAGGATGGTCACTCGGAGGACCGTTGCTGGACGAAGTTCCCTGCCCTGCGAAGGGTCCCTGGTCGTGCAGAACCAACGCTTCCTTCACCGTTGCCTGCTAACCTGGCCCTTCCAGGTCACCTTACTCCAAAGCAATTGTCTTCCTTGCAGGCTCAAATTGATGGGTTTGCTATGCAGAAGTAGCAGGTAAGCCCTGTCCTATTCTCCTGCACCTCTAGGTTCTCAAATGTGTGTAGTCCGAGCCTGTCTGAGGGGGTCTGGCATGTGGATTCTGGAGCTGGAATGTCCATCACAGGTGATAGATCTTTGTTCACTGTGTTTGATGTTCCACTGAATCTGCCATCAGTTCGATTTGGTGATGGTGTGGTTCAACGGGCAGTAGGTAAGGGATCCATTGAGTTATGTAGTGATTGGTTACCAACACCAATCATTCTAACTAATGTTCTTTACATATCTCACTGTCCGGTGAACCTCCTGTCAGTAAATGCTGTGGCTCATTCTCTCCACTGCAAGATTTCTTTTGATAGTATTAGTTGCAATGCCACTCAGGGCTCTTCTATTCTCTGGTCCTTCCCTGCCTCCAGTGATGGTGTTTACAAGTTTGCATGTAGGCCTTGTTACACCACCAGTGGCTGTTCGTTTGGTGCTGACAATTACCCAGCTTTTGCACTTGATGTTGATGAGGACGGTGGAGTTGTTATCCCTACCACTCCTGAATGGCTGTGGCATAGGCGGCTGGGTCATCCCGGCTATGATGCCATGCACAGACTTGTCAAGAAGGGTATGGTTAAGAACTTACCCCTCTCACTCAACCAGGTCCAAAAACTGGCTAAGATCCCTTGTGATGCTTGTCAAAAGGCTAAGGGCAAACGTCTCCCTTTTCCTAAAGCAAGCACTACTCCGATCAATGCACCTCTCCAACGCCTTCACTTGGACATCATGGGGCCAGTTCATATTAGAGGTCTGCGTGGGGAGTTTTATATTCTGTGCCTCACAGACCAACACTCTGGCTATGCTGAAGTGTTGTGCTTGAGGACCAGGGATGAAGCTCCCTTAGCAGTTCAGACTATCATCCTCAGATGGATGAATCAGCTGCACGGATTTGCCTTTAAGTGCCTGAGGTCTGACAGGGCTAAGGAGTTTATAGTAAAGTGGTTTGAGGATTGGCTGATATCGGTTGGGGCAGTGCATGAGTTATCTTTGGCATACACTGCACAGCAGAATGCAACTGTGGAGAGGTACAATGGGGTCTTACAGTCTATAGCTAGGAGCATCCACCTGGAGTCTAAGCTAACTAAGTCTTTCTGGCCCTATGCCTTCCTAGCTGCGTGTTACCTTCGTATTCGCTTGCCCAATCAGGGAGATAAGACTCCTCATGAGCTTTTCTATGGGGTTCAGCCTGATGTGTCGATGTTGCGCGTGTTCGGATGCCCTTGCTACGTTACGTTAGTCAATGGGAAGAAGCGCAACAAGCTGGACTATGTCAGCTTACTGTTGACTGCGTCATCGGTTCTTCTGACACGCGCTGTCTAACCTGTACCCTGATCAGGTTCCAGGCTACCGCCCCCCTTTCCTCCGCTGATGTCCCTTTATGGTTCCACTATCTTTTGTAATATTTATTCTCGTCTCCGCATTTATAGATTGGCGTGCTGCACACACTAAGTCCACTCTCCGGAGTGTTATCCAAGCTGATAGAGGTTTAAGTACCCAAGTGACACCAATGCAGTTAGAGACATCCCTGATGAGAGAAGGGTTGGCTTTAAACGCCTCCGATACCAAAAATGGTTCGCAGCCAACAGCAATGATGAGAATGGCTTGATTCCCTTTACATCCGCCTTACATAAGCAGGATCAGATTCGTTCTATAGCACAGTTTAGAATGGGTTCCCATTGGCTGAACACAGAAAGAATGAGGGTGGTGGATAGAGCACACATCCCTCGCTCAATGAGACACTGTCAAATGTGTGGGTTCCAAAAAACTGAGGATGAAATGCATATGTTTGAGTGCCCTTTTTATAATGATATTCGCCTCCGCTACCAGAATCTGTTTACAGATATTTATAGGCATGTCCATGAGGATACCGACTTAACCGTATGGAATGTGGAATTCTGCGATTCCACATTCAGAACCTTTATGAATGGAAATGGCACTAAGTCTTTTTGGAGCAACCTAGCCGACTATCTTTCTACTTGTAGAAGAGCAAGACAGGAAGCCCTGGACTGCTTAGTGGCACCGTAATTTATTATCCCTTTTTTTTCTTCTTGAGACTTCTCATTTGTTAGCTTCTTACCTCCGCCACTGTAAGTGGTTGAGATCTGGGTCCTGCTCTAAGGGGTTTAATACCTACGCCACCAAAACGGTGGTTGGGAGTTTGGTTTGTTTGTCCTCGACACACCCCTGATGTAATGGGGTTTTTTGCTTTGTGGGTGCTTTTTCTTTTTGTTTAAAGCACAGAGTCTCATACACCCTCGCGGTGTCAAGTAGACTTTAACATGTAATGTAATGTAATCATCATACAAAAATGTTTTTGGAACAAAGACCAGAAAATAGTCCTCCAAACACTGCAAATTGCATTGATGTCAAGAAACATCATATTCAAACTTGATTTTGATTCAACTTTTGTGGTGAAGGCCCATACAATTGTCAATGTCATTCCCAAACGATTTTGCGATTGGAGTGATCTTTACCTCAAAACAAGAAGTAAAATGGGTTACAATAACCTATGAGAACAGGAAACTAAGATCTCCAGAACTTCCATATTTAGTTCATGAATGCGAGCTATTTAACGAACCATTCATGCATTAAACGAAGGAGAGACACTACCTTTCTCCTAGGTATATGAATTATGGTGGAGATTGATAAAGGTTTCGCAAAATATGTGTAGCGCATCTGAGTAGTCATCAAGCAAACTGATTACGCTTGCTTGCTGAATACAATTTTGCCATTGTTGCTAATGAAGTTGGCTTAACGGTGCAGCTGATGTTCTTTCTAGAAGGCCAGCCTTAAATCTTTGTGAAACCAACGCAGTTAAATCATTTCAGACGGAAAGTGTTTTGTGAGATAGAGTTTGATGCAAATAAGGATATAGGAGTACACGGATGCTTACTCTAAAATCAAGCAAAATACTTGTATATACAAAAGATAGATCTCAATTGTATATGCCGGTTTCAACCTTGAGAGCTAAACATCCTTAATGGTGCTCATGATGACATCACTCCCAGGCATCTTGTACAAAGTAAAATTTATTAAACCAGAACTAGTCACACGTAAGCATGGACTTTATCGTTGAACTGCCCATGTCCAATGGGGTTGATGCTATTGTTAGTATTTGTTGACAAGCTCAGCAAATTGGCGCATTTGCACTCACCACTAAAAATGTGGATGCAACAGATGCTTCATGGCTGTTCTTTGATACTGTATTATTCAAGCATCATGGTTTATAAAAAAGCCCTGATTACTGATCTTGACCCAAGATTCATAAATGAGTTCTGGAATAATGTGTTTGAAATCTGTGGTACAAGGCTGACCATGTCCCCTGCTTGCCACCCCAAACAGATGGACAGACGGAAAGACTTAATATAATCCATGAGGAACTATTAAGACCTTATATCTCAGATATAATATATAATTGGGATTGCAAACTCGTGTCAGCTGAATTTGTTTAAAATAGCGTGACTCAAGACGACTCAGTTGGATTTTCACAATTTGTCTCAACTGTGGATACTAATCAAGTTCTCTAATGATACTTATGGTACCCAAAGACGAGATTCATTGTTGATCGTGAGAAAAATCTTGATTCCGCGAAATTCAATTTTCAGGCCACACAAGGAAGTCAATCAATGAATTTCGAGTTGGTTATTTAATGTTATTATCTGCATCCAACCTGAATATGTAGATGCCGGTAATTTGTGTAGACGCTACGACCAATAAGGTACGATCCTTTTATGATGATAAAGGAAGTATCTTTGGTTGCCTTTTAGCGGAATTATCTGAGCATGTGGATACTTACTCAGTAATTTATACCAGTTTACTCCAGCTCTAAAATTTGAGCACGCCCTTTTCAAATCACAAGTGGTGATGGAAAAGAAATAATATTTTCAGGTGGAAGATATTATTTAACTGGTGGAGTAAACACAGAAAAGCACGTATGTATCTGGTCAAATAGAAGAGACTTGATAGCTTAGTCTTGGAATTCTTGGCATTGAATCTATATTATAGGAGAACAGAAAGATGTCGAGGACATCATTTAGCATATACCAAGAAAAATCATCACACACATGAGATTTAGGAGCAAGACATCTGGTGCCACATCTGTAAAGAGACAGATACATCGACACAAGCATGCTCCTATGTGATAGATGTGACATAGGCTATCATACTAAGTGTTTCTAAGCTACCCCTTCAATAAACCAGATACTTCAAAGATAATAGCTATGCCCCTCTTGATAGACAAATAAATGGCATAGATTATGAACTAATGATGAGACACAAGACATGAGACGGTGCTGTCTATACTATGCACTATCCCCCGACGAGGAAGTGACATATAGAGTTGTTAGGCCATGGACGTTTAATTAGGTTTTTTTTACACCACCCGAGATCATTTTTGGGGACAAAAATTTTAATCCCCCGGGGAGGATGTAACAAACTGTAAGCTTCGCCCAGACGTTGCGAAGCATAACGTTGTTGAGATAACAGACTACGTAAGCTTCGCCCAGACGTTGCGAAGCATAACGTTATCTGACGACAGCCTGGAACCTTCGACTGTCGTAGTTATCTGATGTGTTGCTGACAGTGTCGCAGACCAACTGTCGCGTTCCGTGTTCTGCAGCGTAAACCCTAGAACCCTAAGTTCTAGATCCTTCGGCGGCACTATAAATACCGCCGCGCGCTGCCTCTGTAACGTATAAACGACTAAACTTTTATCCCTTCTTCTTCCACGAGAACTAGTCGAGCTCACGAAGACGCTCGTTACAGTGGTGTTGATGCACTGCTAAGGTAGGCTGTGTGGGTTGTGTTGGGGCACTCCCATGGCTATCTGGGTAGTGGATGGGAACTCTGATGCATGCGTGAGTGGCGATGGTGCACTCACATGGCTGTGTAGGTTTAAGGGCACTCCCTCGGCTGCCATGGCTGCGTAGGTTTAAAGATCCTGCCATGGCTGTAAGCCGCTTAAGAAAGTTTATGTGATGCCATTATCACCCAAGCCATCTGGTGACCGTGGAACCTTCTAAATGTTTCCATGTCCTCTGTCACTCCTATGTAACATCTCTCGAACAAAGGACGAACTGTTATAAAACGACTTATATGTCCAAGTATGCTCTCGGTCTGAGTCCTCACTGGTCTCTGTAACGCACTACTGCTAGTCCGGCAGTAGGCACGCCGTCTACCGCTACGTGCACTGTAGTTGCAGTACATGCTGTACTGCTACTGCCACCTCTTTTATAACTTGCTAGTCGAGCTTGCTACAATCTTATACCTTTTGTAAAGAGTATTGACCTCTACGAGTTTGTAGTCCCTCCTTTCACAATACAACCAAATGTGAGGTCAGAACGCGTCAAGTGGATGACCGACAAGATTTAACCCCACTATCAGCACTACCTAGCACTTATGATTAGGGATGTCGGTCGCTAGTCTTAGAGCAAGGTATATTGAGGATACTTTGCTTGGGTCCTGTGACCTCCTATGTTGTAGAGGTGAATCAGCTGTGACTGTACGGGCATTACTATGGGGAAGTTATGTCCGCCCTAACGGTCTCTTGACAAGGTACTAGGTTACGATAACATAACCAACCTGTGAATCACCGGTCCAAGACCCGTGGGTCCCGGCAGCATACCATACATAAGTGCAGACTTGTTCTGCCGGTTGTTCCCACGGATACGGATTGGGAGGACACCAATCCGGACTCCTGATTGCTGTCCGGAGGGTAACCTGAAACTAGAGTTCTCCCGTTACACTAACATACAGCTTACAGAATACATACTTTTTACAGAGCCACTAGTTCTTACATACCTTTACATACCTCGTTTTAGACATGTTACGTAGGTAGGTACCGAATGAGGTATGTAATGGTCGGTAAATGGCCCGAATAGTGATAGTGGGGCATGTAAGGCATCACTCACTCTCATCCAACATGAGTACCATCATATTTTCTCATGCATTGCTGCAACTACCTGCCCTTCATTGGGAGTGTGGATACGATAAGGAATTCAAGGGTTAGGAACAAATTGATGTAATGTGCGAAGTGCATGTAACAGTTCAGTAGATAGCCAATTAGGCTGAAGGGCCCTGCCCAGTGCCCAACCTCACATAATCATGGAAATTATATACTATCAGGAGGGGCTATACCGTAACAAGAGCTCAATCATGAACTGGTCCCCAAACAATTGCGTTATGATAAGAGTACCGGAACTGGGCTGATTGACCATGTAACCAATCAAACATATTATGTTGCTTCTCTTGAATACTATTGAAGCTGGAGGGGAGAAGTTAGCTGTAAATTAGGAGATGGTCTGTGCACGTGGTGGCACGAGTGCTGACCTGCAGCTGCGAAGGTGAAATAAACCGGGGCCGCGGGGTGGGGTCGGGTGGGGTGCAGGGTGTTGGAGGAAAGCTACCCTCCAGTGAGCTAGCATCCACAAGCCAGATCCTCCTCGAGTTTAGGGTTAAGGGTTAAGGGTTTAGGGGGTTAGGATGTAGGTTTTAGGTTGTAGGTTTAAGGGTTTGGGCTTTAGGGTATAGGAGATCTGGCTTGTGGAGGGTAGCTTCCCCATCCATGCGGGGTGGGGTGGGGGCGGGTGGGGGGGGGGTCGTTCCCGGGGTTCGTCTCGCGCGAAGGGGGCATGATTAGGCACAGCTGGGTGTTGAATTTCCCAGCTGCGTTGTAACATAGCGAGCATGAGCTAAGCGTTCATCCGTTCACCAAGGCTAATCACGCAAGATGCAAGAGTGATGTCAGAAGCCAGATGCAGGTGTTCCTCCTGAGCATTCAACGCTGACACGTGGACTGAACGCGTTCATGAACGTCGCGTCGACACCCGACACCCAAAACCCCAAACCAGGGCTCAGTTGGGCTCAGTGCTCCAGCCTGTGGCGAAGGTTTCGTGCAGAAACGGTTATTCATAACATCAATTGAGCCTCACGCTGAGATCCCACCCTCCCACCGTCTACCAACCTCTGCCTGCTGAAAACCCGCCTCGTTTTCTCCACTACCATCCATCCCGCTCAGATTCAGCCCCAGCCGTACCCCTAGAGACGCTCCTGCATCGGCCCGTAGCCCAAAGCCCAAATTTCACAGCATGATGGCGATGCGCGCTCGTATGGTGGCTAGGCCAACTTTTGCCACCGCACGCACTGCGCGCCCGGTCGCTAGTATTGCCGGAGCTACTGCTCGCAAGGTGTGATCTACTGCTCCACTAGGGTGCAAGTTTTTCTTCGTCCTGATTATGTCATGCCTGCAAGGCACTGTGGGGGAGCAGCGAGATAACGATGCGCTGGAGGCCGAAATATCAAAAACGACTTGGTTCCTTTCTTGGAGGGTCACTGTGGCCCAATTCGGCACTAGGGGTCTGACCATGGGTCTGACCGACTGGGGGCCAGATCGAGACGCACCCTTGGTCGATCCTAGTTTCATGCGCGCAGTTAGAATTCCTAGCTTTATTTATCATCTTCATTAGCTAGATGGTTGGAAGTCCCACCCGGGTGTTATGGTGAGGGCTTTGTTTGGGGCCAACAGTCACCTGACTGTGATGAGGAGGATGATGGTGGTTAATCATTCTGGTGCCCTATAGGACTTCAAATGTGACCTTAGCCTGACGGTGTTAGGGGGTAAGCATGTACGTATGTGATGCAATGTTATGTTGTTGATACTGGATGCAGGTTCAGGCTTCTGGGTGTTCAAGCTATGTTGGAGTCAACCCCCATGTGCTGTGGTCATGGGGACAGTGTGCAGAGTGCACTATTTCACTTTTGAGCTACAAGTAGCAGCTTCCATCCAGCTCCATTAGCCAGTCACTGTTCCAAGACCAAAGCTTGCAGCTGCATTGGAATGCCTGTCATGTCAGATTTCAGACGCTCTAGCTAGCTTCAGGTTGGGCCCAAAGATGGATGAAAGGAGCTGCCTAGAAGCTGCTACTCGTACCTACAAAGATAATAAACAGTGATTGGGACAGTGTGCAAGGTACCTCCCATGTTACAACCGAAGGAGACATGATGACAAAGAGTGGAGTTATGTCGGCTACTCAACATTGATGAAAGCATCATTACAATTTGTTGGGAACCAGTTCATCAAGTGTTTCTTTCAGCCTCTCCTAGTTATCTAGAGTCGATCTCGATTGTTCAAGGTTGGCCTTCGCCAAGCATATTTTGCTTACCCGCAGCCCCACCGATCTGTCGTCTCCTGCAGGTGTCTGTCAAGGCCACAATCATAACAGCCGAAGAGGATGACTGTGAAAAAGATGAAGCTTGTGATGACCCTTTTGCTGAGATGGACTGCTATTTGGTGAACACTTCTGTCAACAACAAGTCGGACCCTGACTACACCATTCTCAACGTCTCGGTAAGCTTGTACTGTACTGTACTGTACTGTACTGTACTGTCCTGTGGTAGGGATGTCATGCTATTTGATGAACACTTCCATGGACAAACAGTCAGACCCCAACTGCACCATTCCCAATGTCTCGGTAAGCTTGGTAGGGGGAGAAGGGTTGGGGGTCCCACACTCCCACCTTGCTCGGTGAGGGAGGGGTAATGGAGTGGGTGTGTGTGTGGGGGGGGGGGGGGTAGGCGGAGGTGTGTGTTTGTGTTGGGGGGGGGGGGGGGGGGGGGTAATGAGGAAAGGGGGGGGTAGGCGGAGGTGTGTTTATGTGTGTGTGGTGGGGGAGGATATGCGGAAGGAGGGGGGCGGGGGGTGGGGTTGGCGGAGGTGTGTGTGTATGTGTGGTAGGAGGAGGTGATTGTGTGTGTGTGGGGGGGGGTAGGCGGAGGGGAGCGCTTTTTGTTGGCAGTTCATAAGAACCTAGAGTATGAGTTCCCCCTGCCCTGCTCCTCAAACCATGCCACCTGGCATCGACCGTCTATCTTTCCACACCAGTGAACTGCGCTAAAAAACTCACTCTGCCCCTGCCATGCCTTAGTCAGGTTCAATCCTACCCCTACCCCCACCCCTACCCCTACCCCAATCCTACTCTAATCCTACCTCTATTCCTACCCCAATCAACCCCTACCCCTACTCCAATTCTACCCCAATTCTACCCCTACCCCAATTGCACCCCTAACCCTACCCCAATCAGACCTCTGCCCAAATTCTACCCCTACCCAATCATACCCCTAACCCTACTCCAATTCTACCCTAGTTCTACCCCTACCTCTACCTCAATCCTACCCATACCCCAAATCCCCAATCCTAATCCGACCCCTACCCCTGCGGCCTACCTCTTATTCAGGTTCAATCCTACCCCGCTCTGCACCAAACAATTTTTTGGACACTCAACGGTGCGATGTCTAAGAGCCCATCACTCTGATATGGCTCAAGTATATTTATATTGTCTGACATCTGTCTTAAGTGCTAGTGTGTGTACTTTGTCTTATATCCAGATCCAATCCTACACCTCTCTGCACCAAACAGTTGCTTGGGCACTCAGTTGTGAGACGTCTAGGAGCCAATCACTCTGATACAGCTCAAGTACATTTACATTGTCTGACATCTGTATCAAGTGCAAGTGTGTGAATTTTGTCTTCTATTCAGATTCAATCCTACCCCTCTCTGCACCAGAGATTGTTTTTCAAATCTGATTTTTTTTTCTAGCTTAATGGTTTTAGGCCTCCTCCAGGGACAGCGTTTTAATGCTTTTATAGCTTTTCATAGCTTTTTAACTTTTTGTAGGTTTTAGGGGCAATTTAGGGCAAACAAACAAAAACACACTTTTTTTGTTTAAACTTTTATAGCACTAATTGCGGTCAAACGGGGCCAAACTAGCGATCGCCATGTATAGCGGAAAAAATCCCTGCTCTGCACGAAGCAGTTGCTTGGAAACTCAGTGGTGAGATGTATAAGAGCCCATCAACCTGATGGATAGGAGCCCAGCACTTTTGCTTGGACACTCGTAACCAACTTTTGATCCCATCACTATAATTTTGATTAAGATAGCTCATGTGGGAGCCCTTGAGCTCCTCTTCCACATGAGCCAGTGCAATTAAGTATACAGGCAACCAATTTAAATCGACTTTGGAAACTGGTGCGATGTACAAGAGCCCACCACTCTGATACAGCTCAAATGCGAGCTGAGCCTTGGTTGGTACAGTGGTTCAGTAGTCCAAGCCAGGGTACTACAAAGCGCGCGCGGCAGCGATTTCGCGCATGCTTTTTGAGCCCCACTGCGCGTTTCGTGCAGTTTTTTCACCCCCCTGTGGGCGCAGCGTGCAGTTTTTGCGTTTATTGCACTACAAAGCGCTGACCAATTTGACGTTTTGCGCTTTAAGCGCTGACCAATTTGGCAAGAAGTAGTACCCTGGTCCAAGCTCAGGCGCATTAGCAGTCTGCGGAAGCAAACCCCACAGTTACCGTCCCCAGTTCAAATGCACGGGAAGATTCCTTTAATCTCACGCCCCGTGGCAAGGTTTATTTGTTTACAGCTCAAGTCTCCTTATATTTTCTGATGTCTTTAGAAAGTGCAAATACGTGTATTCATCTTCCATTTAGGTTATATTTAAAACATTAGATTCCGCTCAGCCTATTTGGCAACCCCAGGATCTGCAACAAACTTGCAACTAACCACTGTTTCGTTTTTGAACACTATTCCCCCCGAAGACGCCCCACCATTCCATCGCTACATGGTGACACATGGGTCTGGCTAAACTAGTCAGAAAGCCCCCCCCCCCCCCCCCCCCCCTGTACCGCCTGGGCTCCACGCTTCACCCTCCAGGAGGTTAGCTGGGCAGCGTGTCGCGCTGGGGCTGCACCCAGTCACTCAATTTGCAACGTGTCGCACGAACAAACAGTGGTTAAGCTACACACAGCAGCTTCCAAAGGTTTGGTCCAAGGATGGGGGCAAATAGCTGCCTAGAAGCTGCTACGTGTAGCCCAAAAATGAAATAGCAACAAACTTGCAACCAGCAATCTTACCCTGGTCCCAATGCTGATGTGTGCATGCATGTATGTATGTATATGTATTAGGCTCACCTTTCACCGCTCACCATGAATTGCCCTGCCTATTCAAATGTATGTATCTCACAGTCCAGGGATAGCTCTAGCAACTGTATTATCAGCTTTAGAGGCTGTCGTCACAGACCCAGCACCTGTAGCTCCATGCTGGACTCCTAGAGCAGGTTATCGTGGAAAGTGAACCTTAAACATGTCCCCATAGATATGAGAGACACGATTTAAAATGTTGGCCGAAGGTTCTCACCAAGCCCTCCTTGGTAATTATAGGGTAATTACGTCGTACTAATATGGCAAGGTCTTGCCATGTTAATTATATGGTAATTACAAAGCAATTTTATGGTCATTGCATATTAAGTCTTTGCTTTGTGCACGAGGCCCCACACTCCCTCTACTCAGGGCCTAATTGAATGTAAATTGTTTCATAGCCAACCGATACATAAATACATATACAAAGCGTGAGGTTGAGGGGGGCAGCCCGTTTGCTTGCACTGGGGCCAACCACCAATAGGGGCTAGTTGGATAGGGGGGAGGGCTGTCAACCCCCTAGCCAACCAACTAAACACAATGTTGATACTTGTACCCAGGTCTGGGAATCCGCGCTCAGAATGCCAAGCTGGAGATGGCTGATGATGGCTACTCGGAGAACAAGTTCTGGCTCTTGGACTACAACGGAAAGAAGGTACTAGAGGACATGGGGTGGGGGGTGGGGGGCATGTTTGACGACCAAGATTGTTCTGTAGTTAAGCCGGTGGTCGCGTTTTACTGCTACTCTGGGGTGTGGGGTCTGCTGTGTGGCGGGTTTGGTGTGGCGGGTGTGACAGGTGGCAGGTGTGGGGTGTGATGGGTGGCAGGTGCGGTGTGTAGGGGTGTGGCGGGTAGCGGGTGTGGGGGTGTGACAGGTGACAGGTGTGGGGTGAGGCAGGCAAACAATTACTGGCTGGTGGACTGCGAAGGAAATAAGTTGCCAGATTCATTCTCTGTACAGGGGTCAAGGAAAGGGCAGGGAGAGTAATAAAAGTGTGTTAGAGCATCAGGATTATTCTGTGTGCATGGATGGAAGAGGAGGGGGGAGCACCTGCAAGATTCTGTGTGCTTGAGACAAAGAGGGGGAGGGGGGGGGGGGGGGGGGGGGGGGGGGGGGGGGACAAAGTGTTTGAAAGTAGCAAAAAAGGTAATGATAACGCCTGGTGGGGTGCGGTATTAAGGGAACCCGTCGTACGCGGGCAGAGAATGGTCTACCACCTCGACTGGACAAGCTACCATCGCGGTTGACAAGGACCTGCAGCGCTAAGGATGACCGTTGGGGGAATCGAACCCCCGACCCTTCTTCGTTTTAAGCGATTTGGTGGACCACTAGACCAATGGTATCACTGGAACGGGCTCTGAGAGCAGCATGGCTATGCAGGATGTTTGTCAACTAAAATACATTACTTCGGATACAAATAGAGAAAAATCAGAACAACTTGAAAATAAAAACCTTTCTTTATTATAGAGTGGACCAAGGCGGAGCAGGTGGTAGTGTATCGATATAGCCGTGGGGATAAGAGGGCATGTGCAGTAAGAAGCAAGGTGGGCAAAGTGAAGTACTTCCCACGTCTTACTAATATCAGTTTCTGATTAACTTTATGTTCTATCGACATAGCACACTGGGTGGGGATAAGAAAACGAGTGTAGTAAGATCCAAGGCAGAGCAAGAGTAGTAAGAACCAAGGTGGGGAAGCTGTAGTAAGAACTTAAATTCAAACGGTTTCAGGATAACCTAACGATGGCCTTCCCACATCTTACTAACATTATTTTCTGGTTAACTTTATGTTATATCGACCTAGGGCAGTGGGTATAAGAAGCCTGTTCCGTATGGCGGCTTCCAGCCAGCTCAAACAGCCAGCGACTGTTCCAAGCCCAAAGCTTGCAGCTGCACTAGGATGCCTGTCGTGTCAGATTTCATACGACTAGCTAGCTTGCTAGTGGAAAGAGCTGTCTGGAAGCTGCTACTCATAGCTCAAAATAGTAACAGTGGGGAAAAGAGGGCTGTTCCAATCAGGTGGTGTGGTGGCTGGTGGTGGTGGTGTAGGAGGAATGTTTAAATGCATGGGGTGCAAGCTGTTTTATGCTGCATTACACGCAGTTCTCACGTCAGAACTCAGCAGCAATAACAGCAGCAACAAAAACAACTGCAATAACAGTAATAAAACAACAACTAGAACAACAATAGCAATGACAGCAATAAAAACAACGACAACAACAACAACAACAACAACAACAGCGATAACAACAAGAACTGCAACAACAACAGCAGCAGCAGCAGCAATAAAAGCAATCGGCTCGTGCGAGGCCGCGGGAGACTGGTGATGGGGGGGCGAGGGCGAGGGGCCTGGGGGGCTGTTTTGGACGGAATTGTTAGAATGGCCCACAAAATGGGCAGTGAATGACGTAGTATAGAACGAGTGAACATGTTGACTGGGTTCGTACGTCTTAACCTGTTGGTACAGTGGGGTGGGTTGCATCGCAGACGCGGAAGTGAACTTCTGCAAGGCGAGCACGGTGATCTTTAAAAGCGCCTTCCTGTTCGTATTTGCAGTCGAGGCAGGATCTCGATAAAAAAAAGCAGTAGACTGTCTTTGTGAAGCTGAAGGATGTGATCGATGGGTGCATAAGTAAGAACTCACGTGTGGTCTCTAGCGGAAGCCTGAAGAAACAAGAATAAGATAAAATTCGACCGACGGAAGGAAAATGAACGTATGGACTCACAATAGGATATTTATGGGGGGATGCCTCGATTAACGCGGTGATTTATAGGATAATAGGATGGATGAGCATGAACGAGGCATAAAGGGCGCACCTAACAGGCAACTGCCGGCCAGGAGTGCTGGCCCAGACGAGGGACAAGGATCATTGCCGGCCGGAATTCTTGGCCAGGACGTGAGAGGAGAATTAACAGCTAGTCGGGATTTGACACGCCTCGATAGTAACTGTTCTTTACAACTGCTAATGGTAACACGAAGCTGCTCTACCTGAAAAAACTGCTCGCGAATAGACGAAAAAAGTCACGCTGTGCATCCTAAGTGTATTTTCTAGTTAGCACTAGTCAAACAACAACAACAACAACAACAACAACATAACGACCATGGCAGGGAGCTTGTCTGCCGTGGTCAATGGGGGTAGTGGTGAATTTTTCGTTTGGTCGAGGGTCAGTATCTCCCACCGACCTTAAGTGCGCCAACTCTTGTGTAGGAGTGGCAACGCCATTCAAACTGAATCCTCGGTGTCGCTGGCTTGTGTCGGGAGGCCCACCTCCTGGGGTAAAAATCCTTTCACAACTAATAAAAAAACTTCAACAACAACAGCAATATCAGCAACAACACCAGCGATAACACGACCAACAACTACGACAGCAATTACAGCAAGAACAACAGCGATAACAGCAATAACGGTAGCTGCAACTAACAACTACAACAGCAATAACAACAGCAATAACAGTTATAACAGCAACACCAACAGCGATAACAGCATGAACAATAACAGCACCAATAACAGCAACAACAACAGCAATAACAGTTAGAACAACAACAACTACAACAACAGCAGCAATAACAGCAATAACAGCAACAACAACAGTAACAACAACTACTTCAACAACAACAGCAGCAACATCAATAACAGCAACAAACAACAACAACAACAACAACAATAACTACAACAACAATGGCTACAACAACAATAACTACAACAACGATAACTACAACAACAATAACGACAACAACAGCAACAACAAGAACAACAACAGCAACAACACCAACAACCACTCTGCATAACACAACATTCTTTCATCCTGGTCACTGCTTGTATTGCACTTCTTTGATACTTGCATTACTGCACTGTACAACACAGCACTCTTCAATTCTGATCACTGTTGAACAGCAGCAGAAACAACAATAACAAAAGCAACTACAGCAACAACAACAACAATAACAGCAACAACAGCAATACAAATCCTGATCACTGCATGTCAGCAACAACAACATCAACAACAGCAATAACAATCCTGATCACTGCATGTCAGCAACAACAACAGCAACAACAGCAATAACAATCCTGATCATTCCATGTATCTCAGTTGTCTGATACCAAGGCGGAGAACTTGCAAGAGCGTATCCGAGACTTTGTGCTCAACTGCCAGCCGCATATGATGAACGAGCAGGTGCGCAGGATTGTAAACTATTCTTTTATTCCAGAAACTGTTGTTTTGTTTGTTTAAGTCTAGGTTTTTTAAGTTTCGTTTTTTGTATCATCACAGTTGTTTTTAATTTGTCTTTGCGGAGTTCATGTAATGGCGTAACAAGGACTTAGTGCACAACTGTCAGCCACATAATGCTTGCGATCTTTCGTGATGTTCATGAGTCCCTCTTGACTCCGTCAAGCCGTGGGCACAGTTAGAGCTCAGTAGGACCACAATGAAATGCAATCATCATCATCATCTGGGAGTGTGATAGCATGAAGGTCAGCAATGCATCTCACTCAAACTGCTCAGAGAGGGAGAGCCTTCCAAAGACAAATGCACTCAGACACACATGCACATTCCCACCCATACACACACACGTACCTAACCACCCATTCACCCAACTGTTGATGGAAGTCTGGGAGTGTGACAACATGAAGGTCAGCAATGTGTCCCACCCAGGCTCCACAGAGCTCATCATTGAGGGAGAGCCTTCCAAACTCAAACGCACTCACACACGCATGTACCTAATCATACACACACGTACTTAACCACCCATTCGCCCCTGAACCCTAACCTCTAAAACTGTTGTAGGAGGTCTGTGTACACACACTTACCTAATCACCCATACACACACATGTACCTGACCACCCTTTCACCCCCTAAACCCTAAACCCTGCAACTATTGGTTTGGGAGTGTGGCAACATGAAGGTCAGCAGCACATTTCACCCTGACTACACAGAGCTCATCATTAAGAAAGAGCCTTCCAAACTCAAACACACTCACATGCGCATTTACCTAGTCATACACACACACACTTACGTTACCCCCCATTCGCCCCTGAACCCTAAGCCCTAAACCCTACAACTATTGTAGGAGGTGTGGGAGTGTGGCAACATGAAGGTCAGCAATACATTTCACCCAGACTACACAGAGCTCATCATTGAGGGAGAGCCTTCCAAACCTGGTACGTTGCAGTCTAGGGGGTTGCCAATTAGGCTAAAGGGACTTGCCTAACCTAAAATAAGCAAGATAATAATAGACTATTGGATGGGTATGTAAGTATGTCACAGTCCAGGGTTAGCAAAATAGGCTGAAAGAAGTTTCCCAACCTAGACCGATGAAGATCAACTAAAGATTACGCAAGGACTCCCCTTATTGGACTGTGTATGTATGTAAGTACTAAAATATCACCTGTCATGATCTGCCATGATCTGCCCAATGACTGACCCACCTGTCATGATCTGCCCAATGACTGACCCACCTGTCATGATCTGCCCAATGACTGACCCACCTGTCATGATCTGCCCAATGTGTTGCAGGCTTCTTATTGGAGATCACTTCCGTTCTAGGCAGTATTGGCGCTACCGTGCATGAAGGCATCATTCAGGGTGATGCTGTGAATGATGAGGTAAGGCTCAGGATTCCTTATTATTATTAGCATTACTACTATTATTATTAGCATTAGCATCGGCGCCACCTTGCATGAAGATATCATTCAGGGCGATGCTTTGAATGATGAGGCAAGGAATAATAATAATAACTTATAAGGAATAATAAGGATAACTTATTAGCGTAATAAGGATAATAAGGATAACTTATAAGGAATAATAAGGATAACTTATTAGCGTTAGCATTATTACTAACACTATTTTTATTAGCATTAGCATCAGCATCAGCGCCACCTTGCATGAAGGTATCATACAGGGCGATGCTTTGAATGATGAGGCAAGGCTCAGGATCACTTATTATTATTACTACTTATTTTATTAGCATTAGCACCGGCGCCACCTTGCATGAAGGCATCATTCAGGCAGATGCTGTGTCTGAGGAGGTAAGGCTCAGGATCACAAGTAGTATATAGGCATGGTAAGGCTTTAGGGTGTAGGTGATTTGTTGTACGCTGTAGTTTGTTTAGGCTTTAGGGTGTATGTGGTTTGTTGTACGCTGTACTTTGATTAGGCTTGTGGGTGTAGGTGGTTTGTTGTACGCTGTAGTTTGTTTAGGCTTCAGGGCGTACGTGGTTTGTTGTACGCTGTAGTTTGTTTAGGCTTCAGGGCGTACGTGGTTTGTTGTACGCTGTAGTTTGTTTAGGCTTTAGGGTGCACATGGAATGTTGTATGCTGTAGCTTGTTTATTAGGCTGTAGGGCGTAGGCGGTATGGTGTATGCTGTAGAATGTTTAGCTTGTTGCAGGGTTTAGATAGTACGCTAATGGTTTAGCTGGTCCTGGTTTGGTCAGATTCTACGGTCTGAAATTGAGCAGGATTACTGCCTTGTATTCTAAGTCTATTTCATGGCTCCTGTAGGATATGTCATGTTATGTCACGTCAACATCACGTTATGTTTGCCGGAAACTAGAGCGATGTAGAGTTAATGTAGTATGTTCAGGGTTCAGCCGGACCTGCTTTGGTCAGATTCTGTGGTCTGAAAATGAGCACAATACCTGTCTCATCTGAACATCATCACCTTATGTATTTATATTTGCCGGACACAGTCAATGAACAAAACCTGATGGCGATGATGATGGTGATAATTCAGCATAAGTGCACAACATGAGCATCATGTTGTGCACTTATGCTGAATGCCTTGGAGAGCTATCTTGCTCACCTTGCTATCATGTTGCCTGGCATGGTTCCAAAGCATCCCAAACCCTCTGTTAGGGTAGTGCAAGGAGACTCTTGAACACATCCAATATTATCACCACCACACTCACCACACTTAATTTTGTTTTCAGGCTTCCTGAATCTCAAACATCTTCCCAAGCTCTTCAATGAGATGCTCATTAATGAAATTTACCAAGAAAAATAATGAAGAAAAAACTGAAGAAGAACAAGAAAAAAACGTGTACGCCATCTGGGGTCAATGACTGACTTCATATTTCACACACACACATACACATACCCCATGACTTTGCGCAGGCGGTTGAGGTGGAGGGTTCTGGTGTCCTCGGCCTCATCATCTAGCTCTACAAACACACACACTCTCGCACGCTCACCCTATCTCTCTCACACACACACACACACACACACATAACCCAACGACTGACTTCACCTTTGAACTGTTTTTGGCAGGTCAACGTAGCTCCAGAGGGGCATGACTTCCGCCAAAAAGGCCGAGTCTTTCGCTTCCTCATTACCGATGGTGTGAATGGAGGGAAGCTGGTAAGCGTATTATGTGTATGCACCGCTATTATTATAAATGGTAACCTTAGCCTAGTAAGACTTCCGGCATGATATGATGTCATATGATGGCACGATATCATATTGCTGTTCCTTTTATACTTACCTTATATATGCCTATAGTCTTTTGCTTCCTCATTACCGATGGTGTGAATGGAGGGAAGCTGGTAAGAACATGTGATGGCTTGGGTGGGGTGGGGTGGTGATGCGGTTTGGGGGGGCGGGTGGGTGTCAGGGGGGGTGGGGTGGGGGGGTAACGTGTGATGGCTTGGGTGGGTTGGAGATGCAGGTGGGGGGATGGGGGGGGGGGGGGGGGGGGGGGGGGGGGGGGTAACGTGTGATGGCTTGGTGGGTTTGGGGGGAGATGCGGTTGGGGGGGGAGGGGGTAGATGGGACAGGGGCAAGCCCAGTAGCCCACCCAACTTAGTTTCGGGAAAGATTCATATCATAGCATTGAAAGTGCAAATCTGCCTCTTTTTTTTAGTTGTGAAAGGACTTTCACCCCTGGAGGTGGGTCTCCCGACACAAACCAGCGACCCGGAGGAGTCAGTTCGAATGGTGTTGCCCCTGCTACAATGTGCGAAGTTGGCGCACTTAGGATCGGCGGGAGATACCAACCCTCGACCAAACGAACATTCACCACCACCCCTCATATACCTTGCTGCCGTTGAGCTGACATGTGCACAAATCTCATTTATCACGTCCCAGTGTTTTGTTTTTGTGCGACCGGTCGCACTTAGTGTCTCGCGGTCGCACCCCCGTGTGACTCTCAGGTGTGCGAAATTAATTGCCCTTGGTCGCCACGAGTGCGACCCTCAGATGAATGATTTGTGCCGTGGGTCGCACCTGGGTCGCACAGGCCCAGCCCAGGTAGCTAGCTCGGGCTCGTCCCCTGGCCCACCCTACGACAGCCTGCACCCTGTTGTTAAACGGGTGTTCAGGGTGTTAAACACCTGTTTATGTACATCATCGGTTAAACATGTAGGCGTTGAACAGGTGTTTAACACCCTGAACACCTGTTTAGGAACCTGAACAGGTGCGGGCTGCCGTAGGGCCATGCCTCATACCCCCTGTCCCCTGCCCCCCCTTCATGTTTCTTTCTCTGAACTCCTCTATCATATGTTCCCTTTCCTCACAGACTGCTGGCCGTACTAACTCAATCCTGTACACAATGTGCCTGGTAGCTGGCAAGGGCTGTGCCCCATTCCCCTATACCCCCTTTCCCCTGCCCCCCTCCTTCATGTCTCTTGCTCAGAACTCCTCTCTCATATGTTCCCTTTCCTCGCAGAATGCTGGCCGTGTCAACTCTGTCCTGTACATGATGGATCTTGTAGCTGGCAAGGGCTATCAACCAACCCGCCTTAAGAAGATCGACCACGACGTTCCTGTTGCTAGCTTGTGTCAGCCGTCTGCCTACCTTACTGGAGATCACAGGGCGCCTGCCTACCTGGCATAGGATCACTGGGCGCCTGCCTACCTGGCTTGAGATCACCTTGCACCTGCTTACCTGGCATGGGATCACAGGGCGCCTGCTCACCTGGCATGAGATCATAAGGTGCCTGCCTACCTGGCACCTACCTACCTAGCATGGGATCCTAAGGTGCCTGCCTACCTGGCACCTGCCTACCTAGCATGGGATGATAAGGTGCCTGCCTACCTAGCATGGGATCATTAGGTGCCTGCCTACCTGGCATGGAATCATTAGGTGCCTGCCTACCTGGCACCTGCCTACCCAGCATGGGATGATAAGGTGCCTGCCTACCTAGCATGGGATCATGGGGCGCCTGCCGACCTGGCATGGGATCATGGGGCGCCTGCCTACTTGGCATGGAATCATTAGGTGCCTGCCTACCTGGCACCTGCCTACCTAGCATGGGATGATAAGGTGCCTGCCTACCTAGCATGGGATCATGGGGCGCCTGCCTACCTGGCACCTGCCTACCTAGCATGGGATCATGGGGAGCCTGCCTACCTGGCATGGGATCATAAGGTGCCGCCTACCTGGAATCAAAACGAGACATTGAATATTGGAGGACGGTTGAAAGACCCCCTGGGTGTTGTGGAGCATGCCTTGGGTCAACTATTGCCTGTCTGGTCGAAGTAATGTCTAGGATCAACGATGGCCTGCCTGGTCAAAGGAATGTATTGTAGACAAAGTGACCAAGTGTTGTATAGAAGGCTGTACTTCACAGAGGTTAAAGTGGACCGCAGAAGTACAAGTTTGTCAGTATGTGTCTCTGATTCAGTCCAGGGTAGCCACTGTTTTGTTCAGCTACAAGTAGCAGCTTCCATCCAGCTGCATTAGCCAGCCACTCAGTCAAGCCCAAAGCTTTCAGCTGAATTGGTATGTCTGTCGTGTCAGCTTTCAGACAATCTAGCTGGCTTCAGGTTAGGTCCACGGACGGGGAAAGGGACCTGCCTAGAAGCTGCTAAAAAATTGAATTGTTACACGGTTTTTCAGCCGACTCTGGGCTTCACCATCTTCCAATTCCAAGTCCCTCTGTGCAATACCCACAGAAACTAGGGAGCACACTAAGCGGATTAGAAGCTGCTACGAGTAGCCCCCCAAAAGAAACATTGGCCTTGGCTGACATGGGACCTCAGTGGAAACATGGGTCCACCGGGAAAACATGGGCCATGGCTGGCATGGGACAACCGGGGACAGGTCCTAAGCCACAGGCTAAGATGAGCCTGTGATTTGTATATCATTTATGAAGTTCAAAGATGGCCAGATACGCTGCCCACCCTTGAGGGGCGTGCCCAAACTTAATCTATGCTGGTTAAGCAGTACAATTGTATGATACTACTGAGTGATTATTACCGACCTTAATGTAGCTGAGACCCCACTGGTTACACCAAGGGAGGTACCGCGATACTTAGGATTCAGCGTCGGTCGAGGCCTTCAGCGCACGCCACCTTTGCATGAACCCGCGACATGGGCCGGGCACTGCAAGTTGGTGAGGGCGGCCAGGCTGTTTACCTTGGTTGTGATCGTGGTGTACTTTCATGTTCGTGTTGATTGTCAATTCGCTGGTTTCACCTCCTGGAGTGAAATTCCTTTCACAACTAAGTGACAAATCATGGATGTGATGGATTGAAGTGGTAATCATTGTGTCACCACTCGTGTACGTTGTTACAGTCCAGGGGTAGACCTAATAGGCTAAAGGGGACCTGCCTAAACATTATATCAGCAGGGTCCAACGTAAAAGGCACTGATGAACTGAACCCCAAACAATTACCGACAGGGGGCCTGTGTTCGTGCTGTAGGGATTAATTAACTTTGTAATTATTATCACATTATCATACCTTCAGGCTTGAAATCCACTACCACATCTGGCCATGTTCACTCTTTTTTGTGCGTGTGACACACTGACACATCGCAAATTGATTGACACAGTGCTACGCCAGTCCAACGCCCTGCCCCCTTATTCCCCAAACCCTCCGGGTCTCGGCGCTTTTGCTCCGCCCTATACTGTGCTACGCCACAATTCCGAAATCAGGCTTGCGTCGCAGCTTTAGCTTCACAATTGGACCCAGACTGGGCCTCCAGAAAGCTGAAAATAACAGTGCCCATGGCCCAAAATATATTGCTCATGCAGTCGTTTCGTCTTGATTCTATGGCCTTTCGGACTTCAGGCTGCTCAGGGTTTTTCTTTCCAGCTTTTATTGGCAGCTTCTAGATAGCTCCTTGAGCTGGCCACTAGGCTATGCCCCACGACTACAGCAGTGCTGGAGAGCTGGTATTGTCAGCTTCCAGGTGCACTAGTTTGCTTTAGGTTAGGCTGGATAGCCAGTCAAGAGAGCTGCCTAACTTAAACTCATAGCCGAAAAGAAAGGCTACGAAGCTGCTCACTGTCTGCGGGCGGATAAGATTTTGGCTCATGAGGAGTTGGTCTTATAGCTCATACAATGTAGGTTTGGGCTCATGAAACGTAGATTTTAGAAACAGGTGTCTCCAAACGTAAATTTTGAAGTAGTCTTGGATAACCCTGGTTGGGGGCCCAGGGGAGAGAGGTGGGAGACAGGTATTTTTTCGCGTTGCGTGTTGCATTACAAACGCAGATGCAGGAGGGTCCGTTACCCAGATTTTGAAACCGGTTTTATTGTAATGCAGATTTGGAGTTACCATACCCAGAATAAGGGTGGATTACTGGATTCCCATTCGATTGAGCGTGGATGGGTCTGGAACTCTGGATGGGTCGTTTAGTACGTGTAACCGACGACCCATCCGGAGGTTACATTCCCATTGAGCAATTGAATGGCCCGTATTTGTACGGATGTCCTGGCGGAAACCACCCAGAAGACCCATCCAGAAGACCCATCCAAAATATAAAATCCATCCCTGCACTTGACTAAGGGCGGGTCCCGGCCTCCCGGGGGGCGGGTCTGCGGGTCATCCAACTGCAGAATCTTCAAATCACGCAGCAAGTCAAGGAAGCAAATGTCCCTCTTCTGAGATACCTCAATTAAAGCTCGCAGACCGGCAGACGATACCAATTTTGAACTTGAATTCCAAGGGATTTTGAAATCCTGTGATTTTTGCTCTGTCTGCATTCTGGCTGGGCAATAGTCTCCAGAACCAATATTGCAAAAAATGGGGGGAGCAGTTTTCCTTCAACCTGCGAGAAGGTCCTACAGATCCTGCAGGACGAGGAGTTGTTTAAGAGTGTGTTGAACAAGCCCGATGTCAAGTTCTTAAGCTTCATCATCGGGAAGGACGGGATCAAGGCGAATCCCATGCAGGTGGCCACAATCAAGGAATGAATGCCGATTGGCCGGTCCCAAGAAACACGAAACAGGTACAAAAGTTACACACATTCTACATCAACATCGATAGGCTGCATAGAAAGAGCTGTCGGCATTCATGAAGAAGGCGGCAAGCCTGCATCGCCACAGAGTTCCAGAGTTACGGATTTCTTGTGTGTTTGCTCCTCTCTCTGTACTGCTTGTTAGCTTGTACCCACAAGGCTTGTACACACAATACCCATTGTCCAGGGTACAAAGTGTCTGTGCTATATATTGACCGCCCATGTAGGCTGTAGTGTGTGTATTGAGACTTGGGAGTCCGGAGACCAGTTAGTGCTGGTGAAACGTTGGGTGGCGTAGGATAGCGAGGAACATTATCGGTCAGCTCGGACACATGCACATGCACTCAGGGGCCCCTGCATGCACTTGCCCACCTCAGCCACCTCAGCAAATATATTAAACCGGTCAAGCCACGCCACTGCTCGTTCTTTCTTTCACTTTTTTTGTTCGCTTCGCAGTTTCAGCTACGCCTCTTTTCCTTATCCACACCCTGCATTTTAGCTTCTGCCATTTCTATCAATCACAAAAATGCTGCGATCATTGGCGTTGGAGTTCGGCAGGCACCGAAACGTTCTTACGCTGAATCATGGATCTGCATCGACGATGCCCTCGGCCATGCTCTACTCCACCCCTGCCTCGGGTCCGTCATCCGAGCCAAAAGCAACGGAAAGCAAGGAGACCGCGCCCGAAGCCTCGCCAGGAGGAAGCTCGACCTCAGATGCAGGCACACAACAGTCCAGTCAGGCGCAAGCTGGTGCTCAGGTTGATGAGTGGACAGAGGTAGCGCACAAGGAGAGTGGCCAGTCGTACTGGTGGAACCAACGGAGTGGTGAGAACCCAAGAATGAGCTTGTAACAATCCATCCATCCATGTCACAATCAAATCCAATCCAATCATGAGATTGCATGGTTTTGTCTAGCTGCAGGCACAGTTTCATCATCAGGATTCCATGCAGGATTGTTAGGGCTGGATTCCATGCGGGGTAGCCTGCAAGTCACTGTTTCCTTTTTCAGCTACGAGTAGCAGCTTTCATCCAGCTCCTTAAGCCAGCCACTAAGTAAAGCCCGAAGCTTTCAGCTGAATTGATATGCCCGTCATGTCAGCTTTCAGACACGCTAGCTAGCTTTAGGATTGGTCCACTGACGGGGAAAGGGACCTAGTAGAAGCTGCTACGAGTAGCCCCCAAGAATACCAGTGATGCAAGTATGTGTTAACCCAGGTCAATCTCCTAGCGCCCTTCACCCCCTAGCCTACATGCTCATCCATCCATTCAGTAACTGGTTTGATTCCTGAACTGTGCAATTCCTATCCTTCTACATTCTGTTGATTAAGAGAGGATAGTTAGCTGTGCTGCGGGCTTGTCTAGGGTCAACACCCAGCCTTCCCATGACGATCACTGCAAATTTAGGTGGTCTCCAACACCCTTTTCTGCACCCCATCAGTTCTCACTCCCCCCCCCCCCACCCACGCCCCCCCCCCCCCCCCCCCCCCCACCCCTCTACCCCTACCCCCCCACCTCCCTCCCCCCCCCCCCCCCCCCCCCCCCCCCCCCCTACCCCTACCCCCCCACCCCTCTCACCCATGATGCACCCTTTCAAGCCCAATACAAGGGTGCTGTAGACCCCCAAGTTTGAAGTTAATTTAATTAGGGTGCGGCAAATATATCTATATGGCCCCAACCGATAGATCTATGTAGATCTATTTATAGCACACACAAAAAATGGTATCATCAGTATCAGTATCAGTATCAGTACATGAAGGAGGCCTCAGAAAAATCTGGGGTTTTGTTTACTTGTACGCTGCATCATATTAAGGTGCCATGGGCCTTCAAAACAACAAAATTATTTTATTTTAGTTCAATAAGCACGTTTGAAGCTTGCTGCCGGGGCAGTCACATACTAAACGGTCATGATATAGCCTTCAAACCAACCCAGGCCTAGCACCCCTTACCCCCATCATCACCATCATCAGTTCATCACCTTTCAGCAATTCAGCATACATCATGTGCTGTAAAAGTCTGTAAACTGTATAATTTGTTTAATGTCATAGACTCATAGTTTGCTCCCTGGATTGCGTGGGTTTTGCCCGGGGGGGCTTGGAATTGGAAGACGGTGAGCAGCCCAGAGTTGGCTGAAAAAGCATGTAAAAATCCAAGCTTGAATACCGTACTGCCGAGGGGGGGGGGGGCAAGAATAAAGTTGGCAGACCGCATGTTCGGAAGTTGTTATATTGACCCCTGGGGACCCCCCCCCCCCCCCCCCCCCTCGTATCTCGGCCGCCCGTGGGTGTATCGACATGATTTTTTTTGTAACGACTTTTGCTCGCGGTTCTCTATCCACATCGAACATGCGGTACGAAATCTTTTTCCTTGTCCCCCCCTTGCGTACTGCTCTCAAAATTTAACGGTTGCAAAATTTGACGGCTTTTTGGGGGGGGGTTGTTATAAATTGACGGTTTACATTTGACGTTTTTTTAATAGGAATATAAATTGACACATTTGACGTTTTCCATTTTAATAAAATCCATGTATGCATCTGAACATTTGTACTTAATCATGTTACACTGGTTCATGTTCCATGGTACAATATTAGGGTACACTGTTCTAGGACCTGCAAGGAGTGTACATATAAAACTGCAATGATCCCAACATTTTGTTCAGCATAACACTGCCGGTACTCTTCGAAATAACTAGAATGAGACATTCAATCGTTTTCATTAACTCCTGAAATCATCTCTTGCTCAGTTAATGTCATAAACATAAGCATAATGTATGTTCATGTATTGCTCAGCAACCTAGAAGGACCAAGGTAAGGTTTTGCTACGGCTA
>JACBWV010000610.1:67526314-67597689 GCA_013435795.1 Chlamydomonas sp. ICE-L
GGGATTGGTGTGTATGCCATTGTCGGAGCTCTTAGTGGGCTGTGCGCAGGGTGGTCGACCCAGTTCTTCTAAAAGAGTTATATGCAGCGTCGCAAGCAACGCTAGCACATGGTGGAGAGTGTTGGCAACGGAGCGACAGATGGCAACGGAAGCGAGTTAGTTACAAAACCGTTGGCTGACGAGTCAGGCTTCATCTTGGTCAGACTGTCATCCGGTCACACAGACAGACAAATGGGTAACCCTACCTAGCCTGGACCCTAGCTACCATGGCGGTTGACAGCGACCGCGAGCGCTCAGGCGCACCCTAGGGGATTCGAAGCCCGCACCTGTCTATCGAGATGAATGGTCGACCAGTCAACTTTTCTTCAGAACGGGATAGTTCTTCTAAGTAGTGTGAGACTGATATGGATCAAGAGGATTCATTCAGAAAGAGACACAAGGATCAATGGCGCTCACTGTGCTAGAAGAGGAGTCCCTACCGCCTGGAGGGCGACACTTACTATGTCTGCCATGGTGACTTTCCCCAGCTGCAGCGTACAGGGGGGTCCCCTTAGCACCACGCCCCTCCAGGCGTAATCTGCTTTTTTTTGCTCGAAGAGGTCGGATCACACAAACCGCACAACTTATCCTGAGCTCTAACTAGGGAACGGCAACTGACATTAGTGTTTGAAAAAAAAAACATTAACTAATATTATAACAGTGCCACATTAATATAAGTTTTTCAAATAAATTCGAAATTCTGGTGAGACGGCTCGTCTGAGACTAATATTATATCATATCATATTATTTGTTCGCTAATATTATATAACATAGCCGACCCCTAGCTATAACAAGGGCTGATAGAAATAGACAGGCAGTTCACGCCACGCTGGGCCTCACAGACCACGCCATCAAGCCATCCTATCAGAGTTCTTCTAAGCATGGCTTTTCTCTTGAGCTACGAGCAGCAGCTTCTAGGCAGCTTCCCAGGCTTACTACCCAGCCAAACCTGTATCAACGCAGTGCATCTGAACGCTTACGTAACGATAATCGTCTTTCCAGAACTGCTGAAATCTCGGGGCTTAGCCTAGAGCTGCCTAGAAGCTGCTGCTCGTAGCCGAAGAGAAAAGGTGTTTTGTCATAAGCCATGGCCTAAGGATAATTGTTGTGATATCTGTTTTGGTTCTTCTAAACTATGATCCGGAGAAAATTGTGGAATAAATCAATAAATAGTAAGCCTTATTACGAGGCGTGAGGTTAAGGGGGCCAGCCCGTTTGCTTACACTGGGGCCAACCATCAACACAAAATGGTTGCATGTGTGTGTTGGTTCTTCTAAGCCATGGCCTACAGGGACTTGTGGAATCTGTTTGTGTGGTGTGCATGTGTTGTTGGTCTTAGGTCTGTACTAGTCTACTCTCTAGTAACATCTCACGGGTCGGTGCAACACGCGATTGCATTACAACTACTTTCTACATTATCTTGAGGTACAGAACCCCCAGTCGACCATTCGCCTGTAGCGCACATCGCTACGCTTCACGGCTGTACACAACGTGCCCAGCCGCTCCTGTACTGTAGTCATTAGTAGACGCATAGGTACACAACCCAACGTTACAGTGGTCCAATAGCTTGTGGGTCATGCCGGACAGAATTTGGTTAATGGGCTGGATTGGTTTGCATGGGCAATCAGCGTTATACACTTATATGATAAACTCTTGAGTACATAACGTAGTCTAATGGATGTACATGAACTACACATGAACAGGGTTGGGAAGCAAACGTATATTCTGATTTATGTAGTGGCCGTATCACGTGTGCCAGTATTTATAAGCTATATACGTACAAAATGTACCAGTTTTTGTTGCACTTCTGGAGAAAAGACTTCTACATGGGTCAAAAGGTATTGCCGCCATGCTAATTTCATTGGCATCACATATCAATTATAAAAAAAGGCTGGTTAGTGAAGCCTGTCAAAATCCCAGAAAAATAAATCACGACCAGAAAGGGCATCGACCGATAAGTGCGGTGCCTATCTAGGGGAGTCATTAAATGCCAGTTGCTCTAGTATATAACTGTGTAACTGTATAATCATATTTCTCTCTCTCTATATATATATAATAAAATAAGTAAATAACTGCATTGCCAATATTTTCCATGTTCACTTTGCACTAGGCTTCCACCATTAATCCTCCAAGCCCGCGTAGGAGCACAGCTTGTGGAATGGAAGGCTAAGTGGCGCTCTGATAGCTGTGCCATCCTGGATTCCTGGCTATCTAAATCAAATTAGGCCAAATCTAAACAAAATGGTACTGTGAAAGGTCAATTGTATTGCATATAGTGGTGGTGGAGGTCAATAGCTCTTCGATGAGCTACCGGTATGTACATCAAAAATTGAATGAAACCCAACAAAGTGAAGTGCCGAGATGCGTGCTGTACTTTTTGAAGTACAGCCCATACGTTTTATACGACGTATGAGTAAACGTTTCTAGAAGAAGAAGAAAACGGCGTATATATATACGCATGAGCGTTTAGGCGTATGGTCACACGTTCATATAATCATATGTCGGCCCTCCCCTACACATGAACGAATACCGCTAGACCCCAGAGTTGGCTGAAAAACATGTTACAATTTAATCAAATTGTAACAATTTAAATCAAATTGTAACAATTTAATCAAATTGTTTCGACCAACGGACCAACCAAAGTAGATACCGGTACAGATAGCTTAGAAGGTTCACAATAAAGTCAAATTTCCAAAATCTGGTTTTACTCTAAATCGTGGGTATATATAACATTAGAATGCTACAGGCACCGGCTAGTGTCCAAGGATAATAGCCAGGATGCAACCACTCAACCAGGTTTGTTCAAAGCCCTGAGAGAGTTTACGTGGCACACGCAGAGCCCCCCCCCCCCCCCACCCCACCCCACCCCACCACACACACACCACCACCACCACCGCTCCAGAAGTATGTGCAAACACGCAAATCCCTGCCAAAATGAGCGTAACAACACGCAGGTCTCTGTCAAAATGTGCATGTCAGAGACACATTATTTCCCTGAATATGATTAGCGAAACACGCACATGGGGGTCTGATATGTGAGTGCAACACTCACTAGGGGGCCGGGATGTGTAAACACGCACCTCCTAGTGAAAGTGTGCGTGAAAACACGCACTCACCACTCCGGAGTGTGCCTATTGACACATGCACAAACCTCTTGAACTACCCTGGATGTAACATTCCAGTCCTTAATAGGGCAGATTGATTACGCTCCATGATACATTTCTCTTCATTTCCTCAACAAGCCCTGAAGCAAACGACGGGGGAGAAAAATATTTTTTAAATGGTTATAATGCAAGGGAGGGCCTGAGTCAGCGTGCTGTTTGGACATCAGTGACCTGGACAAGAGTTGTTCAGGGGGGGTCGAAATTTGAAGAAGGGGACTAAGGGGTAGTTGTAGAATGCATGGTCTTCAGTGGGGGACTCCCAAATCTGCTTCTCGAGACGCAACCGGTTTCAAAATCTGTGTCTATGACGCAACGGACCCCATCTTTGCAACGCGCTCAGACCCTCTGGGATGCAACGGACCCAACAAGGTATGCGTCTGCTACGTAACCTACCCACTGGACTTGTGCCTGAAACTTGAATCAAATGATTCCTGTAGCACGATCTCAGCCCCCCCGCCGGTAAGACGATTGCTAGGGATTCAGTTCATCGATGCCTTTTCTTTTCAGCCCACCGCTCCAGAAGTATGTGCAAACACGCAAATCCCTGCCAAAATGAGCGTAAAAACACGCAGGTCTCTGTCAAAATGTGCATGTCAGAGACACATTATTTCCCTGAATATGATTAGCGAAACACGCACATGGGGGTCTGATATGTGAGTGCAACACTCACTAGGGGGCCGGGATGTGTAAACACGCACCTCCTAGTGAAAGTGTGCGTGAAAACACGCACTCACCACTCCGGAGTGTGCCTATTGACACATGCACAAACCTCTTGAACTACCCTGGATGTAACATTCCAGTCCTTAATAGGGCAGATTGATTACGCTCCATGATACATTTCTCTTCATTTCCTCAACAAGCCCTGAAGCAAACGACGGGGGAGAAAAATATTTTTTAAATGGTTATAATGCAAGGGAGGGCCTGAGTCAGCGTGCTGTTTGGACATCAGTGACCTGGACAAGAGTTGTTCAGGGGGGGTCGAAATTTGAAGAAGGGGACTAAGGGGTAGTTGTAGAATGCATGGTCTTCAGTGGGGGACTCCCAAATCTGCTTCTCGAGACGCAACCGGTTTCAAAATCTGTGTCTATGACGCAACGGACCCCATCTTTGCAACGCGCTCAGACCCTCTGGGATGCAACGGACCCTCCAAGATATGCGTCTGCTACGTAACCTACCCACTGGACTTGTGCCTGAAACTTGAATCAAATGATTCCTGTAGCACGATCTCAGCCCCCCCGCCGGTAAGACGATTGCTAGGGATTCAGTTCATCGATGCCTTTTCTTTTCAGCCCTTCCTATCACGGTTGGGCAAGTCCTCATAGCCTATTGGGCCTACCCCTGGACTGTAACATACATAAAACGCAACAGACTCATCGATGATGCGTCGCAGACGCAGGAATCAGCGTCCTGAACAACCCCGGCCTGGACAAGTGGACATGTAATTAAACAGTACAGTATAATCCGCTTAATGTGGGATTTTTCAATTTTCCGCTTAATGTGATCCCTGGTTTCTGTGATAGGAATCGCACGGGGGGACTTGGAAGTGGCTTTTGAAGGTAAGCAGCCCAGAGTTGGCTGAAGAACGAAGTAACAATTCAAATTCAAAATTTGACAACAGTGCAGGATAACGACTTTTACAAAAATCGACAATTGCATAGGATAACCGCTAATGTTTTTACCCCACCAGGGCACTTGATTAAAAAATGGACTGCAAATCTTCTTTCCTAACTTCTGACATTTTTTGCTGGCAGACAGAACTTTTATGTAAGGCCGGATTTTAAAATAATAAAGGGACTTCACCCGCGGGCATCAACACGCAAGATGGCGTTCGAAACACATTTATTTTGGCGTTCAAAACAATGTTTATAAATACTACTAAAAACACCACCATGAGCTTCAAACACCAGTACTCTAACCCAATGTCTCAGAACCAGAACCAGAACCAGGGACAGGAGCTACTCCGTTCATGCCTCAGTCTCAGCCTCGGCCATTAGCTAGGGGGTAGGGGGGGCCTTCACGATCAATGGGGCAGGGGGGGGGGGGGGGGGGGGGGGGGGGGCTCCACGACCTTGGTGGCAGGGGGGGGCTCCATGACTTATGGGGAAGGGAGGGAGCTCCACAGCAGGGGCAGAAGCAGGCTTCAATCAAAACTCCTTGGAGAAGGCAGTGGCATAGGATGTCAGAGTGCCGTAGTTGCCCTCAGCTGTTGGGCCAGTAGGGGCTGGAGGGAGGGAGGGGGGGGGGGGGGGGGGGGGGGAGTGAGAGGGAGGGGGAGGGGAGTTTGAGGGGGGAGGGGGGGGGAAGAGTGAAAGGGAGGGGATGAGTGTGAGGGAGGGGATGAGTGTGAGGGAGGGATGAGTGTGAGGGAGGGAATGAGTGTGACTGCGAGGGCGGGGATGAGGCTGGGGGGCTGGGGGGGGGGGGGGGGGAGTCTGAGGGATACTTGGGTACCCCTGTACTGTTCACATACACATATGTAGCTTGCAGGTTAGGCAAGTCCCTGTCACCTATTTGGCTACCCCTGGACTGTAACATTCACATACATAGCTTTCAGGTTGAGCAAGTCCCTTTCCCCTATTTGGTTATCCCTGGACTGAACATATGCATATGTACACATACAAACAAACACATAGAAACATACACATATGAACATACTTGAACGGACATACAGATACATTTACAGATACATACATTTACAGATACATTTACAGATACATACATTTACAGATACATTTACAGATACATACATTTACAGATACAAACATTTACAGATACATTTACAGATACATACATTTACAGATACATTTAAGGTCACACATGAACGTACACATCTGAACAAACACATATGAATGCACACATACACATATTAACGTAAACATACAAACATACACATATGGACACAAACATATGAACGTACACATACGAACATACAAATACGAACATACACATATAAAGGTACACATATGAACATACACATATGAACGTACACATACACATATTATTGTACGCATACGTACCTTGCAAGATGAGTGAAATGCCAGCTGCAACAGCGACCGCAGCGACAGATAAAGCAGATACACCAACGCCCAAGGTAGTGTCCTCCAGAGTGTCATCAGCGGAGCCAGCCTCAAAAGGCCTCATCTGTGTGGTTTGGTGAGGTGGGGGTGTGGTGAGGTAGTGGTGTGGTGAGGTGGTGGTGTGGTGAGGTGGTGGTGTGGTGGAGTGGTGGTGGTGGTGGTGTGGCGGTGGTTGGTGGTTGGTGGTTGTTGTTGGTGTGGTGGTTGGTGGTTGTTGTTGTTGGTGTGGTGGTGTGGTGGTGGCGGTGGTGGCGGTGGTGGAGTGGTGTGTGGTGGTGTGTGGTGGTGAGTGGTGTGTGGTGGGCGGTGGAGTGGTGAGTATGTTTGTGGTGGAGTGGTGGAGTGGTGGAGTGGTGGAGTGGTGGTGGTGGAGTGGTGTGTGGTGTGGTGTGTGGTGGAGTGGTGAGTGTGTTTGTGGTGAGTGGTGGATGGCAAAGTGGTGTGTGTTTGTGGTGAGTGGTGGTGGTGGAGTGGTGGTGTGGTGGAGTTGTGGTGGTGTGTTTGTGGTGGTGTGGTGTGGTGGTGTGTTTAGAAAGGACGTGTAAGAGACTGATATAGATCGAGGGTATCGGGAGAGGCACGAGGACCAACGTTACATACTGTGCTCTAAGAGAGCGGATCAAACAGACCGCGACACCTTATCCAGAGAGATGACTAGGGCTTACAGAACAGCCAGGCAGGTCAAGCTATGCTGGACCTCACAGACCACGCCATCTAGACATCCTCTCACACTTTAGGAGCAGTCATGGGTGTGGTGAAGTGAGCAAGCACATCAGGAGCAGTCGTGAGTGTGGTGAAGTGAGAGAGGACTTTTGGGTGTAGCCGTGAGTGTGATGAAGTGAAAAAGGAATTCAGGTACAGTCGTGAGTGTGGTGAAGTGAGAGAAAACTTTTGGGTGTAGCTGTGAGTGTGATGAAGTGACCTAGGAACAAGCTGGGAATGATACTATTGGGTGGTGTTGACCTAGGAAATGACGTGGGAATGATCTAGCCAAGGATGTGGGTGGTAGCGATGCGAACAGAAGTGATGCCACCGTGCCGTGTGGTAAAGTGACCTAGGAACAAGCTGGGAATGATACTATTGGGTGGTGTTGACCTAGGAAATGACGTGGGAATGATCTAGCCAAGGACCCCCTTGTGTGGTGGGTTAGACTACTTGATTGTCCTGTATGTGGGTGGTAGCGATGCGAACAAAGAGTGATGCCACCGTGCCGTGTGGTAAAGTGACCTAGGAACAAGCTGGGAATGATACTATTGGGTGGTGTTGACCTAGGAAATGACGTGGGAATGATCTAGCCAAGGATGTGGGTGGTAGCGATGCGAACAGAAGTGATGCCACCGTGCCGTGTGGAAAGTGACCTAGGAACAAGCTGGGATGATACTATTGGGTGGTGTTGACCTAGGAAATGACGTGGGAATGATCTAGCCAAGGATGTGGGTGGTAGCGATGCGAACAGAAGTGATGCCACCGTGCCGTGTGGTAAAGTGACCTAGGAACAAGCTGGGAATGATACTATTGGGTGGTGTTGACCTAGGAAATGACGTGGGAATGATCTAGCCAAGGATGTGGGTGGTAGCGATGCGAACAGAAGTGATGCCACCGTGCCGTGTGGTAAAGTGACCTAGGAACAAGCTGGGAATGATACTATGGGTGGTTTGACCTAGGAAATGACGTGGGAATGATCTAGCCAAGGATGTGGGTGGTAGCGATGCGAACAGAAGTGATGCCACCGTGCCGTGTGGTAAGTGACCTAGGAACAAGCTGGGAATGATACTATTGGGTGGTGTTGACCTAGAAATGACGTGGGAATGATCTAGCCAAGGATGGGGTGGTAGCGATGCGAACAGAAGTGATGCCACCGTGCCGTGTGGTAAAGTGACCTAGGAACAAGCTGGAATGATACTATTGGGTGGTGTTGACCTAGGAAATGACGTGGGAATGATCTAGCCAAGGATGTGGTGGAATAAGGTATGCGATGGCGTAAACAGATGTTGGTGGATGACCAAAGTGCCGTGTGGAAAAGACCTACAAAGAAAATAGGATGACAACTGGATTAGTACCGTGAGAGGGGTTGATTGCTTGTAATGATACACAATGTAATGCCACAAGGGTACTCGATGTGTGCTGGTACGCTGGAATATACATTGGTGTTGACACAAAGATCTAATGTTAATACTGTCTCCGTAGGATTCACGGTGGTTGTAAAGTGACCTAGGAACAAGCTGGAATGATACTATTGGGTGGTGTTGACCTAGGAAATGACGTGGAATGATCTAGCCAAGGATTGTGGGTGTAGCGATGCGAACAGAAGTGATGCCACCGTGCCGTGTGGTAAGTGACCTAGGAACAAGCTGGGAATGATACTATGGGTGGTGTTGACCTAGGAAAGACGTGGGAATGATCTAGCCAGGATGTGGGTGGTAGCGATGCGAACAGAAGTGATGCCACCGTGCCGTGTGGTAAGTGACCTAGGAACAAGCGGGAATGATACTATTGGGTGGTGTTGACCTAGGAAATGACGTGGGAATGATCTAGCCAAGGATGTGGGTGGTAGCGATGCGAACAGAAGTGATGCCACCGTGCCGTGTGGTAAAGTGACCTAGGAACAAGCTGGGAATGATACTATTGGGTGGTGTTGACCTAGAAATGACGTGGGAATGATCTAGCCAAGGATGGGGTGGTAGCGATGCGAACAGAAGTGATGCCACGTGCCGTTGGAAGTGACCTAGGAACAAGCTGGGAATGATACTATTGGGTGGTGTTGACCTAGGAAATGACGTGGAATGATCTAGCAAGGATGTGGGTGGTAGCGATGCGAACAGAAGTGATGCACCGTGCCGTGTGGTAAAGTGACCTAGGAACAAGCTGGGAATGATACTATTGGGTGGTGTTGACCTAGGAAATGACGTGGGAATGATCTAGCCAAGGATGTGGTGGTGGTAGCGATGCGAACAGAAGTGATGCACCATGCCGTGGTGTGGTAAATGACCTAGGAACAAGCTGGGAATGATACTATTGGGTGGTGTTGACCTAGGAAATGACGTGGGAATGATCTAGCCAAGGATGTGGGGTGGTAGCGATGCGAACAGAAGTGATGCCACCGTGCCGTGTGGTAAAGTGACCTAGGAACAAGCTGGAATGATACTATTGGGTGGGTGTGTTGACCTAGGAAATGACGTGGGAATGATCTAGCCAAGGATGTGGGTGGTAGCGATGCGAACAGAAGTGATGCACCGTGCCGTGTGTGTAAAGTGACCTAGGAACAAGCTGGGAATGATACTATTGGGTGGTGTTGACCTAGGAAATGACGTGGGAATGATCTAGCCAAGGATGTGGGTGGTAGCGAGCGAACAGAAGTGATGCCACCGTGCCGTGTGGTAAAGTGACCTAGGAACAAGCTGGGAATGATACTATTGGGTGGTGTTGACCTAGGAAATGACGTGGGAATGATCTAGCCAAGGATGTGGGTGGTAGCGATGCGAACAGAAGTGATGCCAGTGCCGTGTGTAGTGACCTAGAACAAGCTGGGAATGACTATTGGGTGGTGTTGACCTAGGAAATGACGTGGGAATGATCTAGCCAAGGATGTGGGTGGTAGCGATGCGAACAGAAGTGATGCCACCGTGCCGTGTGGTAAAGTGACCTAGGAACAAGCTGGGAATGATACTATTGGGTGGTGTTGACCTAGGAAATGACGTGGGAATGATCTAGCCAAGGATGTGGGTGGTAGCGATGCGAAACAGAAGTGATGCCACCGTGCCGTGTGGTAAAGTGACCTAGGAACAAGCTGGGAATGATACTATTGGGTGGTGTTGACCTAGGAAATGACGTGGGAATGATCTAGCCAGGAGTGGGTGGTAGCGATGCGAACAAGTGATGCCACCGTGCGTGTGGTAAAGTGACCTGGACAAGCTGGGAATGATAACTATTGGGTGGGTTGACCTAGGAAATGACGTGGGAATGATCTAGCCAAGGATGTGGGTGGTAGCGATGCGAACAGAAGTGATGCCACCGTGCCGTGTGGTAAAGGACCTAGGAACAAGCTGGGAATAGTACTATTGGGTGGTGTTGACCTAGGAAATGACGTGGGAATGATCTAGCCAAGGATGTGGGTGGTAGCGATGCGAACAGAAGTGATGCCACCGTGCCGGTGGTAAGTGACCTAGGACAAGCTGGGAATGAATCTATTGGTGGTGTTGACCTAGGAAATGACGTGGGAATGATCTAGCCAAGGATGTGGGTGGTAGCGATGCGAACAGAAGTGATGCCAGTGCCGTGTGGTAAAGTGACCTAGGAACAAGCTGGGAATGATACTATTGGGTGGTGTTGACCTAGGAAATGACGTGGGAATGATCTAGCCAAGGATGTGGGTGGTAGCGATGCGAACAGAAGTGATGCCACCGTGCCGTGTGGTAAAGTGACCTAGGAACAAGCTGGGAATGATACTATGGGTGGTGTTGACCTAGGAAATGACTGGGAATGATCTAGCCAAGGATGTGGGTGGTAGCGATGCGAACAGAAGTGATGCCACCGTGCCGTGTGGTAAAGTGACCTAGGAACAAGCTGGGAATGATACTATTGGGTGGTGTTGACCTAGGAAATGACGTGGGAATGATCTAGCCAAGGATGTGGGTGGTGACGATGCGAACAGAAGTGATGCCACCGTGACGTGTGGTAAAGTGACCTAGGAACAAGCTGGGAATGATACTATTGGGTGGTGTTGACCTAGGAAATGACGTGGGAATGATCTAGCCAAGGATGTGGGTGGTAGCGATGCGAACAGAAGTGATGCCACCTGCCGTGTGGTAAAGTGATCTAGGAACAAGCTGGGAATGATACTATTGGGTGGTGTTGACCTAGGAAATGACGTGGGAATGATCTAGCCAAGGATGTGGGTGGTAGCGATGCGAACAGAAGTGATGCCACCGTGCCGTGTGGTAAAGTGACCTAGGAACAAGCTGGGAATGATACTATTGGGTGGTGTTGACCTAGGAAATGACGTGGGAATGACTAGCCAGGATGTGGGTGGTAGCGATGCGAACAGAAGTGATGCCACCGTGCCGTGTGGTAAAGTGACCTAGGAACAAGCTGGAATGATACTATTGGGTGTGTTGACCTAGGAAATGACGTGGGAATGATCTAGCCAAGGATGTGGGTGGTAGCGATGCGAACAGAAGTGATGCCACGTGCGTGTGGTAAAGTGACCTAGGAACAAGCTGGGAATGATACTATTGGGTGGTGTTGACCTAGGAAATGACGTGGGAATGATCTAGCCAAGGATGTGGGTGGTAGCGATGCGAACAGAAGTGATGCCACGTGCCGTGTGGTAAAGTGACCTAGGAACAAGCTGGGAATGATACTATTGGGTGGTGTTGACCTAGGAAATGACGTGGGAATGATCTAGCCAAGGATGTGGGTGGTAGCGATGCGAACAGAAGTGATGCCACCTGCCGTTGGTAAAGTGACCTAGGAACAAGCTGGGAAGATACTATTGGGTGGTGTTGACCTAGGAAATGACGTGGGAATGATTAGCCAAGGATGTGGGTGGTAGCGATGCGAACAGAAGTGATGCACCGTGCGTGTGGTAAAGTGACTAGGAACAAGCTGGGAATGATACTATTGGGTGGTGTTACCTAGGAAATGACGTGGGAATGATCTAGCCAAGGATGGGGTGGTAGCGATGCGAAAAGAAGTGATGCCACCCGTGCCGTGTGGTAAGTGACCTAGGAACAAGCTGGGAATGATACTATTGGGTGGTGTTGACCTAGGAAATGACGTGGGAATGATCTAGCCAGGATGTGGGTGGTGAGCTGCGAACAGAAGTGGATGCCACGTGGTGTGGTAAAGTGACCTAGGAACAAGCTGGGAATGATACTATTGGGTGGTGTTGACCTAGGAAATGACGTGGGAATGATCAGCCAAGGATGTGGGTGGTAGCGATGCGAACAGAAGTGATGCCACCGTGCCGTGTGGTAAAGTGACCTAGGAACAAGCTGGGAATGATACTATTGGTGGTGTTGACTAGAAATGACGTGGGAATGATCTAGCCAAGGATGTGGGTGGTAGCGATGCGAACAGAAGTGATGCCACCGTGCCGTGTGGTAAAGTGACCTAGGAACAAGCTGGGATGATACTATTGGGTGGTGTTGACTAGGAAATCGCACAGCTCTATGCGGCGATTTTACATGACTTAGCCCAGGATTGTTGTTTCTTTGTTTTTTTTTTCCTTATTCCCCCTCTTGTCTCCTGTCTCCTTTTGTTTCCCCCAGGGTGCCCCTCCACTTCTGTTCGCCCCCCACCTCGCCTACCAACCCACATCCTTGGTAGATCTTCCACCACGTCATCTCTACTACCGCGTCATTCACACCCCCCAATAGTATCACTTACCACAGATCTGTTACTCAGCGTCACTTTACAACACCGGAAAGTGGGCTACCATCCATTCTGTTCGCATCGACGACCCACACACACATCTTGGCTAGTCCATTCCCAGTCATTTCCCTAGGGTCAACCACCACCACAACTAGTCATCATTCAGTTCTTGCCTCACTAGGTCAACTTACCCACACGGCAAGGTCGTGCATCACTTCCCGTGCCATCGCTACCACCCACACCATCCAGTGGCCTTAGATAATCTAACCACGTATTTCTGGTAAACACCACCCAATAGTATCATTCCCAGCTTGTTCCTAGGTCACTTTACCACACGGCACGGTGGCATCACTTCTGTTTCGCATCGTACCACCCACCATCCTTGGCTAGATCATTTTCCCAAGTCATTTCCTAGAGTCAACACCACCAAATAGTATCATTCCCAGCTGTTCCTGGTCACGTTACACCAACAGGCAAGGTGGCATCAATTTTGTAGCACGTACACCCACATCCTTGGCTAGATCATTCCCACGTCATTTCCTAGGTCAACACCACCCAATAGTATCATTCCCAGCTTGTCCTAGGCAATTACCACACGGACGGTGGCATCACTTCTGTGTAGCATCGCTACCACCACACAATCCTTGGCTAGATCATCCCACGTATTTAATAGGCACACCACCCAATCCGTATATTCCCAGCTTGTTCCTAGGTCACTTTACCACACGGCACGGTGGCATCACTTCTGTTCGCATCGCTACCACCCACATCCTGGCTTAGATCATTTCCCAGTCATTTCTAGGTCAACACCACCATAGTATCATTCCCCAGCTTGTTCATAGGTCACTTTACCACACGGCACGGTGGCATCACTTCTGTTCGCATCGCTACCACCCACATCCTTGGCTAGATCATTCCCACGTCATTTCCTAGGTACAACACCACCCAATAGTATCATTCCCAGCTTGTTCCTAGGTCACTTTACCACACGGCATGGTGGCATCACTTCTGTTCGCATCGCTACCACCCACAGCCTTGGCTAGATCATCCCACGTCATTTCTAGGTCAACACAACCCAATCGTATATTCCCAGCTTGTCCTAGGTCAATTTACCACACGGCACGGTGGCATCACTCTGTTCGCATCGGCTACACCCACCATCCTTGGCTAGATACAGTCACGTCATTTCCAGGTCAACACCACCCAATAGTTATCATTCCCGCTGTCAGGTTCACTTTACCACAACAGCATGGTGGCATCACTTCTGTTTGCATCGCTACCACCCACATCCTTGGCTAGATCATTCCCACGTCATTTCCTAGGTCAACACCACCCAATAGATCATTCCCAGCTTGTTCCTAGGTCACTTTACCACACGGCACGGTGGCATCACTTCTGTTCGCATCGCTACCACCCACATCCTTGGCTAGATCATTCCCACGTCATTTCCTAGGTCAACACCACCCAATAGTATCATTCCCAGCTTGTTCCTAGGTCACTTACCAAACGGGCACGGTCGGAATCAATTCTGTTCGCATAGCTACACCCACATCCTTGGCTGATCATTCCCCACGTCGTTTCCTAGGTCAACACCAACCAATAGATAATTCCAGCTTGTTCCTAGGGTCACTTTACCAACGGCACGGTGGCTATCATTCTGTTGATATTGTACCACCCCCATCCTGGACTAGTCATTCCCACGTCATTTCCTAGGTCAAAACACCCAATGATCATTCCCAGATTGTTCTAGGTCCACTTTACCCCACACAGCACGTGGCATAATCCGTTGATATTGCTACCACCACTCCTTGGCTAGATAATTTCCCACGTTCATTTCCTAGTCAAACACCACCCAATGTATCATTCCCCGCTTGTTCCTAGGTCACTTTACCACACAGCTACGGGTGGCATCACTTCTGTTGTTATTGCTACCACCCACATCCTTGGCTAGATCTTCCCAAGTTCATTTCCAGGTCAACACCACCCAATAGTATCATTCCCAGCTTCATAGGTCACTTTACCACACGGCACAGGTGGCCATACTTCTGTTCGCATCGCTTACACCCACATCCTTGGTAGATCTTCCCACGTCGTGTCCTAGCGTCAACCACACCCAATAGTAATCTTCAAGGTGTTACCTAGGGCACTTTACCACACGCATCGGTGGCATCACTTGTTCGAAATGCTACCACCCCAAATCATTGGCTAGCGTCATTCCAAGTCATTTCCTAGGTCCACACCACCGATAGTATCTTCCCAGCTTGTTCCTAGGTCATTTACCACAGGCACGGTGCATAACTTATTGTTCGCCTCGCTACCACCCACATCCTTGGCTAGATCATTCCCAAGTCATTTGCTTAGGTCAACACCACCCAATAGGATCCATTCCCTGCTTGTCCTAGGTTCACTTTACCACACGCACGGTGGCATTCATTTCTGTTCGCATTCGCTACCACCCAACATCCTGGCTTTTTTTAGATCATTCCCACGTCATTTCCTAGGTCAACACCACCCAATAGTATCATTCCCAGCTTGTTCCTAGGTCACTTTACCACACGGCATGGTGGCATCACTTCTGTTCGCATCGCTACCACCCACATCCTTGGCTAGATCATTCCCACGTCATTTCCTAGGTCAACACCACCCAATAGTATCATTCCCAGCTTGTTCCTAGGTCACTTTACCACACGGCACTGTTTGGCATCACTTCTCGGTAGCATCGCTACCACCAACATCCTTGGCCTAGATCCATTCCACGTCATTCTAGGGTAACACCACCCAATAGGATTCATTCCTGTTGTTCCTCGAGGTCCACCGTTACCACACGGCACGAGGGTTGGAATCAACGTTTTGTTCGCATCGCTACCACCCACATCTGGGCTAGATCATTCCACCGTCATTTCCTAGGTCAACCACCACCCAATAGTATCATTCCCAGCTTGTTCCTAGGTCAACTTTACCACACGGCACATGGTGGCATCACTCTCTGTTCGACATCGCCTACCACCCCACATCCTGGCTAGATCATTCCCACGTCATTTCCCTAGGTCAACACCACCCAATAGTATCATTCCCAGCTTGTTCCTAGGTCACTTTACCACACGGCCCGGTGGCATCACTTCTGTTCGCATCGCTACCACCACCATACTTGGCTAGCTCATTCCCACGTCATTTCCTAGGTCAACACCACCCAATAGTATCATTCCCAGCTTGTTCCTAGGTCACTTTACAACACGGCACTGGTGGCATCACTTCTGTTCGCCATCGCTACCACCCACATCCTTGGCTAGATCATTCCCACGTCATTTCCTAGGTCAACACCACCCAATAGTATCATTCCCAGCTTGTTCCTAGGTCACTTTACCACACGGCACGGTGGCATCACTTCTGTTCGCATCGCTACACCCACATCCTTGGCTAGATCATTCCCACGTATTTCCTAGGTCAACACCACCAATCGTATCATCCCAGCTTGTTCCTAGGTCACTTTACCACACGGCACGGTGGCATCACTTCTGTTGCATCGCTACCACCCACATCCTTGGCTTAGATCATTCCCACGTCATTTCCCTAGGTCAACACCACCCAATAGTATCATTCCCAGCTTGTTCCTAGGTCACTTTACACACGGCAGGGTGGGCATCACTTCTGTTCGCATCGCTACCACCCACATCCTTGGCTAGATCATTCCCACGTCATTTCCTAGGTCAACACCACCCAATAGTATCATTCCCAGCTTGTTCCTAGGTCACTTTACCACCACGGCACGGTGGCATCACTTCTGTTCGCATCGCTACCACCCACATCCTTGGCTAGATCATTCCCACGTCATTTTCCTAGGTCAACACCACCCAATAGTATCATTCCCAGCTTGTTCCTAGGTCACTTTACCACACGGCACGGTGGCATCACTTCTGTTCGCATCGCTACCACCCACATCCTTGGCTAGATCATTCCCACGTCATTTCCTAGGTCAACACCACCCAATAGTATCATTCCCAGCTTGTTCCTAGGTCACTTTACCACACGGCACGGTGGCATCACTTCTGTTCGCATCGCTACCACCCACATCCTTGGCTAGATCATTCCCACGTCATTTCCTAGGTCAACACCACCCAATAGTATCATTCCCAGCTTGTTCCTAGGTCACTTACCACACGGCACGGTGGCATCACTTCTGTTCGCATCGCTACCCACCCACATCCTTGGCTAGATCATTCCCACGTCATTTCCTAGGTCAACACCACCCAATAGTATCATTCCCAGCTTGTTCCTAGGTCACTTTACCACACGGCACGGTGGCATCACTTCTGTTCGCATCGCTACCACCCACATCCTTGGCTAGATCATTCCCACGTCATTTCCTAGGTCAACACCACCCAATAGTATCATTCCCAGCTTGTTCCTAGGTCACTTACCACACAGCACGGTGGCATCACTTCTGTTCGCATCGCTACCACCCACATCCTTGGCTAGATCATTCCCACGTCATTTCCTAGGTCAACACCACCCAATAGTATCATTCCCAGCTTGTTCCTAGGTCACTTTACCACACGGCACTGGTGGCATCACTTCTGTTCGCATCGCTACCACCCACATCCTTGGCTAGATCATTCCCACGTCATTTCCTAGGTCAACACCACCCAATAGTATCATTCCCAGCTTGTTCCTAGGTCACTTTACCACACGGCACTGGTGGCATCACTTCTGTTCGCATCGCTACCACCCACATCCTTGGCTAGATCATTCCCACGTCATTTCCTAGGTCAACACCACCCAATAGTATCATTCCCAGCTTGTTCCTAGGTCACTTTACCACACGGCACTGGTGGCATCACTTCTGTTCGCATCGCTACCACCCACATCCTTGGCTAGATCATTCCACGTCATTTCCTAGGTCAACACCACCCAATAATATCATTCCCAGCTTGTTCCTAGGTCACTTTACCACACGGCATGGTGGCATCACTTCTGTTCGCATCGCTACCACCCACATCCTTGGCTAGATCATTCCCACGTCATTTCCTAGGTCAACACCACCCAATAGTATCATTCCCAGCTTGTTCCTAGGTCACTTTACCACACGGCACGGTGGCATCACTTCTGTTCGCATCGCTACCACCCACATCCTTGGCTAGATCATTCCCACGTCATTTCCTAGGTCAACACCACCCAATAGTATCATTCCCAGCTTGTTCCTAGGTCATTTTACCACACAGCATGGTGGCATCACTTCTGTTCGCATCGCTACCACCCACATCCTTGGCTAGATCATTCCCTCGTCATTTCCTAGGTCAACACCACCCAATAGTATCATTCCCAGCTTGTTCCTAGGTCACTTTACCACACGGCACGGTGGCATCACTTCTGTTCGCATCGCTACCACCCACATCCTTGGCTAGATCATTCCCACGTCATTTCCTAGGTCAACACCACCCAATAGTATCATTCCCAGCTTGTTCCTAGGTCACTTTACCACACGGCACGGTGGCATCACTTCTGTTCGCATCGCTACCACCCACATCCTTGGCTAGATCATTCCCACGTCATTTCCCTAGGTCAACACCACCCAATAGTATCATTCCCAGCTTGTTCCTAGGTCACTTTACCACACGGCACGGTGGCATCACTTCTGTTCGCATCGCTACCACCCACATCCTTGGCTAGATCATTCCCACGTCATTTCCTAGGTCAACACCACCCAATAGTATCATTCCCAGCTTGTTCCTAGGTCACTTTACCACACGGCATGGTGGCATCACTTCTGTTCGCATCGCTACCACCCACATCCTTGGCTAGATCATTCCCACGTCATTTCCTAGGTCAACACCACCCAATAGTATCATTCCCAGCTTGTTCCTAGGTCACTTTACCACACGGCACGGTGGCATCACTTCTGTTCGCATCGCTACCACCCACATCCTTGGCTAGATCATTCCCACGTCATTTCCTTAGGTCAACACCACCCAATAGTATCATTCCCAGCTTGTTCCTAGGTCACTTTACCACACGGCACGGTGGCATCACTTCTGTTCGCATCGCTACCACCCACATCCTTGGCTAGATCATTCCCACGTCATTTCCTAGGTCAACACCACCCAATAGTATCATTCCCAGCTTGTTCCTAGGTCACTTTACCACACGGCACGGTGGCATCACTTCTGTTCGCATCGCTACCACCCACATCCTTGGCTAGATCATTCCCACGTCGTTTCCTAGGTCAACACCACCCAATAGTATCATTCCCAGCTTGTTCCTAGGTCACTTTACCACACGGCACGGTGGCATCACTTCTGTTCGCATCGCTACCACCCACATCCTTGGCTAGATCATTCCCACGTCATTTCCTAGGTCAACACCACCCAATAGTATCATTCCCAGCTTGTTCCTAGGTCACTTTACCACACAGCACGGTGGCATCACTTCTGTTCGCATCGCTACCACCCACATCCTTGGCTAGATCATTCCCACGTCATTTCCTAGGTCAACACCACCCAATAGTATCATTCCCTGCTTGTTCCTAGGTCACTTTACCACACGGCATGGTGGCATCACTTCTGTTCGCATCGCTACCACCCACATCCTTGGCTAGATCATTCCCACGTCGTTTCCTAGGTCAACACCACCCAATAGTATCATTCCCAGCTTGTTCCTAGGTCACTTTACCACACGGCACGGTGGCATTACTTCTGTTCGCATCGCTACCACCCACATCCTTGGCTAGATCATTCCCACGTCATTTCCTAGGTCAACACCACCCAATAGTATCATTCCCAGCTTGTTCCTAGGTCACTTTACCACACGGCACGGTGGCATCACTTCTGTTCGCATCCTACCACCCACATCCTTGGCTAGATCATTCCCACGTCATTTCCTAGGTCAACACCACCCAATAGTATCATTCCCAGCTTGTTCCTAGGTCACTTTACCACACGGCATGGTGGCATCACTTCTGTTCGCATCGCTACCACCCACATCCTTGGCTAGATCATTCCCACGTCATTTCCTAGGTCAACACCACCCAATAGTATCATTCCCAGCTTGTTCCTAGGTCACTTTACCACACGGCACGGTGGCATCACTTCTGTTCGCATCGCTACCACCCACATCCTTGGCTAGATCATTCCCACGTCATTTCCTAGGTCAACACCACCCAATAGTATCATTCCCAGCTTGTTCCTAGGTCACTTTACCACACGTCACGGTGGCATCACTTCTGTTCGCATCGCTACCACCCACATCCTTGGCTAGATCACTCCCACTAACTAACTAACTAACTAACTAACTAACTTAGTTAGTTAGTTAGTTAGTTATGTTGTAAGTAATCGTTTCCTAGGTTAAAGTTCAAGCTGCTGAAGGCAGCAAGCAGCCTGACCTGCTGGAGTCATGTGAACAAGTTCCAAGGTCGAGTACCAATGATGATCGTTCGCTAGTTACAGTGCCCTGGTGCCCCACTGGACTCGAGATGTGCCCGCGGCTTGACCAATGAAGACAAAAGGGGGGGGGGGGGGGGGGGGGGGAGGGGCGTCCGTGAAATACCCCAGTCAAGCCCTAAGCCCCCCCCCTTCAAACCCCTATACCACCCCAGGTAAAGATGCCCAAAGGCAGTGACGTATGCCCTGTTGAGGTGATGAAGAAGTGGGTGTTAATGCACTTTCCGTGCAGTGGAAAGACTGAGAACAAAGTGCTTTCCATGCGCAATTTCCTGAACAGTGAGTGGGGCATGGGGGATGGGGGGAGGGGCATTGCCTACTGTATATAGTAATGTCTGCCCTGAACTTTTCCTGGTCAGTTAGTGGGGAATGGGATTGAGGGATGGAGTATGGGATATGGGATGGGATGGGCAAGGATGGGATGGGATGGGATGGTGAGATAGGCATTGCCTAATGTATATAGTGATGTCTACCCCAGGTCTACCCTGACCTTTTCCAAGACAGAAAGTGGGGCATGGGGAAGTGGGATTGCTTTGCTCACTCGAACTCAGGTCCTCCGTCATGGGCAGCATACTTACAATTTGTCCAGCTCACCCAGTGTTTATTTTTTACTTTTGCCCCAATGATGAACTAGAGCTAGAGCCAGCATATGTTTGACCCCTCACCCCCGTATCCACCTCCTCCTCCATCCCCTCATCCTCCATCCATCCCCTTAAATATTATCCCCCACCTCATCCCCCCATCCTCCATCCATCCCCTTATGTCTTAACCACCACCTCATCCTCCATCCATCCCCTTATGTTTTATCTACCACCTCATCCCCTCATCCTCCATCCATCCCCGCATCCATTATCCACCACCCCACCCCCTTATCCTCCATCCATCCCCTAATCCCCTATTCTTGTGTAGGAGTGGCTACATCATTTGAACTGAATGTCGGGAGACCTCCCTCATGGGGTGAATTTCCTTTCATAAAAATGCTAATCTGCGCACACCCTCTATCCGCTCACACCCCCTCCCTGCAGTTTACCACACACATGTTGGATGATAAGATCTGCTGCATGAGTGATACTCATAAACGCCACTGCAGTGTACAGCACACATGTTGGATGGTGATATCTGCTGCATGAGTGATACAGACAAACGCCACTGCAGTGTACCGCACACATGTTGGATTATGAGATGTACTGCATGAGTGATACAAGCAAACGCCACTGCAGTGTACCGCACACGTGTCGTATGACGAGAGCTGATGCTGCATGGCCGTCGCGTCCAGGCAATTTGTTGGAGACCAGATATTAGAGTGCTTCTTATAGCCCATCCGTATCCTGATAGTTGTGAACAATCTTGATTACTGTATTTTATGTTGGATAGATCCCTTTAGCCGAATTGGCTACCCCCTGAACTGTAACATAAATTTGATCGAGTTTACTCCGCTGAAGTCTGGAATTCTCTTCATTATTCGAGGTTGGGCATGTCCCTTTAGCCGAATTGGCTTCCCCCCTGGACTAACATACACCCATGCTGGTAGAATGACTGGGATTAGTGCATTTGTGTCAACAGCAGAATGGTGTAGGAAACTGGGAAAGTATGGGATTGTGTTAATAGCAATTTGGCTGCTCGCCGTTTTCGGCAGTAAAATTAATTACTAAAACAATCAAAAATCTAAACATCTGTATCAAAATATACTATATAGCTAGGAAAAAATTGGCGGGAGAGTTTATGCGAGATGCTACCTTAGGAATTGTAAGTAGGAAACGTTGCCAAGTTCAAGTTTGAAGTAGGAAACTAGGAGTGCTGATTTAAACTGTTAATGTAACTGTCTAAGACGGCGAGCAGCCAACTTGCTGACTGGAGCCATCTAACCAAGTTGTAGGTCGTGTTCAAGTTGTGCCGGGCTGGCTGCGAGTAGTACCAGTATTGATTTGAATGTTTAATATGATGTTCGTAGGTTGTTACAAGGGCGGCCTTAAACTGGAACTTGAACTACTGATAGGTTACAAGGCAGCCGGAACGCGACCTTGAACTTGAACAACCGGAACTTGAACTAGGTTACAGGGCAGTCGGAAGCCCGGAAAATGAGCTTTAACAGCCTGTGCTTGAACTTGAACTCGAATTAGGTTACAAGGTAGCCGCAACATGAACTTGAATATCTCAAATTGAACAGCCAGTACTTGAACTTGAGCTAGGTTACAAGACAGCCAGAACATGAACTTGAACTAAGTAACAAGGCAGCCTTGGGAACTGGAGCCAAGTAATCGAGTTAAAGTTCAAGCTGCTGAAGGCAGCAAGCAGCCTGACCTGCTGGAGTCATGTGAACAAGTTCCAAGGTCGAGTACCAATGATGATCGTTCGCTAGTTACAGTGCCCTGGTGCCCCACTGGACTCGAGATGTGCCCGCGGCTTGACCAATGAAGACAAAAGGGGGGGGGGGGGGGGGGGGGGGGGGGGGGGGGGGGCGTCTGAGTATATGTAAGTTGTTACAGTCCAGGGGTAGGCCGAATCGGCTGAAGGGACTTGCCCAACCGTTATATCAGGAGGGTCTGAAATGTAAAAAACACCAATGAACTGAAACCAAAACATGTGTTTTACCGAAGGGGGCCCAGAGTTCGTGGTACAGTAATCGTTGATGTTTAACGATTATAAGGGGTTCTGATGAATATCACTAGACAAAGTGTACCATGTCCAGTCAAAATGTTTCCTTGGACAGTTGACCACGTACATGCAAACCAGACATAATCTGGGTCATACTGGCCGAGGGCTGACCCATCCAAGTATCAGCAGTTGCCCTACGCACCTAGACCTAGAAATAATATACATATTTATTTTCGACCATGCAGCTATGACATACAGGAACATGCAGGTACAACCATGCAGGTACGATGTACAAGACCATGTGCACTTGTGCAGGTACGACGTACAAGACCATGTGCACTTGTGCAGGTACGACGTACAGGACCATGTGCCGGTACGACCATGCAGGCACAACATTCTATTTACAGTAATGCAGGGAGACATGTCAATGTATACATACATAAGTGTACATGTTGCATATAAAGGTACATGATACTGAAGCACAGATTAATCAGAAAAGTGGTAGCTTCTGAATTCAACAGCTTCCCTTCTGCCAGTTGTGGGACATGACTAGAGGGAGAAGGGAAACTTTCTAAGTCCATAAAGTAGTGAGCTAAGATCCCATCTGATGGGAAAGGGAAGACACATTCAAGACAGAAGTGATGATAAATCAAAACGTACAGGTCCAGGCTAGGCAAGGCAGGATAAGGCAAGGCAGGGTGGAATACAAGTCTTTCTCCACAGTTTGCTTTGTCTAGAATACAGATCAAAGTAAGCCCCCAGGCCCAAGTTGACCAAGGGCTGCCTAGAAGCTGATGCGCCTATCTGAAAACAGAAGCACTATTGTATCATGCATGCGTATCGTGCGTCCCAATCATTCAGTACATGCTTGAAACAACTGTGCTCAATGACAAGCAGTGAATGCAATGTCCTCCCTTCTAATTTATTCATACTTCATTACTGGTGTTCAAGAACTACACCATGCTCGTGCCCATGGGCTACATCAAGGTGGTCTTTACCATCTACAAAACGATATTCACCATGGTCTGCTGTAGGCTTATATTCAGTGGCTGATAAATCTGGTTGACCATATGCTACTGCAAGGTGGCGTTCACCATCTACAAAACGATATTCACCATGATCTGCTGTATGCCTATGTTCAGTGGCTGTGAAATCTGGTTGACCATGTGCTACTGTTAGGTGGCGTTCACCATCTACAAAATGATATTCACTATGGTCTGCCGTAAGCCTAGGTTAAGCACCCCCAAAACTTGGTCGAACATGTGCTACGGGAAGGTGGTGTCCAAGACCTGCAGCATGTTAGTGACATTGGGCTTCTGCAAGGTGCTGTTCAACGTCTACAAAACGTATGTATCAAGGCTTGCTAGGCTAAATCTCTTACCCAAGGCTTGCAATGAACACTTGCTCAGCTGGTACAACTGCCAAACACCAAGGCACGGGCTCGTGTGCTGCCCTGCACTCTAGTGCAGATACAATCGTGCTGGTTCTCACCAGTACTCGTTGACTTCATGCACAGGTCAAATAGCAAGCCTGGCTAAAATATACATGACAGGACAAAGACACTAAAAAGTGTCTTGAAGTTATGACAAGACACTTAAAAAGTGTGGTGGAAGTGCAGATGAAGATGCAGCAGGCAAGAAGAAGACAAGGGTAGTCACCTCAACTCGCCAAGGCTTGGGAGGGTTGACAAGAAAAGAGTGAGATATTGACAGCCTAAGGCTTGTCTTTTCCAGAGATGAAAGCTGGCAGAAATACTGGCAGCAATTTCACCACAATAAATGGGGATGGTGGTGGTGTGATGGTGGTATGATGGTGGTGTGGTGTTGGGGTGGTGGAGTTGTGGTGGTGGTGGTGGTGGGGCTGGAACCCCACAGCCCCTTCCAAGCATGACCCTTAGAAAACACAGAGTTCCCATATTCCATGGTTCCTACTATCAGTGTTCCCATACTTACTAAAATCTCTTGACCATCGTTCCATTTTTGGGCTGTGCATGGCAGCTTCCAGCCAGCTCAAATAGCCAGCCACTGGGTCTAGCCCAAAGCTTACAGTTGCATTGAAATGACCGTGATGTCAACATCCAGGCGCACTAGCTAGCTTTGGGTTTGGCCCAAGGCCGGTGAAAACTCCCTGCCTCCCTGCCTCCCTCCCTCCCTGCCTCCCTCCCTCCCTGCCTCCCTCCCTCCCTCCCTGCCTCCCTCCCTCCCTGCCTCCCTACGTGTATGTCGCCCCAAATAAATCAATGCTCTCAGCATCAGTCATTCTACTCCTAAGGTATCCGCTCGCATCAAGATCAACACCATGGAAAGCAGAGACCAGCCAGGCTGTACGAGCTCCCTTGCCACTGAACCATCCACTTTCTAAGTCCCCAGTAACCAGGATACACCTTAGCATTTGCTTGGTATCACCATGCAAGCATGGCCTACTTGAAATGCTCCGATAAATACCCACTCATATCCGATCAAAACGCCTTGGCAAGCAGAGACTACGCAGATTCTATGAGGACCTTCACAACTACGTAGTACAGTTATATATGACTACATAGAACTATTCAATCATTAAATATATATGATTATACATAACTTTTTAATCATTATATATTTGTATATCCTAACGGGGGTCAATACCAATCTGGTCCCAGCAGGGCCCTAGAGATACCATATAGTTAAATGTACTTAGCATCATCAATACTTAGGGTATATATACTGCGTAGATATTGTATAATTATATAGACTTAAGGTCTCCAATATCAATATGGTCCCAGTCACCATACTTGTCCAATCTAGATTAAAAAATGTTTTATCTAGATTGTACAAGTCAAGCGACATATTTAAATAAATAATTAGTACGTCTTATTACAAGGCGTGCGATTGAGGGGGCCAGCACGTTTGCTTTCACTGGGGCCAACCATCAATAGGAGGGAGGGGGGGGGGGGGGGGGGGGGGGGGGGGGGACTAATCCCTTGAATGGCTTCTTATCGATTGAATGACTTCCAATCCATTGCATGCATTAGCCATTCTCTTATGCCAGCGATACAACCAAGCTATGGTTTACAATCGTCACCTGGTCCAGATTGTAACCCATGTAATTGCTTGGCTGTATTTCTGACAGAGCATGGCTCCTCAGCGAGGGTGAAAATAAAACACAAAACGAGTTCCAAGACCATGTGCAGTCAGTAGGGACATGGTAGGAACCGAGCTCAGGTGCAGTAGCTGTATACGGAAACAAAATCCATGGTACCATTCCACAGAGCAACAAAGAAAGCAGTACGCCACATCGGCGTGACTTGTTATGGCTGGTAATAGTTACGCTGGTGTGTGTGGTTGTGGTTGTGTGTTTAGAGCTGTGGTAGGCTGCAGCAAAGGAGGCTTCCGGGAGAGAGTCCATGGACAACAATTGAACGAAAGGTTCCCTCTCACCGCCCCGTTGCAAGGCGTAATAATGTTCAATTTAAGGCTTGCTGACCCATCATGACCTTTGCGTGCTGCTGATTCCTGGAGCTCAGGATGCTCTTGATGCAACCAGAAATGTTGTCAACGTGTTTGTAGCTGCGCGCGCTTATTTCCTTCAGTCGCTCTGAGGCAATGTCAAGAGGGAGCTTCTTGAGCTGGTGAACGATGCTCTGCCATAGGGATCGGGGTAAGGGAATGTCAGTAGCGTATTGGGGTGGTGTGGAGCTGTGGTGGGAGTGATGATGGTGTGAGCGTGTGAGTGGTGGTGGTGGTGGTGGTGTGGGGGGGGGGGGCAGTGCGGTGCGGGGTGGAGATGGCACCAGGTGACATTTGGCGTCTGCTAGGATTGTATGAAGGCTCGGATCGTTATTCTCTTACCCAGCCCGGTGGTGGCCCATGCCTAAATAGCAAGAACACAGGCTGGGAATGTACTGTTTTTACGGCTATGAGCAGCAGCTTTTAGGCAGCTCTCCTGACTGGCTAATCAGCCGAACCTTAAGCAACCAAGTGGACGTAATCCGCTTTCTAGCGCTGCTGAATTTTTGAGGCTGAGCCCAACGGCAGGCTCAGGGATCTATTGGTAATATCCGGAAAAGAAAACAGGGAGGGGTTTGGGTTGTCAGGGAGGAAACAGGATAGGTTCAGGATGTTGGGCACGTTGGGCAGTTTGGAGAGCTTGAGTCATCCTGGGGAGGAAGGCTGCTGGTGCTTGACTGACAGTGTGCGAATTTGCCGCACGGAGCAGGTTCGCTTGTATGTACGTATGTTGTAGTCCAGGGGGGTAACCAATAAAGCTTAATGGAATGGCCCATCCTAAACAAATCAGGATAATCATTGACTACCCAGACGGGTCAATAACAAGTTCTATCGTTGATAGGCGAACCCAAGTGGGTCGTACCACCCTTACTGGCTTTGTAGTTAAATCAATAATACATATGATATGCTTTGTTTATAAATCTGGATTTATCTATGATATGATATCTATTGTACACACAGATGTATACTATGATATCTATTGTATATACAGATGTATACAATGATATCTTTTGTATATACAGATGTATACTATGATATCTATTGTATATACAGATGTATACAATGATATCTTTTGTATATACAGATGTATACTATGATATCTATTGTACACACAGATGTATGATATGATATCGATTGTAAACACAGATGTATGATATGATATCAATTGTACATGAACATCTAGTAGCTTACCTCATCCAGTATTTCCCATCGAAGCCAGTGGTTAGACTCCACAGCGTTGCTCAACTCCTCGAATACAGAACTGCTCAGAATGTTCCTCCCGACATCTTTGACATTTCCATTGGCATGCTGGGGGTTGAAGCGGTGGGCCTGCGAGGAGAAGGATGGGTGAATGAGTGAAGGAGAGGATGGGTGGGTGGATAAGTGTGTGGGTGGATGGGGAGGATGGATGGATGGGTGGATGAGTGGTTGGGTGGGTGGAAAGGGAGGATGGATGGATGGATGAATGGATGAGCGGGTGGGTGGATGGGGAGGATGGATGGGATGATGGATGGGTGGATGAGTGGGTGGGTGGGTGGGTGGATGGAAGGGGAGGATGGATGGATGGATGGATGGATGGGATAATGGGTGGGTGAGTGGGTTGGTGGATGGATGGATGGATGGATAGATGGATGGATGGATGGATGGGAGGATGGATGGGACGATGGTTGGGAGGATGGATGGTAGGATGGGTGGATGAATGGGTTGGTGGATGGATGAATGGATGGATGGATGGACGGGAGGATGGGTGGATGAATGGGTTGGTGGATGGATGGATGGATGGATGGTAGGATGGGGGGATTAATGGGAGGATGGATTGGACGATGGATGGGAGGATGGATGGGAGGATGGATTGATGGGAGGATGGATTGATGGGAGGATGGATGGATGGGAGGATGAGTGGGTTGGTGGATGGATGGTTGGATGTGAGGATGGATGTGAGGATGGATGTTAGGATGGATGGGAGGATGGATGGGAGGATGGATGGATGGGAGGATGGATGGGAGGGTGGATGGGAGGATGGATGGATGGGAGGATAGATGGGAGGGTGGATGGGAGTATGGATGGATGGGAGTATGGATGGATGGGAGTATGGATGGGAGTATGGATGGGAGTATGGATGGATTGGAGGAAACATTAATGAAGGAGTTGATGGGTTAAGTGCAAACTGCAAGGAGTGATGGATAGTGATGGATGGAAGGATGGATAGAAGGATGGATGGAAGGGTGACGAGGGACTGAAGAGGGAAATCTCTGCTTTGTAACCTCAACTGACTTCCAAGAATGCTTTCTGAGGCAGGCTACCACCGCTTTCTACGTGTGTACATCATATGTGTACGCTACAATCCAGGGGTAGGCAAATAGGCTGAATGGACTTGCCCCGCCATGACATCAGGAGGGGCTAAACAGAAATAGTACGGGCGAAATGAGCCCCAAACAATCGTTGTGCTGACAGAGGCCCTGAGTGCGTGCTAGTGATAATTTGTTTTTTCCGATTCTCATCGCTTTGTTTAATACATTGTTTAAGCTATTTCCATCCTTAAAAGGATTCAGGATTCATGAGGGCTGAACATGAGAGACCTACCGTGCACATCCAGATGGCTGCTGGCAGCCACAAGATTCAGATACATATTACTGAGTAGGTTTGAGTAGGTTTGTGTAGGTTTGTGTGAAAGGAAGTAGATAACAGGTGAATCCCACGTGGTGGTTGGCCTCAGTGCAAGCAAACGGACTGAACCTCTCATCCTCACGCCTCGAAATAAGGCGAACTATGTATTTATTTATGTATGTAACTTACCGTGAGGACATCCAAATGGCTGCTGACAGCCACGTCCAGGTAGCCAGGTCCATTCTTCATGGCCGACAGCTTGGTCTTCAACCTGCCTGACAGCTTGCTAAGCATGATCAGGCACTCGCCTTCACCATAGCGATCAGCCATGAGAGCAAGCTTATTTGTAACCTTGTTATCGAAGTCTGAGAGACAAAGGATGGACTTGGGATCCGTGAGCTCTAGAATGCGGCGCTGGACAACGGTGGGCAGGGCAGCTAAGCGAGGTGGCAGCATGCTGGAAGGGCTGATTTTGTCTCGAGAGGCACTCACGGACAGCTGCTCATCTAGAGGCATGCCCTCGGACACGCCGGCAGACTGGTTGCTGGAGTAGCCGATCAGCAAATCATTTGATTGATAAGCTTGGTTGTGGTCGTTGTTGGGAAGGAAGTGTAAGTATGGGTTCTGCTGCACTGACTCGTAGTGCCGTGAGCCCATAAGAGGGCCGTGAGCCTGGCTCATGTTGCCTGGTGTACTGCCTCGGTGTACTGCCTGGGTCATGTTGCCTGGTGTATTCTGGGAGTAGGGGGATTCCCTGCCGGCGCAGGGTCCCTCCGAGTACATGGTACCAGAGTTGGCTTGGCTAGGGCTGCCAGGGACAAGGCACACATTCCTCATCCTCTCAGCTAGTGCCTCCTGTGCATTATGTGCCATCATCCTCAGGTGCTGTTGGGATGCCGTCGCCTCGTACAGCTCATTCTGTTGCTGCTGCTGCTGCTGCTGCAATACAATTTGCTGCTGCAATGCATTCTGTTGACGCATGTTGCGCAGCAGCTGCTGCTGTTGGCTATATTCATCTTGTCCTGTGGTTTCGGAGAACTTGGTGCGCAGAGGCCTGCCACCCTGTGAAGGCTGAAGCAAGGGCATGGGCTGGCCGTAGCCACCGGCCTGCACTTCAGTGCCAGGCATAGGCATGTACATGTGAGGTGAATTTGCATTGTAGGAGGGCATGCCCCTGCTCACCCTGGCGCTAAGTGTAGGGCCGCTGGACGAGCCAAACGCCAGGTCAGTGTTTGAGTGGCCCAGCACCATCATGGGGGAGTCAGTCCATTGTTCCATGCTCTGCTGGTTTAAAGTTGGGTCCATGGGATCATAGTGCGCAGTGCTGTGAACCTTGTGCAGTCGCTGCTGGGAATGAGGCTGCTGCTGCCCCATGGCGTCTAACCCTTTCTGGTTAGTGTGCATCTTGGTAAGCTGCTCCGATAAGTGTTTTGGCTGGAGGTTTGATGGCCTGTCAACGAAGGGGAGCTGATCTGAAATGGTGTGCATCTGCTGCATGGGATACTCAGCCTGCCGGGCGTTGTTGTAGTAGGATTGCTTCGCCGCTCCAAACATTGAGTTTGATTTGAACTGCTGCTCCTTGCCCTGTCTAGCCGCATTTGCAAGGGGAGTGTTGCTGCCAAGGTGAACATTGTTACCAAGGTCAGTGTTGCCTCCAAGGTGACCGTTATTTCCAAGGTGACTGTTACTTCCAAGATGGGTGTTGCTTCCTAGATGGGTATTGCTTCCAAGATGGGTGTTGCTTCCAACATAGATGTTGCTTCCGAGAGAGGAGCCTGTCTCCCATCCTTCAGCCGTAGCAAGGCCACCCAGAGAATCGCTGCACAGAGTTGGGGTAACAGAGACTTGGCTGTCGAGAATCGTGTTGGGTGCTAGTCCCGGCTCTCGGGGCAGCCCGTGGGAAGCTTGGGAGTAGACCCTGCAATGCAGAGGGGTACAGGGATACGGATGTGTTGCTTCTTGCGACTCGATGTGTACAGGGCAGCCAGAAGCCTCAGATGTGGACAGGGTAGTCGGCGGCTACAGGTGTGGACAGGGTTTATCTTCACAACAAAGATGGGGTGCATTACTGACGTTTATAACTCCCCCTCAACTCCATCAAGCCACAGGCACATTTGGAGTCCAATAAGGCATAAGGAAAATGTAATCATCATCATCGTCATCCTCCTCAATAGCCAGGTAGGCCGCCAGGGAGGCGCCCAACCGAAGGGCGTTCTAGGAATCCATTTGTGGTTGGCCACAGTGCAAGCAAACATAATTACACGACGTACTATTTATTTATTTATTTATGATAATCCAACTTACCATAGGACTTCAGGCATTACTTCATCATCAAATGCATTAACAAATTCACTCTGAAGGCGCTCGGCAACCTCCCCAATCACGGCTTGAATCCTCGGGTCCAGCTCAGGATTTTCAGTGCCATCATGCCCAGTGACACCGATTTTACTTAGCTGGAAGATCATGCAATTCTGCGGGAGTGGCACAGGAGGGGGCGGGAAAAGATAAGGGAACATTTGCAGGAGTTGCACATGAGGTGGCAGATGAAGATGGGTGGACTTTTCATGAAAAACGGGAAGGTGGTTTGCGCCAGGTAATGTTCATGTTCTATGGGGAAGGACACAGGGAAACAGCTTATATACATATGGTGGCTAGAGCATGACTTTCCCAACCATGCTTTAAGGAGGAGCGCAAACAAAAGAGTACTGATGAACTGAACCCCTAAGAATCGTTTTGCCAATGGGGTCCCTGAGGCAGCTTCCCTGGCTAGCTAATCAGCCAAACCTAAAGCAACCTAGTGAAGCACTGAAGCTGACGTAATCAGGTTTCTAGCCCCGCTAAAATTTTGAGGCTGAGCCCAGTGGCTGGCTGAGGGAGCTGCCTAGAAGCTGGTGCTGGTGGCCGAAAAGAAAAACATTGAAGGTGAAAGATGATTGGACGTGATGGGACATCATGAGGAGGCCAGGGAGAGCACAGTGGAGATAACAGGTGGGAAAAGCTTGAGATACAGATCAAAAAGCAACTAAACTGTGCAGCTCTGGGGAAATCAAGAGATGTCATGCTTTAAGTAGGGGTCGGCTATGTAATATAATATTAGTGAATAATTAATACTACATCATATTAGTCGGACGAGCCGTCTCACCAGAATTTTGAATTTATTTGAAAACCTAATATTATTGTGACACTGTAATATTATTAGTTAATACCGGTATTAGTTTTTCAAACACTAATATTAGTTGCCGTCCCTTAGCTATAAGTGGTCTGCACCCGATCTGTCTCAGCAATTCCCTGGTCGGGTGACGAGCCTCCCATAGTACAATAACAGGTGGGAAAAGCTAGAGATACAGATCAAAAAGCAACGAAACAGTGCAGCTCTGGGGAAATCAAGAGATGTCATGCTATAAGTGATCCGCACCTTGACTGCCTCGGCAATCCCCTGGTTGGGAGAGGAGCCTCCCATTGTACAAGGCTCCTGCGGGGTAGGGTGGGGGTAAGTTAGCCTTCTCTTGAGTTCAGGGGGGTTCGGGTTTAGTGGTGTAGGTTTTGATTCAAAGGTTAGGAGTTTAGGGGGGGGGGGGGGGGGGGTAGGGTTCACGGTCTAGGCAGGTTTAGAGTTTACTTAAGGGGAGGCTAACTTCCCCATACCGCGGGGTTGGGTCGGGGGTTGGGGGGGGGAGGAGGGGGATGTGCAACTTGGCATACTGTATCAACAGTGGGGGTCCAAAAAGGGTGAGGGGTGGGGGAGGGGGGAGGGAGGAGCATAATACCTCGGAGCAATAAGAGCAACGGGCAGTGGGAACCTGGGTTTGGCGAGGTTTGATCAAAGCACGCGCCCATCCTACACAGTTCACTACTACGCTATGTGAAGAAATATAGCTTCGGAGTCTCGACGTATGCATCTTAGGTTTGGATTTGTAGGAGTTTAAGGGTTTAAAAGTCAGGAGGGACAACTATCTAACAGCTTATGCTTACACAGTGCTGCGCCTATGTTCATCTTCCTACAAGGTTCACTACAAGAAGCTGTGTGCGGGTGCGGGATGAATGCGTGGCAGGGCAAGCAAGGTGCCAAGGGCTCGTGAGTCGGCTTGCTGTGGTAGGCGTTACTGTACGTTACTCAAGTCAGAACGTGGGCTCTGCTCGAGCCATGTTGATATGACGGGGAAAGCAGCAAGCCAATTGGCAGAAACGGGGTGGTTTTCGTGGGTGGTTACTGAACAGCATTGATGGGGGCAGGACACCATCTCTGGAGCTACACACGGGGTGGCCTGCTTGGGACAACGATCCAGGGGTACAACTCATTTTTGTACTACTGACAGATTAGGTGTTAAACTAGCATGTGCCAGTCTTTTAAAATGTGTACTCCTGGATCGTTGTGTACATCAAAGGCCCCCCAAATGTATGAAATATTTGTTGGGGACCTGAAACATGAAATGTGTCTCAGATCATTTTTAGAATATTCCCATTTCAGAATTTGAAAAATCAAATTTCATCGACGAAAAAGTGGGAAATGTGTTTTTAAAAGTTGGGAATGTTTTGTTTGCAAAATCACCAATGAAACTAAAAATGTGTGCCAGCTCTGGCGACGCCATTTGTAACATTGAAGTGGTCCATGGTGCGGCAAGTCTTGCCCCTCTATCAAACGTTCATTAACTGGTCGGGTGTGAGATACCGAGGAGCACACCCAGATTGCGAGTGGATTCTGAACTCTAAACACTTGAAAAGCAGTCATGTAACAAATGTGTTGGTTCATCTATTTTTTAGAAGCATGGTAGCTGCGAACAGAGTAATCCCAGTTCAAACCAAGCGCATTTTGTGATCAATCGTGGGCCGTTGCCAAGAACCTGGTATGTTATGCCCCCTTTACACAACCTGCACTCACTGCCGCTCTACTCCTCAACACACATTGCCCTGCCCCAATACTCATCAAACCACCATGCACTGCTCCTCTACTACCCAACACACAATGCACTGACCACGTACACTTCACCGCTTTTGTTCAACGCACCATGTACTCCCCTCTACTCCTTGCACTGCTCCTCTACTCCTATACACTACTTGCACTGCCCCTCTACTCCCCAACACACCATGAGCTACTCCTCCACTTCCCAATTAACACGCCATGCACCCCCCCCCCCCCCCCCCCCCCCCCCCCCCCCCCCCCCCCCCCCCCCCTCTCTCTATTCCTGTAACCACCATCTCATGATCTCCCCATGCACACCCTAGCAGGCATACCATGAACTGCTCCTCTGCACCTCAAAGATGCATGCACTGCCCCAACACCCTCGTAACCACCACGTACTCCCCATCTACTCCCCAACACAACATGCACACACTGCCACTTTGCTCCTTAACACACCATGCACTGCCCCTCTCCTCCTTAACACAACATGCAGTGCACTCGAATGTTTGTATGTCTAAGAGCAAAGACTAAATTAGATGTGCATGCCCACCAGATTCAGAGAAATCCAAGAGCAAAGAGTGAATGCGATACAAAGCCTTGGCATAGCCCCGCAACAACACTCACAGCCATGGCAGCGTCCCAAAACCTACACAGCCATGACAGTGCACGACCGCTGCCCACATAAACATGATAATTCTTAACCACTAACCACACAGCCATGACAGTGTCATTCAACCACCCATATAGCCACGGGCGTGCCCAGCAACACACCATGCCTGCCCAAGCTTACCCTCCCCTCCCATCACACCATGCCTGCCCCCATCCTACGCACAGCAACCAACCTTAACCTCACCTCCCACCACACCATCCTATCAACCACACGAATGGGCTCTTGGGCAAACGCACGGCCAAACGTTTTGACGCCCCCCTCACCTGACTGTAGCTTTGGACATAGGGGCTACGACTCAAACGGAATTGGTAGTAGGGTTGCATGACCGACCGCGACCGCGACCGGGTGTACACACGTGGTGCTAACAGCAAGTGCTGCTTGCTCGGACTTGTGCATAGCAAGAAACATTCAAATTGCACACATAGGGCACATGAATCGTGATATCTAGTGCGATCGCTTCACCTCTACCCCGCTGGCCCAGAGCCTGGCTTCAAAATTAAGGTGGAGGTAACCATGGATAGGGATGTGGAACTTCCTGCAGCGAGATCGCCCTTGCGGGAATACAATGCAAGCAATGCGGTGGTCGATGACACCAGTACGGCACTGAAGGTCGTACCTTGAAGAGGCGAGTCTGAACAAGTGCAAGTGGTAGCCGCTCTCTCTCCACCCGATTACCAACGAGGAGCTCGCAAATTGATAACAGGCAGATTAGAAAGAAAAGGTAAGAGGGCACTGCGGCGTGGCTCAAGGAACGGTTAGTTGATGGGACAATCGAGAAAATCTGGATAGAGAAAGGGAAATTGAATGCTTACATCACGCGACAATCGTACAGTTCTGTTTTCTGGTCCATCGGACTTCAAGCGAGCTTCTCAACCGACATTCGCCTTCGTACCTCCCTTCACCTGGCTACGGCTAGGTCTGGACCTGCAGCCGTACTTTTTGCAGGAGCTCCCCTTCTTGCGCGAGCGACTAGTGATTTCGATCGTGTGGGCCTATGCAGGTAAGCTAAAACCCGCTTCCGCTGCAACTGTATCCACTCTAGGGTCAGGTTGGGGTGGTGTAGCTGGGTAGTAGCTGCAGAAACCGGGGAAGAAACCACAGATAAAACAATGGGAAGGCGGAAGTCACAAATCACTATCACTGACCTGATCACTAACAAGATTTGATCAATTATCTCCTGACTACTAAATATATCAATACGGTCAGTTCCTGGTGCCCTTTCTCGCCAAGCAATGCCAGTCACCATCAGAGGTCACCCTCTCAGAGTTTGCCGTCACCATCGACCCTTGCTATTTTCCGGACAGCATCGAGCAAGACCATTGGGCGATGGGCTGCTGAAAACGCTACTCGAGATGTCCCAACTGCTCTGGTTAGCAAATTTAATTGGAAGTAGAAGTGGAACATTGTGCAACACTCATTCAGACGTCGAACCAGAGAGGCAAAAATAATAATTCATACCCCGTGTGATATCCAATGAAAAACATGGGTCACGCGTAGGCAGCGACGGCTACGGTACATCCTCGCTGGTGGATCGAGTGGAGCTTTTTGCTCAAGCTGCACCGTGAGCGGCATCCCTCATCGTCGGCCTTCTTCACGACGTGTATGAGTTTGACGAGCTTCACAGGGACAGCGACAACCCCAGATAGCAGGCTACCAGGGCCTCCTCCCTCACCCCCCACCCCCCCGCCCCCCACCCCCTACCCCCACCCCCCTTAGGTCGCACCATAACTATAATCCATGCTGTGTCCAACCTCTTCGGAGCGGGCGCTAAGGAGCTGGGGATTTCTGAAGGTCCTACATTTTATTCGAAATCAAAAGGATTTTCACCCTAGGCAGTGGGATCAACATTACTGAAGGGCTAGGATTGTATGCCCCCTTCAGCATATTAAATGTGTTTAGGTGTGCTGCTGTACTTAAGAGCCCTTTTGAGCCGCCTCCAGTATCCACAAGTAACAACACGGTGCTACGTTGCTATCCTGCTCCCAGTACCCCAGTCCACGGAGGTGCCCCTATACTGCTCACTAACAATTCAAGATCTAGACAGCTCGAAGTGGCCTGACAGTACCGGTACGCAGCTTTTTGTGTAAAACTGCATAAACCCTTAATGTAAATTGTGTTATTGACCGACTTCCACGTCGGCTACTGAGTAGGCAAAGTGCACACTGGTCCCTGTTCCCTCCTGGACCCGTGTTGCCTGCCGCCAGGCCATAGGCTAGCTATGACCTGCACGTACCTGCAGTCCCCTGCAGTATGTCTCCGATCTTTCTATACATCGCTCTATTGCGTATAATGGCTATCTTCTCCTATCGATTCTCTGCCGTTGTAAAACACTTAGAATGGACGGTTATGCACTCTATCTGTTAGCCGCTACACGAAGACAACCGCTGCGTACCGCCCTCAGGTGAACAGTTACCCTCTGACTAGCTCTAAGGCCCGAGTCCGAGCCACTGGACACCGTGGATTGCCTCTAAACGGAATCCGTCTCCACCGCTGCTCCGCCTACTGCTTCTACCAAGATTCCCTTGCACTCTGCTGCTGCGTCCACACTATCGGAGCACCGCAAGAGCACTTGCTTGTCACCGTAATCGATGATGTGAGTTGAGCTGCCTCACTGAGATAATACATAGCGTTGAGTGATCCTAAAGATCGCTGTGCTTGCAACTACACGCCTGCACAACAGAAGGTAACGCTCGTTACCGACCCCAGCCATCTACCGGCCAGGTTCACCATTAGCAACCCATTGGATCCTTTTGGATCACCGTTTGCGACAAACACCCCCTCACCCCTCCCCCCCACCCGCCCTCCCTGTAATCCCCCTCCATCCACCACTCCGAACTTTGGATCTCGTAGTGAGTGAGACTGCGTGACACGGAGAGATGTAGCTACTAAATGTATTTACACTATATGAATTGATAACTAGCATGTCGCATGAGCGAGCATGTTATACTAGCCGGTGGCAGTACAGTCGTACTGCACGGCGGTGCACGGTATTACAGGGACACGTGCACAGTGCAGAGCCAGTCAGTGAGTACACACTGGCTTCTCTGAGCAACTTAGTAGCCGGTATATAATCCGGTTTACAACACGAACAACGACAAGACTCAAGACCTCAAGACCCCGGATCATCGACCATCATGCAAATCAACAAGATCTTCAGTGGCTCCTTTGATTACCCCTGGCGTACCCACCAGGTGCAACTCCTCCTCGGCCTCAGGTCCAACTGGGACTGTGTAACGGATTAGAATCGTTACACCATAGCGACATTCTGCACAGGAGTTCATATGATGTCCGAGTACTCATTCTCTAGTACATATACCGAGCCATACCGTTACAGACTGCCTCGCCATCGCCCAGGACTGCGTTGCCCCCGCTCCCCTCCAAGGGGAACCTGCAACAGCAGATGGTAACCCAGCTGAAGAGAGTTCTTACCAGAATGCTGGGCATGCTGATCCGAATATTGCAAATCGTCTTACTCTCAACAGGATCACCATCTGGAAGAACAAACTCGCATTCAAGATGATCCTTGACACCCTGTCTGAGCCTATCCAACAGGCTGTCATGGCCCAAACTGACATGGCCACCAAAGCTTTCAGGTACCTGGCATCTGCTTATGCTGAGAGTGCTGGTAACCTGGAGATGGAATCCGTCAAAGCTCTCTTTGACCTCAAAATGACATCCACTGAATCCCTGCAGATTACATTACATTACATTACATTACATTACATTACATTACATTACATTACATTACATTACATTACATTACATTACATTACATTACATTACATTACATTACATTACATTACATTACATTACATTACATTACATTACATTACATTACATTACATTACATTACATGTTAAAGTCTACGTATCTCTCCAGAGCTGCTGACCTATAATCCCCGTAAGATTACATTACATTACATGTTAAAGTCTATGTATCTCTCCAGAGCTGCTGACCTATACTCCCAAGTTCCCCAGGTCCAAGGAGTGTCCACCACGTCCATGCCCACATACTTGAACATTATTGTGCAATGACTCAGCCCTAGACCAGAGAATGATGGATTCCGTAACTCTTTCCACTCTGCTGTTATCCCTGATTTGGTTACCCTTCAGCTCAAGATCACAACTACAACCTGGTGATGAAAATCCCCACCAACTTATGTCCTGAAGAAGCTGAACTGGCTGCTGCAGCCTATAGAGGTAACTCTGGAAGGAGGGACTGACCTCCACGCCTACTAAACAAGACCATGACCTGCTGGAACTGTGGAGGACATGGTCACAGCTCAAGGGAATGCCCCATGCTCTGACACCGAGCTGGCCCACAGACCACTTGACTCTGATGCTGCTGACAATGGATCCAAGTCACCACCCAAGGGCAGAGTCAGTGATGACAAGGGATCTGGCAGCAAGTCCAAGTCTCCACAACGCCACAGGAGAGACTACAAGAGCACCCGCCTCAAGAGAGACTACAGCAGAGGACGCCATGCACATGTAGCCGATGGTGACTGCTCCACCACTGAAAGTGACAGTGAGGAAGATGAACACAACTTCCTAGCCCTAGCAGTGAAGGAGGACAATCAGCCAGCGAGATTTGCTGATTCACCCAAAGGCAAGTCTGAATCCTTTTCTCTGCCACCTGCCCTTTGGATGACAATTCCTTCTTTGGAACTGTGAACCCTGACAATGACTGTCCTATAGAAGATGAAATGCCAGCCCTTGCCTCAGACTCAGATGACAGTGATGATGACAATGCTGCTTTCGAGTCAGCTCTGTAGAAAAGATGGATCCTGGACACTGCAGCCCATTTTCATGTCACAAGTAACCCCTCCAACTTGCATGATGTCTAGGATCTTCCCCAGCCCGTTAGGCTACAGCTGGTAGACCAGGTGTAACGGTATGGCTCGGTATATGTACTAGAGAATGAATAATCGGACATCGTATGAACTCCTTTTGCAGAATATCGCTATGGTGTAACGATTAGAATCCGTAACTCTGATTTCGGAGGTGGTAAATACATCAGCGACGCGAGTTTGAATCGCTATTGAAGCGGTTTCGTCGGTGCCCATGTTCTGGGACCGCGAGCTAAGTGATATTTCCCAAAGCCAACGGGTCCTCCAGACCCGGTACCAGGGCTCCGCTGTACGCGACTAGGAGCTGAATCTGTCCGAAAACGTACATCGCCATCACGTAAGACATGATACACCAAACGATTACTACCACTTCAAGAGTCCGTGCCGGACTCCTAGAGGAGGGAACAGTGTAACGGTATGGCTCGGTATATGTACTAGATAATGAGTACTCGGACATCATATGAACTCCTTTGTCGGATGTCGCTATGGTGTAACGATTCTAATCCGTTACACCAGGCTGCTCCACCTATCATCTGCCATCAGATGGGTAAGGCCCATCTCAGGGGCCATGGCAAGTCACTAATTATCCTGAATGATGCGTTTTAGAGGCACCACAGGAGTCCACCCCAGAGTCTACAAACAATGACAGTGACTTCGAAGGAGTACCATATCTGGTAACTGAGGATGTCTACACCCAGATAATGTCAGACCGTGGCAAGGAATTTGGGCCACCACCACATGCCCAGCAGGTTGGTGACCCACCAGACACTATCATCATTCCCCCATATGTTTAGCAAAGCCCCATTATTCCTTTTGATGAGCTTGGCAACCTGACTCTGGCACAGGCCAGGAGAGAGATGGAACTCCTAAGTGACCAAGCCAGGACCTGCTATGAAGATTATGATGGACCACCAGATGGAGCTGGACCACTCAAACCATCCGACTTGGATCCAGCCATCACTTTCGAACACTGGATCCTCCATAACAGCTCACCTGACATTGAAACCCCACTGGGGGTGATCAACACAAATTACATTACATGTTAAAGTCTACTTGACACCGCGAGGGTGTATGAGACTCTGTGCTTTAAACAAAAAGAAAAAGCACCCACAAAGCAAAAAAACCCATTACATCAGGGGTGTGTCGAGGACAAACAAACCAAACTCCCAACCACCGTTTTGGTGGCGTAGGTTTTAAACCCCTTAGAGCCGGACCCAGATCTCAACCACTTACAGTGGCGGAGGTAAGAAGCTAACAACTGAGAAGTCACAAGAAGAAAAAAAGGGATGATAAATTACGGTGCCACTAAGCAGTCCAGGGCTTCCTGTCTTGCTCTTCTACAAGTAGAAAGATAGTCGGCTAGGTTGCTCCAAAAAGACTTAGTGCCATTTCCATTCATAAAGGTTCTGAATGTGGAATCGCAGAATTCCACATTCCATACGGTTAAGTCGGTATCCTCCTGGACATGCCTATAAATATCTGTAAACAGCTTCTGGTAGCGGAGGCGAATATCATTATAAAAAGGGCACTCAAATATATGCATTTCATCCTCAGGTTTTTGGAACCCACACATTTGACAGTGTCTCATTGAGCGAGGGATGTGTGCTCTATCCACCACCCTCATTCTTTCTGTGTTCAGCCAATGGGAACCCATTCTAAACTGTGCTATGGAACGAATCTGATCCTGCTTATGTAAGGCGGATGTAAAGGGAATCAAGCCATTCTCATCATTACTGTTGGCTGCGAACCATTTTTGGTATCGGAGGCGTTTAAAGCCAACCCTTCTCTCATCAGGGATGTCTCTAACTGCATTGGTGTCACTTGGGTACTTAAACCTCCATGACTCAAAAACTTCAGACATAATACCTTCGACATCGACAGCCTCCAAAATGTTGATGTTTTTACTGGATCCTAGCTTGTGGAGAGCACAACGCAAGTCATGAACCCAGCCAGTGTTGGAGTCAAAAGATTCCTCAAGAGCCATTCTAATGAGATCCTCAGGTTCTTTATGAATGGTCTTGTTCCAGAAGCGCAAAGCTTGTTTAAGCCAAGCAAAACACAACGGGGTTCTACCCAGCTCTTCCATGATAATATTAGATGTAGTAGATTGGCAAACACCCAACATTTGTTTAAGTATACCTCTATGCCATTTCTCACAAGCATGGTCATTTGAGATAAGCGTGTTGTTCAGAATAGAAGGAGCCCACACCTCACAGCCAAAATTCAGGATAGGTTGTACAAGAGAATCAAACAGGTGGGTGAGAATATCAATATTGTATATCTCCATAGTATGGCATCGCCTACGGAGCATGTGGTGTGCCTTTTGGGCCTTAGTGAGCATCCTAGAAAAAGCAGCTTTTGCACGATTGCTTGAGTCACCATCCACAAAGAGGGATCCCAAGTAGATAAAAGATAACTTTGTAGAAAGTTGTGCTCCATCATAGACAAATTTGTAATCAGGATCCATGCGGGCCTCATCACAGAATTGCTTGTTGAAAACGACAATCTCAGTTTTCTTTATATTCACAGCCATCTTAGTAGCCTCGCAGAAATCTCTCAGGCAGTCAAGCATCGCTTGCATATCTGCCGGGGATTCTGCCATTATAGCTAGGTCATCAGCATAAAGTAACAGTTGCAGAATCTTTCCCCTAAGCTCAGCCTCTACATTTGGGAGCTTGGATTGGAGGAACGATTCAATTCTATCAATGAACAGACCGAATAGGAGTGGGGATAGGGGGTCTCCTTGTTTAACTCCTATAAGGGATGGAAAGGAGGATCCAATTTCCCCATGTAAGCGAACTTGGAAAACAACATGATTATACATGGACTTCAGAATACTGAGATAGGGGTCCTTGACTCCTAGCCTTGCTAAGCAATCCCATAGCAAGTCTCTGTTGACCCAATCATAAGCCTTCTTGAAATCAACAAAAGCCACAAAGAGTGGTTTTTTCTTTTCTCTATATTTATCTACAATATGGTTAAGAATGAATGATGCATCTGCAGTCCCCCTACCACTTCTAAATCCATATTGGCCAGCGGCTCTAAGGTTGAATTCTTCTGACCAATCATCTAGTCTACGTAGCATGCAAAGGGAGAAGATCTTTCCTATGGAGTTGCTCACCGCAAGACCTCGATAGTTGTCCTTGTCATACACACTGCCTTTGGATTTGGGTACGGGTACCAAGGCAGCTGCAGCCCATTGGCTAGGGTAAGAAGTCTTCCAGATGAGATTAAACAGGTTAGTCATAGCTTGTACAAATCGGGAGTTGGCCTCATGGGAAGCAAATCTGTACCATTCTGCAGGGATACCATCTACCCCGGGGGAGGAGTTTTTCCGTAGGGATTGGAGAACAGAAAACACCTCCTGGGTGGTAAAGTCTTGACATAACCATGTTGGTGCGGCCTCTATCTGAGGTCCATCAGCTTGAGGGACAAAGTCCCTAGCATCCAGACTTGGATCAATACCTACTTGCACATCAAAGAGGTCTGCAAAATAATCAGTCCAATCATGAATTGTGATGTCTGCCGTAGTGGCCTTGTTAGGCTCACGCACGTCTTTCCAAAAACTTTTCGGATTATGCCGAAGATTCGTATGAAGGTTCTCCATGCGTGTTTCTAGCCACTTCCTCTTCTTTCTTCTGAGAATCCTCTTGTACTCCTTGTGCATAGAACCAGCCAAGTCAGAGCTAGAGCCATGTTGATGTTCTGCTTGGCTTGCTGCCTGTCTAGCACGATTGCATTCATCATCATACCATGCGTTCACGGGCCCGTGCTTACGCTTAGCTACAGGTTTGTGACATGGTGTGCATTTGCTTATGGCTAGTTCAATAGCACTAGCAATCCCCTTCTCTGAATCTTCCATAGATGAGCTATGGAGTGCATTGTCAAGTAATCGGTTAACGTCTGGGTCACGCTTAATTGTGTGTGCATACATCTGGACATAGTTGTCTTTCCATTTCAGTTTGGGCGAAGGTTTACCACCAGCAGGTGTACTAATAGTACCTTGAGAAGGCCTAAGGGCAGCATCTGGTATGTGGAGTGTGATAGGCATGTGGTCAAACTTTCCACCCCCGGGCTTGAGAGGGCAGTCATGCTTGGGAGCCACACTAAACTTGACTCCTGGGGTGTTGAGAAGACTAGGGGCGGCTAGCGCATAATCAATGACAGATTTCTTGTCCATGCCATCTGCAAAGAAGGTATGTGCACCTTGCATATCACCTTCTGTTCTACCGTTAAGGATGATAAGACCAGTTACTACACATAGCTGAAGTAGGGCCCCCCCCAATCGATTGGGGGGAGCTGTGTCCATGCTACACCTCGGTTGAATGGTTTGGTTGGGGGCTGTACTATTGGTTTGGGATACTGGTTCATCTCCTAACTCGGTATCATCATTGTCCACACCAAGACCAACCCGAGCGTTGAAGTCACCCATCACCACAACGTTGCCTTTTTCCTGGAAGTTCCCAATGATTTTACCTAGAGTGAGGAAGTGGTCCTCTATACTAATGCAGTCGTCACCATGTTTGTAGTATGAGCTGTTAGCATGTGGGATATAGCACACACCAATGTGTGTTCCATGTATGCGAATCCATGCCATGCCTAATTCAGGTGCCTCATGGACTAAAGTAGCATTTAGGCAAGTGCGGACATAGATAGCGACCCCCCCATCCTTGCTCAACTTGGGGCGAGGGGCACAAGAAAGGCATTTGAAACCTGGAATGTGGGGGGTGTCTAGCTGGCCACGCACCCCTGTGTGCGAAAACAATAAAATGTTATGTTTTCTCACCACTTTCATTGCTGCACCGCAGCTGCTTAGAACACTGAGTTGTCCTCTGATGTTCCATGCAAGGCACCTTAGTCCACTTCATGCATCAGTCGATGAGACACCTGAGGGGGGGGCCTTGTCCCGCACCTTCAGGAGTCCTCTATTGAACGAAACCCACTTAGAGGGGTCCCTCTTAGCTTCCAGAAACGCTGGAAGGTGTTCCTTGTGCAGCTTCAGCTCCTCAGGAGACAAGAAATCCAGAGCTGCTATTCCGCTATCCTTGAGAAACCTTCGGTTCCTCACAATGGAGGAAGCATCGAAGATGGAGGATACTGTGATTAGGGCAAGGCAATGCAAATTACTGTGATTAGGGCAAGGCAATGCAAACCAGGTCCACTTCCTCAACAACTCTGGAGCAACCTTAACCAGGTTTGGCCTCACCCTCAAATCCCTCAACTTGTCGCCTGGTTCTCCAGCCTTCACCATCAAGATCAGACCTGCCCTGTCCATAATCATGCATGACTTCACCACTCAGTTTCCCACCCTACTAGCATCTAAAAACTTTTCAAGGTTTTTTTAGCTGCGAAATTTTGCATTTAATGCAAAATTTATGCGTAAAAACCATCGCATTCGGAATTGGCCCTGCTATGAAACCCATAGTTTCTAGACTCGGCCCTGTGGGCTGGATTTGGCCTGAAGCTGATCTGGCCTGGTTGACCTGGCTTTGCACGGCCAGTGGCCAGTTGTCACTGCCTTGAACTGTAACCGCTCCACAATTGACGGGCCCACCGGCCTGGAACTTCAAACCCTGCCCAACCCCCCCAATTACAACCCTGCCGACCCTGCCCCCCTGGGACCGTGCCCCCCTGCTGCCCCCGACCCTGCCCCGCCCTGCCCTGAACCAACTAGCAGCCTGTTTCCATAAGACCAGGTTACGGTTATGGATAACCCCGCAAACTGTAGAACGGCAGTACTCGTAACCCGTGTTCTAGCCAGCTTCCTGTCGCGTAACCCCGCTGTACAATTTAGTGTTTCCGATTGTCCCTGAAATCTGGGTTCTGGGAAGATCTGGGTTATGTGATCGTTAAATCAGTTGTTCGACAGCGTGGAAGCGTTGGATTATTTACTCGCCGGCTTGCCTTTCTTGTCTTCAAACGTCTCGCAATGGACGAGTTCATGTTCTGGCTCCAAGTCGTGGGCCCCGTCCTGTTCCATTTCGTTACCATATCCCAGGAGCTTCTGCTTTCCGAAAATAGGAAGAGACGCCATTATGAGCTGGAAACGCAGCGAGATGTGTACCAGGTGCGTTGCTCGTTACTGATAAATAGCATTTGCGCACGAATCTGAATTTGCCCCTGATCTCATGCTTTCCAGATACTTCTGACGCTTCTGGGCCCAAGGGGCTACGCGAGGAGGGATGGAGTTGATTGGGGAATTGAAGGGGTCGCGCGGGACTGCGCGATCTATAAGATTGCAGCGCTCGCGCTCAACAACTCCACATGATGGCCGCAAGTGACCGCTGCGGATTTAATTGCCAGCATGGAACCATGGCTGATCGGGGTTACGCTGAACCGTGTGTGTGTGGGGGGGGACGGTTCAGGGTAACCCCGATCCGCACCGGCACGTCATAAAAATTTGCCGGGAAATGGTGTACAAGTCGGTCGAGCGAAGTACAAGTTTTCGAGTGTTTCCGATTGCCGAGGACGGTTATGCTCCATAACCCGGTCTAAGGGTGGATTCCCATTGGACTGGATGGGTAAAGTCGGTTGTAGTACTGGATGGGTCGGTATTTGTCGGTTGGGCCCTTTGGATGGGTCGTTGAGCTCTTTGGATGGTTCGTGCATCCGTACACGGCCACCCATCCAAAACGCACTCCCATTGCAAGCGACTGGATGGGTGCAGCAATACACGCATGTACCACCGGGAACCTTCGCAGGTACTTTCAATCAATAGTCGCAAGAAAAGACGGATCGATCGTTGACAGTTCAATTTCTTGCGCTGATCCATCCTAGATCCATCTATTCCTCTTCTCAAGACCGCACTCCGCGACCTGAAGTCATACCTCGCGGCGTCCATTTCTTTCTTTCAATCTTTCCACGCGATGAGCATGTCAGCCATGGAGCTATTCCGGCTCCTTTTCTTCATAATTATTCCTGCTGTAAACCGTTCTCGATCGGGCGCCATAGCTTGCGCAGGCGCTGCTTGTTCTACGGTAGCCTCTCTTCCGGGGAATGAGCATGAACGTCTAGCCACTACCGTGGTTATGATGCTCAAGAGGCGGAAGGGTGATGGAGCGCCGCTTAGGTCTAGACCAGACGAGGAAGCGGGAAATTGAGTTTGCGGAACAGTGTCCACAGCTGCAGTCTTGTATTGAGCGAGTTCGGCGTCCAATTTGGCATCGGTGGCATAATCCCAGCCTTCCGTCGCCATGTTGCAGAGCGATGAAAGACGAAAAAGAGAAGTAGAATGAAGAAGGGGCGTCGAATGGAGAAGAAATTGTTAGAATGTCCCAGATTCTGTCTTGCTCGAAGATGATCTGTGATCCAAAAGTTCGGAAACTCCTGGCTAATGAAACTAGCAGGTCGGTTGAAGAAAGCAATACGCGTCAGTTGCGCGACCGTCGCCGGATCAATGCCGGACTGTGCCGGAAGGAGCCGGATATTTTGCGACCCATCCAGAGCCATCCAACCCGCCCACACCTCGGTCGAGGGCCTGGATGGATTTTGGCTTTTGGATGGGTCGTCTGGATGGGTAGTTCGTCAGTACATCCGTACAAATACGAACCATCCAAAACCCCTATGGGAAGGTAAACACTGGATGGGTCGTCGGTTATCCGTACTTAACGACCCATCCAGACCCATCCTGCCCCAATGGGAATCCACCCTAACCCTCAATTGGAAACAGGCTGTAGGTCTCCCGTATAACACACACTGTAGTCACCGGCGGCAACGAACTACTAGGCACCCGTGCCTAGTGGGCACGACTAGCTAGGCAATACGGCTAGGCACCTGTCGCTAGCCACAGGTGCCTACAGCTTGTTTCCAGTTAAGGGTCCGGTTAAGCGGCGGTTAAATTCGTTATTTTCGGCGCTAACCGGTGTTTGGTCGGAAACACAAAAAGTTGAGGTCCGGTTATAATAAAGACCAACCGTCCCGGTTAGTGCAACGGCGCACCCCCCCCCCGCCGTTAAAGAAAGTTAAGGGGCGGTTAAATTCGGTTGTTGAATTAGATCTGGTGACGTCACGAAGTTGGCGCGCGCCTCTTAAAAATCACGCTGCTTTGGAGTCCCGCATCCTTTCTTCCTTTCTCGGACACTCATCATCGATAGCACAGTTTCACCAAAATGGATTCGCAGCAGCAGGGCACCGTCCCTACCACGCAATTATGGACTGATCAGCATGAGGCAACCATCAGCGGCAAGAAGCGGAATAAACGCTGAAATCAGCGTTTGAATCGCGAGGAAGTGCTGCAGAGCGCATTTGCCACGTTGACCCATTTTGAACTGACCTGGTCAGATGCAAAAGGCTGCGTAAGAGGGCGTTTACACGAGCAGGTTATCTCGGCCAGTTACGGTTAAGATGTACAGTTAACTAACTACGAAGCGTTTACACGACACTTTTTGCGTCAGTTATCTCGCCCAGTTAACCATTTTCGCGATAACCATAACCCCCCCCCCCCCCCCCTAGTTAGAGGTCGGTCAGACGAGACAGGTTTGGGTCTGAGTTACGGGTTAGTTGGGCGTTTCTGTCGTACATCCAAACCTTTTTTCGTTCACACAGGACAAAGTTGACGCGGTTTGGTCAAATTCGGTAACCCAAATGCTAACCTAACCCAAAACCCAAACGTCCCCCCCCCCCCCCCCCAAGTTTGGGCGATGGTTATGGTTATGCCGCACACGTGTTGTTCGTTGTTTCTGTTGCGATAAATTTTGCCGCATTTCCTTTCAGTCAGTCCTCTTAAAACGTCTTGATAGGGTCGCAACAGAGCCCACAGCGGAACAAGGAGGAAGCATCAGCCTGCTCACAGCTGCATTTGCGCATGCAGCCGCCCCAGGTAAGGATGCGTTGAATTCGGCGAGTGCGAGCATGCTCCAAAGGAGCAAAAATTGATAATCGATGCGTCTTCCCATGATCACTCCGACTTCAAACTTTTCCCACTAGCAAGAAGCTCAGGAATGCCGTCTGAACGAAATTCGCGTGTTTGGGCGGGTTTGGGTTAACCTCGGGTAACCTCGTCTAACCCCCTCTGACGTGGCAGGTTAACCTCAAACCAAACCCAAACCCAAACCTGTCTCGTCTGTATGACCTCTTACGGGTTAAAGGTTAAGGTTAGTGGTGTAACAGCTCAGGATGCTCCTTAGCAGCTTGAGGGGTTAGGCTAGGGAACGTGATGCGTGATGTGAGTTTACGTGTATGTTGATATGAGTGAACTAGCAGAACAAGTAGATGGTTACCTAAGTAGGGGATGTCGAGTAGCTTGGAAAGAACGTCTTCGTGGTAGGAGTATAAGGGTTCGTTCCGAGTAGCTCGTGTCTATGTGCGCAACGTGTGCGTTGTGAGAGATGAGGCAGTACATGGGTATGGTACTGTATCATGTGCGTTCGTCACGTGGCTTACGAGTTAGGTGTACCCGTATGCCTTGCTGGACGGCCAGAGTACCCGTGAAGGGTTCTGTACCGTTACACTCCCCCCCCTCCAGAAGAGATGCGGACTCCGCATCTGATCGTAATAAAGGTGGGATGTGAATACCAGTCGTTGTCGTATGTGCCGCGCTCAAAATATACTTGATGAAACAAGTTGGTTTCGGAGAGAACCATTTAACATCCCTTTTGAGCACTCCGAGAAAGATAGCTTTATAATAAAGCAATCTGACCGCCGTGTCGTATGCGTTGAGTGCGATGGGTGGGTGATGGGCCCGTTTTTTTTGACGTACGTAGGGACATAACGGGCGTAACACGTGATTTCCATGCATCGACGACGTGAGGGGCACTTTTCTTGACCGCCTTGGCGAGTTCCCAAGTGTCTTGCTCAATTCCGAAGTTTTGCCATCGGACCAAGTATTAAAGACGTCGTTTGCTGGATGTGCCGATGACACGCGACTTTTCGCGTATGATGCATTGGATATTCCAAATCGGAGCGCCGTCGGAGTCGAACTCGAGCGGTTGTCCAATCATGGACAACGCCATCGGAGCGCCAATGCTTGATCAAACCCACGTGAAACACGGGGTGGATGCGCATCATCTTAGGCAAGGCTAAGCGGCACGCCGTGACTTGCCGGACGACTCCCGTCCTGCCCGTGACTTTGACGGACGACTCCCCGTCTGCTCGTCGCTGTGGACCAATGCATTAGTAATCGTATAAGGACCAACAAAACGAGGTGTAAATTTTGGTTTACCCGTTGCTTTGAACTTCATATTGCGGGTGGACAAGAGAACTTTATCACCAAGGTTGTAGAAAACCTCCGTTCGTCGTTTATCGTAATGGGCTTTCTGCCGATCCTGAGCGGCTTGCATGCATGCCTTGCATTGATCTTGGCGTTCAATGTGTCTATGGCGGTCAATTTGTCTATGATGGAGCACAACTTTCTACAAAGTTATCTTTTATCTACTTGGGATCCCTCTTTGTGGATGGTGACTCAAGCAATCGTGCAAAAGCTGCTTTTTCTAGGATGCTCACTAAGGCCCAAAAGGCACACCACATGCTCCGTAGGCGATGCCATACTATGGAGATATACAATATTGATATTCTCACCCACCTGTTTGATTCTCTTGTACAACCTATCCTGAATTTTGGCTGTGAGGTGTGGGCTCCTTCTATTCTGAACAACACACTTATCTCAAATGACCATGCTTGTGAGAAATGGCATAGAGGTATACTTAAACAAATGTTGGGTGTTTGCCAATCTACTACATCTAATATTATCATGGAAGAGCTGGGTAGAACCCCGTTGTGTTTTGCTTGGCTTAAACAAGCTTTGCGCTTCTGGAACAAGACCATACATAAAGAACCTGAGGATCTCATTAGAATGGCTCTTGAGGAATCTTTTGACTCCAACACTGGCTGGGTTCATGACTTGCGTTGTGCTCTCCACAAGCTAGGATCCAGTAAAAACATCAACATTTTGGAGGCTGTCGATGTCGAAGGTATTATGTCTGAAGTTTTTGAGTCATGGAGGTTTAAGTACCCAAGTGACACCAATGCAGTTAGAGACATCCCTGATGAGAGAAGGGTTGGCTTTAAACGCCTCCGATACCAAAAATGGTTCGCAGCCAACAGCAATGATGAGAATGGCTTGATTCCCTTTACATCCGCCTTACATAAGCAGGATCAGATTCGTTCTATAGCACAGTTTAGAATGGGTTCCCATTGGCTGAACACAGAAAGAATGAGGGTGGTGGATAGAGCACACATCCCTCGCTCAATGAGACACTGTCAAATGTGTGGGTTCCAAAAACCTGAGGATGAAATGCATATGTTTGAGTGCCCTTTTTATAATGATATTCGCCTCCGCTACCAGAAGCTGTTTACAGATATTTATAGGCATGTCCATGAGGATACCAACTTAACCGTATGGAATGTGGAATTCTGCGATTCCACATTCAGAACCTTTATGAATGGAAATGGCACTAAGTCTTTTTGGAGCAACCTAGCCGACTATCTTTCTACTTGTAGAAGAGCAAGACAGGAAGCCCTGGACTGCTTAGTGGCACCGTAATTTATCATCCCTTTTTTTCTTCTTCTTGTGACTTCTCATTTGTTAGCTTCTTACCTCCGCCACTGTAAGTGGTTGAGATCTGGGTCCGGCTCTAAGGGGTTTAATACCTACGCCACCAAAACGGTGGTTGGGAGTTTGGTTTGTTTGTCCTCGACACACCCCTGATGTAATGGGGTTTTTTGCTTTGTGGGTGCTTTTTCTTTTTGTTTAAAGCACAGAGTCTCATACACCCTCGCGGTGTCAAGTAGACTTTAACATGTAATGTAATGTAATGTAATGTAATGTGATCAGCCCACCAATCATTGGCAGCCGGACATTTCGATTCGACTTCCGCCTTGAGCGGCGTCGTAGCTGAGGGAGGGAGGGAGGGAGGGAGGGAGGGAGGGAGGGAGGGAGGGATGTTTGGATGTTTGGATGTATGTATGTATGTATGTATGTATGTACGTATGTATGTATGAATGTATGGATGTATGGATGTATGGATGGATGGATGGATGTATGGATGGATGGAGGGAGGGAGGGACGAAGGGAGGGAGGGAGGGAGGGAGGGAGGGAGGGGGGGAGGGAGGGAGGGAGGGAGGGAGGGAGGAAGGGAGGGAGGGAGGGAGGGAGGGAGGGAGGGAGGGAGGGAGGGAGGTAGGGAGGTAGGGAGGTAGGGAGGTAGGGAGGTAGGGAGGAGGGACCTGTAGGTCTATTTCTGTTGCGCCTTATATTGTTACGCCTGCGCGTGAACGAGTTTGGCCTCGTCGCCTTAGTTTGCTCCTGCCCCTAAGGCAATTCGGGTATGCAATAGACGAACCCCTGCTGCGCCTTCAAGTACGAAATAAGTTGAGTACGAAATAAGAGGGAACACGAATGCGAGGAACAAGAGCTGCGGGAGCTTGAATGGAATGGAAAGAACGCTTTAGGAAGCGGCTTTTGAAAGATGATCGATTTAGGTCAGAATCAAGTCGTGATCGTGGCCACGGCAGTACCTGAGGACTGTACTCCATGGCTTGGTCCTAAAACCAAGTCCGAACCACCATTTCCCGCCTTGTTCGAATCGAATTCGAAGCCCCCCATCTGTCGAAGGGCGACAGATGAGAAGGTAAGAAGCATTCGCTTGCATGACGCATCCTCTTGCGAGGCACTTGGAGACATGTCTTGAACAAGTGGTGTATCAATCACTGCTTGCCGCTCTTGTAATCGACTTGTTTCAAGCCACAAGAGCTTTCAAGAGGTTTAGCTTATTTAAGAGGGGGAAACAAGAGGCGCAAAACTTACCGACGAGGGTCGTAGCCAAGGTACGCCCGAAAGGGGGTGTTCTGAATGGACTAATGGTATGAATTGTTGATCGCAAACTCCACCAATGCCAAAGATTTATCCCAATCGTCATGGTATGGCCCCACGTAGTGGCGAATCATGTCCTCGATGACTCGGTTCATGCGTTCTGTCTGACCATCAGTTTGTGGATGGAACGCTGTCGAAAACGCTTGTCGCGTGCCCATCAAACGAAGGAGAGCCACGCCGAAATGACATGTGAATCGCGCGTCGCGATCACTGAGGAGTTTCTTCGGGATACCTGCTGACACCATGATATCGGATGACACGATTGACTGGAGGTATAGGGAAGCGAATTCCTCTGCGTTAATCGTCGTATGACAAGGTTCGACATGAACCATTTTGGACAGCTTGTCGACGAACACAGCGATGGCATCATGGCCCGACGATGTTGGCGGAAGCGCCGTAATAAGGTCCGTGGAGGCGCACTCCCAGAATTTGTCTGGAATTTCCACGGGAACCATGGTACCGTTCGGCTTTGTGTTTCCGGGTTTGTTCGTTTGGCACTTATGGCACTGCTAGACGAAGGCAGTCACATCTGCCGGACTTTGGCCCAAGTAAAAGTGCGTGTGACCAGTTCCAACTATTTGGTGCGACCGCAATGGCCCATGTAAACCGGATCGTGAGCTTCGCGGATAATATCCAGGCGAAGTGCCGCGTCAAGTGGGACACATAAAAATTCGCGGCCGTACTTGTTGTCCTTGAACCAGTACCCGTGTTTGGAAAATGTATCACGGAGGCGCTTGCAGTCCGGCGTGAATTGTGGGTCCGTTTTGTTTCCAGCCAAAATTCGATCCGTGATGGAGAAAGAGGAGGGAGTCGACGCCAAGGGCATTGGGCGTTTGCGTCGTCGCGTGTCCTTGACCGGAACCGAAGGTGCGGGCAGGACCGTTGGAGGGCGGGGTAGGATATCAATGACTGTGGGACCGACCGCAACAGGGCGTTGCTTCTTCGATCGAGGACGGCATTCGCTGACCAAGAGAGAGAACACCAACAGCTGGTGGCGGGGGCGGAGAGGTTGGGGTTGTGACTGACCGGGTCAGCCATATCATTGCGACCAGCGCGATATTCACAGTATAGCTAAAGGGTGCAAGGTCCTCATGCCATCGACCCATGCGTCGCGAAAGGACCGCTTTGCTACGAAGTACGTGAGCGGATAGTGGTCGGTGACCAACGTCATGTGGGAACCGTCGAGGTAGCACCGCTATCAGTCAACGCGTGGACTATCGCTAGCATTTCTTATTTGTCGCCAATCCCATCCCAAGGACTATAAATTCGAACTGACCCATCGGGGTAGTGAACGCAGTCTTCGGCGCGTCCTCGTCCGATATGCGTATTTGGTAGTAACTAGACGTGATGTATGACGCGATGGTAAGGAGTCCCCATCGGCAAATTGTTGAAGACTTTGCGATATTTCCCAGTGTTTTTTTTGTGTGCGACCCGTCGCCAAATCGGCGACCCAATGGCGACCACCGTGCGACCCTCAGGTGTGCGAGTTTAAGGCGAAATCGGCCCTTGGTCGCCACAAATGCGACCGCGAGTAAGTGATTTGTGCCCTGGGTCGCCACCTTGGTCGCACCTGGGTCGCACAGGCCCAGCCCAGCCCAGCTAGCTAGCTAGCTCTAAGCGACTAAGCCAGCTCTGGTCAGAACGGAAAGAACTGAAAGTGACCCCTGAGGCCAACTGCCCTAGCCAGAAAGTACAGTAGTGCAGCCCGTGGAGTTACTCCCGCGTTCCAACTTCCACCAGGGGTGGGCACCGTTCCTGTCAAGCTTAGTTTGTTGATATGTTGATTATTGCGCAGGCGGTATCTACCAAGCGCAGTCGCGGCAATGACAAGTTTGTCGCTCGTCTTCAATCCAGTCGCAACTACTCCTTTGAAACCCGTTAGAAGGGCCATGCGAGTCTATTCGCACAACCCAACCCTCTCCCAACGTCCTAGCAAAGCACCGCCACCATCTCTTAACGTCGAATTCATGGGAGAAGTCGGACCTTGGGCGCGCCCCCCTCCCCCTCAACCCCTGCCTTAGGGAAATTGCTTGGACAGAGGTGCACCAACACAGGAGACAGGTGTGATGAGGGTGTATGTGTGTGAAGACCCCCCCCCCACACACACACACACACATACACACACACACCCCACCCCCACCCCAATGCTAACACCACAATTGATAGTATCACATTTTGCATGATGTGAAATGATCGAGTAGACCCTTTTCTTATGATGCGCAAGGAATGTGTATTGATGATAACTTAATAGTGAGTATGTTTCAGGTCGGCTGGAATGTTGGGACTAGGTTGTAGTACTAGACCCAGTGATTATTTTTCTGTACATTTAGAGGCTTGACAAAGTTGTTACAAACCAGTGTAACATATGTCATCCATGTGCAAAATGCATGTTTTCTAAGCCCCCCCCCCAAAAAAAATCCCGGGGGGCTACGCCCCCCGTACCCCCCTTAAAAAGTAGCGGCGCTTCGCGCCGAGCACTTTGCGCTCTACAGACGATGCTACCGCACCGTCCCAGAATGAGGCTTTGGTCGCCACTTGTGGCTACCAAAATGACCTCCAGATTTCTGAAAAAAAAGACACTGATATTTCCATAGGAGGGCGCGCAGATCGCTGGCCGAGATGAGCGTTGTATCGTCGTGGTCAAGGATGTTGTTGTGGATTCAATTGTCGAAATCCATGCTAGCCACTGGCGGACCAGGTAACGGTCCGTCGGACGGCAATAATTTTGTGAGCAATATCGCTCTTTCATCGGCTGTGACATTTGACGCCGGTAAGTCCGCTCGCGATGCGCGGACGTTGAACAAGACGTGGTTAGCGCCAGCCTTTAAAGCTTTGCTGCTTTGCGACCCGTAATGGCTGGGTCATCGGTTGACTTGCCCGTTAGCGCCATGGTGAAGAAGGAATGAGCCGTTTCGTCCCGCTGCCTGTTAATAGGGGTTAGACAGCAGCCGTACCGTTTGAGCGACATTGTCATGCGATCGTAGTCGAGGACGGCCCTTTTGTCGCGCATCCAGTCGGATCCGAGGATCAAATCTAATCCCCCAGGAAGTTTGTCGACGACTTGGACAAACGCTTTGCCAACATATCGTTGGATGTGGATAGGGAGCGTGGTCGTTCTCGAGCGTGCGAGCAGCACCTTGCAAACTGAGGACCTGCGACTTTGGCGATCCACCCAGATCGGCGGTGTGCGTAGGTTGTGTCGCACTACGTTCTCCACCTCCTCGGCCAGCGGGGGTGTTGCGACTACCGTTGGCCTCCCGTTTGGGGCTCTTGGCAGGGCGAGAGTTCATCTCCCCGCCGTCGTCGGTGGTCTTTAGGCCTTGCGAAGAGAAAGAATCAGTGTCAGACTCGGAGGGGGGGGGTGGTAAATTGGACGCGATTGAATGTTAAGTCCTTACCCGGGTAACTAGTATTCGCGGGCCTCTTGAACGGAGACTTCGACTTATGATTAACGGAACCTCCCCTCTGATGGCGATCGCGCTTGTCCGTCAAGGACTTGCCACGAGCAGCGACGACTTTTCTCGCCTCGTCCAATTGCAGATAGCGGAACAAGTCCTCCATCGTCTCGAATATCGTGCCTGACTCGCGCCCAGAGTGCGCTCCGGCGCGGAGATCGTCGGAGAGTCCTGTGCGAAAGAAGTTTAACTTCTCGCGATCGGTGAGATCAGGGACTTTGCGAAATTCCGACTTGATGGCTTGGTAATAATTCTGCACGGATCGAGTATTTTGGCGCAAGCCACTTTCGTGTAGTCAGGTGAGAGCGACGTGTGATTCCGATAATAGGTCGGGCATGAGGAGCGATTCTGCCCATGCCACGATTTTGATAATCCCGTCGTTAGCGCAAGTGAATCCGTCGCGTTCGTGTTCCCAAGGGTAGATGTGCAAACCGAGATCAGCAGCCTTGCGCCTTTCCATAAGGCAACCCGGCGCGCCCGTATCTGCCAATGTGACCAATTGCTTCGCGCCAGATCGGGCGTTGAAAAGCATATCGGGGCTGTCGCGGAGTTGACTTCGAATACCCGAATGGCTCGCGTAGTGAGCACGGGGAAAGCGTTCGGATTTTGTTGTGCGTGATTGCGACGGATGCACTTCGTTGACCGTCTGGCAGCGATTTGTTTCTCGCGAACTTTGGGATCCAATGCCTTCGACCACCAGTTTAAGTATCGACGGGTTTCAACCGGATCTGGGGATGCCCTCCTCAGGTGCGGGGCCAAAGTATTCTGCCTTGGTCGCGTCGTTGAGACCGTGATCAGCACCGTGCAAGCGAAGGACCTGCGACCCTGGCGATCTACTCTGCTTGCAGGGCTGCGCTCTGCTGCGTACGTCGTGGTCCTCTCTACCTTCTCGGCCTGTGATATTCCCCGAAGGGGCCAGCCAGAATGCGACTACTCGAGCGCATCAATGGGCTACTCGGGGCGTGCGTCCAACTTTTGGCTTTTTTGTCAGGACGAGAATCCGGTACTGTCGGTCTCGTCTTTAGATCGTAACGCCAGCAAAGCATAAATGGCTGTGTCGGAAGAAAGGTACCAAGTGTCTGCCGATCGCTGGGATCGAGTCGTTGACCTGTGTACGTGTAGCCCCCGCTCTGTTGCCCGTCGATGCTGCTGCGTATTGCGGGACATGTCCAGCTGCAGATAGTGGAATACGTCGACCACCGAATCGAACAATGCACCCATTTTCCGACCGTCAAATATATGGGTCGGAGGTCATCAATAAGTCCCGGCGAAATATTATATCGCTCGCGGACAGTGAGGTCTGGTACTTTGCGGGACTGGTGGGAATATGTCTGCAGCGACCCCGTGCCTCGTTGGACTGAAATGCCGTGTAGTCTGGGGAGAAGGACCCGACGTGTAATCGTATTGGCATCCGCAGGTTGTTCGACCTCATCAGCCTGTGTTGCATCCCTAACATAGGGCCGGCTGGCATGCGACTACTCGAGCGCATCAATGGGCTACTCGTTTGTATGAGCGCTATTACTTTAGCGCCCTTGATGGAGCACCGATCAGAATTTCTGTCGAGGTACTCCATGGATCAGCTATGAAAAAGAAAAGAATCAGAGGGGGCGCTCAATGCGCCAATAATTGTATCTCGACTGCACGGTTAGACCCCGTCGCAGCCGTAGAGCATTTTTTTTGTAACACCCGTCAAGTATTGCTCTGGTGCTTCGTCTCGCCTCGTCCGACTGCTCACAATGGAGAACGTTACCGGTTTCAACCACATGTCGGCCTTCTGATAGGGAAGACCACGGTATGAACGTGTCGCTCCGACCCGTGCCAAAGATTTTATATTTATCAGACACCGTAGGGCTCGGTTTATCGTGGAAGAGGGTTGGATGATTGCGGTAAAACAAGTGCAGTGAGATCGAGAATAGCTTTATCGATCCTTCGTGTATGTAGTCGGGTGGAAACAACGGCGTTCGGTACCACCGTCCACCAGTTGTGTTTCCGACGGGTTCCGACGGGTTCCCATCGAACTGGGGATGTGCTCCTTAGGATCGGGGCCGAAGTAGACTGCCTTCGTTACGTCGACTCGCACCTTGCAAGCTGAGGACCTGCGACCCTGGCGATCAACTCAGCTTGAAGGTCTGCGGTCGTTGTGATCCGCTACGTCGTCTACCCCCTCGGCCTGTGTTCTGTCTCCCGAAAGGGCCAGCCGGGGAACTACTACTGTTGGCCGAAAGCATGGGCAATTGTCGGATGAGAGTGCAACTCTCCGACCTCCTTCAGCTTGGGGCTCATTGTCGACTAGAGTGTAACTCTTCGACAGCGTGGATGGTTCATGCGCGGCGAAGAGAAAGAATCGAAGTCGGAGGGGGGGTAACATGATCTTCGATTATTCATCCCCCTTTCTCCTAACTGTCGCTTTGGTCCGTGAAGGAATTGCCGGTTGCGACGGCGGTCTGTCTCGCCTCGCCCTACTGCAGGTAGTGGAACCAATATTCCATCGTGCTAAACAACGTTCCCGTTTCTAACGGGCGTAAAAGCACGGAGAGCGTCGGACAAGCCCATGCGAAGAAATTCAGTCGCTTGAGGGTCGTCAGGTCGGGGACCTTGCGAAACTCCGGCTTGATTTAATGGAAGTAATCCTGCAGGGAGCGAGTATGCTGGCGCATGCCACTTTGTGTAGTCGGGTAAGAGCGACGAGCGTTTCCGAAACAATTTCCGAAATATCTCATAACGAAATATGTCGAACACGTGGGATGGTACACGTGGGGAGAATTCCGATGTATGTTGAGCGTTAATAGCGTCTCGACCCACGTCACGATACTATCCTACCTCAATCGTGATGCTCGAGGCCCACGATTCGTCCAAGAGGATGCGTAGAGGACCGCTAAATACAGATGAGAAATAGGGTATTATGCTAACCGGACGTCGAGGACAGCGTCTTACGCCATGATCCATCGTCGCGGCTCTTGCGCGTGTGCCCCTGTCCACCCTATTCTCGTCAAGGAGTCACACTCTGTGGAACGTCGGAGATCCGCTTTGCGAATTCCGAAACGTGTCGTCGGTCCTCTGTAGCGTGGGGAGGTGGTCGGTCAGGAGTATCCGTGCGTGGCGTGGTATTTAACCCCCCGCGGTTGGACTTGATCGTTATGGATGTTCGCCGCAGGTGATTGCATCAGCACAACAGTCGGTTCCTCTATCGTGTGATATGGCGTGCCATCGGGTCGCGAAATGCTGAGGAGCATTTGCGTGGAATTGCGCGGCTAGGGCGGGCCATAACCTGGCAAAATTGCGCGGCTATGGCGGGCCATGACCTGGCGCGGCTAGACCTGGCGCGGCTAGACCTGGCGCGGCTAGACCTGGCGCGGCTAGACCTGGCGCGGCTAGACCTGGCTGACCTGTCAAGTGGATGACACTGTCGCTCGGAATATGGCCAGGTCGTCGGACACGCGTCGGACACTTCTGAGTGCTGTGCCTGATTGGGCGACACGTGTAGCAACGTGTGCTGAGGTTGTCGGAAAAGGGCACGCGGCCCGCCGGCAGAGTCAATCGGGCTGTATGAGCCCGTCTCTTGTTGAGAAATCATTCTCATACGTCGGGGGCTCCTTGATCCTGTCGGCCGACGACATTTGAGCGACATTTGAGCAACGTTTGAGAGACATTTGAGCGACGACATGCCTCCCTTAAATTGGGAGGATGCGTGGGCTGCGTCGGCGGCGTCGGCGTCGGGCGTGGCGGTTGGCGCACCCGAGGATGCAACCAGACCGGCCAAGCTCGCGACCAGAGGTCGCAGCGTGCCGACGGAAACGGAAGGCCGCTCTCCGACGGAGGCAGAACCATCCCGCGTCGCCGTGAGCTCAGTGTCAAGCTTGGTGCCGGACGACGCAATTCTCTCGGGATTGCGACGTCGTAGGCGACACGCGACAGCGACAGCGACGTCGGAGGCTGCACAGCAGCGGCGTCGGAGGGGCAACGCCAGCGGCCAGCGCCAGCGTTCAGCGGCCAGCGTTCAGCGTCCAGCGGCCAGCGTTCAGCGGCCAGCGTTCAGGGGCCAGCGTTCGTTGCCAGCGCCAGCGGCCAGCGCCAGCGCCAGCGCCAGAGGTGGGATCGCGATCGGCGCACCCGAGGGTGACGCCAGACCCGTGAAGCCCGCAACCAGAGGTTGCAGCGTGCCCACTGAAACAGAGAGCCGCGCGTCGACAGAGGCGGACTCGTCCTGTGTCGAATTGAACTCCGTGGCGGGCGCAGTGTCTGCGTGGTGGTGGGCGCAGTGTCTGCGCCCGCAACCACTGACATCGTAGGCTGCTCCGCAGCGGCCGCGGCAGCGGCAGCATCAGCGGCGTCGGTACTTAGGTAAATTTTGTGGGAGGCCATTCTGCACAGGCAACAGCACAAGTCAGTAGGCTGGACAGGGATGAGTGGTGGGCTAGAGAGGGGGTAGTACTCGCAACTCTTAAGATGCCAAAATATCACCTGCCACAGGGACGAGTAAAATTTGCGAGCGTAACGAGCTGATAATGCCTCAAACGTAACTGTGAATGACGCGTTCGTCCAGAATACGATGAGGTATATTAGCACTGCGAAGGCACGGACCACAGGGCAAGCAAGGAAGTACACCGACGAATCGAAATGCGCGACAGGATGAGCAAGATAGCAGGTGGACAGCACGAATAATTAATGCAGCAAACCGTGAGAGCTGCAGGACAGGCTCGCGAAGCACCCTAATTAAAGCAAGTACAGCCGAGGTGGCCAATGGAGCCGATGCTGCACTATTGATCAATCCGCGAGGGAGATGCTCGGGAATATATCGTTAGAAGCTATGACCAAAAGGACAGGACGTGAACGCAAGAATCGAGAACGTAGGCCAGACAGGGGCAGGGCAGGCTATGATAAGATGCCCATGCAAGACAGGTCGCAGGCGGCCTAGTGCGTGTCGAGCCTAACAGGACCGTTCACTGCGAGAACCGAGCAGGCGCTACGTGTATTCGTAGCCACAGGTAAGAGCAGGAACAAAGAGCAGCAAATGCCAGAAAAGTTGACAGGATGTCCTGGCGGGTGCGATTTATTCGAAGGAAAATGCGTATGCGTGCGTATGTGTATGCGTGAGGTCCCTAAGGAACGAAACCAGCTCCGCTACCAGTGTAACAGCTCAGGATGCTCCTTAGCAGCTTGAGGGGTTAGGCTAGGGAACGTGATGCGTGATGTGAGTTTACGTGTATGTTGATATGAGTGAACTAGCAGAACAAGTAGATGGTTACCTAAGTAGGGGATGTCGAGTAGCTTGGAAAGAACGTCTTCGTGGTAGGAGTAGAAGGGTTCGTTCCGAGTAGCTCGTGTCTATGTGCGCAACGTGTGCGTTGTGAGAGATGAGGCAGTACATGGGTATGGTATTGTATCATGTGCGTTCGTCACGTGGCTTACGGGTTAGGTGTACCCGTATGCCTTGCTGGACGGCCAGAGTACCCGTGAAGGGTTCTGTACCGTTACAAGTGGTTCGTTAAGTTCGTTTGGCTTCCGAGCTGTGAGATATATCGGCTACGCTAGCTCCAGTTCAGTTCGTCAACTTCTGCAGATTCGAATTTTCCAGAGCAGCAAGCAAGAAGGCATTGGCCAAGCAGATGTTGATGATCAGCTGCCAGATCTCACCCAGCAATCTCGATCGACGGGTCGCTGCGGAGCCTCGAAGTCGCTTGCTTCACAGCACGGTTCGTGCTGGGGAGCAAGGCCCGAAAATAGCTCGTCTGTCACCCAAAATCCAAAAATCACGAGGCTATCCAGAAGTACACGACCAACCTGACTGAACGCAAACTGCGAGCGCAAATGCACGTGTAAACAGAAACTGGTTAAGTTTGCGTTCGTTGAGGGTTCGGGCATACGTGGCGCTAACTTTTTGGTTATCTCGCAAACTTAACTGGCCGAGATAACCGGCTCGTGTAAACGCCCTCTAACTGGTGGAATGTTTCCAACCAGTTCAGGGTCCGGTTAGAGGTCGGGTCTGAACCCTCCAAAACACAATCCTTAAGAGGTCGGTCAGACAAGACAGGTTTGGGTCTGAGTTACGGGTTAGTTGGGCGTTTCTGTCGTACATCCAAACCTTTTTTTGTTCACACGGTACAAAGTTGACGCGTTTTGGTCAAATTCGGTAACCCGAATGCTAACCAACCCCCAAACCCAAACGTCCCCCCACCCCCCCCACGTTTGGGTTTTGATTATGGTTATGTCGCACACGTGTTGTTCGTTGTTTCTGTTGCGATACATTTTGCCGCATTTCCTTCAGCCGCACTTGTTTTCGCAACCGTCCTCCCTTTCGCGCCATCTGCAATATTCACTGCGCTAGGAGGGGCCGCCACCTGCAGGTCTACGCCAGCATGAGGTGCAGCAGTAGCAGCGTGATACGCAGTATGCCGAGACGCAGTTTCCGCCTTCCTCACAGTATCGCCAGAGCCTGCTTAATTTGAGCGCTCCTGCTGCTGATCGGCGATTCAAACTTTTCAAACTTTTCAAACTTTTCCTACTGACAAGAAGCTCAGGAATGCCGTCTGAACGAAATTCGCGTGTTTGGGCCAGTTTGGGTTAACCTCGGGTAACCTCGTCTAACCCCCTCTGACGTGGCAGGTTAACCTCAAACCAAACCCAAACCCAAACCTGTCTCGCCTGTATGACCTCTAACCGGACCCCCAACTGGTTGGAAACAAGCTGCTAGTCGACTAGTCGCTCGCCACCCACTCCCGAGCCAAAACAAAGCGTAACCGCGTGGGCAGTTACCTTTTCTCACGTTGACTTCAGCACTTCTTTGGCCCACTTCGCATTGACCAGCGACGCATTGACCCTACCCTCTGCGCAGTTACGTTTGTTTGACACGTGTCCAATCGCCCTCGCCCTCCCGCTCCCGCCCCGCCCCCCTTCCGCGCATGGAGGATGATTGAGTTTGATTCTAAAATTCGATTCACCCCTTCTCGAACCCACCCCCACCCCATTTCCGCTTCTTTTGCGCAAACAGCCACTTTGCCCTTCGACCATTTTGAATTCCTAATTTGAATTCCGATGAACGATTCCGACTAAACCTCCCCTGGCCCACGCATCGAAGGGTTTGCAGAAACCAGCAGGAGATGTCTACAAGACCGAAGAGACAAGAACTGAGCGGGAACTACTGTGTATAGCGGCATGTGGCCAGCTTAGGGCCGTTCAGAGAAGGGCCAGACAATCCATAACGCATGAAGCAATGAGTGAGGGTGCCATACTCGTCATGTCGAAGACTGGCTATTCAGACACAAACTGGAGAGTGCAACTGTACCAGGGCAAGAAAGACTGCTCCTCACAACACGACCTCTGATCGCCTTGCACCCACACATGTTTATTTATCCCACACAGGGACCAATTGGTTGTGGAGGGTATCATCCTGGACATGAGGCGCTTGCATCAGAGTAGGTTGCCGCTTGGGGAGGCTGGGAAGGACAGCAGGAACCTAACTAAGCAAAGGATGAGGGCTGGGAAGCGTCTCAAGTCTAAGCTAGAAGAATTGTACATTTGGGAAGGCTTTGAGAAGGATGTCACTATTGATAGCTTATCAGCTGCTATGCTCTACCAGATGACCTCAGTTGACATCTGATATCTGATGTCAACTGAGGTCATCTGGTAGACCATAACTGCTGATAGTATTGAATCGATGGACGTTGCAGCTTTGTTGGCTATAAAGTGACGAAAATGAGAGTTTTTGAAGGGTTGTTGGATTTAAAGCAGTATTGAACGTTCCTGTAATGTAAATAATGTAATGCAATGCATATTTGTAGATTGGCTTCATTTTTTAGAATTTGGTACAATAAAAATGAGACCAATCAGGGGTCTGTGGACCGGTCGGGCTAATAAGCCCTAGCAAATTTAATACTTCTGATTTGAATTGTTACATGGTTTTACAGCAAGCATGGGCAGACTACTTTGTGGGAATGTAACAAGGAAACATAACAAAAACATGTAAGCAACAAGACAATTTGCCAACTGGATTTCAGGTCTAAACTTGAGTCAGTCAAAGCCACAGACCCTTTTGCCAAGTTAATTTTGTCATGCTTTTCTGAGACCCAGTTTTAGGGGGAAACGACATTTGCCAATACTTCAGGCGCGTACTGTATACCGGTGTTAGGGTCACATTTTTCTTTCTTGACGGATTTACGCCTCGTTGGTCGGCTCCCTATGGGGGCAGACCTATGCGATACTTACGCGAAATCGTGTAGATGGTGCTGTTCGTCAAATCGTCAAATCTTCAATTTTTCACATCTTCAAATATTCCCAAGAAAGCCGGTCAAATTAGCCGGTCAATTCAGTACTCTGAAGTCTAAGCGACTCGTGCTCGATTCCATTGCAGGGGTTGGTTCTTCTTCTTCACCTTGTTGCTTGCAACTGTATAACTTCTCTGCCCTCGATGAACAGTTGCTATCCCGGTATACGCAAGTTTTGCAGCGTAATACTTGCAAAGCAGTTTGCTTGGTCGCAAGTCCAATACGCAACATCACGCCACAACTTCTCTGCCACAATTGCTTGCCCACCCGTGCACCTTGCATGGTAGTCTGTTCTGTCATGCGTTGAATTTGCAAAGCAAGTTGAATAGTCGCAACACCAGTACATGCAAAGCCTCACTTGTCCAATAGTCGCAAAGCAGTTTGAACAGTCTAAAAGCAAGTTCAATACCCGCAGAGCAACTCCAATGGTGAAGAGCAACTTCGCTTCTCAACTTCCTTGGGAGTTGCTGTATCCGCAGAATGGTGCACTTTGGGAACCAGCCTGCTGTCGAAAGCTTGCCCCGGCGGAGAGCACTTATTCGCGTACGGATATAGGGGTTGCAGACTGTAGTCGCGGTGTTTTCATCTGTCGTTTCCCTCCTGTCCTGTGGACTCAATCTAGGGACCTGAAGCATGTCCAACACAACAGCTGACTAACAAGCTCTCATCGTAGACACACGGAAACCATGTTCCACATCCATCAGAAACAGCCCAAGAAAGAAGTCATCCGCCTCATCTGCATTCACACATCTGCTACAATGAATTACATATATATGCGGCTCTCCCACAGTTCTCCAAGTTTTACAAGTACAAGCATACCATTGGATGCCAATCCCAGACATAAAACAGAACATGACAATCTACGTTAAATCTTTAAATCAATCAAGTTGTTGGCAATTGCAATTAGCAAATGTACCGTATCTCCCTGCACGTCGTTTCAACTTGGCATACCCACGTGGACAACTTTGTCATATTTTTTAACATTCAATAAGAAATGTAACAATTTTATACAACTGAACTACAAACCCAGACGCCATTGTGTACCATACCCCACCCCGGGGCCGACCTCCAGGGGACCCGCCAGGGCCCCCTACTTTTTTTTTTTTATTATACATTCGTTGGACGTATGGATCAACAGCTCCTGCAATCTAGATGCATAACATCGGCACACTCCGTTATCTAGAAGAATTCCTATGAATAATAACCAACTACATGGCTACCGTTATGGATATTAACTGGTGGACTTAATGTTTTGGGGTAGTTTAGTGATTGTGGTTTCTGGCTGTTGAGCAATTACATTACATTACATTACATTACATTACATGTTAAAATAATAAGCAAATGATGGCAGCCACAGAGCGCCATGGTGCTACAGTGCTGATCAATTGAATGCTGCTAATAGCTGGCTATAGGGATTTTTTAGCTGCGAAATTTTGCATTATGCGATAAAACCCATCGCATTCGGAATCGGCCCTGCGATGAAACCCAAAGTTGGTCGGGTCTCTTAGGGGGACAGACCTATGCGGTACTTACGAGATATCGTCACATCTTCACATCTTCAAACCGTCAAATTTCCCAAGAACGCCAGTCAAAATTGCCGGTAAATCTGACTGGCCTGAACTCTTTCCGACTCGTGTTCGACTCCCGTCGGGAGCGGATAACCTCTGAGGGCACTTTTTCGCGTACGTATCTCAGGGTTGCGGACTGTGGACGCGGCGTTTTCATTTATCGTTTTCCTCCTGTCCTGTGGACTTAGTCTAGGGACCTGGAGCACATCTACGATTTCCCCTTGAAGAATTCGCTTCTTCGAAACTCTCGTAGCTCATTGCATCAGCGCATTGTGCTTGGCAAGGAAATCTGCTCGTTCGCACTAGTTCCTGCAGGTTGCGAAGTAGCAACTGTAGCCTTGGGAGTTGCTGCACCTGCCTCCATGGAACTTCGGGAAGTCAGTGAGCTAATAAGTTCATTAGCCTGACAGGGCACCAAGTTGAATAATAATGCCATGCCATTCTACATTGACTCTTGACCCCCCCAATATTAAATTGAACGGATAAGTAAGCAACTGCTTGTGCATCCATCACCAAGGAGGCTGCCACTGCTGCTTGACGAACACTACACCACCCCCGGGGCCGACCTCCAGGGGACCCGCCAGGGCCCCCTACTATTTCTAGACTCGGCCCTGTGGGCTGGATTTGGCCTGAAGCTGATCTGGCCTGGCTGACCTGGCTTTGCATGGCCAGTGGCCAGTGGTCACTGCCTCGAACTGTAACCGCTCCCCTCCCACAATTGACGGGCCCACCGGCCTGAAACTTCAAACCCTGCCCAACCCTGCCGACCCTCACCGGCCTGAAACACCGCTCGACGGCTCGGGGTCATCGTTGTCAGAATTTCGTCCTCAATTCAACTCGTTCAAATCGTTTTCGTATGGTCAGCCCATGTTGCTCGCTTGCTCCCGGCGAAAAAAGGATCCTAGTAATATCCCAGTTGTTGGTCAAGGCTCAACAGGTGCAATGAAGCCCATATGGACGCAAGGGCGTAAGGAGCTTTTGCTAAACTTGCATTTCCTCGCCTTTCACTCTCTGATGATATGCTTGTTCGTTCGCATGTTCCTGCGCGCACTGCCTACGACCGGTTTTAGCCAACTGGTATAATTCTCGCACTTCCGGAGGTCAACACTGCTGCAGGTCAGCTGCAGAGCCCTACGCGACTTATTTGTTTGCTTGTTATTCCTTTCACTGGCTCCATCGCTGTCCCTAACCCATAGCCGACTGAGTGTCTCGATCGTAGCTGAGCTATCGCGACTACCGCCTGGTTCAGATTTTCTGCGGTCAATTTGCCATGGAAGTCCCCCTATCAGCACTCAGCACCTGGCAGCCTGTGGTGCTTGGATGAGCACACACTGATGGTGGGTGGTGAACAAGGGGTAGACAGGGTGAAGGGCTGACCGGCAAAAATGGGGGAATTGGAGGCAGGGGGCACATGGGTAGGGCCATTCTGGTGGAGTACAAACTTCTGGGTAGGTGCACATTGGTTTTACAGCACTCTCTGAGAGCTCCTCCCACCACCCCACCACCTCAAAACATCAGCCCACCATGGATACCTTAGTTCTGGATTACAACCCCCACCCCACCCCACCCCACGTGGGCCAGCAAATTAGATACCTCAAGTCTGACACGTGCAACCAGCCAACCAATTGTGGCACACACTTGTGGCTGAGCATCAGGGCTTCCCTTTTGGGCCTTTAGTAGCTTCTGGCCAGCTCCCTGAGCCAGTCACTGTGCTATACCTAAATAATTCAGCAGTTCTGGTCAGCTGAATGTGTCAGCTTCGTTTATCCCGCCAGTATGAGGCTTAAAGTTCGCAAAACGGGAAGCGATTCCAATTTTGAAATTTGATTTTTTGAACTTGAATCCCAAGGGATTTTGAAACCTGCGATTTTTGCTCATTCTGGATTCTGGACAATTGGCTCCGGAACCAATATTGCGATGAGAGGGGGGGTGGCAAATTTTTCTTTAAAATTACCCTGGCTGGCTAATAGGACAATTCTCCCAGAGTTATCAGAATTATCGGAATTTGGCTGACGGCAGTACTTCGAGCGAGGCACAACTTTGATTTGACTTGGGGTGGATTATCTTCTACCTATTTCTAATGCTCAGCTACATGCTCGGCTTAAGCTATAGCTAAATGCTCGGCTAAAGCTATATAACCCTGGGTCCGGGCTCGGGTCCCGGGCTCGGGTCAGAAACTCAGAACTCAAGTAGGGGGCAGAATTCGCCCCGCCCTCCCACGTGCCGCTCGACATCTTGCGGACGAGGATAAAAGCGCTTTCCCTCCTCCAACGTTAATCTGAAGTCGCAAGTGTCTGCCTGCCTTCCTCTTCGTCGCCCTCCCTGAACCAATATGATGCTCTCAGCTAACATGGTACGCGATCTAGCCATCATCCCCCCACCACACCTCCGCTATCCGCCCTCGATTCGAAGAAACAGGATTGCTACGTGCATCTATGCGCCTTCAGGCCTCTATACGTCAGCATAATACAATTCGTCCCTTCGTGTGAGACCACACACACGGTTGGACATGGGACATGGACAGGCACGAGGGGTAACCGAGCGCCTTTGGATTCTGTTGCATGGCTCTAAGCATAATTGCAACATGCTTCTTTTCGCCTTCAGGCATCGATACGTCTGTATAATACAATTCGTTCCCCCGTGCTATACCCACGGGAGCCAGGGAGTTCGGGAGTATAACCACTACTAGGCATTGAGACCGCATCGACCACCACGATGACCGAGACCAGTGAGAGCACGTACACAGGTTGGAAATGGGCAGGCAAGAAGGATACCCAAACGCCATTCTGAATTATGTTACATGGCTCTAAACGCCTTATGGCGAATATAACACATCCTGGACATAGGCGGGCATGAAGGATATCCGAGCGCCATTCGGGATTGTGCTGCATGGCTCTAGGCGCCTTGCTGCGAATATAACACAGCCTGGCATGCAATAAGGATAACCGAGCGCCTTTTTTGGATTCTGTTACACGGCTGCAGACGCCTTATGGCAAATATAACCATGCATAAATTCCTCCTCTCGGCGGTCTCGATCTGACGGTGTGCACTCTCGCGGGACACAACTGCTTTCTATTATATGTTTTTTCAACCAAGTCTGGGCTGCTCACAGTCTTCTAATTCCAAGTCCCCCTGTGCCATACCCACGGAAACCAGGGAGAACACTAGGCAGATTAGACAGTTTAAAGACTTGTCCAGGTCCAAGTACACGTCAAGTCACCTGTCCAAGTCACCAGTCACAAGTACACATCTACCCTGAGTATAGGGTCATTTTTACATTTCCCTTTTTTACCCTGTAAGCGGGGTCTGTGCGTAATTTGAACGGTGTGCACTCTCAGCGTTCAAAATTACATGAGTACACATTGACCCCTTGCCATTCCAGGGTAGCTGTGTCATTCATCGTAGTACTCAGCAGACTGCCCTGCTCCTCCACACTTCTGCACACACATACACATACACACAAACATGAGCATGAGACATGCGTACCACTATCACACACACACAAACATGTGCATGACCAACCAATCAACCAACCAATCAACCAATCTAATGACCAATCAACCAACCAACCAACCAACCAACCAACCTGCTCCCTCCCAACCAACGACAACTCAACCAACCGATCAACCTGCTCCCTCTCAACAAACGACAACTCAACCAACCAACCAATTAACCAACCAACCTGCTCCCTCTCAACCAACAACCAGAACTGCAAGCTGGTGCGCGCTGGATCATTCGTAGCTAGACCCTCCCTGGGATTTAGGTCAGTCAAGGCCTGGGCAGTTGAGCCCAAGGCCGAGACCAACGGAGCCAAGATTGTAAGTTCCTTTGTGGGCTTTTGAAGTACTACACAACCCTAGGCTTTTTAAAAGGGGTCGTCTATGGTATATAATATTAGTGAATAAATAGTATTATATAATATTATACAATATTAGTCGGACGAGCCGTTCTCACCAGAATTTCGAATTTATTTGAAAAACTAATAATATTGTGACACTGTAATAATATTAGTTCATAATAGTTTTTCAAACACTAATATTAGTTGCCGTTGCCTACTTGTTAGTGTTTGTCCTGGGTGTGTTTTGCAGGTGATAGGCTTGCTGTACCTGTACTACGCATGTCAATATTAGCATGTGCGCAAGTCCATGGTGCCTGAGGCCAAGATAGTGAGTTCATATGTGGGCTTCTCAAGTACTTGACAACCCTAGGCTTGTTAGTGTTTGTCCTGGGTGTGTTTTACAGGTGATATGGCTTGCTGCACCTGTACTACACGGGCTAATATTAGCATGTGCGCAAGTCCATGGTGCCTGAGGCCAAGATAGTGAGTTCATATGTGGGCTTCTCAAGTACTTGACAACCCTAGGCTTGTTAGTGTTTGTCCTGGGTGTGTTTTGCAGGTGATAGGCTTGCTGTACCTGTACTACACGGGCTAATATTAGCATGTGCGCAAGTCCATGGTGCCTGAGGCCAAGATAGTGAGTTCATATGTGGGCTTCTCAAGTACTTGACAACCCTAGGCTTGTTAGTGTTTGTCCTGGGTGTGTTTTGCAGGGTGATAGGCTTGTCATACTTGTTACACATGTGCCAATATTAGCTTTGTGTCCTTGATGACAGTCAAGTCCTGGGCCATTGAGCTTTTAGAGGAAGCCCACGGTGCCTGAGGCCAAGATTGCAAGTTCATATGTAGGCTTGTCAAGTACTTGACAACCCTAGCAGGACCCTCGTATTGTTCGTGTTTGTCCTGGCAGTGTTATTGAGGGCGGTAAACTTGTCGTTACGGGAACACATGTGCCAATATGAGCATTGCGTCATCGATGTCGGTCAAGACATGGGCCGTTGAGCCCGTGAGAAAGTCCATGGTATCCGAGACCAAGATTGAAAGTCCATATGTCAAGGTTAATCTCAATGAAGGGTACCGCCTTTTTAGGCCACCCGCATTTTTAAAACAGGGCGGCTGATGTAGGCTGTCAAGCACTTAACAACCCTAGTCTCGTTATTATTGTCCTGGGGGTGATTCGCAGGCAGTACGCTTAGTTGCACGGAATACACCTGCCACTCTTACCATTACCACAACCACCACAATCACCACTACTTCCACACATGCCTACCCCCCCCACCACACCCACCCCCCCCCCACACACACACCACTACTACCCACCTGCCCATATGAGCATTGTGTCAGTGATGTCAGTCGAAACTTGGGCACCTAAGCCCGAGAACCGGTTTGTTTTTCTTTTCAGCTACGAGCAGCAGCTTCTAGGCAGCTCCCCTGGACTGGCTATTCAAACCAAACTGGAGCAACTCAGTGCACTTCAAGCTGCAGCAATAGCTGTCCAGAAACTACTGAAATAGGTTGGTAGCCCAGTGGCTGGTTCGCAGAGCAGCCAAGAAGCCGGAAAGAAGAGCTGGAAAAGAATCCCTGCTAAGAACAAGTCCACGGTGCTCTAAACCAAGATTGCAAGTTTGTTTAAATTATCATTTGTATGAAAAACATGTGATGAAGTCTGTTTTATCAGCTGCTGCAACTTAGCCAACCATTTTTACAATTGGCCTTAGTTCAGGTGGAGGAAGTGATACGACTGTTATGATAGCAATTCAGCAGATTATTTGGAGTAGTCAGTCGTAGGTCGTAACTCAACTTCCGGGCCCAATTTACTAAAATTCTCCCTGAATTCTCAGATTCTCGGATTTCCAGGCAAAATCAGTCTTACAAAATACGAACAATGTCCTGTTTCTAAATTTAAAAATCAAAATCATCTGCTGAATTGCTATAATTCATATTTAGGGTTACGTACTGGACTACACTATTATGCTTATTGGGCAATATATTTTGTACCGGTTTCGAGGCAGGTCGGTGAGACAGGCTTGGGGGGTTACTGTCTGTGTTTTTGGCGGTGCCCCCTCTTCAAGGGGGCGGGGAGGCCCCCAGGGTACCATTTGTCCGCCGATCCGAAACCACTATTCTTGCTGTGAAGCCTGGACACGTCATTCCAACGGTCGCGTAAATAACTCGCTCGGCCAGCTCAATCGTGGCAACCTTTCGCCCCCTCGTTCCGTTGCCAACACACTCCGCCCAATTTTTCCGCGTCGCT
>JACBWV010000610.1:67605599-67735599 GCA_013435795.1 Chlamydomonas sp. ICE-L
GGTAGCGATCGAACAGAAGTGATGCACCGTAGCCGGTGTGGTAAGGCCTAGGAACAAGTGGGAATGGATACTATTGGGGTGTGTTGACCAGAAATGACGTTGGGAATGATCTAGCCAAGATGTGGGTGGTACGATGCGAACAGAAGTGATGCCACCTGCCGTGTGGTAAAGTGACCTAGGAACAAGCGGAATGATACTATTGGTGGGGTTGACCTAGGAAATGACGTGGGAATGATCTAGCCAAGGATGTGGTGGTACGATCGAACAGAAGTGATTGCCACCGGGCCTGTGTAAAGTGACCTAGGAACAAGCTGGAAGATGATACTTGGGTGGTGTTGACCTAGGAAATGACGTGGGAATGATCTAGCCAAGGATGTGGTGTGCGATGCGAAACAGAAAGTGATGTCCACCTGACGTGTGGTTGTAAAGTGACCTAGGAACAAGCTGGGAAGGATACTATTGGGTGGTGTTGACCTTGGAAAGGACGTGGGAATGATCTAGCCAAGGATGTGGGTGGTAGCGATGCGAACAGAAGTGATGCCACCGTGCCGTGTGGTAAAGTGACCTAGGAACAAGCTGGGATGATACTATTGGGTGGTGTTGACCTAGGAAATGACGTGGGAATGATCTAGCCAAGATGATGTGGGTGGTAGCGATGCGAACAGAAGTGATGCCACCGTGCCGTGTGGTAAAGTGACCTAGGAACAAGCTGGGAATGATACTATTGGGTGGTGTGACCTAGGAAATGACGTGGGAATGATCTAGCCAAGGATGTGGGTGGTAGCGATGCGAACAGAAGTGATGCCCACGTGCCGTGTGGTAAAGTGACCTAGGACAAGCTGGGAATGATACTATTGGGTGGTGTTGACCTAGGAATGAAGGGAGATTCTAGCCAAGGATGTGGGTGGTAGCGATGCGAACAGAAGTGATGCACATGCCGTGTGGTAAAGTGACCTAGAACAAGCTGGAATGATCTATTGGGTGGTGTTGACCTAGGAAATGACGTGGAATGATCTAGCCAAGGATGGGGTGGTAGCGATGCGAACAGAAGTGATGCCATGCCGTGTGGTAAAGTGACCTAGAACAAGCTGGGAATGATACTATTGGGTGGTGTGACCTAGGAAATGACGTGGGATGATCTAGCCAAGGATGTGTGGGTGGTAGCGATGGCGAACAGAATGATGCCACCATGCCGTCTGTGGTAAAGTGACCTAGGAACAAGCTGGGAATAGTATTGGTGGTGTTGACCTAGGAATGACGTGGGAATGATCTAGCCAAGGATGTGGGTGGGTGGTAGCGATGCGAACAGAAGTGATGCCACCGTGCCGGTGGTAAAGTGACCTAGGAACAGCTGGAATGATACTATTGGGTGGTGTTGACCTAGGAAATGACGTGGGAATGATCTAGCCAAGGATGTGGGTGGTAGCGATGCAAAAGAAGTGATGCCACCATGCCGTTGTGGTAAAGTGACCTAGGAACAAGTGGGAATGATACATTGGGTGGTGTTGACCTAGGAAATGACGTGGGAATGATCTAGCCAAGGATGTGGGTGGTAGCGATGCGAACAGAAGTGATGCCACATGCCGTGTGGTAAAGTGACCTAGGAACCAAGCTGGGAATGATACTATTGGTGGTGTTGACCTAGGAATGACGTGGGAATGATCTAGCCAAGGATGTGGGTGGTAGCGATGCGAACAGAAGTGATGCCACCGTGCCGTGTGGTAAAGTGACCTAGGAACAAGCTGGGAATGATACTATGGGTGGTGTTGACCTAGGAAATGACGTGGGAATGATCTAGCCAAGGATGTGGTGGTGGTAGCGATGCAACAGAAGTGATGCACCAGGCTGTGTGGTAAAGTGACCTAGGAACAAGCTGGGATGATACTATGGGTGGGTGTTGACAGGAAATGACGTGGGAATGATCTAGCCAAGGAGTGGGTGGTAGCGATGCGAACAGAAGTGATGCCACCTGCCGTGTGGTAAAGTGACCTAGGAACAAGCTGGGAATGATACTATGGTGGGTGTGTGACCTAGGAATGACGTGGGAATGATCTGAGATCTAGCAGGATGTGGGTGGTGAGATGCGAACAGAAGTGATGCCACGTGCCGTGTGTTAAAGTGACCTAGGAACAAGCTGGGAATGATACTATTGGGTGGTGTTGACCTAGGAAACGACGTGGGAATGATCTAGCCAAGGATGTGGGTGGTAGCAATGCGAACATAAGTGATGCCTCCGTGCCGTGTGGTAAAGTGACCTAGGAACAAGCTGGGAATGATACTATTGGGTGGTGTTGACCTGGGAATAGACATGGGAATCATCTAGCCAAGGATGTGGGTGGTAGCAATAACAACAGAAGTGATGCCACCAGGCTGTTATGTGATGCAAAAAAGGGCTTGAAGGTGCTGCCAGGATTGTTCAAAACGTCATGTTTCATGTCAATTGTCAATTGCAGACTTCGGAGGGTCGGTTACGTTGCATACATAGATTTGGGCTCATGAAATTTACATTTGGGCTCAGACAGCCTAGATTATGAAAACAGTTACACCTCAAAACTGAGATATTGAAGGACCCTTAAACAACCTGGTTCAGTCAGGGGTGCTTTAGGTGTGTGGTGAAGAGAACTAGGAATGATAACAGGGAAGGGACACAAATTGTGGCCTTGCTACAAATTCTACCCCTTTTGGGGGGCTAGTTAGGGCTGGACTCCTGTGGGCCTAGCTCCCTGACGGTTACTGAGAGCAGCGAGAGTAAGATATTCGGAAATATAGTACGGTACACACCCGGAAATTATCGTTATCATAGTCTCGATCGTACGATTGTCTTATTAGCACGATTGTCGTAGTCGTACGATATCGCACTTGACATCCGTAGACATAATGAAACCCTAAGTTCACCACAATTCAGAATTCAATCAGCAGATAATATGGGAAATACAAAGGTTGAAATCTTTCAGGTAAACTGTGATATTTGTTCAATGCTCACTGTACACGAGTTCTGGCACCAGATTACCACTTGTATGCTCAGTGCTCAATGCTCAATGCTCAGTGCTCAGTGCTCAATGCTCAGTGCTCAATGCTCAGTGCTCAATGCTCAGTGCTCAATGCTCAGTGCTCAATGCTCAGTGCTCAATGCTCACTGTACACGAGTTGTGGCACCAGATTACCACTTAATTTCTTACAACTATAATATTGCTGTTCAATGGAAGGTAGCCAGTGTTCATAAAATAGGACAACTAAGTCTAGGAAGGGGAAATGGGTTCCTTGTAGGTCAACCTACCATGTATCTTGACATGGTCCCAGAAAGATCCTGGAGCCAATCCCTTGGTAAAGGGAGAAGCCTTGTTCTCCTTGATGTTGATGTACACCACCTTCACTCTTCCCCTTACTCGTTTTGACGTTTGGATGGTTTTTGTTTGCCATGTAACCATTGTGTACAGTTAGAGAAAGGTAACATACAGGGTTAAAAACCTCTTACATTGCTGTTAAATGGTGACTGTGTTCTGTACAACTGTTGCCTGATCCCGAGTGGACTAAGCACAGTTGGGAACATGTTGGCTTGTTAGTCTATCCTGAAGGGACCTAATCAAGCCCGAGGTCCACTCCTACATAGGATTCAATCGGCAGAAAATAGATTCAATCAACTCTGCCGGCTTTATTCTGTGCTGCTGTTCTGTAGTGCTTCGCCCTGAGTGTACTCACCATAGTTGGGAACACATTAGATTGTCCGTCAGGTAATAAAATAAATTAATTCTGGTGACTTTATTCTGTACTGCTGTTCTGTAGTGCTTTGCCCTGAGTGTACTCACCATAGTTGGGAACACGTTAGTCTGACCGGCAGAGTCCTCCTCCACAAAGCCCTCCTACAGCCAGAAGCCAAAAAGGACAGCTCAGAATAGGTGGACGGGGGTGGTATTGTTGGGTGGTATTGTTTGGTTGGGTGGTATTGGTATTGGTTGGGTGGTATTGGTAGGTGGTTGGTTGGGTGGTATTGGTTGGGTGGTATTGGTTGGGTGGTATTGGTTGGGTGGTATTGGTTGGGTGGTATTGGTTGGGTGGTATTGGTTGGGTGGTTTGGTTGGGTGGTATTGGTTGGGTGGTATTGTTTTGATCGGAAAGAATTTCACCCCAGGAAATGGGAACCCGTATGCAAAACAGCTCCCACTGAGGATTCAGAAATAAAAGCAGAGAAAGTGTGAAGACATGCAGAATATGGGGTGCCTGGCAATGAAAGCTAAGTGGGCAGGATGAGTAATGCAGTACATGGAGTGAATATCGATGAAATCTGTGGTGGCGTGAAAGTGCAAGAAGTGAAAGAACAAGTCATATATGCAGCGTCGCAAGCGACGCGGAAAATTGGCGGAGTGTGTTGGCAACGGAACGAAAGGGCGAAAGGTGGCAACGATGGAGCTGGCCGAAGCGAGTTAGTTACGCGACCGTTGGATGACGTGTCAGGCTTCAAGCAAGAATTGTTTCGGTCGGACGGACAAATGGGTAACCCTGGGGGCTCCCGCCCCCTTGAAGAGGGGGCACCGCCAAAAACACAGACAGTAACCCCCCAAGCCTGTCTCACCGACCTGCCTCGAAACCGGTACAAAATATATTGCCCAATAAGCATAATAGTGTAGTCCAGTACGTAACCCTACATATGAATTATAGCAATTCAGCAGATGATTTTGATTTTTAAATTTAGAAACAGGACATTGTTCGTATTTTGTAAGACTGATTTTGCCTGGAAATCCGAGAATCTGAGAATTCAGGGAGAATTTTAGTAAATTGGGCCCGGAAGTTGAGTTACGACCTACGACTGACTACTCCAAATAATCTGCTGAATTGCTATCATAACAGTCGTATCACTTCCTCCACCTGAACTAAGGCCAATTGTAAAAATGGTTGGCTAAGTTGCAGCAGCTGATAAAACAGACTTCATCACATATTTTTCATACAAATGATAATTTAAACAAACTTGCAATCTTGGTCTAGAGCACCGTGGACTTGTTCTTAGCAGGGATTCTTTTCCAGCTCTTCTTTCCGGCTTCTTGGCTGCTCTGCGAACCAGCCACTGGGCTATACCAACCTATTTCAGTAGTTCTGGACAGCTAATTGCTGCAGCTTGAAGGTGCACTGAGTTGCTCCAGGTTTGGTTGAATAGCCAGCCAGGGGAGCTGCCTAGAAGCTGCTGCTCGTAGCTGAAAAGAAAAACACCGGTTCTCGGGCTTAGGTGCCCAAGTTTCGACTGACATCACTGACACAATGCTCATATTGGCAGGTGGTAGTAGTGGTGTGTGTGTGGGGTGGGGTGTGGGGTGTGTGGGGGGGGGAGGCATGTGTGGAAAGTAGTGGTGATTGTGGTGGTTGTGGTAATGGTAAGAGTGGCAGGTGTATTACCCGTGCAACTAGCGTACTGCCTGCAATCACCCCCAGGACAAATAATAACGAGACTAGGGTTGTTAAGTGCTTGACAAGCCTACATCAGCCGCCCTTTTTAAATGCGGGTGGCCTAAAAAGGCGGTACCCTTCATTGAGATTAACCTTGACATATGGACTTTCAATCTTGGTCTCGGATACCATGGACTTTCTCACGGGCTCAACGGCCCATGTCTTGACCGACATCGATGACGCAATTCTCATATTGGCACATGTGTTCCCGGTACGACAAGTTTACCGCCCTCAATACACTGCCAGGACAAACACGAACAATACGAGGGTCCTGCTAGGGTTGTCAAGTACTTGACAAGCCTACATATGAACTTGCAATCTTGGCCTCAGGCACCGTGGGCTTCCTCTAAAAGCTCAATGGCCCAGGACTTGACTGTCATCAAGGACACAAAGCTAATATTGGCACATGTGTAACAAGTATGACAAGCCTATCACCTGCAAAACACACCCAGGACAAACACTAACAAGCCTAGGGTTGTCAAGTACTTGAGAAGCCCACATATGAACTCACTATCTTGGCCTCAGGCACCATGGACTTGCGCACATGCTAATATTAGCCCGTGTAGTACAGGTACAGCAAGCCTATCACCTGCAAAACACACCCAGGACAAACACTAACAAGCCTAGGGTTGTCAAGTACTTGAGAAGCCCACATATGAACTCACTATCTTGGCCTCAGGCACCATGGACTTGCGCACATGCTAATATTAGCCCGTGTAGTACAGGTGCAGCAAGCCTATCACCTGTAAAACACACCCAGGACAAACACTAACAAGCCTAGGGTTGTCAAGTACTTGAGAAGCCCACATATGAACTCACTATCTTGGCCTCAGGCACCATGGACTTGCGCACATGCTAATATTGACATGCGTAGTACAGGTACAGCAAGCCTATCACCTGCAAAACACACCCAGGACAAACACTAACAAGTAGGCAACGGCAACTAATATTAGTGTTTGAAAAACTATTATGAACTAATATTATTACAGTGTCACAATATTATTAGTTTTTCAAATAAATTCGAAATTCTGGTGAGACGGCTCGTCCGACTAATATTGTATAATATTATATAATACTATTTATTCACTAATATTATATACCATAGACGACCCCTTTTAAAAAGCCTAGGGTTGTGTAGTACTTCAAAAGCCCACAAAGGAACTTACAATCTTGGCTCCGTTGGTCTCGGCCTTGGGCTCAACTGCCCAGGCCTTGACTGACCTAAATCCCAGGGAGGGTCTAGCTACGAATGATCCAGCGCGCACCAGCTTGCAGTTCTGGTTGTTGGTTGAGAGGGAGCAGGTTGGTTGGTTAATTGGTTGGTTGGTTGAGTTGTCGTTTGTTGAGAGGGAGCAGGTTGATCGGTTGGTTGAGTTGTCGTTGGTTGGGAGGGAGCAGGTTGGTTGGTTGGTTGGTTGGTTGGTTGATTGGTCATTAGATTGGTTGATTGGTTGGTTGATTGGTTGGTCATGCACATGTTTGTGTGTGTGTGATAGTGGTACGCATGTCTCATGCTCATGTTTGTGTGTATGTGTATGTGTGTGCAGAAGTGTGGAGGAGCAGGGCAGTCTGCTGAGTACTACGATGAATGACACAGCTACCCTGGAATGGCAAGGGGTCAATGTGTACTCATGTAATTTTGAACGCTGAGAGTGCACACCGTTCAAATTACGCACAGACCCCGCTTACAGGGTAAAAAAGGGAAATGTAAAAAATGACCCTATACTCAGGGTAGATGTGTACTTGTGACTGGTGACTTGGACAGGTGACTTGACGTGTACTTGGACCTGGACAAGTCTTTAAACTGTCTAATCTGCCTAGTGTTCTCCCTGGTTTCCGTGGGTATGGCACAGGGGGACTTGGAATTAGAAGACTGTGAGCAGCCCAGACTTGGTTGAAAAAACATATAATAGAAAGCAGTTGTGTCCCGCGAGAGTGCACACCGTCAGATCGAGACCGCCGAGAGGAGGAATTTATGCATGGTTATATTTGCCATAAGGCGTCTGCAGCCGTGTAACAGAATCCAAAAAGGCGCTCGGTTATCCTTATTGCATGCCAGGCTGTGTTATATTCGCAGCAAGGCGCCTAGAGCCATGCAGCACAATCCCGAATGGCGCTCGGATATCCTTCATGCCCGCCTATGTCCAGGATGTGTTATATTCGCCATAAGGCGTTTAGAGCCATGTAACATAATTCAGAATGGCGTTTGGGTATCCTTCTTGCCTGCCCATTTCCAACCTGTGTACGTGCTCTCACTGGTCTCGGTCATCGTGGTGGTCGATGCGGTCTCAATGCCTAGTAGTGGTTATACTCCCGAACTCCCTGGCTCCCGTGGGTATAGCACGGGGGAACGAATTGTATTATACAGACGTATCGATGCCTGAAGGCGAAAAGAAGCATGTTGCAATTATGCTTAGAGCCATGCAACAGAATCCAAAGGCGCTCGGTTACCCCTCGTGCCTGTCCATGTCCCATGTCCAACCGTGTGTGTGGTCTCACACGAAGGGACGAATTGTATTATGCTGACGTATAGAGGCCTGAAGGCGCATAGATGCACGTAGCAATCCTGTTTCTTCGAATCGAGGGCGGATAGCGGAGGTGTGGTGGGGGGATGATGGCTAGATCGCGTACCATGTTAGCTGAGAGCATCATATTGGTTCAGGGAGGGCGACGAAGAGGAAGGCAGGCAGACACTTGCGACTTCAGATTAACGTTGGAGGAGGGAAAGCGCTTTTATCCTCGTCCGCAAGATGTCGAGCGGCACGTGGGAGGGCGGGGCGAATTCTGCCCCCTACTTGAGTTCTGAGTTTCTGACCCGAGCCCGGGACCCGAGCCCGGACCCAGGGTTATATAGCTTTAGCCGAGCATTTAGCTATAGCTTAAGCCGAGCATGTAGCTGAGCATTAGAAATAGGTAGAAGATAATCCACCCCAAGTCAAATCAAAGTTGTGCCTCGCTCGAAGTACTGCCGTCAGCCAAATTCCGATAATTCTGATAACTCTGGGAGAATTGTCCTATTAGCCAGCCAGGGTAATTTTAAAGAAAAATTTGCCACCCCCCTCTCATCGCAATATTGGTTCCGGAGCCAATTGTCCAGAATCCAGAATGAGCAAAAATCGCAGGTTTCAAAATCCCTTGGGATTCAAGTTCAAAAAATCAAATTTCAAAATTGGAATCGCTTCCCGTTTTGCGAACTTTAAGCCTCATACTGGCGGGATAAACGAAGCTGACACATTCAGCTGACCAGAACTGCTGAATTATTTAGGTATAGCACAGTGACTGGCTCAGGGAGCTGGCCAGAAGCTACTAAAGGCCCAAAAGGGAAGCCCTGATGCTCAGCCACAAGTGTGTGCCACAATTGGTTGGCTGGTTGCACGTGTCAGACTTGAGGTATCTAATTTGCTGGCCCACGTGGGGTGGGGTGGGGTGGGGGTTGTAATCCAGAACTAAGGTATCCATGGTGGGCTGATGTTTTGAGGTGGTGGGGTGGTGGGAGGAGCTCTCAGAGAGTGCTGTAAAACCAATGTGCACCTACCCAGAAGTTTGTACTCCACCAGAATGGCCCTACCCATGTGCCCCCTGCCTCCAATTCCCCCATTTTTGCCGGTCAGCCCTTCACCCTGTCTACCCCTTGTTCACCACCCACCATCAGTGTGTGCTCATCCAAGCACCACAGGCTGCCAGGTGCTGAGTGCTGATAGGGGGACTTCCATGGCAAATTTACCGCAGAAAATCTGAACCAGGCGGTAGTCGCGATAGCTCAGCTACGATCGAGACACTCAGTCGGCTATGGGTTAGGGACAGCGATGGAGCCAGTGAAAGGAATAACAAGCAAACAAATAAGTCGCGTAGGGCTCTGCAGCTGACCTGCAGCAGTGTTGACCTCCGGAAGTGCGAGAATTATACCAGTTGGCTAAAACCGGTCGTAGGCAGTGCGCGCAGGAACATGCGAACGAACAAGCATATCATCAGAGAGTGAAAGGCGAGGAAATGCAAGTTTAGCAAAAGCTCCTTACGCCCTTACGTCCATATGGGCTTCAATGCACCTGTTGAGCCTTGACCAACAACTGGGATATTACTAGGATCCTTTTTTCGCCGGGAGCAAGCGAGCAACATGGGCTGACCATACGAAAACGATTTGAACGAGTTGAATTGAGGACGAAATTCTGACAACGATGACCCCGAGCCGTCGAGCGGTGTTTCAGGCCGGTGAGGGTCGGCAGGGTTGGGCAGGGTTTGAAGTTTCAGGCCGGTGGGCCCGTCAATTGTGGGAGGGGAGCGGTTACAGTTCGAGGCAGTGACCACTGGCCACTGGCCATGCAAAGCCAGGTCAGCCAGGCCAGATCAGCTTCAGGCCAAATCCAGCCCACAGGGCCGAGTCTAGAAATAGTAGGGGGCCCTGGCGGGTCCCCTGGAGGTCGGCCCCGGGGGTGGTGTAGTGTTCGTCAAGCAGCAGTGGCAGCCTCCTTGGTGATGGATGCACAAGCAGTTGCTTACTTATCCGTTCAATTTAATATTGGGGGGGTCAAGAGTCAATGTAGAATGGCATGGCATTATTATTCAACTTGGTGCCCTGTCAGGCTAATGAACTTATTAGCTCACTGACTTCCCGAAGTTCCATGGAGGCAGGTGCAGCAACTCCCAAGGCTACAGTTGCTACTTCGCAACCTGCAGGAACTAGTGCGAACGAGCAGATTTCCTTGCCAAGCACAATGCGCTGATGCAATGAGCTACGAGAGTTTCGAAGAAGCGAATTCTTCAAGGGGAAATCGTAGATGTGCTCCAGGTCCCTAGACTAAGTCCACAGGACAGGAGGAAAACGATAAATGAAAACGCCGCGTCCACAGTCCGCAACCCTGAGATACGTACGCGAAAAAGTGCCCTCAGAGGTTATCCGCTCCCGACGGGAGACGAACACGAGTCGGAAAGAGTTCAGGCCAGTCAGATTTACCGGCAATTTTGACCGGCGTTCTTGGGAAATTTGACGGTTTGAAGATGTGAAGATGTGACGATATCGCGTAAGTATCGCATAGGTCTGTCCCCCTAAGAGACCCGACCAACTTTGGGTTTCATCGCAGGGCCGATTCCGAATGCGATGGGTTTTATCGCATAATGCAAAATTTCGCAGCTAAAAAATCCCTATAGCCAGCTATTAGCAGCATTCAATTGATCAGCACTGTAGCACCATGGCGCTCTGTGGCTGCCATCATTTTCTTATTATTTTAACATGTAATGTAATGTAATGTAATGTAATGTAATGTAATGTAATGTAATGTAATTGCTCAACAGCCAGAAACCACAATCACTAAACTACCCCAAAACATTAAGTCCACCAGTTAATATCCATAACGGTAGCCATGTAGTTGGTTATTATTCATAGGAATTCTTCTAGATAACGGAGTGCGCCGATGTTATGCATCTAGATTGCAGGAGCTGTTGATCCATACGTCCAACGAATGTATAATAAAAAAAAAAAGTAGGGGGCCCTGGCGGGTCCCCTGGAGGTCGGCCCCGGGGTGGGGTATGGTACACAATGGCGTCTGGGTTTGTAGTTCAGTTGTATAAAATTGTTACATTTCTTATTGAATGTTAAAAATATGACAAAGTTGTCCACGTGGGTATGCCAAGTTGAAACGACGTGCAGGGAGATACGGTACATTTGCTAATTGCAATTGCCAACAACTTGATTGATTTAAAGATTTAACGTAGATTGTCATGTTCTGTTTTATGTCTGGGATTGGCATCCAATGGTATGCTTGTACTTGTAAAACTTGGAGAACTGTGGGAGAGCCGCATATATATGTAATTCATTGTAGCAGATGTGTGAATGCAGATGAGGCGGATGACTTCTTTCTTGGGCTGTTTCTGATGGATGTGGAACATGGTTTCCGTGTGTCTACGATGAGAGCTTGTTAGTCAGCTGTTGTGTTGGACATGCTTCAGGTCCCTAGATTGAGTCCACAGGACAGGAGGGAAACGACAGATGAAAACACCGCGACTACAGTCTGCAAACCCCTATATCCGTACGCGAATAAGTGCTCTCCGCCGGGGCAAGCTTTCGACAGCAGGCTGGTTCCCAAAGTGCACCATTCTGCGGATACAGCAACTCCCAAGGAAGTTGAGAAGCGAAGTTGCTCTTCACCATTGGAGTTGCTCTGCGGGTATTGAACTTGCTTTTAGACTGTTCAAACTGCTTTGCGACTATTGGACAAGTGAGGCTTTGCATGTACTGGTGTTGCGACTATTCAACTTGCTTTGCAAATTCAACGCATGACAGAACAGACTACCATGCAAGGTGCACGGGTGGGCAAGCAATTGTGGCAGAGAAGTTGTGGCGCGATGTTGCGTATTGGACTTGCGACCAAGCAAACTGCTTTGCAAGTATTACGCTGCAAAACTTGCGTATACCGGGATAGCAACTGTTCATCGAGGGCAGAGAAGTTATACAGTTGCAAGCAACAAGGTGAAGAAGAAGAACCAACCCCTGCGATGGAATCGAGCACGAGTCGCTTAGACTTCAGAGTACTGAATTGACCGGCTAATTTGACCGGCTTCTTGGGAATATTTGAAGATGTGAAAAATTGAAGATTTGACGATTTGACGAACAGCACCATCTACACGATTTCGCGTAAGTATCGCATAGGTCTGCCCCCATAGGGAGCCGACCAACGAGGCGTAAATCCGTCAAGAAAGAAAAATGTGACCCTAACACCGGTATACAGTACGCGCCTGAAGTATTGGCAAATGTCGTTTCCCCCTAAAACTGGGTCTCAGAAAAGCATGACAAAATTAACTTGGCAAAAGGGTCTGTGGCTTTGACTGACTCAAGTTTATACCTGAAATCCAGTTGGCAAATTGTCTTGTTGCTTACATGTTTTTGTTATGTTTCCTTGTTACATTCCCACAAAGTAGTCTGCCCATGCTTGCTGTAAAACCATGTAACAATTCAAATCAGAAGTATTAAATTTGCTAGGGCTTATTAGCCCGACCGGTCCACAGACCCCTGATTGGTCTCATTTTTCTTGTACCAAATTCTAAAAAATGAAGCCAATCTACAAATATGCATTGCATTACATTATTTACATTACAGGAACGTTCAATACTGCTTTAAATCCAACAACCCTTCAAAAACTCTCATTTTCGTCACTTTATAGCCAACAAAGCTGCAACGTCCATCGATTCAATACTATCAGCAGTTATGGTCTACCAGATGACCTCAGTTGACATCTGATATCAGATGTCAACTGAGGTCATCTGGTAGAGCATAGCAGCTGATAAGCTATCAATAGTGACATCCTTCTCAAAGCCTTCCCAAATGTACAATTCTTCTAGCTTAGACTTGAGACGCTTCCCAGCCCTCATCCTTTGCTTAGTTAGGTTCCTGCTGTCCTTCCCAGCCTCCCCAAGCGGCAACCTACTCTGATGCAAGCGCCTCATGTCCAGGATGATACCCTCCACAACCAATTGGTCCCTGTGTGGGATAAATAAACATGTGTGGGTGCAAGGCGATCAGAGGTCGTGTTGTGAGGAGCAGTCTTTCTTGCCCTGGTACAGTTGCACTCTCCAGTTTGTGTCTGAATAGCCAGTCTTCGACATGACGAGTATGGCACCCTCACTCATTGCTTCATGCGTTATGGATTGTCTGGCCCTTCTCTGAACGGCCCTAAGCTGGCCACATGCCGCTATACACAGTAGTTCCCGCTCAGTTCTTGTCTCTTCGGTCTTGTAGACATCTCCTGCTGGTTTCTGCAAACCCTTCGATGCGTGGGCCAGGGGAGGTTTAGTCGGAATCGTTCATCGGAATTCAAATTAGGAATTCAAAATGGTCGAAGGGCAAAGTGGCTGTTTGCGCAAAAGAAGCGGAAATGGGGTGGGGGTGGGTTCGAGAAGGGGTGAATCGAATTTTTGAATCAAACTCAATCATCCTCCATGCGCGGAAGGGGGGCGGGGCGGGAGCGGGAGGGCGAGGGCGATTGGACACGTGTCAAACAAACGTAACTGCGCAGAGGGTAGGGTCAATGCGTCGCTGGTCAATGCGAAGTGGGCCAAAGAAGTGCTGAAGTCAACGTGAGAAAAGGTAACTGCCCACGCGGTTACGCTTTGTTTTGGCTCGGGAGTGGGTGGCGAGCGACTAGTCGACTAGCAGCTTGTTTCCAACCAGTTGGGGGTCCGGTTAGAGGTCATACAGGCGAGACAGGTTTGGGTTTGGGTTTGGTTTGAGGTTAACCTGCCACGTCAGAGGGGTTAGACGAGGTTACCCGAGGTTAACCCAAACTGGCCCAAACACGCGAATTTCGTTCAGACGGCATTCCTGAGCTTCTTGTCAGTAGGAAAAGTTTGAAAAGTTTGAAAAGTTTGAATCGCCGATCAGCAGCAGGAGCGCTCAAATTAAGCAGGCTCTGGCGATACTGTGAGGAAGGCGGAAACTGCGTCTCGGCATACTGCGTATCACGCTGCTACTGCTGCACCTCATGCTGGCGTAGACCTGCAGGTGGCGGCCCCTCCTAGCGCAGTGAATATTGCAGATGGCGCGAAGGGAGGACGGTTGCAAAAACAAGTGCGGCTGAAGGAAATGCGGCAAAATGTATCGCAACAGAAACAACGAACAACACGTGTGCGACATAACCATAATCAAAACCCAAACGTGGGGGGGGGTGGGGGGACGTTTGGGTTTGGGGGTTGGTTAGCATTCGGGTTACCGAATTTGACCAAAACGCGTCAACTTTGTACCGTGTGAACAAAAAAAAGGTTTGGATGTACGACAGAAAACGCCCAACTAACCCGTAACTCAGACCCAAACCTGTCTTGTCTGACCGACCTCTTAAGGATTGTGTTTTGGAGGGTTCAGACCCGACCTCTAACCGGACCCTGAACTGGTTGGAAACATTCCACCAGTTAGAGGGCGTTTACACGAGCCGGTTATCTCGGCCAGTTAAGTTTGCGAGATAACCAAAAAGTTAGCGCCACGTATGCCCGAACCCTCAACGAACGCAAACTTAACCAGTTTTCTGTTTACACGTGCATTTGCGCTCGCAGTTTGCGTTCAGTCAGGTTGGTCGTGTACTTCTGGATAGCCTCGTGATTTTTGGATTTTGGGTGACAGACGAGCTATTTTCGGGCCTTGCTCCCCAGCACGAACCGTGCTGTGAAGCAAGCGACTTCGAGGCTCCGCAGCGACCCGTCGATCGAGATTGCTGGGTGAGATCTGGCAGCTGATCATCAACATCTGCTTGGCCAATGCCTTCTTGCTTGCTGCTCTGGAAAATTCGAATCTGCAGAAGTTGACGAACTGAACTGGAGCTAGCGTAGCCGATATATCTCACAGCTCGGAAGCCAAACGAACTTAACGAACCACTTGTAACGGTACAGAACCCTTCACGGGTACTCTGGCCGTCCAGCAAGGCCTACGGGTACACCTAACCCGTAAGCCACGTGACGAACGCACATGATACAATACCATACCCATGTACTGCCTCATCTCTCACAACGCACACGTTGCGCACATAGACACGAGCTACTCGGAACGAACCCTTCTACTCCTACCACGAAGACGTTCTTTCCAAGCTACTCGACATCCCCTACTTAGGTAACCATCTACTTGTTCTTGCTAGTTCACTCATATCAACATACACGTAAACTCACATCACGCATCACGTTCCCTAGCCTAACCCCTCAAGCTGCTAAGGAGCATCCTGAGCTGTTACACTGGTAGCGGTGCTGGTTTCGTTCCTTAGGGACCTCACGCATACACATACGCACGCATACGCATTTTCCTTCGAATAAATCGCACCCGCCAGGACATCCTGTCAACTTTTCTGGCATTTGCTGCTCTTTGTTCCTGCTCTTACCTGTGGCTACGAATACACGTAGCGCCTGCTCGGTTCTCGCAGTGGAACGGTCCTGTTAGGCTCGACACGCACTAGGCCGCCTGCGACCTGTCTTGCATGGGCATCTTATCATAGCCTGCCCTGCCCCTGTCTGGCCTAACGTTCTCGATTCTTGCGTTCACGTCCTGTCCTTTTGGTCATAGCTTCTAACGATATATTCCCGAGCATCTCCCTCGCGGATTGATCAATAGTGCAGCATCGGCTCCATTGGCCACCTCGGCTGTACTTGCTTTAATTAGGGTGCTTCGCGAGCCTGTCCTGCAGCTCTCACGGTTTGCTGCATTAACTATTCGTGCTGTCCACCTGCTATCTTGCTCATCCTGTCGCCGCATTTCGATTCGTCGGTGGTACTTCCTTGCTTGCCCTGTGGTCCGTGCCTTCGCAGTGCTAATATACCTCATCGTATTCTGGACGAACGCGTCATTCACAGTTACGTTTGAGGCATATATCAGCTCGTTACGCTCGCAAATTTTACTCGTCCCTGTGGCAGGTGATATTTTGGCATCTTAAGAGTTGCGAGTACTACCCCCTCTCTAGCCCACCACTCATCCCTGGTCCAGCCTACTGACTTGTGCTGTTGCCTGTGCAGAATGGCCTCCCACAAAATTTACCTAAGTACCGACGCCGCTGATGCTGCCGCTGCCGCGGCCGCTGCGGAGCAGCCTACGATGTCAGTGGTTGCGGGCGCAGACACTGCGCCCACCACCACGCAGACACTGCGCCCGCCACGGAGTTCAATTCGACACAGGACGAGTCCGCCTCTGTCGACGCGCGGCTCTCTGTTTCAGTGGGCACGCTGCAACCTGTGGTTGCGGGCTTCACGGGTCTGGCGTCACCCTCGGGTGCGCCGATCGCGATCACCACCTCTGGCGCTGGCGCTGGCGCTGGCCGCTGGCGCTGGCAACGAACGCTGGCCCCTGGAACGCTGGCCGCTGAACGCTGGCCGCTGGACGCTGAACGCTGGCCGCTGAACGCTGGCGCTGGCCGCTGGCGTTGCCCCCTCCGACGCCGCTGCTGTGCAGCCTCCGACGTCGCTGTCGCTGTCGCGTGTCGCCTACGACGTCGCAATCCCGAGAGAATTGCGTCGTCCGGCACCAAGCTGACACTGAGCTCACGGCGACGCGGGATGGTTCTGCCTCCGTCGGAGAGCGGCCTTCCGTTTCCGTCGGCACGCTGCGACCTCTGGTCGCGAGCTTGGCCGGTCTGGTTGCATCCTCGGGTGCGCCAACCGCCACGCCCGACGCCGACGCCGCCGACGCAGCCCACGCATCCTCCCAATTTAAGGGAGGCATGTCGTCGCTCAAATGTCTCTCAAACGTTGCTCAAATGTCGCTCAAATGTCGTCGGCCGACAGGATCAAGGAGCCCCCGACGTATGAGAATGATTTCTCAACAAGAGACGGGCTCATACAGCCCGATTGACTCTGCCGGCGGGCCGCGTGCCCTTTTCCGACAACCTCAGCACACGTTGCTACACGTGTCGCCCAATCAGGCACAGCACTCAGAAGTGTCCGACGCGTGTCCGACGACCTGGCCATATTCCGAGCGACAGTGTCATCCACTTGACAGGTCAGCCAGGTCTAGCCGCGCCAGGTCTAGCCGCGCCAGGCCGCGCCAGGCCAGCCAGGTCTAGCCGCGCCAGGTCTAGCCGCGCCAGGTCTAGCCGCGCCAGGTCATGGCCCGCCATAGCCGCGCAATTTTGCCAGGTTATGGCCCGCCCTAGCCGCGCAATTCCACGCAAATGCTCCTCAGCATTTCGCGACCCGATGGCACGCCATATCACACGATAGAGGAACCGACTGTTGTGCTGATGCAATCACCTGCGGCGAACATCCATAACGATCAAGTCCAACCGCGGGGGGTTAAATACCACGCCACGCACGGATACTCCTGACCGACCACCTCCCCACGCTACAGAGGACCGACGACACGTTTCGGAATTCGCAAAGCGGATCTCCGACGTTCCACAGAGGTGACTCCTTGACGAGAATAGGGTGGACAGGGGCACACGCGCAAGAGCCGCGACGATGGATCATGGCGTAAGACGCTGTCCTCGACGTCCGGTTAGCATAATACCCTATTTCTCATCTGTATTTAGCGGTCCTCTACGCATCCTCTTGGACGAATCGTGGCCTCGAGCATCACGATTGAGGTAGGATAGTATCGTGACGTGGGTCGAGACGCTATTAACGCTCAACATACATCGGAATTCTCCCCACGTGTACCATCCCACGTGTTCGACATATTTCGTTATGAGATATTTCGGAAATTGTTCGGAAACGCTCGTCGCTCTTACCCGACTACACAAAGTGGCATGCGCCAGCATACTCGCTCCCTGCAGGATTACTTCCATTAAATCAAGCCGGAGTTTCGCAAGGTCCCCGACCTGACGACCCTCAAGCGACTGAATTTCTTCGCATGGGCTTGTCCGACGCTCTCCGTGCTTTTACGCCCGTTAGAAAGCGGGAACGTTGTTTAGCACGATGGAATATTGGTTCACTACCTGCAGTAGGGCGAGGCGAGACAGACCGCCGTCGCAACCGGCAATTCCTTCACGGACCAAAGCGACAGTTAGGAGAAAGGGGGATGAATAATCGAAGATCATGTTACCCCCCCTCCGACTTCGATTCTTTCTCTTCGCCGCGCATGAACCATCCACGCTGTCGAAGAGTTACACTCTAGTCGACAATGAGCCCCAAGCTGAAGGAGGTCGGAGAGTTGCACTCTCATCCGACAATTGCCCATGCTTTCGGCCAACAGTAGTAGTTCCCCGGCTGGCCCTTTCGGGAGACAGAACACAGGCCGAGGGGGTAGACGACGTTAGCGGATCACAACGACCGCAGACCTTCAAGCTGAGTGATCGCCAGGGTCGCAGGTCCTCAGCTTGCAAGGTGCGAGTCGACGTAACGAAGGCAGTCTACTTCGGCCCCGATCCTAAGGAGCACATCCCCAGTTCGATGGGAACCCGTCGGAACCCGTCGGAAACACAACTGGTGGACGGTGGTACCGAACGCCGTTGTTTCCACCCGACTACATACACGAAGGATCGATAAGCTATTCTCGATCTCACTGCACTTGTTTTACCGCAATCATCCAACCCTCTTCCACGATAAACCGAGCCCTACGGTGTCTGATAAATATAAAATCTTTGGCACGGGTCGGAGCGACACGTTCATTACCGTGGTCTTCCCTATCAGAAGGCCGACATGTGGTTGAAACCGGTAACGTTCTCCATTGTGAGCAGTCGGACGAGGCGAGACGAAGCACCAGAGCAATACTGACGGGTGTTACAAAAAAATGCTCTACGGCTGCGACGGGGTCCTACCCGTGCAGTCGAGATACAATTATTGGCGCATTGAGCGCCCCCTCTGATTCTTTTCTTTTTCATAGCTGATCCATGGAGTACCTCGACAGAAATTCTGATCGGTGCTCCATCAAGGGCGCTAAAGTAATAGCGCTCATACAAACGAGTAGCCCATTGATGCGCTCGAGTAGTCGCATGCCAGCCGGCCCTATGTTAGGGATGCAACACAGGCTGATGAGGTCGAACAACCTGCGGATGCCAATACGATTACACGTCGGGTCCTTCTCCCCAGACTACACGGCATTTCAGTCCAACGAGGCACGGGGTCGCTGCAGACATATTCCCACCAGTCCCGCAAAGTACCAGACCTCACTGTCCGCGAGCGATATAATATTTCGCCGGGACTTATTGATGACCTCCGACCCATATATTTGACGGTCGGAAAATGGGTGCATTGTTCGATTCGGTGGTCGACGTATTCCACTATCTGCAGCTGGACATGTCCCGCAATACGCAGCAGCATCGACGGGCAACAGAGCGGGGGCTACACGTACACAGGTCAACGACTCGATCCCAGCGATCGGCAGACACTTGGTACCTTTCTTCCGACACAGCCATTTATGCTTTGCTGGCGTTACGATCTAAAGACGAGACCGACAAGTACCGGATTCTCGTCCGACAAAAAGCCAAAAGTTGGACGCACGCCCCGAGTAGCCCATTGATGCGCTCGAGTAGTCGCATTCTGGCTGGCCCCTTCGGGGAATATCACAGGCCGAGAAGGTAGAGAGGACCACGACGTACGCAGCAGAGCGCAGCCCTGCAAGCAGAGTAGATCGCCAGGGTCGCAGGTCCTTCGCTTGCACGGTGCTGATCACGGTCTCAACGACGCGACCAAGGCAGAATACTTTGGCCCCGCACCTGAGGAGGGCATCCCCAGATCCGGTTGAAACCCGTCGATACTTAAACTGGTGGTCGAAGGCATTGGATCCCAAAGTTCGCGAGAAACAAATCGCTGCCAGACGGTCAACGAAGTGCATCCGTCGCAATCACGCACAACGAAATCCGAACGCTTTCCCCGTGCTCACTACGCGAGCCATTCGGGTATTCGAAGTCAACTCCGCGACAGCCCCGATATGCTTTTCAACGCCCGATCTGGCGCGAAGCAATTGCTCACATTGGCAGATACGGGCGCGCCGGGTTGCCTTATGGAAAGGCGCAAGGCTGCTGATCTCGGTTTGCACATCTACCCTTGGGAACACGAACGCGACGGATTCACTTGCGCTAACGACGGGATTATCAAAATCGTGGCATGGGCAGAATCGCTCCTCATGCCCGACCTATTATCGGAATCACACGTCGCTCTCACCTGACTACACGAAAGTGGCTTGCGCCAAAATACTCGATCCGTGCAGAATTATTACCAAGCCATCAAGTCGGAATTTCGCAAAGTCCCTGATCTCACCGATCGCGAGAAGTTAAACTTCTTTCGCACAGGACTCTCCGACGATCTCCGCGCCGGAGCGCACTCTGGGCGCGAGTCAGGCACGATATTCGAGACGATGGAGGACTTGTTCCGCTATCTGCAATTGGACGAGGCGAGAAAAGTCGTCGCTGCTCGTGGCAAGTCCTTGACGGACAAGCGCGATCGCCATCAGAGGGGAGGTTCCGTTAATCATAAGTCGAAGTCTCCGTTCAAGAGGCCCGCGAATACTAGTTACCCGGGTAAGGACTTAACATTCAATCGCGTCCAATTTACCACCCCCCCCCTCCGAGTCTGACACTGATTCTTTCTCTTCGCAAGGCCTAAAGACCACCGACGACGGCGGGGAGATGAACTCTCGCCCTGCCAAGAGCCCCAAACGGGAGGCCAACGGTAGTCGCAACACGCCCGCTGGCCGAGGAGGTGGAGGACGTAGTGCGACACAACCTACGCACACCGCCGATCTGGGTGGATCGCCAAAGTCGCAGGTCCTCAGTTTGCAAGGTGCTGCTCGCACGCTCGAGAACGACCACGCTCCCTATCCACATCCAACGATATGTTGGCAAAGCGTTTGTCCAAGTCGTCGACAAACTTCCTGGGGGATTAGATTTGATCCTCGGATCCGACTGGATGCGCGACAAAAGGGCCGTCCTCGACTACGATCGCATGACAATGTCGCTCAAACGGTACGGCTGCTGTTTAACCCCTATTAATAGGCAGCGGGACGAAACGGCTCATTCCTTCTTCACCATGGCGCTAACGGGCAAGTCAACCGATGACCCAGCCATTACGGGTCGCAAAGCAGCAAAGCTTTAAAGGCTGGCGCTAACCACGTCTTGTTCAACGTCCGCGCATCGCGAGCGGACTTACCGGCGTCAAATGTCACAGCCGATGAAAGAGCGATATTGCTCACAAAATTATTGCCGTCCGACGGACCGTTACCTGGTCCGCCAGTGGCTAGCATGGATTTCGACAATTGAATCCACAACAACATCCTTGACCACGACGATACAACGCTCATCTCGGCCAGCGATCTGCGCGCCCTCCTATGGAAATATCAGTGTCTTTTTTTTCAGAAATCTGGAGGTCATTTTGGTAGCCACAAGTGGCGACCAAAGCCTCATTCTGGGACGGTGCGGTAGCATCGTCTGTAGAGCGCAAAGTGCTCGGCGCGAAGCGCCGCTACTTTTTAAGGGGGGTACGGGGGGCGTAGCCCCCCGGGATTTTTTTGGGGGGGGGGCTTAGAAAACATGCATTTTGCACATGGATGACATATGTTACACTGGTTTGTAACAACTTTGTCAAGCCTCTAAATGTACAGAAAAATAATCACTGGGTCTAGTACTACAACCTAGTCCCAACATTCCAGCCGACCTGAAACATACTCACTATTAAGTTATCATCAATACACATTCCTTGCGCATCATAAGAAAAGGGTCTACTCGATCATTTCACATCATGCAAATGTGATACTATCAATTGTGGTGTTAGCATTGGGGTGGGGGTGGGGTGTGTGTGTGTATGTGTGTGTGTGTGTGGGGGGGGGTCTTCACCCCCTCACACACATACACCCTCATCACACCTGTCTCCTGTGTTGGTGCACCTCTGTCCAAGCAATTTCCCTAAGGCAGGGGTTGAGGGGGAGGGGGGCGCGCCCAAGGTCCGACTTCTCCCATGAATTCGACGTTAAGAGATGGTGGCGGTGCTTTGCTAGGACGTTGGGAGAGGGTTGGGTTGTGCGAATAGACTCGCATGGCCCTTCTAACGGGTTTCAAAGGAGTAGTTGCGACTGGATTGAAGACGAGCGACAAACTTGTCATTGCCGCGACTGCGCTTGGTAGATACCGCCTGCGCAATAATCAACATATCAACAAACTAAGCTTGACAGGAACGGTGCCCACCCCTGGTGGAAGTTGGAACGCGGGAGTAACTCCACGGGCTGCACTACTGTACTTTCTGGCTAGGGCAGTTGGCCTCAGGGGTCACTTTCAGTTCTTTCCGTTCTGACCAGAGCTGGCTTAGTCGCTTAGAGCTAGCTAGCTAGCTGGGCTGGGCTGGGCCTGTGCGACCCAGGTGCGACCAAGGTGGCGACCCAGGGCACAAATCACTTACTCGCGGTCGCATTTGTGGCGACCAAGGGCCGATTTCGCCTTAAACTCGCACACCTGAGGGTCGCACGGTGGTCGCCATTGGGTCGCCGATTTGGCGACGGGTCGCACACAAAAAAAGCACTGGGAAATATCGCAAAGTCTTCAACAATTTGCCGATGGGGACTCCTTACCATCGCGTCATACATCACGTCTAGTTACTACCAAATACGCATATCGGACGAGGACGCGCCGAAGACTGCGTTCACTACCCCGATGGGTCAGTTCGAATTTATAGTCCTTGGGATGGGATTGGCGACAAATAAGAAATGCTAGCGATAGTCCACGCGTTGACTGATAGCGGTGCTACCTCGACGGTTCCCACATGACGTTGGTCACCGACCACAATCCGCTCACGTACTTCGTAGCAAAGCGGTCCTTTCGCGACGCATGGGTCGATGGCATGAGGACCTTGCACCCTTTAGCTATACTGTGAATATCGCGCTGGTCGCAATGATATGGCTGACCCGGTCAGTCACAACCCCAACCTCTCCGCCCCCGCCACCAGCTGTTGGTGTTCTCTCTCTTGGTCAGCGAATGCCGTCCTCGATCGAAGAAGCAACGCCCTGTTGCGGTCGGTCCCACAGTCATTGATATCCTACCCCGCCCTCCAACGGTCCTGCCCGCACCTTCGGTTCCGGTCAAGGACACGCGACGATGCAAACGCCCAATGCCCTTGGCGTCGACTCCCTCCTCTTTCTCCATCACGGATCGAATTTTGGGCGGAAACAAAACGGACCCACAATTCACGCCGGACTGCAAGCGCCTCCGTGATACATTTTCCAAACACGGGTACTGGTTCAAGGACAACAAGTACGGCCGCGAATTTTTATGTGTCCCACTTGACGCGGCACTTCGCCTGGATATTATCCGCGAAGCTCACGATCCGGTTTACATGGGCCATTGCGGTCGCACCAAATAGTTGGAACTGGTCACACGCACTTTTACTTGGGCCAAAGTCCGGCAGATGTGACTGCCTTCGTCTTGCAGTGCCATAAGTGCCAAACGAACAAACCCGGAAACACAAAGCCGAACGGTACCATGGTTCCCGTGGAAATTCCAGACAAATTCTGGGAGTGCGCCTCCACGGACCTTATTACGGCGCTTCCGCCAACATCGTCGGGCCATGATGCCATCGCTGTGTTCGTCGACAAGCTGTCCAAAATGGTTCATGTCGAACCTTGTCATACGACGATTAACGCAGAGGAATTCGCTTCCCTATACCTCCAGTCAATCGTGTCATCCGATATCATGGTGTCAGCAGGTATCCCGAAGAAACTCCTCAGTGATCGCGACGCGCGATTCACATGTCATTTCGGCGTGGCTCTCCTTCGTTTGATGGGCACGCGACAAGCGTTTTCGACAGCGTTCCATCCACAAACTGACGGTCAGACAGAACGCATGAACCGAGTCATCGAGGACATGATTCGCCACTACGTGGGGCCATACCATGACGATTGGGATAAATCTTTGGCATTGGTGGAGTTTGCGATCAACAATTCCTACCATTAGTCCATTCAGAACACCCCCTTTCGGGCGTACCTTGGCTACGACCCTCGTCGGTAAGTTTTGCGCCTCTTGTTTCCCCCTCTTAAATAAGCTAAACCTCTTGAAAGCTCTTGTGGCTTGAAACAAGTCGATTACAAGAGCGGCAAGCAGTGATTGATACACCACTTGTTCAAGACATGTCTCCAAGTGCCTCGCAAGAGGATGCGTCATGCAAGCGAATGCTTCTTACCTTCTCATCTGTCGCCCTTCGACAGATGGGGGGCTTCGAATTCGATTCGAACAAGGCGGGAAATGGTGGTTCGGACTTGGTTTTAGGACCAAGCCATGGAGTACAGCCTCAGGTACTGCCGTGGCCACGATCACGACTTGATTCTGACCTAAATCGATCATCTTTCAAAAGCCGCTTCCTAAAGCGTTCTTTCCATTCCATTCAAGCTCCCGCAGCTCTTGTTCCTCGCATTCGTGTTCCCTCTTATTTCGTACTCAACTTATTTCGTACTCGAAGGCGCAGCAGGGGTTCGTCTATTGCATACCCGAATTGCCTTAGGGGCAGGAGCAAACTAAGGCGACGAGGCCAAACTCGTTCACGCGCAGGCGTAACAATATAAGGCGCAACAGAAATAGACCTACAGGTCCCTCCCTCCCTCCCTCCCTCCCTCCCTCCCTCCCTCCCTCCCTCCCTCCCTCCCTCCCTCCCTCCCTCCCTCCCTCCCTCCTCCCTTCCTCCTCCCTCCCTCCCTCCCTCCCTCCCCCCCTCCCTCCCTCCCTCCCTCCCTCCCTCCCTTCGTCCCTCCCTCCCTCCATCCATCCATACATCCATCCATCCATCCATACATCCATACATCCATACATTCATACATACATACGTACATACATACATACATACATACATACATCCAAACATCCAAACATCCCTCCCTCCCTCCCTCCCTCCCTCCCTCCCTCCCTCCCTCCCTCAGCTACGACGCCGCTCAAGGCGGAAGTCGAATCGAAATGTCCGGCTGCCAATGATTGGTGGGCTGATCACATTACATTACATTACATACATTACATGTTAAAGTCTACTTGACACCGCGAGGGTGTATGAGACTCTGTGCTTTAAACAAAAGAAAAAGCACCCACAAAGCAAAAAACCCCATTACATCAGGGGTGTGTCGAGGACAAACAAACCAAACTCCCAACCACCGTTTTGGTGGCGTAGGTATTAAACCCCTTAGAGCCGGACCCAGATCTCAACCACTTACAGTGGCGGAGGTAAAAAGCTAACAAATGAGAAGTCACAAGAAGAAGAAAAAAAGGGATGATAAATTACGGTGCCACTAAGCAGTCCAGGGCTTCCTGTCTTGCTCTTCTACAAGTAGAAAGATAGTCGGCTAGGTTGCTCCAAAAAGACTTAGTGCCATTTCCATTCATAAAGGTTCTGAATGTGGAATCGCAGAATTCCACATTCCATACGGTTAAGTTGGTATCCTCATGGACATGCCTATAAATATCTGTAAACAGCTTCTGGTAGCGGAGGCGAATATCATTATAAAAAGGGCACTCAAACATATGCATTTCATCCTCAGGTTTTTGGAACCCACACATTTGACAGTGTCTCATTGAGCGAGGGATGTGTGCTCTATCCACCACCCTCATTCTTTCTATGTTCAGCCAATGGGAACCCATTCTAAACTGTGCTATAGAACGAATCTGATCCTGCTTATGTAAGGCGGATGTAAAGGGAATCAAGCCATTCTCATCATTGCTGTTGGCTGCGAACCATTTTTGGTATCGGAGGCGTTTAAAGCCAACCCTTCTCTCATCAGGGATGTCTCTAACTGCATTGGTGTCACTTGGGTACTTAAACCTCCATGACTCAAAAACTTCAGACATAATACCTTCGACATCGACAGCCTCCAAAATGTTGATGTTTTTACTGGATCCTAGCTTGTGGAGAGCACAACGCAAGTCATGAACCCAGCCAGTGTTGGAGTCAAAAGATTCCTCAAGAGCCATTCTAATGAGATCCTCAGGTTCTTTATGTATGGTCTTGTTCCAGAAGCGCAAAGCTTGTTTAAGCCAAGCAAAACACAACGGGGTTCTACCCAGCTCTTCCATGATAATATTAGATGTAGTAGATTGGCAAACACCCAACATTTGTTTAAGTATACCTCTATGCCATTTCTCACAAGCATGGTCATTTGAGATAAGTGTGTTGTTCAGAATAGAAGGAGCCCACACCTCACAGCCAAAATTCAGGATAGGTTGTACAAGAGAATCAAACAGGTGGGTGAGAATATCAATATTGTATATCTCCATAGTATGGCATCGCCTACGGAGCATGTGGTGTGCCTTTTGGGCCTTAGTGAGCATCCTAGAAAAAGCAGCTTTTGCACGATTGCTTGAGTCACCATCCACAAAGAGGGATCCCAAGTAGATAAAAGATAACTTTGTAGAAAGTTGTGCTCCATCATAGACAAATTGACCGCCATAGACACATTGAACGCCAAGATCAATGCAAGGCATGCATGCAAGCCGCTCAGGATCGGCAGAAAGCCCATTACGATAAACGACGAACGGAGGTTTTCTACAACCTTGGTGATAAAGTTCTCTTGTCCACCCGCAATATGAAGTTCAAAGCAACGGGTAAACCAAAATTTACACCTCGTTTTGTTGGTCCTTATACGATTACTAATGCATTGGTCCACGCGACGAGCAGACGGGAGTCGTCCGGCAAGTCACGGCGTGCCGCTTAGCCTTGCCTAAGATGATGCGCATCCACCCCGTGTTTCACGTGGGTTTGATCAAGCATTGGCGCTCCGATGGCGTTGTCCATGATTGGACAACCGCTCGAGTTCGACTCCGACGGCGCTCCGATTTGGAATATCCAATGCATCATACGCGAAAAGTCGCGTGTCATCGGCACATCCAGCAAACGACGTCTTTAATACTTGGTCCGATGGCAAAACTTCGGAATTGAGCAAGACACTTGGGAACTCGCCAAGGCGGTCAAGAAAAGTGCCCCTCACGTCGTCGATGCATGGAAATCACGTGTTACGCCCGTTATGTCCCGACGTACGTCAAAAAAACGGGCCCATCACCCACCCATCGCACTCAACGCATACGACACGGCGGTCAGATTGCTTTATTTATAAAGCTATCTTTCTCGGAGTGCTCAAAAGGGATGTTAAATGGTTCTCTCCGAAACCAACTTGTTTCATCAAGTATATTTTGAGCGCGGCACATACGACAACGACTAGTATTCACATCCCACCTTTATTACGATCAGATGCGGGGTCCGCATCTCTTCTGGAGGGGGGGGAGTGTAACGGTACAGAACCCTTCACGGGTACTCTGGCCGTCCAGCAAGGCATACGGGTACACCTAACTCGTAAGCCACGTGACGAACGCACATGATACAGTACCATACCCATGTACTGCCTCATCTCTCACAACGCACACGTTGCGCACATAGACACGAGCTACTCGGAACGAACCCTTATACTCCTACCACGAAGACGTTCTTTCCAAGCTACTCGACATCCCCTACTTAGGTAACCATCTACTTGTTCTGCTAGTTCACTCATATCAACATACACGTAAACTCACATCACGCATCACGTTCCCTAGCCTAACCCCTCAAGCTGCTAAGGAGCATCCTGAGCTGTTACACCACTAACCTTAACCTTTAACCCGTAAGAGGTCATACAGACGAGACAGGTTTGGGTTTGGGTTTGGTTTGAGGTTAACCTGCCACGTCAGAGGGGGTTAGACGAGGTTACCCGAGGTTAACCCAAACCCGCCCAAACACGCGAATTTCGTTCAGACGGCATTCCTGAGCTTCTTGCCAGTGGGAAAAGTTTGAAGTCGGAGTGATCATGGGAAGACGCATCGATTATCAATTTTTGCTCCTTTGGAGCATGCTCGCACTCGCCGAATTCAACGCATCCTTACCTGGGGCGGCTGCATGCGCAAATGCAGCTGTGAGCAGGCTGATGCTTCCTCCTTGTTCCGCTGTGGGCTCTGTTGCGACCCTATCAAGACGTTTTAAGAGGACTGACTGAAAGGAAATGCGGCAAAATTTATCGCAACAGAAACAACGAACAACACGTGTGCGGCATAACCATAACCATCGCCCAAACTTGGGGGGGGGGGGGGACGTTTGGGTTTTGGGTTAGGTTAGCATTTGGGTTACCGAATTTGACCAAACCGCGTCAACTTTGTCCTGTGTGAACGAAAAAAGGTTTGGATGTACGACAGAAACGCCCAACTAACCCGTAACTCAGACCCAAACCTGTCTCGTCTGACCAACCTCTAACTAGGGGGGGGGGGGGGGTTATGGTTATCGCGAAAATGGTTAACTGGGCGAGATAACTGACGCAAAAAGTGTCGTGTAAACGCTTCGTAGTTAGTTAACTGTACATCTTAACCGTAACTGGCCGAGATAACCTGCTCGTGTAATCGCCCTCTTACGCAGCCTTTTGCATCTGACCAGGTCAGTTCAAAATGGGTCAACGTGGCAAATGCGCTCTGCAGCACTTCCTCGCGATTCAAACGCTGATTTCAGCGTTTATTCCACTTCTTGCCGCTGATGGTTGCCTCATGCTGATCAGTCCATAATTGCGTGGTAGGGACGGTGCCCTGCTGCTGCGAATCCATTTTGGTGAAACTGTGCTATCGATGATGAGTGTCCGAGAAAGGAAGAAAGGATGCGGGACTCCAAAGCAGCGTGATTTTTAAGAGGCGCGCGCCAACTTTGTGACGTCACCAGATCTAATTCAACAACCGAATTTAACCGCCCCTTAACTTTCTTTAACGGCGGGGGGGGGTGCGCCGTTGCACTAACCGGGACGGTTGGTCTTTATTATAACCGGACCTCAACTTTTTGTGTTTCCGACCAAACACCGGTTAGCGCCGAAAATAACGAATTTAACCGCCGCTTAACCGGACCCTTAACTGGAAACAAGCTGTAGGCACCTGTGGCTAGCGACAGGTGCCTAGTCGTATTGCCTAGCTAGTCGTGCCCACTAGGCACGGGTGCCTAGTAGTTCGTTGCCGCCGGTGACTACAGTGTGTGTTATACGGGAGACCTACAGCCTGTTTCCAATTGAGGGTTAGGGTGGATTCCCATTGGGGCAGGATGGGTCTGGATGGGTCGTTAAGTACGGATAACCGACGACCCATCCAGTGTTTACCTTCCCATAGGGGTTTTGGATGGTTCGTATTTGTACGGATGTACTGACGAACTACCCATCCAGACGACCCATCCAAAAGCCAAAATCCATCCAGGCCCTCGACCGAGGTGTGGGCGGGTTGGATGGCTCTGGATGGGTCGCAAAATATCCGGCTCCTTCCGGCACAGTCCGGCATTGATCCGGCGACGGTCGCGCAACTGACGCGTATTGCTTTCTTCAACCGACCTGCTAGTTTCATTAGCCAGGAGTTTCCGAACTTTTGGATCACAGATCATCTTCGAGCAAGACAGAATCTGGGACATTCTAACAATTTCTTCTCCATTCGACGCCCCTTCTTCATTCTACTTCTCTTTTTCGTCTTTCATCGCTCTGCAACATGGCGACGGAAGGCTGGGATTATGCCACCGATGCCAAATTGGACGCCGAACTCGCTCAATACAAGACTGCAGCTGTGGACACTGTTCCGCAAACTCAATTTCCCGCTTCCTCGTCTGGTCTAGACCTAAGCGGCGCTCCATCACCCTTCCGCCTCTTGAGCATCATAACCACGGTAGTGGCTAGACGTTCATGCTCATTCCCCGGAAGAGAGGCTACCGTAGAACAAGCAGCGCCTGCGCAAGCTATGGCGCCCGATCGAGAACGGTTTACAGCAGGAATAATTATGAAGAAAAGGAGCCGGAATAGCTCCATGGCTGACATGCTCATCGCGTGGAAAGATTGAAAGAAAGAAATGGACGCCGCGAGGTATGACTTCAGGTCGCGGAGTGCGGTCTTGAGAAGAGGAATAGATGGATCTAGGATGGATCAGCGCAAGAAATTGAACTGTCAACGATCGATCCGTCTTTTCTTGCGACTATTGATTGAAAGTACCTGCGAAGGTTCCCAGTGGTACATGCGTGTATTGCTGCACCCATCCAGTCGCTTGCAATGGGAGTGCGTTTTGGATGGGTGGCCGTGTACGGATGCACGAACCATCCAAAGAGCTCAACGACCCATCCAAAGGGCCCAACCGACAAATACCGACCCATCCAGTACTACAACCGACTTTACCCATCCAGTCCAATGGGAATCCACCCTTAGACCGGGTTATGGAGCATAACCGTCCTCGGCAATCGGAAACACTCGAAAACTTGTACTTCGCTCGACCGACTTGTACACCATTTCCCGGCAAATTTTTATGACGTGCCGGTGCGGATCGGGGTTACCCTGAACCGTCCCCCCCCACACACACACGGTTCAGCGTAACCCCGATCAGCCATGGTTCCATGCTGGCAATTAAATCCGCAGCGGTCACTTGCGGCCATCATGTGGAGTTGTTGAGCGCGAGCGCTGCAATCTTATAGATCGCGCAGTCCCGCGCGACCCCTTCAATTCCCCAATCAACTCCATCCCTCCTCGCGTAGCCCCTTGGGCCCAGAAGCGTCAGAAGTATCTGGAAAGCATGAGATCAGGGGCAAATTCAGATTCGTGCGCAAATGCTATTTATCAGTAACGAGCAACGCACCTGGTACACATCTCGCTGCGTTTCCAGCTCATAATGGCGTCTCTTCCTATTTTCGGAAAGCAGAAGCTCCTGGGATATGGTAACGAAATGGAACAGGACGGGGCCCACTTGGAGCCAGAACATGAACTCGTCCATTGCGAGACGTTTGAAGACAAGAAAGGCAAGCCGGCGAGTAAATAATCCAACGCTTCCACGCTGTCGAACAACTGATTTAACGATCACATAACCCAGATCTTCCCAGAACCCAGATTTCAGGGACAATCGGAAACACTAAATTGTACAGCGGGGTTACGCGACAGGAAGCTGGCTAGAACACGGGTTACGAGTACTGCCGTTCTACAGTTTGCGGGGTTATCCATAACCGTAACCTGGTCTTATGGAAACAGGCTGCTAGTTGGTTCAGGGCAGGGCGGGGCAGGGTGGGGGGCAGCAGGGGGGCACGGTCCCAGGGGGGCAGGGTCGGCAGGGTTGTAATTGGGGGGGTTGGGCAGGGTTTGAAGTTCCAGGCCGGTGGGCCCGTCAATTGTGGAGCGGTTACAGTTCAAGGCAGTGACAACTGGCCACTGGCCGTGCAAAGCCAGGTCAACCAGGCCAGATCAGCTTCAGGCCAAATCCAGCCCACAGGGCCGAGTCTAGAAACTATGGGTTTCATAGCAGGGCCAATTCCGAATGCGATGGTTTTTACGCATAAATTTTGCATTAAATGCAAAATTTCGCAGCTAAAAAAACCTTGAAAAGTTTTTAGATGCTAGTAGGGTGGGAAACTGAGTGGTGAAGTCATGCATGATTATGGACAGGGCAGGTCTGATCTTGATGGTGAAGGCTGGAGAACCAGGCGACAAGTTGAGGGATTTGAGGGTGAGGCCAAACCTGGTTAAGGTTGCTCCAAAGTTGTTGAGGAAGTGGACCTGGTTTGCATTTGTGTTGATCACCCCCAGTGGGGTTTCAATGTCAGGTGAGCTGTTATGGAGGATCCAGTGTTCGAAAGTGATGGCTGGATCCAAGTCGGATGGTTTGAGTGGTCCAGCTCCATCTGGTGGTCCATCATAATCTTCATAGCAGGTCCTGGCTTGGTCACTTAGGAGTTCCATCTCTCTCCTGGCCTGTGCCAGAGTCAGGTTGCCAAGCTCATCAAAAGGAATAATGGGGCTTTGCTAAACATATGGGGGAATGATGATAGTGTCTGGTGGGTCACCAACCTGCTGGGCATGTGGTGGTGGCCCAAATTCCTTGCCACGGTCTGACATTATCTGGGTGTAGACATCCTCAGTTACCAGATATGGTACTCCTTCGAAGTCACTGTCATTGTTTGTAGACTCTGAGGTGGACTCCTGTGGTGCCTCTAAAGCGCATCATTCAGGATAATTAGTGACTTGCCATGGCCCCTGAGATGGGCCTTACCCATCTGATGGCAGATGATAGGTGGAGCAGCCTGGTGTAACGGATTAGAATCGTTACACCATAGCGACATCCGACAAAGGAGTTCATATGATGTCCGAGTACTCATTATCTAGTACATATACCGAGCCATACCGTTACACTGTTCCCTCCTCTAGGAGTCCGGCACGGACTCTTGAAGTGGTAGTAATCGTTTGGTGTATCATGTCTTACGTGATGGCGATGTACGTTTTCGGACAGATTCAGCTCCTAGTCGCGTACAGCGGAGCCCTGGTACCGGGTCTGGAGGACCCGTTGGCTTTGGGAAATATCACTTAGCTCGCGGTCCCAGAACATGGGGACCGACGAAACCGCTTCAATAGCGATTCAAACTCGCGTCGCTGATGTATTTACCACCTCCGAAATCAGAGTTACGGATTCTAATCGTTACACCATAGCGATATTCTGCAAAAGGAGTTCATACGATGTCCGATTATTCATTCTCTAGTACATATACCGAGCCATACCGTTACACCTGGTCTACCAGCTGTAGCCTAACGGGCTGGGGAAGATCCTAGACATCATGCAAGTTGGAGGGGTTACTTGTGACATGAAAATGGGCTGCAGTGTCCAGGATCCATCTTTTCTACAGAGCTGACTCGAAAGCAGCATTGTCATCATCACTGTCAGCCAACTCTGGTACCATGTACTCGGAGGGACCCTGCGCCGGCAGGGAATCCCCCTACTCCCAGAATACACCAGGCAACATGACCCAGGCAGTACACCGAGGCAGTACACCAGGCAACATGAGCCAGGCTCACGGCCCTCTTATGGGCTCACGGCACTACGAGTCAGTGCAGCAGAACCCATACTTACACTTCCTTCCCAACAACGACCACAACCAAGCTTATCAATCAAATGATTTGCTGATCGGCTACTCCAGCAACCAGTCTGCCGGCGTGTCCGAGGGCATGCCTCTAGATGAGCAGCTGTCCGTGAGTGCCTCTCGAGACAAAATCAGCCCTTCCAGCATGCTGCCACCTCGCTTTGCTGCCCTGCCCACCGTTGTCCAGCGCCGCATTCTAGAGCTCACGGATCCCAAGTCCATCCTTTGTCTCTCAGACTTCGATAACAAGGTTACAAATAAGCTTGCTCTCATGGCTGATCGCTATGGTGAAGGCGAGTGCCTGATCATGCTTAGCAAGCTGTCAGGCAGGTTGAAGACCAAGCTGTCGGCCATGAAGAATGGACCTGGCTACCTGGACGTGGCTGTCAGCAGCCATTTGGATGTCCTCACGGTAAGTTACATACATAAATAAATACATAGTTCGCCTTATTTCGAGGCGTGAGGATGAGAGGTTCAGTCCGTTTGCTTGCACTGAGGCCAACCACCACGTGGGATTCACCTGTTATCTACTTCCTTTCACACAAACCTACACAAACCTACTCAAACCTACTCAGTAATATGTATCTGAATCTTGTGGCTGCCAGCAGCCATCTAGATGTGCACGGTAGGTCTCTCATGTTCAGCCCTCATGAATCCTGAATCCTTTTAAGGATGGAAATAGCTTAAACAATGTATTAAACAAAGCGATGAGAATCGGAAAAAACAAATTATCACTAGCACGCACTCAGGGCCTCTGTCAGCACAACGATTGTTTGGGGCTCATTTCGCCCGTACTATTTCTGTTTAGCCCCTCCTGATGTCATGGCGGGGCAAGTCCATTCAGCCTATTTGCCTACCCCTGGATTGTAGCGTACACATATGATGTACACACGTAGAAAGCGGTGGTAGCCTGCCTCAGAAAGCATTCTTGGAAGTCAGTTGAGGTTACAAAGCAGAGATTTCCCTCTTCAGTCCCTCGTCACCCTTCCATCCATCCTTCTATCCATCCTTCCATCCATCACTATCCATCACTCCTTGCAGTTTGCACTTAACCCATCAACTCCTTCATTAATGTTTCCTCCAATCCATCCATACTCCCATCCATACTCCCATCCATACTCCCATCCATCCATACTCCCATCCATCCATACTCCCATCCACCCTCCCATCTATCCTCCCATCCATCCATCCTCCCATCCACCCTCCCATCCATCCTCCCATCCATCCATCCTCCCATCCATCCTCACATCCATCCTAACATCCATCCTCACATCCATCCTCACATCCAACCATCCATCCACCAACCCACTCATCCTCCCATCCATCCATCCTCCCATCCATCCATCCTCCCATCAATCCATCCTCCCATCCATCCTCCCATCCATCGTCCAATCCATCCTCCCATTAATCCCCCCATCCTACCATCCATCCATCCATCCATCCACCAACCCATTCATCCACCCATCCTCCCGTCCATCCATCCATCCATTCATCCATCCACCAACCCATTCATCCACCCATCCTACCATCCATCCTCCCAACCATCGTCCCATCCATCCTCCCATCCATCCTCCCATCCATCCATCCATCCATCTATCCATCCATCCATCCATCCACCAACCCACTCACCCACCCATTATCCCATCCATCCATCCATCCATCCATCCTCCCCTTCCATCCACCCACCCACCCACCCACTCATCCACCCATCCATCATCCCATCCATCCTCCCCATCCACCCACCCGCTCATCCATTCATCCATCCATCCATCCTCCCTTTCCACCCACCCACCCACTCATCCACCCATCCATCCCATCCATCCATCCTCCCCATCCACCCACACACTTATCCACCCACCCATCCTCTCCTTCACTCATTCACCCATCCTTCTCCTCGCAGGCCCACCGCTTCAACCCCCAGCATGCCAATGGAAATGTCAAAGATGTCAGGAGGAACATTCTGAGCAGTTCTGTATTCGAGGAGTTGAGCAACGCTGTGGAGTCTAACCACTGGCTTCGATGGGAAATACTGGATGAGGTAAGCTACTAGATGTTCATGTACAATTGATATCATATCATACATCTGTGTTTACAATCGATATCATATCATACATCTGTGTGTACAATAGATATCATAGTATACATCTGTATATACAAAAGATATCATTGTATACATCTGTATATACAATGGATATCATAGTATACATCTGTATATACAAAAGATATCATTGTATACATCTGTATATACAATAGATATCATAGTATACATCTGTGTGTACAATAGATATCATATCATAGATAAATCCAGATTTATAAACAAAGCATATCATATGTATTATTGATTTAACTACAAAGCCAGTAAGGGTGGTACGACCCACTTGGGTTCGCCTATCAACGATAGAACTTGTTATTGACCCGTCTGGGTAGTCAATGATTATCCTGATTTGTTTAGGATGGGCCATTCCATTAAGCTTTATTGGTTACCCCCTGGACTACAACATACGTACATACAAGCGAACCTGCTCCGTGCGGCAAATTCGCACACTGTCAGTCAAGCACCAGCAGCCTTCCTCCCCAGGATGACTCAAGCTCTCCAAACTGCCCAACGTGCCCAACATCCTGAACCTATCCTGTTTCCTCCCTGACAACCCAAACCCCTCCCTGTTTTCTTTTCCGGATATTACCAATAGATCCCTGAGCCTGCCGTTGGGCTCAGCCTCAAAAATTCAGCAGCGCTAGAAAGCGGATTACGTCCACTTGGTTGCTTAAGGTTCGGCTGATTAGCCAGTCAGGAGAGCTGCCTAAAAGCTGCTGCTCATAGCCGTAAAAACAGTACATTCCCAGCCTGTGTTCTTGCTATTTAGGCATGGGCCACCACCGGGCTGGGTAAGAGAATAACGATCCGAGCCTTCATACAATCCTAGCAGACGCCAAATGTCACCTGGTGCCATCTCCACCCCGCACCGCACTGCCCCCCCCCCACCACCACCACCACCACCACCACTCACACGCTCACACCATCATCACTCCCACCACAGCTCCACACCACCCCAATACGCTACTGACATTCCCTTACCCCGATCCCTATGGCAGAGCATCGTTCACCAGCTCAAGAAGCTCCCTCTTGACATTGCCTCAGAGCGACTGAAGGAAATAAGCGCGCGCAGCTACAAACACGTTGACAACATTTCTGGTTGCATCAAGAGCATCCTGAGCTCCAGGAATCAGCAGCACGCAAAGGTCATGATGGGTCAGCAAGCCTTAAATTGAACATTATTACGCCTTGCAACGGGGCGGTGAGAGGGAACCTTTCGTTCAATTGTTGTCCATGGACTCTCTCCCGGAAGCCTCCTTTGCTGCAGCCTACCACAGCTCTAAACACACAACCACAACCACACACACCAGCGTAACTATTACCAGCCATAACAAGTCACGCCGATGTGGCGTACTGCTTTCTTTGTTGCTCTGTGGAATGGTACCATGGATTTTGTTTCCGTATACAGCTACTGCACCTGAGCTCGGTTCCTACCATGTCCCTACTGACTGCACATGGTCTTGGAACTCGTTTTGTGTTTTATTTTTCACCCTCGCTGAGGAGCCATGCTCTGTCAGAAATACAGCCAAGCAATTACATGGGTTACAATCTGGACCAGGTGACGATTGTAAACCATAGCTTGGTTGTATCGCTGGCATAAGAGAATGGCTAATGCATGCAATGGATTGGAAGTCATTCAATCGATAAGAAGCCATTCAAGGGATTAGTCCCCCCCCCCCCCCCCCCCCCCCCCCCCCCCCCCTCCCTCCTATTGATGGTTGGCCCCAGTGAAAGCAAACGTGCTGGCCCCCTCAATCGCACGCCTTGTAATAAGACGTACTAATTATTTATTTAAATATGTCGCTTGACTTGTACAATCTAGATAAAACATTTTTTAATCTAGATTGGACAAGTATGGTGACTGGGACCATATTGATATTGGAGACCTTAAGTCTATATAATTATACAATATCTACGCAGTATATATACCCTAAGTATTGATGATGCTAAGTACATTTAACTATATGGTATCTCTAGGGCCCTGCTGGGACCAGATTGGTATTGACCCCCGTTAGGATATACAAATATATAATGATTAAAAAGTTATGTATAATCATATATATTTAATGATTGAATAGTTCTATGTAGTCATATATAACTGTACTACGTAGTTGTGAAGGTCCTCATAGAATCTGCGTAGTCTCTGCTTGCCAAGGCGTTTTGATCGGATATGAGTGGGTATTTATCGGAGCATTTCAAGTAGGCCATGCTTGCATGGTGATACCAAGCAAATGCTAAGGTGTATCCTGGTTACTGGGGACTTAGAAAGTGGATGGTTCAGTGGCAAGGGAGCTCGTACAGCCTGGCTGGTCTCTGCTTTCCATGGTGTTGATCTTGATGCGAGCGGATACCTTAGGAGTAGAATGACTGATGCTGAGAGCATTGATTCATTTGGGGCGACATACACGTAGGGAGGCAGGGAGGGAGGGAGGCAGGGAGGGAGACAGGGAGGCATGGAGGGAGGGAGGCAGGGAGGGAGGGAGGCAGGGAGGCAGGGAGTTTTCACCGGCCTTGGGCCAAACCCAAAGCTAGCTAGTGCGCCTGGATGTTGACATCACGGTCATTTCAATGCAACTGTAAGCTTTGGGCTAGACCCAGTGGCTGGCTATTTGAGCTGGCTGGAAGCTGCCATGCACAGCCCAAAAATGGAACGATGGTCAAGAGATTTTAGTAAGTATGGGAACACTGATAGTAGGAACCATGGAATATGGGAACTCTGTGTTTTCTAAGGGTCATGCTTGGAAGGGGCTGTGGGGTTCCAGCCCCACCACCACCACCACCACAACTCCACCACCCCAACACCACACCACCATCATACCACCATCACACCACCACCATCCCCATTTATTGTGGTGAAATTGCTGCCAGTATTTCTGCCAGCTTTCATCTCTGGAAAAGACAAGCCTTAGGCTGTCAATATCTCACTCTTTTCTTGTCAACCCTCCCAAGCCTTGGCGAGTTGAGGTGACTACCCTTGTCTTCTTCTTGCCTGCTGCATCTTCATCTGCACTTCCACCACACTTTTTAAGTGTCTTGTCATAACTTCAAGACACTTTTTAGTGTCTTTGTCCTGTCATGTATATTTTAGCCAGGCTTGCTATTTGACCTGTGCATGAAGTCAACGAGTACTGGTGAGAACCAGCACGATTGTATCTGCACTAGAGTGCAGGGCAGCACACGAGCCCGTGCCTTGGTGTTTGGCAGTTGTACCAGCTGAGCAAGTGTTCATTGCAAGCCTTGGGTAAGAGATTTAGCCTAGCAAGCCTTGATACATACGTTTTGTAGACGTTGAACAGCACCTTGCAGAAGCCCAATGTCACTAACATGCTGCAGGTCTTGGACACCACCTTCCCGTAGCACATGTTCGACCAAGTTTTGGGGGTGCTTAACCTAGGCTTACGGCAGACCATAGTGAATATCATTTTGTAGATGGTGAACGCCACCTAACAGTAGCACATGGTCAACCAGATTTCACAGCCACTGAACATAGGCATACAGCAGATCATGGTGAATATCGTTTTGTAGATGGTGAACGCCACCTTGCAGTAGCATATGGTCAACCAGATTTATCAGCCACTGAATATAAGCCTACAGCAGACCATGGTGAATATCGTTTTGTAGATGGTAAAGACCACCTTGATGTAGCCCATGGGCACGAGCATGGTGTAGTTCTTGAACACCAGTAATGAAGTATGAATAAATTAGAAGGGAGGACATTGCATTCACTGCTTGTCATTGAGCACAGTTGTTTCAAGCATGTACTGAATGATTGGGACGCACGATACGCATGCATGATACAATAGTGCTTCTGTTTTCAGATAGGCGCATCAGCTTCTAGGCAGCCCTTGGTCAACTTGGGCCTGGGGGCTTACTTTGATCTGTATTCTAGACAAAGCAAACTGTGGAGAAAGACTTGTATTCCACCCTGCCTTGCCTTATCCTGCCTTGCCTAGCCTGGACCTGTACGTTTTGATTTATCATCACTTCTGTCTTGAATGTGTCTTCCCTTTCCCATCAGATGGGATCTTAGCTCACTACTTTATGGACTTAGAAAGTTTCCCTTCTCCCTCTAGTCATGTCCCACAACTGGCAGAAGGGAAGCTGTTGAATTCAGAAGCTACCACTTTTCTGATTAATCTGTGCTTCAGTATCATGTACCTTTATATGCAACATGTACACTTATGTATGTATACATTGACATGTCTCCCTGCATTACTGTAAATAGAATGTTGTACCTGCATGGTCGTACCGGCACATGGTCCTGTACGTCGTACCTGCACAAGTGCACATGGTCTTGTACGTCGTACCTGCATGGTTGTACCTGCATGTTCCTGTATGTCATAGCTGCATGGTCGAAAATAAATATGTATATTATTTCTAGGTCTAGGTGCGTAGGGCAACTGCTGATACTTGGATGGGTCAGCCCTCGGCCAGTATGACCCAGATTATGTCTGGTTTGCATGTACGTGGTCAACTGTCCAAGGAAACATTTTGACTGGACATGGTACACTTTGTCTAGTGATATTCATCAGAACCCCTTATAATCGTTAAACATCAACGATTACTGTACCACGAACTCTGGGCCCCCTTCGGTAAAACACATGTTTTGGTTTCAGTTCATTGGTGTTTTTTACATTTCAGACCCTCCTGATATAACGGTTGGGCAAGTCCCTTCAGCCGATTCGGCCTACCCCTGGACTGTAACAACTTACATATACTCAGACGCCCCTCCCCCCCCCCCCCCCCCCCCCCCCCCCTTTTGTCTTCATTGGTCAAGCCGCGGGCACATCTCGAGTCCAGTGGGGCACCAGGGCACTGTAACTAGCGAACGATCATCATTGGTACTCGACCTTGGAACTTGTTCACATGACTCCAGCAGGTCAGGCTGCTTGCTGCCTTCAGCAGCTTGAACTTTAACTCGATTACTTGGCTCCAGTTCCCAAGGCTGCCTTGTTACTTAGTTCAAGTTCATGTTCTGGCTGTCTTGTAACCTAGCTCAAGTTCAAGTACTGGCTGTTCAATTTGAGATATTCAAGTTCATGTTGCGGCTACCTTGTAACCTAATTCGAGTTCAAGTTCAAGCACAGGCTGTTAAAGCTCATTTTCCGGGCTTCCGACTGCCCTGTAACCTAGTTCAAGTTCCGGTTGTTCAAGTTCAAGGTCGCGTTCCGGCTGCCTTGTAACCTATCAGTAGTTCAAGTTCCAGTTTAAGGCCGCCCTTGTAACAACCTACGAACATCATATTAAACATTCAAATCAATACTGGTACTACTCGCAGCCAGCCCGGCACAACTTGAACACGACCTACAACTTGGTTAGATGGCTCCAGTCAGCAAGTTGGCTGCTCGCCGTCTTAGACAGTTACATTAACAGTTTAAATCAGCACTCCTAGTTTCCTACTTCAAACTTGAACTTGGCAACGTTTCCTACTTACAATTCCTAAGGTAGCATCTCGCATAAACTCTCCCGCCAATTTTTTCCTAGCTATATAGTATATTTTGATACAGATGTTTAGATTTTTGATTGTTTTAGTAATTAATTTTACTGCCGAAAACGGCGAGCAGCCAAATTGCTATTAACACAATCCCATACTTTCCCAGTTTCCTACACCATTCTGCTGTTGACACAAATGCACTAATCCCAGTCATTCTACCAGCATGGGTGTATGTTAGTCCAGGGGGGAAGCCAATTCGGCTAAAGGGACATGCCCAACCTCGAATAATGAAGAGAATTCCAGACTTCAGCGGAGTAAACTCGATCAAATTTATGTTACAGTTCAGGGGGTAGCCAATTCGGCTAAAGGGATCTATCCAACATAAAATACAGTAATCAAGATTGTTCACAACTATCAGGATACGGATGGGCTATAAGAAGCACTCTAATATCTGGTCTCCAACAAATTGCCTGGACGCGACGGCCATGCAGCATCAGCTCTCGTCATACGACACGTGTGCGGTACACTGCAGTGGCGTTTGCTTGTATCACTCATGCAGTACATCTCATAATCCAACATGTGTGCGGTACACTGCAGTGGCGTTTGTCTGTATCACTCATGCAGCAGATATCACCATCCAACATGTGTGCTGTACACTGCAGTGGCGTTTATGAGTATCACTCATGCAGCAGATCTTATCATCCAACATGTGTGTGGTAAACTGCAGGGAGGGGGTGTGAGCGGATAGAGGGTGTGCGCAGATTAGCATTTTTATGAAAGGAAATTCACCCCATGAGGGAGGTCTCCCGACATTCAGTTCAAATGATGTAGCCACTCCTACACAAGAATAGGGGATTAGGGGATGGATGGAGGATAAGGGGGTGGGGTGGTGGATAATGGATGCGGGGATGGATGGAGGATGAGGGGATGAGGTGGTAGATAAAACATAAGGGGATGGATGGAGGATGAGGTGGTGGTTAAAACATAAGGGGATGGATGGAGGATGGGGGGATGAGGTGGGGGATAATATTTAAGGGGATGGATGGAGGATGAGGGGATGGAGGAGGAGGTGGATACGGGGGTGAGGGGTCAAACATATGCTGGCTCTAGCTCTAGTTCATCATTGGGGCAAAAGTAAAAAATAAACACTGGGTGAGCTGGACAAATTGTAAGTATGCTGCCCATGACGGAGGACCTGAGTTCGAGTGAGCAAAGCAATCCCACTTCCCCATGCCCCACTTTCTGTCTTGGAAAAGGTCAGGGTAGACCTGGGGTAGACATCACTATATACATTAGGCAATGCCTATCTCACCATCCCATCCCATCCTTGCCCATCCCATCCCATATCCCATACTCCATCCCTCAATCCCATTCCCCACTAACTGACCAGGAAAAGTTCAGGGCAGACATTACTATATACAGTAGGCAATGCCCCTCCCCCCATCCCCCATGCCCCACTCACTGTTCAGGAAATTGCGCATGGAAAGCACTTTGTTCTCAGTCTTTCCACTGCACGGAAAGTGCATTAACACCCACTTCTTCATCACCTCAACAGGGCATACGTCACTGCCTTTGGGCATCTTTACCTGGGGTGGTATAGGGGTTTGAAGGGGGGGGGCTTAGGGCTTGACTGGGGTATTTCACGGGAATAAATAGGTGGTGGTGTTGTGTGTGCGTTGGGGGGGGGGGGGGGGGGGGGGGGGGGGGGGGGGAATGTGTGAATGGGATGGTTTATCACTTGGGGTGGTATAAAAGTAATGATAACGCCTGGTGGGGCGTGGTATTAGAGGAGCCCGTCGTACGCGGGTGGGGAGCGGTCTCCTACCTCAACTGGACAAGCTACCATCGCGGTTGACGACGACCTGCAACGCCAAGAGCGACGAAGGGGGAGTCGAACCCCCGACTCTTCGTTCCTTAGCAATCTGGTCTACCACTAGACCATTGTAATCGCTAAAAAGGCTTTGGGGTGGTATACGGGTGTGAAGAGGGTGGCTTAGGGCTTTGACTAGGGTATTTCACGGGAATAAATGTGTGTGTGTGGGGGTGGGTGTGGGGTGTGGGGTGTGGGGTGGGGGGGTGAAGGGTAATGGGATGGTTTACCACCTGGGGTGGTAAAGGTGTGTGCAGGGGGGGTCTTTGTGGCTTTGACTGGGGTATTTCACGTAGTAAATGGTGTGTGTGGCTGGTAGGTGGGTTGGGGGTTGTGGTGGGGTGGTGGGGGGGGGGGGGGGGGTGGGGGGGTTTGTTTGTGGGTTTTTGGGGTGGGTGGTTTTTGTGGTGGGAATCTGATTTTTGATTGTTCACCTGTGGTGGAAAGGGGTGTGAAGGGGGGGCTTTGGGCTTTGACTGGGGTATTTCACGGGAGTAAATGGTGTGTGTGTAGTGGTAGGGGGGGGGGGGGGGGGGGGGGGGGGGGGGAAGGGGTGCTGGGGTGGTGGTATTAACCGGGTGGTACAGGGGTATGGAGGGGGTGGCTTAGGGCTTTGACTGGGGTATTTAACATCCATCCATCCATGTATCCATATACTCACATCCATCCATCCATCCATATACACACATCTATCCATCCATCAATCCATCCATCCATCCATGAACGCACATCCATCCATCCACGTACTCACATCCATCCATCCATCCATCCATCCATCCATCCATCCATCCATCCATCCATATACACATATCCATCCATCCATATACACACACCCATACATCCATCCATATACACACATCCATCCATCCACACATCCATATACACATATCCATCCATCCATATACACACATCCATCCATCCATCCATCCATAAACGCACATCCATCCATCCACATACTCACATCCATCCATCCATATACATTCACCCATCCATCCATCCATAAACACACATCCATCCATCCACACATCCATATACACATCCATCCATCCATCCATCAATCCATCCATAAACGCACATCCATCCATCCACATACTCACATCCATCCATCTATATACACACACCCATCCATCCATATACACACATCCATCCATCCATCAATATGCACATCAATCCATCCACATACTCACACCCATCCATCCATATACACACATCCATCCATATACACACATCCATCCATCCATCAATATGCACATCCATCCATCCACATACTCACATCCATCCATCCATATACACACATCCATCCATCCATCCATATACACACATCCATCCATCCATCAATATGCACACATCCATCCATATACACACATCCATCCATCCATCAATATGCACACATCCATCCATATACACACATCCATCCATCCATATACACACATCCATCCATCCATCAATATGCACACATCCATCCATATACACACATCCATCCATCCATATACACACATCCATCCATCCATATACACACATCCATCCATCCATCAATATGCACACATCCATCCATATACACACACCCATCCATCCATAGACACACATCCATCCATCCATATACACACATCCATCCATCCATATACACACATCCATCCATCCATCAATATGCACACATCCATCCATATACACACACCCATCCATCCATATACACACATCCATCCATCCATATACACACATCCATCCATCCATCAATATGCACACACCCATATATACCGTGTACAAAAAGGAACCAGCCATCCATCCATCTATACCGTGTACAAAAAGGAACCAGGTTTCGAGATCATAGTCTCATCTGTGTAGGCACAGCCACACGGCTTGAAGCATGCAGAGTTGAACATGCGAGGTGACAACGCATGCAGGCTGACGTTGTTGTAGAGGGTGCAGCGCGTGACTACCTGCATATTTGGTAGGCGCGATGTTTGCTGCATGTTTTTTCTAGGGTCTTTCACAGCTTTAAAAAAAAAGGTCAACAATGGCCTGTCTATGACCAGGCAATCTGAAGTTGTTGTAGAGTGTTCAGCGTGTGACAAGCTGAAGAGTTGGTAGGCACAAGGTTTGCTGCTTGTTTAGTCTAGGGTCTTTCACAGCTAAAAAACATAAAGAAAAGGGTCAACAATGGCCTGTCTATGAGCAGGCAAGCTGGCATAGTTGTAGAGTGTTCAGCGTGTGACAAGCTGAAGAGTTGGTAGGCGCGATGTCTGCTGCATGTTTAGTCTAGGGTTTCCACAGCTAAAGAAAAAGGAAACATAGGGTCAACAATGGCCTGTCTATGAGCAGGCAAGGTGACATTGTTGTAGAGGGTGCAGCTCATTACAACCTGCAGATTTGGTAGGCCCAATGTTTGCTGCATGTTTTGTCTAGGGTCTTTCACAGTTTAAAAAAGGGTCAACAATGGCCTGTCTATGAGCAGGCAAGCTGACCTTGTTGTGGAGTGTTCAGCGCGTGACTACCTGAAGAATTGGTAGGCGCGAGGTTTGCTGCATGCTTGTCAGGGTCTTTCACAGCTAAAAAACAGAACAAATAGAGTCAAAATGGCCTGTCTATGAGCAGGCAAGCTGAAGTTGTTGTAGAGTGTTCAGCGTGTGACAAGCTGAAGAGTTGGTAGGTGCAAGGTTTGATGCATGTTTTATCTAGGGTCAACAATGGCCTGTCTGTGATCATGTGATATGATGATGTAGTAATGCCTTGTTTCAAGGTTGGACCCCGGGGTGGACCTCAGTCAGACCATTCATTCATATAGCTAGTCAGATTGGATGAGAGTATGCGGGGTTGAATATGCGAGGTGACGAAGGTAATGATAACGCCTGGTGGGGCGTGGTTTTAAGGGAACCCGTCGTACGCGAGTAGAGAGCGGTCTTCTACCTCAACTGGACAAGCTACCATCACGGTTGACAACGACCTGCAACGCTCAGGGCGACTGTAGGGGGAATCGAATCCCCGACCCTGCATTCTTAAAGCAATTTGGTGGACCACTAGACCAATTGATGTGCTGAAAGGGGCAGCAAGGTGACAAGTAAGCTCACGTCATTGTAGCGGGTGCAGCGCGTGACAACCCGCACTTTTGGTAGGTGCTAGATTTGCTACTTGTGTGTATTTATGTTGCAGTCCAGGGGTAGCCAAATAGGCTAAGAGGGCATGCCCACCTCGAATAATAAAAACATATTCAGACTATCAGGAGGGGATACAAGAGAGCTAGTACCGCCCCTAGGCGGACTAGCGGAACCGAGAGGTAGCACCTAGGCGATTAAAATGCTCTAATCAAAATAGCAGCACTGCCTAATACTTGGCAAGTGTGCCCCCTTAGGGGGCCATTAGGCAGGTCAAAGAAAGAAAGAAAGAAAGAAAAGCTGCCTGAAGGACTTGGTCTTGTGGCCCCCTCCAAATGTTTAGACAAGTACCAGCCTAAGCTAGTACCGCCAACAAAAGGCAAGAGCAGGACGGAGGACCTGGGATCAAGCACTATAAACTGAAAATTTAGGGGGGTCTTCGTCACCCTTTCCTGCACCTTTTGGCATCCCTTCGGCACCCATTTCACCCATAACACACCCTTCCAAGCCCAATTAATAAAAGGGTGCCGATGACCCCCCAAATTAGCAGTGCACTTAACACATCCTCCCTCCCCCCCCATCCACCCACGCATACACAAACTGCCCCTCCTCCTCTCCACCCCTCCACCCCCCCCTACCCCCACCTCCCTCACCCCCACCCCCCTACCCCTCCACCCATTTCACCTATAACGCACCCTTCCAAGCCCAGTAAAAGGGTGCCGATGAACCCCCAAGTTAGCCGTGATTTAGAAACCGGTAATAGAATTCTGTGAGCTGATGGACTTCCCCTCGTTTGGAAGTACCCGGTAGGGGGAAGTTAGTCCCAACTTATATTAGCCCCCACTTCATTAATTCCTACACCCACCTAGACCCCAAACCCTACAACCACATAAACCCTACAATTTTGAATACAAACCTGAACCACTAGACCTAACCCCCCTAAGCTTAAGCGGGGTCTAACTCCCCCCCACCGAAGTACCCAGGACTGTGACTGAATTTGATGCACGTTTGTAACTAAAATGTGTGAGTCAGTGGGTGGGTGAGTGGGTAGGTGGGTGAAACTTGAGGTCAAGCGCCTTAGCTGGAAGCTGGAATAGGATGTGTACAAATCAGACCTCACCTTTTTGAACAGATCCTGGTCCCACAGGTGTGGGCGGAACTCAACTTCCACCCACATGTCAAACATCCATGTGTGGATGCAACACAGCAAAGCGGGTGCGGCTCTAAAGTGGTCCCCGACGAATCATGAATAGGATGCATACAACGGAGGACCTCACCTTTTTGAACAGATCCTGGTCCCACAGGTGTGGGCGGAACTCAACTTCCACCCACATGTCAAACATCCATGCATGGACGCAACGCAGCACAGCGGGAGTGGCTCTAAAGTAGGTGACGCCGATGTTGAAGGTTGGTATCACCACCCCTTTGGCATCGTGGGGTATGCTGATGAAGAGGAGGGGGATGCGTGGGGGTGGGGGATGCGGGTAGCTTTGAAGCATGTGATGCCGATGTAAAAGGTTGGTATCACCACCGCTTTGGCATTGTAGGGTATGCTGATGAAGAGGAAGGGGGGTTTGTTACAGTCCAGGGGTAGGCCAAATAGGCGAAATGGACTTGCCCAACCGTGACAGGAAGGGCTAAAAATAAAAAGCATTCAGGAACTGAACCCCAAACAATCATTTTACCGACGAGGGCCCTGAGTTCGTGTTACAGGAGTGGCTCTAAAGTATGTGGCTCCCATGTTGAAGGTTGGCATTACAACGCCTTTGGCATCGTGGGGTATGCTGAGGAAGAGGAGGAGGGTGGGGGTGGGTGGGGGATGCGTGGGGGTGGGGGAGGGGTGGGAGATGCGTGGGGGTGGGGGAGGGGTGAGGGTGGGGGTGGGTGGGGGATGCGTGGGGTGGGGGTGGGGTGGGAGATGCGTGGGGGTGGGGAAGGGGTGGGGGGATGCGTGTGGTTGTGGGTGGGGTGGGAGATGCGTGGGGGTGGGGAAGGGGTGGGGGATGCCGTGTGGTTGTGGGTGGGGTGGGAGATGAGTGGGGGTGGGGAAGGGGTGGTAATGCGAGTAGCTTTGAAACACGTGATGCCGATGTCGAAGGTTGGCGTCACCACCCCTTTCCATCGTGCTGTATGCTAAGGAAGAGGAGGGGTGTGTGGGGGTGGGGTGGGAGATGCCTGGGGGTGGGAAAGGGGGGCGGGGTGTGGTGGGGTGTGGTGGGGGGTGGGGGGGTAGCTTTGAAGTAGGTGACACCGATGTTGAAGGCTGGCATCACTACCCCGTTGGCATCATACTGTATGCTGAGGAAGAGGGGGGTGGGGATATGGGTGGGTATCTGGTCTGGTTTTGGTCTGGCTTGGCATGGTTAGTTCTGGTTCTGGTCCCACAGGTGTGGTAGGAAATCAGCTTCCACCCTCATTGTCAAAGGGCCATACATGGACACAACGCGGCACAGCAGGTGTAGTTCTATAGTCAGTGATGCTGATGTCCTAGGTTGTCATCACCCCCCCTTTGTCATCACCACGCTTATGTCATCGACCCCCTTTTGTCATCACCAGCCCTTTGTCATCACCAGCCCTTTGTCATCACCCCCCCCCTTTGTCATCACCCCCCCCTTTGTCATCACCCCCCCTTTGTCATCACCCCCCCGTTGTCATCACCCCCCCTTTGTCATCAGCCCCCTCTTTGTCATCACCCCCCCTTTGTCATCACCACCCCTTTGTCATCACCACCCCTTTGTCATCACCACCCCGTTCGTCATCACCACCCCCCTTTGTCATCGCCACTCCTTGGTCATCACAAACCCTTGGTCATCACCACCCCTTTGTCATCACCACCCCTTGGTCTTAACCCCCCTTTTGTCATCACCATCCCTTTGTCATCACCCCCCAATTGTCATCACCACCCCATTTGTCATCACCCCCCCTTTGTCATCACACCACCCCTCGTCATCACCCCCCCTTTGTCATCACCCCCCCTTTGTCATCGCCACTCCTTGGTCATCACAAACCCTTGGTCATCACCACCCCTTTGTCATCACCCCCCTTGGTCTTAACCCCCCTTTTGTCATCAACCCCCCCTTTGTCATCACCCCCCATGGTCATCATCAAACCTCCCTTGTCATCACCACCCCCCTTGGCATCACCCCCCCGTGGGGCAAGCATCCCCCCCTTGGGGGTCAATCATCTCACCCCCCGTGGTCATCACCCCCCCGTTGTCATCACCCCCCTTTGTCAGCCACCACCCCTTTGTCAGCACCACCCCTTTGTCATCACCACCCCTTTGTCATCGCACTTCCTTGGTCAGCAAACCACCCCTTTGTCATCACAACCCCCTTGGGTCTTAAACCCCCCTTTGTCTTGACCACACCCTCTGGTCAATCAACCACCGGCGGTGGGTCATTACCACCCCTTGGTCATCAATCACCCCCCTTTGTCATCATCCCACCTTGGTCATCACACCCCCGTGGTCATCACCCACCCCCATTGGTCATATCACCCCACCCCCCACTGGTCCTCACCCCCCTTTGGTCATCACCCCCCCTTTGTCATAACCCCCGCCGTTGTCATCACCCCCCTTTGTCATCAAGCCCCCTCTTTGTCATCACCCCCCCTTTGTCATCACCACCCCTTTGTTCATCAACCCCCCCCTTTGTCATCACCCCCCCTTCGTCATCACTCACCCCCCCTTTGTCATCACCCCCCCTTTGTCATCGCCACTCCTTGGTCATCACAAACCCTTGGTCATCACCACCCCTTGGTCTTAACCCCCCTTTTGTCATCACCACCCCTTTGGTCATCACCCCCCCCCATTGTCATCACCCCCCCCTTTGTCATCACCCCCCCCTTGGTCATCACCCCCCCTTGGTCATCACCCCCCCTTTGTCATCAACCCCCCCTTTTTTCATCACCCCCCCCTTTTTTCATCACCCCCCCTTTGTCATCACCACCCCTTTGTCATCACCACCCCTTTGTCATCACCACCCCTTTGTCATCGCCACTCCTTGGTCATCACCACCCCTTTGTCATCACCACCCCTTGGTCTTAACCCCCCTTATGTCTTGACCACCCCTTGGTCATCACCACCGCTTGGTCATTACCACCCCTTGGTCATCACCCCCCCTTTGTCATCATCCCCCCTTGGTCATCACCCCCCCTTGGTCATCACCACCCCTTTGTCATCACCACCCCCTTTGTCATCACCACCCCTTTGTCATCACCACCCCTTTGTCATGACCACCCCTTGGTCATCACCCCCCCTTTGTCATCACCCCCCCTTTGTCATCACCTCCCCTTTTTCATCACCCCCCCTTTGTCATCACCACCCCTTTGTCATCACCACCCTTTGTCATCATCACCCCTTGTCATCACCACCCCTTTTCATCACCACCACCCTTTGTCATGACCACCCCTTGGTCATGACCACCCCTTGGTCATCACCCCCCCTTGGTCATCACCCCCCCTTGGTCATCACCCCCCCTTGGTCATCACCACCCCTTGATTTTGGTTTAGTCTGCATGTGGTTTGAATTGGCCTGCTTGATGTTGATTGTTTATCGGCTTGTTCAATTTTGTTACCATTTGTGTTGGTTTAGTTCTGGCCTGGCCTGGGGTTTGGTCTGGCTTGGTCTGGGTTTGTTTGGAAAGGAATCTTACCCCTGAAAAAAATAAAGACTTCACAAAGTCCCCCCAAAATCTCCTACCTTTCAGCTGGCTTCATGCATTCAGTGTACAAGTTTATTTCAATGTCGAAGGCCCGGCACTTCTATATTGCGTTCACAAAGTCCCCCCCCCCCCCCCCCCCCCCCAGGATCTCTCACCTTTTAGCATGTAGATTAATTTTGTCGTCAAAGGCCCGGCACTTCTCTATTGTGGAGGCAATGTCAGCACCCAAGGATAGCACATGGGGCACGAAATTTTTGAAAGCAACAATATCTGCAGCGATTAGGGTTTGGAGAAGAAGAAGAAGAAGAATTGGTATAAGGTTCTATACGCCGGCAATGTGTAGTCTAACCGTCAACAGAATACAATACTTCCCCCCGTGCGATACCCACAGAAACCAGGGAGTGTGACAGGGTTCGAACTTAGGCGGATTATAGACAAGTCTAGTTATCTACACCAACAGTTTAGTGACTTGGCAAGGGGATGAGGGTTTGGGTTTGGGATTAAGTGTTTAACGGCAACAGTGTCGAAGTTTATTTGATTGTGGAAGGCTGGGCACTTTTCTATTGTGGAGGCAGTGTCAGCACCCAAGGACAGCACATAGGACTCAACTCTTTTGAAAGCAACAATACCTGCAGCGATGAGGGTTTGATTTGGGTTTGAGTTTTGGTAGGGTGTGGTTGGAGGGGTTGGTTTGAGTAGTGGTTGGTAAGTGGGTTGTTAATGCAGGGGGTGGTTTGGATAGTGGTTGGTAAGTTGGTTGTCGATTCAGGGGTTAGTTTGGACAGAGGCGGGTAACTAGGAATTCAATGCAGGGGTTGGTTTGGATGGTGGTTGGTAAGTTGGTTGTTGATTCAGGGGTTAGTTTGGACAGAGGCGGGTTACTAGGAATTCAATGCAGGGGTTGGTTTGGATGGTGGTTGGTAAGTTGGTTGTTGATTCAGGGGTTGGTTTGGACAGAGGCGGGTAACTAGGAATTCAATGCAGGGGTTGGTTTGGATGGTGGTTGGTAAGTTGGTTGTTGATTCAGGGGTTGGTTTGGACAGAGGCGGGTAACTAGGAATTCAATGCAGGGGTTGGTTTGGATGGTGGTTGGTAAGTTGGTTGTTGATTCAGGGGTTGGTTTGGACAGAGGCGGGTAACTAGGATTTCAATGCAGGGGTTGGTTTGGATGGTGGTTGGTAAGTTGGTTGTTGACTCAGGGGTTGGTTTGGACAGAGGCGGGTAACTAGGTTTTCAATGCAGGGGTTGGTTTGGATGGTGGTTGGTAAGTTGGTTGTCAATTCAGGGGTTAGTTTGGACAGAGGTGGGTAACTAGGAATTCAATGCAGGGGTTGGTATGGATAAAGGCGGGTAACTAGGATTTCAATGCAGGGGTTGGTTTGGATGGTGGTTGGTAAGTTGGTTGTCAATTCAGGGGTTAGTTTGGACAGAGGCGGGTAACTAGGAATTCAATGCAGGGGTTGGTTTGGATAGAGGCGGGTAAGTTGGTTGTTGATTCAGGGGTTGGTTTGAACAGAGGCTGGTAACTAGATTTTCAATGCAGGGGTTGGTTTGGATAGAGGCGGGTAAGTTGGTTGTTGATTCAGGGGTTGGTTTGGACAGAGGCGGGTAACTAGGAATTCAATGCAGGGGTTGGTTTGGATAGAGGCGGGTAAGTTGGTTGTTGATTCAGGGGTTGGTTTGGACAGAGGCTGGTAACTAGGATTTCAATGCAGGGGTTGGTTTGGATAGAGGCGGGTAAGTTGGTTGTTGATTCAGGGGTTGGTTTGGACAGAGGCTGGTAACTAGGATTTCAATGCAGGGGTTGGTTTGGATAGAGGTGGGTGGCTAAGGGGACAAACAAACAAAAAGAAAAGTGCGTGAACAGGGCGTGTCTCCTGCCTCAGCTGTATGTATTGCTACAGTCCAGGGGTATCCACTTTGGGTAACGGGACTTCCTCAGCGCCAAACAATCAAGGTCAGTTCTAGATCTACAGAAGGGGCCAATTTCCAGGAGGGACTGTAGGGGGGCTTCGTCAAAATAAATATAGAATACACAGGGGGGGGGCAACTTCTAACCAAAATGACCCCATCATCCAACTTTGTAGATATCACAGAGAGGATGAAGAATCCTGTTTTATTTCTTAATTTTGCCTAGTAGAAAAAAGGCAATGGTCCTCCGAAGTTTGGGGGCCGCGGGGTGTGGTGTGTGTGGTGTGTGTGTGTGGGGGGGGGGGGGGGGGGGGGGGCGAGGGGAAAATCTGTCATTTTCAAAAAATCACATTTGTTTTTGCCCCCCCCCCCCCCCCCCCCCTGATAATACAATGCACAATACTATAAACAATAGTAAACCTAATATAATGCATAATAAAGGAACACACCTGTGTCCAGAAAGATAACGTCGTAGTCGAGACTCAGAGCATTTAAGATGTACCTAGGGAGGAGCGTGGGGGGTGCGTGTGTGTGTGTCGGGGGGGGGGGGGGGGGGGGGATGGTGGATGGAGGGTGGAGGATGGAGAGTGGAGGATGGAGGAGCGCGAGTGTGTGTGTGCATATGTGTACATTTTTAAATATTTGATTCAAGTCCATGCAAGTATCTATCGTATCTAGGTGAGGTGCGTCAGTTCACCTGCTTGATGATGATGCTTGTTTTGAGCCCAGGGATTTTTGTCCCGCTATATATAGTGATCACTGCTACTGACCCTGTTTGGGCCCAAATCTTCGCTAATAAATGGCCCTAAAAAGCTGTTGAGAGCTATAAAAATGCTGTCCCTGGAGGAGGTATAAAACCATTAAGCTAGGAAAACCCACTTTCAGATTTGAAAAATAAATCCCTGCTTGAAGTCCCAGTCCGGACCAGATTTCGGCTTCCCAGTTGCGATAGATTTTTTTCCGCTATACATAGCAATCGCTAGTTTCAGCCCCATTTCAGCGAAATGATCGCTATAAAAAAAATAAAGAAAACAAGTTGTTTTGCCCCTAATGGCCCTACAGAGCAACAAAAAGCTATAAAAAGCTATAGAAAGCACTAAAACGCTGTCCCTGGAGGTGGCATAAAATCATAAAGCTAGGAAAAAACCACTTTTAGATTTGAAAAAAACCCCACTGAGTTTTGACTTGCGAGTACCCCGATTTTTTCTCCAGTCGTAAACCAATCTTATACTCCCCTTTTACACGCTACACTGTGCACATCGGCTAAACTGTAAACACACACACACTGAAACCCACATGCACCCACACACACCCACGCACACATGCACCTACACCCACACACCACCCCTACCCAGCATCAGCAAGCAGCTAGCATCCAGGTAGCCACTGGAAGAAACACGGAGCAGCACCAACACCAGCACCAGCACCACCAGTCAAGAGCACCCACACTTTCTTTTGCCGAAGCCAATCATGTTAAAGCAACAACAGACAATGCAACTACATTCCTGACAGACTTGATTAAACTTGAATACTGTTTTTTGGCGATATGTCACCATTCCGTTGCCACATGGCGACGCATTGGTCTGGCTAAACTGGTCAGAACCCCCCCCCCCCCCCCCCAATGGAGATAAATGGTCATAAAAGCTATAAAAGCTATAAAAAAACCAGGCCTCCTCCAGGGACAGCGTACCGCTGTCCCTGGAGGAGGCCTAAAACCACAAAGCTATACAACCCACTTTCAGATTTGAAAAAAAAAAGCCCAGCCCCCCCCTAACCCCCCGGGCTCCGCGCTTCACACTCTCGAGTTGCTCAATTTGCGAGGCGTCGCACGAAAGTGAGGTTCTAGGTGGTGCTGGTTGTTGAGTTGGCAGAGTTGTTTTTAGAATGCTTGGAAATTGAGAGGTCACCGCGGCAAATGCCCTTTCTGCCCAGGTATGAGAATCCGACAGTTACATCTAATTTGCGAGGCATCGCACGAAAAAACCTATTAGCCCTAAACCCTTAATCCAGTCATTTCGTCAAATGCAGAGTAACAAATGGCGGCACCCACACTTTCCACGCACTTTATTTTGCCGATGCCAATTATGGTGACAATTGTAGAAAACACAACAGACAATGCCCACACGCGTTATTCCCCTAGACTGTAAAACCACACGCGCACATTATTTTGCCGAAGCCGATCATGTTGACGCCAAGTGTGTGGAAGGTAAGGGAGCTGCTGCCTAGACCCTCCCCCCCCCCCCCCCCCCCCCCCTCCCCTGCCCACTCCCACACACCTACACCCCACACACTTTATTTTGCCGAAGCCGATCATGTTAAAGCCAAGTGTGTGGAAGGCAAGGGAGCTGCTGCCTAGACCCCCCCCCCCCCCCCCCCCCCCCCCCCCCCCCCCCCGCCCACTCCCACACCTACACCCCCCACACACACTCCCCACGCACTTTATTTTGCCGAAGCCGATCATGTTGAAGCCAAGTGTGTGGAAGGCAAGGGAGCTGCTGCCCAGGGGAGCATCGGGGTCATATACACATCGATCTCCAAGCCCTAGCTGGCGGCAAGACTCTACTGAGGACTCCGAAGAGCAAGCAAGGACAAGGTGGTCTGCCAGGGTGCCGCCCCCTACAGTTTGGTTTGGTTTGATTTGGTTTGGGTTGGGTTGAAGAGCAAGCGAGGACAAGGGGGTCTGCCAGGGTGCTGCCCCTGCAAGTTGGGTTGGGTCGGGTTGGGTTGGGTTGGGTTGGGTTGGGTTGGGTCGAAGAGCTAGCGAGAACAAGGGGGTCTACCAGGGTGCCGCCCCCTCAAGGTTGGGTTGGGTTGGGTTGAAGATCAAGCAAGGACAAGGTGGTCTGCCAGGGTGACACCCCCTACAAGTGGGTTAGGATCTCAGTAAATGGTTATATAATATATTAATATATGTTAATATATTTAATTATACGGAGGATGCGAAACGATATAAAAAGTCAGGCAGGGTCGTTGTGCGGGTATCAGGAAGTGGTAGCGGTTAGATTAGGGTGTAAACGGTTGATTCCGAACATCTGGTGAAATCTGGGGACCCTTTTCTGACCCCCCCCCCCCCCCCCCCCTCCTCCCTCCCCCCCGCAGACCTTTTCTACCTTTTCCCGGTATTTCTTACTTTTGACTGAATGAGTTGTTTGCACTGTCGTGGTCGCCATGCATTGTTTCCAGGCATTTCTTACTTTTAACTGAATGAGTTGTTTCACTGCGTAAAATGTACAGATCATAGTGTGTAGGTGAGGCGAGTCCATTGGCACTGTCGTGGTCGCCATGCATTGTACATAGGTTAGGTCGCGACAGCTGTCAGAAGGCAAGGTTGTTGACTTCTGAGAGTTCCATCCAAAGTTGTTGTCTCTGAAGATATGCAGAATGCTCAGTGAACACTCGTCATGATCTTGATTGATTTTCAGCACTCCAATGAGATCACCCAACTTGGCTGGCTGGCTATGGGAAGCTGAAATGTTATGTTTTCTCTAATCCCACTCAATATTATGGGGGTTGGCTGATGTTATGTGAAAGAGGAAAGCATTTTCTGTAAGCATTACATTACATCAGAAAGCATTTTCTGTAAGATGAGCTAACGTTTAGTGAATTTCATGGGGTTGGGTCCCCCCCACCACCCACCCCCACCCCATTTCAACTTTTTCAACCCCATCAGGGAGTATTTGTTTTTGCACCCTCCCGATACTATATTTGAATGTACACTATTTCAGTATGTGGCTACCCATGGACTGTAACATGGTAACATGCAAGTTGATTTCATACATTTAGGGTTGTCAAGGATGATATGACGCGGTAACGATGCTCGCTCAATAATGTTTGTAGAAACTCACTGTGCAGTAAACACCGAGATCTGCCTTAATTAACCTGGGGTTGGAGCAACTCTGAAGATATTCAACCTCCCGGTTGATCCAATCTTATTATAAATTTATAATACAGTATAAATGTAATAATACAGTATAATATGTAATAATTTTTTAAGACAGTATAATATAATATAATTCAATAATGATCACATAATCAGCATAATCATAAACTTATATATAGATTTAATAGGTAGGTAGGTAGGTATACTACTACATGGTATTTTATCTTCTTGCATCTTATATCGTTAATTATGATCCTGGCTAACTGCAGATTTTTGCACCTGGGACCGAGATATTCTGCAGGGAGCCGAGGAAAGTCGGGACCGTGAGGTTGAGCGCCAGGTCATTCGCCATGGCCATGAGTACAACCCTCCGTCGCAGAGGCCTCCCATCAACACCTGTGCCCCTGCACGTCCGTGTTGACGCTAGCTGCTGAGGTGCTTCTACCTCGTACGAGGCCAAGCCAACAGCCTTGGCAAAGGTATCACTCGGGTGCTTCACACCTCCGTATGCATGGAAGTGGCGGCTGGCCATCTCTCTGGCATATGCAGCATCTCTCGCATCTGCAAGGCGCATGTATGTATGTATGTATGTATGTATGTATGTATGTATGTATGTACTAGTACATTGCCCGTGTGGTCAGAGATTTGTCTGTTTTATTATATTTTAGGATAGCTTAGCTTGGCTTCATTTATTTGGTTGAGTTTATTTATTTTAGTGTAGTATAGTCTTTTATATTTTATTATGTTTTAGGATACCTTAGCTCGGCCTAATTTATTTGATTATGTTTATTTAGTTGAGTATCCGTTTAATATAATCTAGTTTCTTCTGTTTTATTATATTTCATGATAGCTTGGCTTTGATTATTTTTAGTTTATTTAGTTTAGGATACATTATAATTAGGGTTGGGCCGACATATAAACGTATAATTTACGCTTATACGTTTATACATATAAATACGCCGTATAGTTTTTCTCAATTCGACCTTATATACGTCGTATAAAAATGTATGTACTTCGAGTAGTACAGCACACGTCCCGGCACTTCACTTTCTTGGTTTTCATTATATTTTTGATTTAGATAGCTCATTGGAAAGCTTTTGACCTCCTCTATCACAATATGCAATACAATTCACCATTCACATGCATTAATTCATAAAAAATTGGCCTAAAGGTTGATCTAGATAGCCAGGATGGCACACATATCCCAGCGTCACCTAGCTTTCCATTCCACAAGCTGTGCTCCTACGTAGGCTTGAAGGATTGATGGCGCAAGCCTAGTGCAATGTGAACATGGACAATATTGCAAAACTGTTATGTACTTATATTCTCATACACTTATATAGTTATATAATAGACCAACTGGCATTTAATGGCTCCCTTAGATTGGCACCGCGCTTCTTGGTCGACGTGCTTTCTGGTCGTGATTTTTTTCTGAGATTTGGACAACCTAAACTTGTCAGATTATTTTTCTAGGACTTGATATGTGAAGCTAATGAAATTAGCTACGCGGCAATACCTTCAAACCCATGTAAAAGTATTTTCTCAAGAAGTGCTTAATTTTTTATACGTTTTTATACGTTTACATGTATACGTTTATACATTTATTCGTTTATACGGCTTATAAAAATAAAAAAATACGTTTGCTTCCCAACCCTAGCTATAATACTGCAGGATAGGATTGTGTAGTTTAGTGCACATAGATATTTCAAATGAGTACCTTTGCTGCTTAACACCTTGGGCACGGTCTCAGAGTGCACAAATGAGAGTAGACAGATGATGAGCAGAAGAAGCTGGACCGGTGGCCGAGAATGTGCCATCTGTGCATGGTGAAGAAATGGTAGACAATTGAGCACCAAGAATGAGCATAGAAAACAAAACAAGACTAAACAAAGAAACGACAAAACAGAGCAGAGCAGAGCAGAGGAGAACAACATAAACTGACAATCAAAGGGACATGCTTTTAGGCAAATAGACAGACACAGACAGACAGACAGACAGACAGACAGACAGACAGACAGACAGACAGGCAGACAGACAGACAGACAGACAGGCAGGCAGGCAGGCAGGCAGGCAGGCAGGCAGGCAGGCAGCCAGACAAGCATGCAAGCAATCACGCAATCACGCAAGCAAGCAAGCAAGCAAGCAAGCAAGCAAGCAAGCAATTGAAGCAAGTAACAGCTGAGTCTTATCATTTTCTCCGTGTTGTCTACTCCAGTGGGTGTGGAAGTACATCTTCTCACCAACAACCTTCATCCACACAGTCATGGAAACACATGGATTCCATCAGCCCTACACACTCATCTTTCCGTTTCCTCTGAGCAACATGAACCTCCCCAACTATCTGTCACTCTCTCCCACTCTCCCAATCTTGCCGGAAAGCCCGATCAAACAGGCTGATGTCCTTCATCCCCTGCCCCTTGTGGTGATTCTTAAGAGTTTACACTCACGTGATTAGTGTACTACACTACGGTACACTATGGTAACACATACCTTGCCCTTAATGGTGAGTTCCAGGATTTTACACCAACGTAATTATCGAAGTACACTATGGTAATCCATCCCTTACCCCTTGTGGGTAGTCTTTAGGGTTTGCACTTATGTAATTTGTGTAGTACACCATGAAACTACTCAATGGTGTACAGTCTGGTTAAGGTTGTCAAGTAAGATAACGTACCATATTTCAATATACCATACCACATATTGTACATGTATTCCACTGAATTGTAGGATGATTCTGGGGGGCAGTACGAATATCGTACATATATACATGGTACGCTACTGTAATTACTATCTTGAAAGCCCACCTACCTCCTCCAGGATGCTTGCTGCTCGCTGTTTCATGACCTCAGCATTAGTGGCTGGAGGTGATTTCTCTAGGAAGCCTGTTGACCCTGTTAGATAGCCTGTTGTTCCTAGGTGGGGCGCGATCTAGGAGGGAGCCGAATACATAGATATGGCTGGGCGAGGGTAGGCCATGTAGGGGGGAATCCGGAGGTGATTGACTATGCTCTGCTGCCTGGAGGAGGTGGTATTCTATACTCGAATATTACCTGCTGTCTGGAGGGGGTGGTTCAAATATAATATGTTGGTCTTGTCGGGCTAGCTTGAGTGGTGAGAGAACACTCAGTGCGGGCCAAATAAATAAATCAAGCACACGCTGAGCTGATCAGTAATATCAATCACACACAGTGCTGTTCAATGGAATACATGGTGGCTGTGAAGCTAGTCAAGTTGGGGATGCTGCATGATCTGAGGGGGGCGAATAGAGAATGGAGCTGGATGATAAGTTGGCAAAACTAAGTCTGGTGTTGGCCAGGGGAAGCGGGGCGAGCGTGAGAGCGGAAAAAGAAGAGGCCTGACGTACACGATCGCTGATATCAAACGACAGTGGAAGAAGAAGCGGACCGAAGTCGCCAGCAGGGTCAGAAGACTAGCAGCTGTTTCGGGCTGCCCCCCCCCGTTTCGAAACTCTCGCCAGCTGTCTTGCTGGCACTTAACTGTTTCGAAGCGCGCGCAGCATCTCACCCGCCGAGCGTTCGATTGGACGTATCAACTTGGGCATCGCGCAGGTCGATGTTCAATGATTGCATTCCTGTTTGACGTGTTCAATTCCCTTTAGTCACATTGGATTACTACCGACTTGCACAGTTAGCATCTAGGCAACAATTTATTGAGGTGGGTAATTGCCAGTTGGGTACACCCATCCACTGCCAGTTGGGTACACCCATCCACTTGGATACAATCAGTCGTGCGGTGTAACTACTATCAGCTGCACCACCACTACCACCAGTAGCAGCACCAGGAGCACCAGAATCAGTAGCATCACCACCAGTAGCACCACCACCAATGGCACCACCACCGCCAGCAGCAGCAGCAGCAGCAGCAGCAGCAGCAGCAACAGCACCAACAGCAGCACCACCACCAGCAGAAGCAGCAGAAGAAGCAGTAGCAGCAGCATCACCAATAGCACCATTATCAGCATAATTAGTATCATCATCATCATCATCAGCAGCAGCAGCAGCAGCAGCAGCAGCAGCAGTAGCAGCAAGAATCCATTGCGCATTGGACATATCTATCCTTCTTGTGCCGCAGGTAAACAATTACTGCCCTTACTTCCCTCATTGCCTTTTTTATAATTACTTCCCTTACTGGCCTTTTAAGAATAACTGCTCTTACTGCCCTTTTAATAATTACTTCCCTTACTGGCCTTTTAAGAATGACTGCTCTTACTGCCCTTTTAATAATTACTGTCCTTACTGCCCTTTTCCTATTTGCAAATGTATGAATAAATATCAAATATGAATACATACGCTTAAATATGAATAAATAGGCATACATATGCATACAGATGAATAAATATGAAGACATATGCATAAATATTTATACATATGAATACATATGCATAAGTATGATATGTATTAATATATATTAATACATATCAGGGGGGGGGGGGGGGGGCAAAAGATAAAGTGAAAGACCCCATCACAAAAAAGTGTGAAGGCACCCTTCTGCAGATCCCCCCCCCCCCCCCCCCCCTCCGGCTCCTGAACCCACTTTACAGGCACTATCTCAGCCACCACTCAGTGTTATGGTGTCTAATTATGCTCATTTTACAGGGTTTTCAAAGGCCTATCCATTAAGGTTGGTCTCGAGACCATCAGGAATGTTTGAAACATAGAAATCATCATCATCAATGTCACATTGTTCGGTGGGGCTTGGGGGTCAGTCAGTCAGTCACAAAAAAGTCAGTCAAAAAAGAAGAAGCAGTGAACTACCATGAGGTCTCGCTCTGTACGTAGTTGTACTTGAGTTGGTTGGGGCGTTGTGTGTGTGGAGAGAGAGAAAGAAAGAGAGAGAGGGAGAGAGGGAGAGAGAGAGAGAGACCCTGGACCCCCCCCCCCCCCCCCCCCCCCCCTGCCCTGGGCATAATATGTGGTGGATCTCTCCCCCAATAGCATATATGGACTGGTATTTAGAAGAGTAACACCCTAGTTCCACTCCCATGTCATTCTGAGGGCTAGAAAAAAAGTGTCTGAAAAGTGCCTAATTTTTTGAAAATGACAGATATTTCCTTCGACCCCCCCCACCCACCCCCTCCCGCGGCCCCAAACTTTGGAGGACCATTACTTTTTTTCTACTGGGCCAGATTAAAAAATAAAACCGGATTATTCATCCTCTCTATGATATCTACAAAGTTGGATGATGGAGTCATTATGGTTTGAAGTTGCCCCCCCCTTGATACTTATGCATAAATATGCATAAATATGCATTAATATGAATAAGTATGAATCAATATGAATATCCCCCCCCCCCCCCCCCCCCCCCCCACACACACACACACACACCACGACCCACACACACCACGCCCCACACCCCACATACCCCCACACACACCACCAACAACATCAATCAACCACCAACCACCAACCACCACCATCCCCTATTAAAAAAACGTTTTCGGGCGCCAGGATATGGTTCCCCTCCGCAACAAGGTGCACGGCTTGCCAGCATCTGTGCATGTTCGTTCATCTGTGCCCCTTCACCATCAAAATCAGTGTCCGTCTGCCCGCCAGCAATGTTTGCCAAGCGCTGTCGACTTCAGCCATTGGTATGAGACTGGCAGCCCTTCTCTGGTCCCCTACCTTGGCCCAGTGGCCGTGGAGGTCGTGGAGGGCAAGGGGAGAGCAGTAATTGCGAAGGAGGCAATGGAACCTGGTGGGTTGGGGGTTAAGTTAACCAGGAGGCAATGGAAGCAGGGGTGGTGGTGGGTTAAGTTAACCTCCACATAAGTACGGAACAGCAATACGATATTAAGTCATCATATGGTATCATATGATGCCGGTAGTCTGACTAGGCTAAATTTACAATTCATGTACATATGATGCGATCTGTATGATATCATATGATATCATACTCACCTTTGGTCAAAATCATATGATATGCTGGTCTCTCCACATAAGCTAGCCTTCACTTAAGTTGATGGCTTTTTGAGGGGTTTGGGTTTCGTTGTTAAAGTTTTGATTCACAGGTTTATGGAATAGAGGGTTTTAGGGATTAGGGTTCAGGGTCTTGGTGGGTTTAGATTTTACTTAAGTGGAGGCTACCTTAAGTGGGGGCTAACCTCCCAATACATCTAGGGGTGGGGAGGTGTTTAGTTTGGTTACTGGGGTCGTGGGGTGGTTTGGGGGTGGGGGTGGAATTGAGTCATTTGACAAAATAACTCATACTTGAACTTGGTTGCATGGCACCAGCCTTATAACGCTGCTCACCGTCTTTGGCAGGCAAGACGACATAGATGAGACATACTGTGGATCCCTATCCCAAATGCAGAAGACCTGATCATGTTGGTATTCCTCCTAGTGACTGTAAAAGGCCGCCCTGAATCCTATGAAAGACCTAATGCTACAACACTTTCTGAGACCTCCCTCCACCTCCCCCCACCTTCCACCCACCACCTCCCACCACCTCCCACCACCTCCCACCACCTCCCACCACCACATACATAGTGAGGGGTGGTGGGTATAAGGTGTTACAGCTGCTTGATTTTTGACCACACTCCTGATTACATTATGTAATCACACAGGGTATCAGATCAAACAACCTATTTCAGACGAGTTATAATACATATATAATCCAAAACATAATATGAAATATAATATAGAAAATAATAAGATACGAATTATAGACACATGCCCCATACACAGGAGACCTGATCATGTTGGCATCCCCCCTAGCCATTGTGAAAGGCCGCCCTGGATCCTATGAAAGGCCTGATGCCGAGCAGCTGGTTGACGCCGTCATGGATGATGATGCGCTGGTCAAAGGCCCCTGGTTCACATCACTACTATACGATGGCAGTGACAAGCCAGCATGGCCTGTCCCTGAATTAACAGGGATGGGAGGGAGGGGTGGGGGGAGCCAGCAGGAAGCTGATGAAGCAGCCTCCGGCGGAAGCCAAGTGGACCCAGTCACTCAGGAGGGCAATGCTTGGGGGCCTTGGACATGGAAAGTGAGAAGCCAGGTGTCCGACGTTGTGACGTTCAACTGCTATGGTGGGTCAAGGTACCATAGTACCGTCTATATATCCATTCGTTACAATCTTGGTCGTGAAAAGTGAGAAGCCACGTGACCGACGTTGTGACGTTCAACTGCTATGGTTGGTCACATTAGTAACATGTATAGGTTTGCCGTGTACGGGTCTCTCATGTTGCTGGTGGTCCCACATGTATAGGGTTATAAGGTACGATATCGAATAGGCATTTTGGTCGGATGTAGCGACGATGTCATATGATATATCGTACAATATCGTACAGTACATCTATATATCATACAGTACATCAATATATCGTACTGTACATCAATATATTGTACAGTATATCGTACACTGATGATATATGTATGATATATCACCGGATAATCTTGGGGACCGGTACGATATTGACACCCCTAAACATTTCCGTATCCACTTGTTTCAATCTTGGACATGGAAAGTGAGAAGGTAGATGAAAGTGAGAAGGTAGGTGAAAGTGAGATGGTAGGTGAAAGTGAGAAGGTAGGTGAGCGTCGTTGCGACTTTCAACTGCTTTGGTGGGTCAAGGTAGTACTATCTATATGTATCCACTCGTAACAAGCTTGGAAATGCAAAGTGAGGAGGTAGGTGACCGACGTTGTGACCTTTAGATGCTGTGGTGGGTCAAATTACCACATACTTCCACTTACTACCCTTACAATATACGTACACAAGTGTTTTGGCGTGGCCCCCCCTTCAGGGTCCCTGTTGTTTGTCTGACCGTCCGACCAACACGACCACAAGAAACCCTGGCCCTAACTGCCCCCTGGCCCTATCATAAACATGGCTTCAATCTGCTGCACTCAATTCCGGTGCCAACTGCCGCTCCGATAGTCAACACTCTCCACCAATTTGCCCGTCGCTTGAAATGAGCCTTGGGCTTGTTTCTTCTACACTAGAACAACACATCCAGTGTGTCAGTTCTATGTGCATCATGGAGATCACTATCCATCCATTGATTCTACAAAATAGATTTTGCATATGTACAATCGCCTTGTGTCCGCTGGTATCTTGTAAATGTATCATAACTTGGGGAAATATATATATCCTTCCATCAATCACTCCATCGTGCATCAGTAGATTGCGATAGCGATGTGTGTGTGCTTTTACAGTCTAGCCGGTTAAGGCGTAGCCAAATAGGCTAAATATAATTGTTCAGCCTCAATATTTGGAAGGGCTGTATATAACAAGCACTGGTTAACTGAACCCCAACAAAGTGTAAACAACGGGGTTACAGACTTTTTGCTATGCAGATGATTTAACTTCAATTTGAAAGTATAAATGCATTTTTTGTACACGTGTATTTTTTCTTATTTTACACTATCTCTTTCTAAACCGTACTTCATCACGTGGTGACCTTCTACTGCTATGGTGAGTCACATCTGTGCCACATGTGTGTGTATGTTACAGTCCCGGGGTAGCAAAATAGGTAGGGTTACTAACAGAGTCCTGGTCCCGAGACTATCGTTGTATATTGTACAATACCATTCCATATTTTGCATTATTTATTAATATACAGCATACTATTGTATGACATACTTATATGCAGCATGCTATTGATTTACGTATTTATATAACGCATGCTATTGTATGATGTATCGTACAATATAGCACCTGTTTAAGTACCCTGCTCTCACCAGCCACATATGTACGACTCTAACCACCCTAAGCACCTGTTTAGGCACCCTGCTCTGATGAGTCACATCAGTACCAGTCGATCCACAGCTTGAATAGAACCGACTGCTTGCGCCGTTCAGGTGATGTACATGATGACCTGGCAGCAGCACATTTGCGGGGGGATCGCCCTCATCCTCATATCGGCCTGTGGGGAGAGTTCTCCATGCTCAACCACAGGTTAGTGTAAGCATTTGTACTGTTACTGTTACTGTTACTGTTACTGTTATTGTTACTGTTACTGTTAACTGTTTCTTGTTCTTGTTTATTATTATTTGTTACTTATTACTGTTACTTCTTATTGGTTATTGTTCCTACTATTATTTACTGGTTGTTTGTTACTGGTTACTGGTTACTGGTTACTCTTTACTGGTTTATGGTTACTGGTTACTCTTTAATGGTTACAGGTTATAGTTCACTCATTACAGGTCGCAGGTCACTCTTAACTAGTTACTGTTTTATCCTCACTGGTTACTGGTTACTGGTTACTCTTTAATGGCTCCTGGTTACTCTTCAATGGTTACTCTTTCCTGGTTACTCTTTCCTGGTTACTGGTTACTCTTTACTGGTTACTGGTTACTCTTCACTGGTTACTGGTTACTCTTTACTGGTAACTGGTTACTCTTTACTGGCTACTCTTAACTGGTTACTGGTTACTGGTTACTCTTATTGGTTTCTCTTTACTGGTTACTCTTTACTGCTTACTCTTTACTGGTTATTGGTTGCTCTTTACTGGTTACTCTTTACTGGTTACTGGTTACTCTTTACTGGTTACTGTTTGCTCTTTACTGGTTACTGGTTACTCTTTACTGGTCACTCTTTACTGGTTACTCTTTACTGGTTACTTGTTACTGGTTACTGGTTATTGGTTGCTCTTTACTGGTCACTCTTTACTGGTTACTCTTTACTGGTTACTGGTTACTGGTTATTCCTTACTGGTTAATGGTTACTGGTCACTCTTTACTGGTTATTGGTTCCAGTAGCTGATACTGATGCTTTTGCTGTTGCTGTTACTGTTGCTGTTGCTGTTACTGTTTCTATTTTTTGGCTACGCGTAGTAGTCACTTTCTGATTTTGGCTCTGTGCAGCAGCTCCCAGGCAGCTCACTTTCCCTGTTTGCCCCCACACACACCCCACCCCACCCCCCGACCACCCCCATTCCTCCCCCCCCCCCCACACACACATACACACACACAGTCACAGACACAGTCACACACACGGTCACACACACACACTTACATGACCTCCTACCCTACATCCATATATTGCAGCTGCGCACCTAACGCTGTGAATTATTGCATTGGGGAATCAATGGTGGTGCGTGCTGTGGCACCAATTCATGCCGGACAAGAAGTTACAATATCTTACCTGGGAAGGTAGGTCAGGGTAGGGTGGGGTGGGTGTAGGGATGGGTAGGGTGGTTGTTGAGTTAGGTGGGGTGGATGTGGAGATAGAGTAAGTGTAGAGGGAGGGTGGGTGTATGGTGGGATACGGTGGGGTAGGGCGAGTTTAGATTTCGGTGGTGTGGGTGCAGAGTTGGGTAGGTTTTGTGTGGGGATAGGGTGATGCTGTGGCACGAATTCATGGCGGACAAGAAATTGCAATATCATACCTTGCGAGACCTGTGGAAACTAGGGATCTAAACCACCAGGATTCGAGCTCAGGACGCCTGGGTACTTCCAAGCGCGCGCTTTTGCACGGTGGCGCGCTGCCTTTTTGAGCCCCGCTGCGCGTTTCGCGCAGTTTTTTGCAACCCCCTGTGGGCGCAGCAAGCAATTTTTGCGCTTTTTGTTCTACAAAGCGCAGTTTTTTTGTTTTCAATTGCGCTAAAGCGCTGGCCAATTTGGTCAATGGAAGTACCCTGCTGGGTTGCAGGGACGATTAGCGTACCCTGCTCTACCACTACAGGGAGACACAGTACTAGTCCTTCCTCATTTTTTGTCCTAGCTTTCTAAAGGTCCAGTTTTGTAGCAAAACTTTCGACGCAAGCCTGATTTCAGGATTATAGTGTAGCATGGTATAGGGCGGAGTCCCAGGGGGTTCAGGGGGCACCGTATTTTTGTCAATTCTGTCAATTTGCGACGCGCCACACAAAAACTAAACTGTGATCCCATCCCTTCCTCCAGTTGATGAATAGTGCTACACAACTAAGTTGCGGTCCTTCCCAGCCAAACAGAAGACAAACCATAATGCCTCGACACCTCCCTTTCCCTCCCTCCCTCCCTCCCTCCCTCCCTCCCTCTCCTCTCCCCCTCCCTCCCTCCCTCCCTCTCTCCCTCCTCCCTCCCTCCCTCCCTCTCTCCCTCCCTCCCTCCCTCCCTCCCTCCCTCCCTCCCTCCCTCCCTCCCTCCCTCCCTCCCTCCCTCCCTCCATCCATCCCTCCATCCATCCCTCCATCCCTCCCTCCTCCCATCCACCCATCCACCCATAATTTATTTATTTGCGAAAAACATCTACATGCCACCTGCCATCTTGCTACCATGCCCCAATTCATGCCAGTCCAATGACAACCGTCTACATGCCACCTGTCGTCCTACCAGACCCCAGTTCACGCCAGTCCAATGCCAGTCCAATGACAAACATATACATGCCACCTGCGATCTTCCTACTAGGCCCCAATTCATGCCAGTCCAATGCTAGTCCAATGACAAAACCTACATTCCACCTGCCACCCACCTACCAGGCCCAAATCCATGACAGCCCAATGACAAACATCTACATTCCACCTGCCACCCACCTACCAAGCCCAAATCCATGACAGCCCGATGACAAACATCTACATTCCACCTGCCACCTTCCTACCAGGCACCAATTCGTGACTGTGGAGCGCAGAATAGAACACTTGAAACAGACTACACCCAACCAACACCCAACCAACACCCAACCAACACCCAACCAACTCCTGACCTACTCCCAACCACCTTATCAGGCCCCAGTTCATGCCAGTGGAGCACAGAATAGAACACTTGAAACAGACTACTCCCAACCAACAGCCAACCAACAACCAACCACCTTCTTAGGCCCCAATTCATGCCAGTGGAGCGCAGAATAGAACACTTGAAAACAGACTACACCCAACCAACTCCCAACCACCTTATCAGGCCCCAATCCATGCCAGTGGAGCGCAGAATAGAACACTTGAAAACAGACTACACCCAACCAACAACCAACCAACAACCAACAAACAACCAACCAACAACCAACCAACAACCAACCAACTTATCAGGCCCCAATTCATGCCAGTGGAGCGCAGAATAGAACACTTGAAAACAGACTACGGCTTCATCTGCACTTGCCCTCGGTGTACGATCGAGCTTGATGTCATGGAGCAGGTAGGAGGGTGATGGTAGAATGGAACACTTTAAAGCAGACTATGGCTTTAGCTGCACATGCCTTCGATGTATAATCAAGATGGATGTCATGGAGCTGGTCGAAGGGTGATGGTAGAATGGAACACTTCAAAACAGTCTACAGCTTCAGCTGAACTTGACCTAGGTGTGCAACCAAGGCGGATGTCATTGAGCTGGTTGGAGGGTGATGGTAGAATATAACACTTTAGAACAGACTACGGCTTTAGCTGTGCTTGATCTAGGTGTGCAACCGAGTCGGATGTCATGGAGCAGGTAAGGGGGTGATAGTGGAATATAACACTTTAGAACAGACTACGGCTTTAGCTGTGCTTGATCTAGGTGTGCAACCGAGGCGGATGTCATGGAGCAGGTAAGGGGTGATAGTGGAATATAACACTTTAGAACAGACTACGGCTTTAGCTGTGCTTGATCTAGGTGTGGCAACCGAGTCGGATGTCATGGAGCAGGTAAGGGGGTGATAGTGGAATATAACACTTTAGAACAGACTACGGCTTTAGCTGTGCTTGATCTAGGTGTGCAACCGAGGCGGATGTCATGGAGCAGGTAAGGGGGTGATAGTGGAATATAACACTTTAGAACAGGCTACGGCTTTAGCTGTGCTTGATCTAGGTGTGCAACCGAGGCGGATGTCATGGAGCAGGTAAGGGGTGATTAGGGATATAAACTTCAGAACAGACTACGGCTTAGCTGTGCTTGATCTAGGCGGGGAAAAAGAGGGAGATGGGAAGGACGCAGAATTGGGGGAACCGCGGGACGAGGGAGAGGGGCAAGGGAATCCCCTTCACAGGGGAGATAAAGGCTTAGAAGAACGGCCTGGGGAGAGGGGAGGGAGAGAGGGGGGAAAAAGCAAACCGGAGGAGGACCCAAGGGGAAGGGGACAGGGTCGGGGTGAGAGTGAAAGATAAAAAAGGTCAGAACAGACTACGGATGTAGCTGTGTTTGATAAGGTGTGAAAAAACCGAGGCGGATGTATTGGAGCAGTAGGGGGGATAGTGGAATATGAACACTTTTAGAACAGACTACGCTTTAGCTGTTGTTGATCTAGGTGTGCAACCGAGTTTCGGATGTCATGGAGCAGGGGTGGGTAAGGGGGTGATAGTGGAATATAACACTTTAGACAAGACTACGGCTTTAGCTGTGCTTGATCTAGGTGTGCAACCGAGGCGGATGTCATGGAGCAGGTAAGGGGGTGATAGTGGAATATAACACTTTAGAACAGACTACGGCTTTAGCTGTGCTTGATCTAGGTGTGCAACCGAGTCGGATGTCATGGAGCAGGTAAGGGGGTGATAGTGGAATATAACACTTTAGAACAGACTACGGCTTTAGCTGTGCTTGATCTAGGTGTGCAACCGAGGCGGATGTCATGGAGCTGGTCAGAGGGTGGTGGTGGAATATGACACTTTAAAACAGGCTACGGCTTATGCTGCACATGCCTTCGGTGTGCAACCGAGGCGGATGTCATGGAGCTGGTCGGAGGGTAATGGTAGATTGGAACACTTAAAAACAGGCTACGGCTTTAGCTGTACTTGCCCTCGGTGTATAATCGAGATAGATGTCATGGAGCTGGTCGAAGGGTGATGGTAGAATGGAACACTTAAAAACAGACTACGGCTTTAGCCGTACTTGACCTAGGTGTGCTTGCCCTATCTGTACGATCAAGCTGGATGTCATGGAGCAGGTAGGAGGGTGATGGATCATGAAACAAGGAAAGGTTGGGAGAGTACAGAGTAATGATAACACCTGGTGGGGCGTGGTATTAAGGGAGCCCCGTCTTACGGCGGTAGGGAACGGGCTGGTACTTTACCTAGACAAAGCTACCATGGCAGTTGACAGCGACCGCGAGCACTAGGGCGCACCCGTGGGGATTTGAGCCCGGCACCTTGTTTGTTCAAGGAGCTCTGCCATTGAGCCATTCGTTGAACGGGGATGGGAGAGTACAGAATAAAGCACTTGAAAACAGACTACGACTTCAGCTGTGCTTGCCCTAGGTGTGTGACCGGGCTGGATGTAATGGACCAGATAGGAGGGAGTGATGAAAATAATGGGAACAAATTGTTCGCGTTTACATTTGTCCTGGTTAATGTTTTTTGTACTGTCTAAAACGGCGAGCAGCCAAATTGCTGGCTGGATCTATGTAGCCAAGTTCACGTTCAAGGCATGGAACAGGTAGGATGGAGTTATGCTATGTTATCTTATGTTATTTTATGTATGTATGTTACACTCCAGGGGGGGTAGCCAATTAGGCGAACAGGACTTTTCCAACCTCAAATAATCAAGAGAATTCTAGACTACCCAGGGAGGTCGCAGAATATAGCACTTTATTGACTTGCCCCTCCTGTCATGTCATGTCATACAACATAGCACCTGATTGAGATTGGGCAAGTCCCCTTAGTGTATTTGGCTACCCCGGGACTGTGATGTACAAAGCCACGTGCCTGTGATGTACAAAGCCATGTGCATGTGATGTACAAAGCCATGTGCATGTGATGTATTAAGCCATGTGCATGTGATTTACAAAGCCATGTGCATGTGATGTACAAAGCCTTGTGCCTGTGATGTACATAGCCATGTGCCTGTGGTGTACGAAGCCATGTGCCTGTGATGTGCATAGCCATGTGCCTGTGATGTACAAAGCCATGTGCAAACTTGCAGCCACCGCAACCTATTTAGCCAATGCATCAAACAACCGTGAGTGTGAGCATGTGATGTGCAGGTGTGGAGTTGTATGCGCATAGTGTGTGTGTGTGTGCTTGCCATATGAAAGTGACATGCCTAGCTCCACCCTTCCTCCCCGGACAATCAATGCTAGTCACCCCAGGAAAGTACAAACTAACTCTCTGTGAAGGATTTGTGTCGTCCATATTCTGCTTTTGATGATGATGATGATGATGATGATGATGATGATGATGATGATGATAATGATGGAGATGATGATGATGGTGGTGATGATGATGATGATGATGATGATGATGATGATGATAATGATGGAGATGATGATGGTGATGATGATGATGATGATGATGATGATGATGATGATGATGATGACATTTGTCCTATTGCCCTACTGGACTCTGAATGTGCATGCAGCTTGATGGAGCCAAGATGGATTTATTATTTTGACGTCCAACACTATGCCTAGCACCACCTAGGGTTTGAGGTATAATACTACGTCAGTCAAACGATTGTATGGGATTCAGTTCATCAATGCTCTTTATGTTCATTCCTTCCTGTCACGGTTGGGCAAGTCCCTGTAGCCTAATTGACCCACCCCTGGCCTGTAACATACGTACTAGTACTACGTTGTGCCTAGTCACTTCGTCAGATGCTATGATGAGCTGTCATTCAGCCTCAAAGGTCATTGACTCTCCTAGCCCCCACTTTTTCATGCGTCAGGTTGTCAGATGCTATGACGAGCTGCCATTCAGCCTCAAAGGTCATTGACTCTCCTAGCCACCACTTTTTCATGCATCCGGTTGTCAGATGCTATGACGAGCTGCCATTCAGCCTCAAGGGTCACTGTTTCCCCCATCCCCCACTTTTTCATGCGCCAGGTTGTCAGATGCCATGATGAGCTGTCATTGAGCCTCAAGGGTCATCGATTCTCCTACCCCCCACTTTTTCATGCACCAGGTTGTCAGACGCTATGATGAGCTGTCATTCAGCCTCAAGGGTCACTGATTCCCCCATTCCCCACTTTTTCATGTGCCAGATTGTCGGATGCTATGATGAGTTATACTGCAAGGTTATTGAATCTCTTGTACCTCGCTACTCATTGTCACAAAGAGACATAGACAGCCTGTCGCGTGTGATGAAGAGTCAAACCAGTGCCTCTTCAGAAGATAGTACTGCCTGCGTACAGCCTGATTGTAGGGCAGTACTCTCTGAGGAGGAGTACAAGCGCCTCACGGATTCGGTGGAGGTTTTGTGCGATGTCAGGACATGCTTGAGGGATGGCCTGGGCAGACTTGAGCACGTTTTAAAGATGGGCATGCTTAGTGACCAGGTAGGAATCATTTTTAAAGGACGGATGGGGAGGGGGGGGGGGGGGGATTGAGGGATGGCCTGGGTAGACTTGAACACGTTTTAAAGATGGGCATACTTAGTGACCAGGTAGGAATCATTTTTAAGGACGGACAGATGGGGAGAGGAGGGGGGGGGGGGGGGGGGGGGGGGGGGGGGGGATTGAGGGATGGCCTGGGTAGACTTGAACACGTTTTAAAGATGGGCATGCTTAGTGACCAAGTAGGAATCATTTTTAAAGGACGGATGGGGAGGGGGGGGGGGGGGGGGATTGAGGGATGGCCTGGGGTAGACTTGAACACGTTTTAAAAGATGGGCATACTTAGTGACCAGGTAGGAATCATTTTTAAAGGAACGGACGGATGGGGAGAGGAGGGGGAGGGGGGGGGGGGGATTGAGGGATGGCCTGGGTAGTCTTGAACACGTTTTAAAGATGGGCATGCTTTAGTGACCAGGTAGGAATTATTTTTAAAGGACGGATGGGGAGGGGGGGGGGGGGGGGGGGGGGATTGAGGGAATGGCCTAGGTAGACTTGAACACGCTTTTAAATATTGACACGCTTTGTGGCGAGGCAGGGCTTGTTGAAAATGCAGAGGTACAGGGAGGGGGGGAGGGGCAGGGGGGGAGGGGGGGGGGGGGGAGGCAGGGCGGGAGGGAAGGATGAGGATGGCATGGGTAGACTTGAACACGTTTGCAGAGGCAAATGCTTAGTGGACAAGGTAGAAATTATTTGAAAATACAGATGGGAAGGGCGAGGAGGTGGGTGAGGAGGACGGGGTGGGGGAGAGGCAGGGTAGGGGGGACGGAAAGGCACTGGGGCTAGGGCCGGTAGGGATTTAGGGATGGCCTGGGCAGATTTAAACACGTTTTGCAGAGGGGCATGCTTAGTGACAAGCCAAAAATCACTTTGAGGACAGATAGGGATAGTGATTTTCATTCCATCCCCCATTGTCCCGCCCCCTTCATCCCCACCCCTCACCCCCTTCATCCCATGCAACGCAAAGCATTCCAGCAACGCCCCTCAACGGAAAGAAAAGGAACAAGAAAAGAAAGCAAAGAACCTCACCTCACCTCCCTCACCTTACCTTACCTTCCATACCTCACCCATCTTCCTCTCTCCCTTTCTTCCTCCCTCCCTCCCCTCCCCTCCCCTCCCCTCCCCTCCCTTCCCTCCCCTCCCCTCCTCTCCTCATCCCTCTCCCCTCCCCTCCCCTCCCTCCCCTCCCCTCCCTCCCTCCCCTCCCCTCCCCCCTCCCCTCCAATTCTGATCCCCTCCTTCTTGATCATCCTCCACCAGAGTCAGCTGTATGTGTGTGCCAGCCTGTACGACGCTGTTGAGCTTCTCATGAACTGCGAAGTACGCTTGCTTCAGATCAGCAGTACCTTCGGAGCCACCTTGGAGGATTTGGGTTTGAGTTCTGCTCGCCAGGATGGCCGGGAAGCAGTCTATAACGAAACTCTGAAGACAGCCACCTTGAATGAATGTGCTGAAGAGTCCCTGTTGTTGCATCGTTGCTTGGCATGCGTCGCAGCAGTTGCTGCTGGATCTGATCTGCATGTTATTTTGGCGTCTAGGTAGGTGAGGGAGGGAAACAGAAGGGTAGTGAGAATGAGTGTGTGTAGTGAGAATGGGTGTGGGTGGTGAGGATGGGAGAGGATAATTATGAGAGGGGTTATTGAGTATGAGTGTGGGGAGTGAGTATGAGAGGGGTCTGTTATCAGTGCAGAGGCCCAGGCCTTGCATCGTTGCTTAGCTTGCATTGAAGCAGTTGCTGCCGGATCTGATCTGCAAACAAAAACGTTTGGAGGGGCGTGGTGTTCGGGGGACCCTCCAGTACACTGTAGCTGGAAAAGTCACCATAAATCTGATCTGCTTGTTATTGTGGCCTCTTAGTAGGTGAGGGAGGGAGGAAGGAGTGTAATGGGTATGCGTATGTGTAGTGAGTATGAGAGGGACGAGGTTCTTCTTTTTACAACAGGATTTACACTCCAGAAAGTTTGTCTCCTTGTGCAAACGAGGGGCTCAGAGTTAGTTTATATATTGAGTTAGTTAGTTAGTTAGTTAGTTAGTTAGTTAGTTAGTTAGTTAGTTAGTTAGTTAGTTTTTACATCAGCTAATTAGTTTGACTTTCAGTCTGTACTAGAAAGAAAGCTTCGTTGTAGCCAACCCCCTCATAATGTTTGAATCCTTGCGCATACGAGCGGCTCAGAGTTAGTTTAGATATTCAGTTAGTTAGTTAGTTATTTTCTTTAGTCAGTTAGTTAGTTTCTATAGCCAGATATTTAGTTTTTAGCAAACGAGCGGGTCAGAGGAATCAGTAGAACAGGCGTGGCCTCTCCTACAGTTGTAGGCTTAACGATTAAAATATTTCGAATTTAAATCGGAATGATCAGTATTTGTTGACCTGTAAGTGCTGTAAGTAATTTGTTGTTATCGCCTCTACCATTAACATATTATGCTCAATTTAAAGTTTAAACCTGTCTGTCAGAGATTTTCTTTTTGAGTACGAGCTGTAGCTTCTAGGCAGCTCCTTGAGCCAGCCACTGAGCTAACCCCAACAAGTTAAGCAGTTCTGGACAGCTGATTGTGCTTGCTCCAAGGTGCACTAGGTCGCATTTGGTTAGCCTCTATAGCCAGTCAGAGGGGCTTCCAAGAAGCTGTTGCTTGTAGCTGGCTTTGGATGTAGATGTAGGTAGCTGAGCATGGTGGTGGGTGTGTGGGTGTGGTGGTGGGTGGGTGTGAAAAAAGGCTATGCTGTCGGTTAGGCATCTTTTAGGACGGCTGGAGATTCCGACACACGACCAATCAAGGCTGCCCCACGACCCCTGTTGTGTAGAAAAAGGGTAGCGAGCATAAGAGGGGGTAGTAAGTAGGAGAAAGGGTGTTGACATAGTTGTGAGTACGCCCAAATTCAACTTAACTAAAATCAAAACAAATCAAGTCAAATCAAATCAAGTGAATAAAATCAAATCAACTGAATAAAATCAAATCAAATCAAGTGAATAAAATCAAATCAACTGAATAAAATAAAAGAAAATCAAGTGAATAAAATCAAATCAACTGAATAAAATCAAATCAAATCAAGTGAATTAAATCAAATAATGTAAAATCATGGTCAAGCCTGACCAAAGCAATTAATTCTATTTTAATGGTGAGGATGGTTGGGAAAACCCCCGGGAAGTTGTGGAGTTGGGTTGTCTTGGGTCAACACTAGCCTGCCTATGACAACGTAATGTAACGTAATTCAATGCGTACAGGTTGCACCACTTGGTAGAACCTTTGGCAGATGGGACATCTCAAAAGGATTCACTGCCACTTGCATCCCAGGCCATCACCATGAGGTACGGGTTATCGTTTTGAGAAACTGAAAATTGAACCTGAATTGGTTAATAAAGACTCCAGCATGAAGCTGGTCATGAACGACAATAAAACGATTGTTTAAGGTTCAGTGCCTGATTTTTCTTTTTAGCCTTTCCTGTTACGGTTGGGCAGGTCCCTTTTGCCTATTTGGCCTACCTATAGACTGGATGGATGGATGGATGGATGGATAGATGGATGGATGGATGGATGGATGGATGGCAGGATGGATGGCAGGATGGATGGATGGATATATGGATGGATGGATGGATGGATGGATGGATAGATGAATGGATGGATCGATGGATGGATGGGTGGACGGATGGATGGGTGGACGGATGGATGGATGGATGGATGGATGGATGGATGGATGGATGGATGGATGGATGGATGGATAGATGAATGGATGTATGGATGGACATATGGATGGATGGATGGATGGATGGATGGATGGATGGATGGCAGGATGGATGGATGGATGGATGGGCATATGGATGGATGGATAGATGGATGGATGGATGGTTGGATAGATGAATGGATGTATGGATGGACATATGGATGGATGGATAGATGAATGGATAGATGGATGGACATATGGATGGATGGATGGATGGGTAACTGCTATGAACATTGCTCGTGACTTTATTTTTGTGTGGTTTTGGTGATCTTTCTGCGAGACCCATTCAAGTTACCTGTTGTATGTTGGTACAGTCCAGGGGTAGGCCAAATAGGCTTAAGAGACTTCCCCAACCGTGACAGAAGGGGCTAAAATAAAAAGGCACTGATGATTTATGATGGAGGACTTGAGGTGAGGACTTGAGATTATATGAGAATGGCAAATTAAAATTATCACTGTAGCATGAACTTAGGGCCCGATCGAAAGATTGTTTGGGGTTGAGTTCATAAGTGCTTTGTTTCAGCCCCTCCTAATTCCAAGGTTGGGCAAGTCCATTTAGCCTATCCTGCTACTCCCTGGAATGTAACAAACAACACAAAGTGTAGAGAGGGGGACACGGTTTTTCATCCAACTCTGGTCTGCTCACATGTGTCCGATTCCAAGCCCGCCCACGCGATCCCCATGGAAGCCACGGAGCATACGAAGTAGAAAATACAGTTCAAAGACTCGTCCAGGTCTAGTGCTATTTAGATCACGTGACTTCATGTTTTTCATCACATTTATTTGCATAGTTGGGCAAGTCCCTTCAGCCTATTTGGCTGCCCCTGGATTGTAAAAATACACAAACATACATACAATTTGTTTTGCATACACTTCCAGGTATGGCAAGACCAACTCTGTTGTGGCCCAGAGCTTGATTAGACTAAACAAGTCCCTGTATGAGGACTACTGATGTTATCCAGGTAGATACTTAGTCCCTTTTTTAATGAAAGGATTTTCACCCCAAAGGATGGGTCTCCTTGCGCTAGCCCTGGACATCAAGCATTTTGTCGATGTATGCGGCGGAGGCATTCCTAAAGAAGGAAGTAGGCGCCCTTAGGTCTGCGGGAGATGCTGGCCCACGACCAACTTCACCTGAACCACGAACCCCTACCAGGGTTGTTCAGGACGCTGCTTGCTGCGTCACAGACGCAACGTCGAAAAATCCATAGCATCTCAGAGGGTTCGTCGCAGACACAGATTTTGAAACTTGCTGTGTCTTGAGAAGCAGATTTGGGGGTCCCCAGGAGCAGCCCTGGCCCCTACACTGTCCAGTGACTAGGCTGGACAAGTCCATGTATGACAGCATAAGGACAACTGAGGTTGTAGTATCCAGCTTTCTTTGGCCCAGCATGTATTTGTTGTTTGTTTGAAAGGAGTTTTGAAACGTAACGTACTGTATTAAGCACCCCAGGTCAGATGATGAGAAATTGACCACTGCTGCATGAGTGCTAGACACCAAACTCCAGCTTTCCCTTATTGTTTGAAAGGATTTTCACTTAGGTAGGACGCCTTGCACAAACCAGCGACCCAGAGGATTCAGATAAATAGGAGATGAAGTTTCTGCAACTGTACGAACTCAGGGCCTCCGTCGGTAAAACAATTGTTTGGTTTTCAGTCCATCAGTGCTGTTTCATTTTAGCCCCTCTTGTTATCATGGTTGGGCACTTGGGCATGTCTCCTTAGCCTATTTGGCTACCCGTGGGCTATAAAGACAGCAGGCAGGCAGCCAGGCACCCGTTGGAAAGGCGGGGTATGACCAACCACCCTTGAGCACCTTATGCCCCCCTTTCTTCTCAAGTTGACAGAATGACACCGATTGGTGGAGAGAGGTACAGATATCTGTTGACTCAAGGCAGTGTTTACACACGGGGGCTGGGCTATGTCCAGCCTCCAGTCAACTATGAGATTAGGTTACGGGCTTAGGAATGCGGCTATGTACTTACCTACTAGGTACTTTTCAGGCACTTTTTTCTAGCCCTCAGAATGACATGGGAGTGGAACTAGGGTGTTCCTGTAGTAAATACCAGTCCGTATATGTGAAGCTTTCCGGAGTGACACAACTGAAGCGACACGGGGAATGGACTGGAGGATTACCATCAAGTCGATACGAGATAGCTAACGGGCAGTAGAGCCCGGCATATGAAAGGAGATGGCGGCAGTACATCAGGGTACTGACGCCGCTGGGTGCAAGCCCTATCGGGCAGAAGCAATACAGCGGGTGCAGCCAGGCGGGAAGCCTGGCGCTCCAGGACACTCTAGCAGGACCGGGAGAACCGGTCAATAACAATATGCTATTGTGGGAGAGATCCACCACACATTATGCCCAGGGCAGAGGGGGGGGAGGAGGTGTGTGTGTGTGTGGGGGGGGGGGGGGGGGGGGGGGGGGGGTCCACCACATGCAGTCTGTGCACCCAGGCCAGCAACTCAGCGAGGACGACATCAATCAATTATCACTGAAGGTGGCTGAGTTTGAGGGGGTGGTTGCCAAGGAGGTCAATGTCAGAGGGCGTGAGCAGTGTGTGCAAAGGGAGCGAGCTCAAGTGCGGCTTGAGGCATCCCTAGTAGATGCGCCAGCATTGTTCTGGAGAATGGTGGTCGATGACTTCACCAACTAAGACCACATGTTGTGAAGGACTGCATTGTGCCCTTCAGCCATACACACAATAGTGATGATTGAAGACCTGATTATTTAATGCTCGTTTGAAGCTTGGATTGAAGACCTGGTTATTAAATACCTGATTATTGGGTATTAAAGGTGGGCACATTAGGGGCCAAGTGGCCCTAACCCCCAAGCCCAACCAAACAATGTAACATTGATGATGATGATTTTCTATGCGTCAAACATCCGCAATGGACTCGAGACCAACCTCAATGGATAGGCCTTTAAAACCCCTGTAATATGAGCATAATTAGACACCATAACACTAAGTGGTGGCTGAAATACTAGCTGTACAGTGGGTTCCGGAGCCGAGGAGGGGGGGGGGTCTGCTGAAGGGTGCCTCAGCACTTTTTTGGGATGGTGTATTTCACTTTTGTATTGCCCCCCCCCCTTCAAGGCCCTTGGGACCAACACTTTTTCTACTGGGCCAAACTAAGAAATAAAACCTGATTCTTCATCCTCTCTATGATATCTACAAAGTTTAGGGATGGTGTCATTTTGGTTTCCCCCCCCTGTTTCTCACTGCGATTCTTTATTTATAGCCAACCAGCTCGGCGGCTTCTTAGGGTAAACCTTAAAACAGGGGGGCCCGGACATCCCTCTCATCCATCACATATCTAGGGGGGTGACATGGGGTGGCACGGCTGCCTGGAACGGACCCCCGAGTGGTCCTAGGCCCCCAATCTGAGCGTGCAAGTCACGTGGTACGAATCACATAATCAGAATCAGATCGGGACCTTGCCAAGGTCCAAGTTGGACGGACCCCCTATAATCACAGCTTGTTTCCAACCAGTTGGGGGTCCGGTTAAGGATTGTGTTTTGGAGGGTATAGACTCGACCTCTAACCGGACCCTTAACTGGTTGGAAACATTCCACCAGTTACGCAGTCTTTTGCATCTGTCCAGGTCAGTTAAAAATGGGTCAACGTGGCAAATGCGCTCTGCAGCACGTCCTCGCGATTCAGACGCTGATTTCAGCGTTTATTCCGCTTCTTGCAGCTGCTGGTTGCCTCAGGATCACCAGTCCAAAATTACGTGGCAGGGACGGTGCCCTGCTGCTGCGAATCTATTTTGGTGAAACTGTGCGATCGATGATGAGTGTCCGGGAAAGAAAGAAAGGATGCGGGACTCCAAAGCAGCGTGATTTTTAAGAGGCGCGCGCCAACTTCGTGACGTCACCAGATCTAATCCAACAACCGAATTTGACCGCCCCTTAACTTTCTTTAACGGCGGGGGGGATGCGCCGTTGCACTAACCGGGACGGTTGGTTTTTAACCGGACCTCAACTTTTTGTGTTTCCGACCAAACACCGGTTAGCGCCGAAAATAACGAATTTAACCGCCGCTTAACCGGAACCTTAACTGGTTAGAAACAAGCTGTCAGCCAAGCAACGGAACCTTCCGCGCGGCAATACCTCATCTCAAACTGTACGAATAAAGCCCGTTATTCGATTCCTAACTACTACTCGAATCTACCAGATCTGACTGTACCGCGTGTGCGCGAATCGTGGTGTAACAAGAAGACAAATGAGACAGATCCTCACGCTCTGTCGATTTGTCTAGCGTATCAGTTCGATTGTGACATTGTGCTCAACACGAACCGAATTGGTCTCCTGATTCACTGTCAATGTGTTCGTTTCTGTGCCTGTACAAGTTACTGACGATGGGCACCTTGAAGGGGGGGGGGGGGGGGGGGGGGGGGGGGGGGGCGTAAGACCCACGGCCTCAGTTATTACGGGGCATAAGTTCCCTCTTTCTGACAATTCCTAGGAGGCGTCGCAAGCGACGCGGAAAAATGGGCGGAGAGTGTTGGCAACGGAATCGAGTTAGGTTGGCCGACCTAAGTATCTTAGTACCCCCATTTGTGAGCGACCTAAGGACCCCCACAGTTGATATTTGAGCCGCAGAGGTGAGATGCTACGTGACCGGTTGCGGTTGTTGGCCCAGCTCCCGACACGCGAAACACAAAGCCTCTCATTAATTTCTCCTCGCTGCACCATTCCGCTTCTCACTAACACTGCTCGACAAAGCTCGAAGTACACGAGTGCACTCATTTGGGGGGTGCATGATAGATGAGTCACAGTTGGGTCAACGACAGGGGTAGCCAGGCAGCTGATTCGACCATCGCCTGTTCGGCCACGTCCACAGCGGACTCGCCTGGCACAACCGAACAGGTCGTCAAAGCGCGAAAGAGGGGTCGTGCAGGACCCGTGCCACCCCACAAGTTCAACGCAGCCGTCGCTAAAGCATTGCACAATGTATCTGCGAAGATTACTCATTTGAACGAGGTTTATGACGCAGGAAGGATGTTTTTGGCGCACTCAGCACTCAGCTAATCTGCTCTCCTGTACATTTCCCTGATCGTACGCCCGCGCCCGTGTATATCTGCATATATTGCGTGCTCGCGTATCCCTAGAAAACAGTTATGAAGCATACGCAGTAGTTCTTCCTAGCTTTCTTTTTCTGTATAATCTCCGTAAAGAGCCTAGGTCAAGCCCCAGTACCAACTCGTCTGCCCCATTGAGTGCTTCTTCATCATGGAGATGAGGAAGCCGCAGGTTTTCGGCAATGGTGAGGGATGCGTTCAGCCTCCCGTCTACTGCATTCGTTCCCGTACCCGGGAAAAGTGCTACGTGGATGCAGTAATCTCCAGGAGCAGTGGTTAGAATGGATTGTGGCGCCTACGGCGGTCTTTGAGCTGCATCGATCGCTAGTTTCGCTTGCTGGTCGCTACCTCATCTGTCTGACCACGGTTAGAGCTCAATTCGCATGTGGACGGCCCGCCGCCCGCGCTGCTGACATGATTTTGCCTTCCAGCTCCAGCTTTTCGCTTACATTGAGATATGCTCAACCCCTCCAAACTAGATTCCCTACGCCCAGACGCCGCATCCTCACCTTCCTTTTCCTTTGACCCCTCTACTTTCCATCTGGCCCAACCCAATTCTCAATCTCCCACCAGCCAGATCTATCACTACCACCCCAAACCACCTCCCCCACCCCATATCCCCAATCCATGTCTATCACCCCCCATGCAGCTTCATCACCCCATTCCCCATCCACCAGAGCACACCAATCCAGCTTATCCACCCCAATCCATCTCCATCAGAGCACCCCAATCCATCTCCTCATATCGCATGTCACCGCTGCGCCCTGGAATCTTCCGCCTTTCCTTCCCCACTTCTGCCCTCCTCAACCACTTCCTTCCGCCTCCCATAGCCTTCTCCCCTCTCTGGTGTTGTCCGAGGACCCCCCCCCCACCCACCACCCACTTCCCTTCGGATATCTTCCTACAGTCACGCCGATTTGGAGGACAGCTTTCTTTCTTTCTTTCTTTCCATCAGATCACCCCATATCATCTCTTTCCTCCCAATCCGTCTCCACCCAGTCACTCCTTTCCACTGCCCTCTGCATGAAGCCACTGTCCAAGACTTCCTGGAGATTTATGAGGTTGGCGAGACTGTTGGCGTAGGAGGTGAGGCTCATCAGGATTTTTGTAAGAAAAGGAACCGTATGTCTTTGCGTTGCACCATGGTGCACCTAGTAGCTTTTGGGGTGCTACTTGCAGCTTTCTTGGCTCCAGAGGCAACGCCAAAAGACTCTAACTTTGCACCCTCAAAGCATGTATGTACATGAGTAATCACTAGTGCTATATGTATAATTAGTGCTGATAATAATGCTTGCTTGCTGCTATGTTGCCTGCTATATAACCTATATTGCCTATAATGCTTGCTTGCTGCTATATTGCCTTTCTTTTTCTGAGGGTTTGTTGGAAGGCCCCTCCCGGATGTTGTGGAGCGGGCTTGCCTTGGGCCAACAATGGCCTGTGGATGAAAATGTTATGTAGTGTAATGTGTACAGCATTTTAGGGGAAACCCTGAGGCTTATCACCTGGCCGTGTTGGTGATAAAATCAACGATGGTCTTTTTAGATGATCCATGTCATGGGATATCTGCACCCGAGCTTATGCTCGAAATTAATTTCAGGCATATTTACCTTTCTCTCTCAGTACCTTCGTCTCTTCCTACGATGGTAGTGGTGTGTGAGAGCTGCTTTGATTTCAAAGATTTCCTGTTTCAGAAATGGGGGATCTTGGTAGCTTTCAGGGATTTAGTACTCCCCAAGGGTGGGGTCCAGGTAGTGATTGGTTAGGACAGCCCGGAAGGCCTTCCCGGGGGGTTTGGGTGGCAGGGTAGCGGAAGTTTGGGCGAAAGCGGGGTCCCAGGTAGCAATTGCTGTTGGTAGTGGGTGGGTGGGTGGGGGGGGGGGGGGACTGTTTGTTTTACCTTCCTCGTGTTGTTCAAATGGTATTGATATATTTATAAAGCTTCCTGAGATGATAGATGCTACTGAGATACGTGTTACAATCTTGGCCAAGTGATACACGATGCAGTCTTGGCCAAGTGATATGCAGTGCAATCTTGGCCAAGTGATACGCGGTACAGTCTTTGCCAAGTGATATGCAGTACAATCTTGGCTAAGTAATACGCGGTGCAGTCTTGGCCAAGTGATATGTGGTACAATGTTGGCCAAGTGATACGCGGTACAATCTTGGCCAAGCCCTTCTTCGAAGCGCGGGAGAACTCCGAAGGTCTGTAGTGCTTGTAGTGCCAGTATCGTATCTGGGAGGTGGAAGCGCAGGTGGAGGAGGTGGAGCAGGGCTATGGGCTTTGGGAGGAGGGGGGTGGAGGTGGACTAGGGAGTGGGGGTGGAGGAGGCAGAGTAGGGCTAGGCAGTGGGGGTGGATTTTAAATGCTTTAACATTGCCATGCATGTTTTATGTCAATTGAGCTGAAGATTTTGATTTGGGTTTCGAAACACTTTGGATGTCGTAGTTTATACCTCGTTTTTTTATCAAATTTGGCCTAGGAAGTCTTACCATTTGGAGAATTGTAGAAAAATTGCCTGAAAAAGTTGAGGTACAAGCTACGAATGACTAGACCAAAATCCAAATCATCAGCTGAATCGCTATAATCGGCCCCTCCTGATAATCTGGGATTAATCTTGGTAAGTTGAAGGTCCGGTATATCCATATAGCCTATCTGCCTACCATTGGTCAGGCGTGCGTACATGGTCTGTCGCCGTTTTTGCCGGCTTTATAGGCTTCGTAATAGTTGCAACTTGTTGTGTACTTTTGTTATACCTCCATGCCTCAGTATTTGAATTTGGGACAATATTAGCCTTGGGTAATATCAGCACGCCGACTGCAAGCTGAGTCAATATACGTGGTTTAATATAAACACCGCTACACCACGCCTGAGGACAGAATGGAATCACATAGGTTTAGACTGTGTTAAGACATGTACAGGTCAACCTGGCATAAATTGGACTGTGACTAGCATAAATAAAGAAATAGTACGTCTTATAACAAGGCGTGAGGTTGTAGGGGCCAGCCCGTTTGCTTGCACTGGGGTCAACTACCAATTGCGTGTACGTATAACAGTGTATATTTATAATTATATAGTTATATACCTATTTATATAATTATGCATAATACGTACACTATCGCAATACTGGTTGGGGGTATTATGGGGCGCGTAGTTTTTCTTTTTTGCTATGAGCAGCAGCTTCCAGGCAGCTCCCCTGGCTGTCTATTCAGCTAAACCTTACACGACCTAGTGCACCGTGAAGCTGACGCAATCAGCTGTCCAGAAGTGCTGACATAGTTGGGTGTAGCACAGTGGCTGGCTTAGGGAGCTGTCTAGAAGCTGCCAAGAAAAGCCGGAAAAAAGCTTGATGGGGCGGAGAGGGATATATGGGCGCATGGGATGTGGTAGACAGTAAAGTTGCATTAAGTATGTTCAGATTATTCAATAGGGTATTGATTCCCATAATAATAGTACAATATTGTATGACGTATTGAAATTGAAATTGAAATTGTTACATCCGTGTAAAACCGTATATTGTATGACGTATATATAATATACACAATAGTATACCTCATGTGGTCTGATATTATATGTATATATAGCCTCATATGTAGGGAACAGCAACTAATATTAGTGTTTGCAAACTATTATTAACTAATATTATGACAGTGTCACAATAAAATTAGTTTTCAAATAAATTCGAAATTCTGGTGAGGCGGCTCGTCCGACTGATATTATGTAATATGATATAATATTATTTATTCACTTATATTATATAATATAGCCGATCCCTACTCATATGTACGTTAATATTGATGTATAACTAGGGAACGGCAAATCATATGATGTTGACCAAAGACGAGAATGATATCATATGATATCATACAAAATCTTATGATTTAATATCATGTCATATGATGGCCCAGGCCAAAGTTACCTAGGCACACTGCCGGCATCATATGATATCATATTATGACAGGATATCGTATGATATCATATTGCCGATCCCTATGTATAACCCTGATTTCGTACAAGATCGTAATTGATAACCCTTATTCTGTAGCCACTTTCAATAACCCTGGTGCTGCAGCCTCTCTCAAGCTGTCCCCCGCTATTTCTGCCACGGGTTTATGAAGGGGCTGCTTGTATTCTATATGGTGCTGTACAGAAGGTGCTGTATATTTATTGCTGTATATATTATTTCAGTGCTGCTGGTAGCCCGAGTGCTCAATCAGTGCTGTAGTGCTTTGGGGGTGCTACGTTAGATAATAGATCGGAAGTTGAGGTACCTTGCCCTACTTCGTGCAGTATGATAAATTACGATTGGTAGTGTTATATTATCCCTGGTGCTAGCTCGTGTGATGGATTTTCTTTCCAAGGGCCTTCCAGGATAGCATTGAGGGGCCCAACAAGTTGGTAACAGCTAGTTTCACCAGTGTTAGGTTTAATGGACGGATGATTCGTATTTTACGATTGCCGTAATTGTACTGAATTGAATGCCAAGGCTACTAGGAGCACCATGGTGCGACATAAAGATACTGGTTCCTTCCATTAAAACCAACCCTGATCCGTGCAGGATTCGCTGTTGTGAAGAAGGGCATTGAGAAGAAGTCCGGTACTCCTGTGGCAATCAAGGTACGTTCTTGTGTTTTGCAGGGAACGGCAGTATGATATCATGTCATCATATGGTATGATATGCTATCATGCAAATTGCATCATATGATGTAAAATATGCCGGCAGTCTGACAAGGCTAAAGTTACCATTTGTATACAATATCATGTGGTGCAATTTTGTATGGTATCATATGATATCATACTCGCCTTTTGTCAACATCATGATATGCCGGTCCCTATTTATGTGGGGTGTCGTGATATCGACACATGATGTTTTGGTATGTCATGTGTCACGTGTCAATCTGTGGTTTGTTATGATATCAATGCAGTTTTCATCCTAACACCTGATTTGCGAATCTCAAGATTCAACATACTACATGTGCTTTCACTGTTTCTTTTTTGGGCTATGTGTAGCAGCTTCTAGGCACCCACCCTTGGGCCAAAGCTGAAGCTAGCTAGTGCACCTTGAAGCACGACAGGCATTCCAATGCATTGGTTATCTATAGGCTTGACTCAGTCCCTGGTTAATGCAGCTGGGTGAAAGCTGCTACGCGTAGCCCAGAAAAGAAACAGTGGTGCTTTTAAATGGCTTGCAACCAATATGTACCATGTTCGCTTTTGCAGATGGTTGACCAGTCCAGGAATACTGCTGCAGGCAACGGTTTGGAAAGGTTCAACAGATCGCAAGTGCTTTTAAATTGCTTATTTAATTTTAAATGGAAACAGATTTTTTGAAGTTAAAATTGAAAAAGGCATTTTTTGAAGCGCAAGTAATATCTGTTGGTGGTTGGCCCCAGTTTAAGCCAACGGGCTGGTCCCCTCAAGCTCACGCCTTGTAATAAGGCATACTATGTATGTATTAAGCAATACTTAAGCTATGTATGTACTTGCAACTTAAGCTTTGTATGTACTAAGCAAGTCCTGCCATGTTTGCTCTCTCAGGTGGTTGACAAGTCAAGGTATGCGGCTGGAGACAATAGTTTGGAAAGGGAGATCCAAGTTCTGTTAAAGGTGCGTGTGGAGACCACTAAGGTGTATCACTGTTTCTTTTTTGGGCTACGTGTAGGAGCTTCTAGGCAGCTCCCCTCCCCTTTCCTTGGACCAATCTTGAAACAAGCTAGTGTGTCTGAAAGCTGACATGACAGGCATTCCAATTCTCCTCAAGCCTTGGGCGTTACCCGGTGACTGGCTAATGGATTGAAGCGGCCATTTTTTCTCAGGATGACCTCCGCCAATCCACTAGCTCACCTATATCCTCAACCCCACACCTTGCCCAGATAAACCACCCTAAACCCTACACCTTGCCCAGATAAACCACCCTAAACCCTACACCTTGCCCAGGTAAACCACCCAAACTGCACAAAGTTGTTCGATGTGAACACTACACCTCTCAAGGTGTACCCTCATACTGATGATTTCTATTTTTGGGAATTTTAACTAAGATTCCCCGTACTAACTGCCCAGGAAGAAGTCTTAATTAAATACCCCAAACCCATCCCCCAAACCCTAAACCCTGCCCAGGTAAACCATCCAAATTGCATCAAGCTGTTCGATGTGTACATCACACCTCGTAAGGTGTACCTCGTGACGGAGCTTGTTGCAGGGGGTGAGCTGCTTGACCGAGTTACTGAGAAAGGTAACTACACAGAGAAGGACGCAGCCAACCTCATCCGGCAAATCTTGGATGGAGTGGCATACCTCCACTCTGAAGGTACAATGGTGTAGTATGGTGTAGTAAAGGAGGTGTAGTATAGAAGATGGTCAAGTATGGTGTAGTACAGAAGTTGGTGTAGTTTGGTGTAGTAAGGAGGTGTATTAAGGAAGATGGTACAGTATGGTGTAGTCAATAAGGTGTATTATAGATGATGGTGAAGTATAGAAGGTGGTGTATCAGAGGAGGTGTAGTAAAGAAGATGGTGTAGTATGGTGTAGTGAAGGAGGTGTGGTATAGAAGATGGTGTAGTATGGTGTAGTCAAAAAGGTGTGATATAGGAGATGGTGTAGTATAGAAGGCTGTGCTTCACACAGGTACAAGTGGACAGCAGAAGTACGAGTTTATCAGTATGTGTTTCTGATTCAGTCCAGGGGTAGCCATGCCATGGCCTCTGTTTCTTTTTTCAGCTACGAGTAGCAGCTTCCACCTAGCTCCCTTCGCCAGCCACTGGCTGAATCCCACAGATTTCAGCTGAATTGGTATGCACGTCATATCCCAGCTGGCGCCACTTTACTTTCAACCTCAATGCGGCTGTGCCTTTCAACTTCAGAGATTGTACACCGCAACCTGAAACTAGAGAACATGGTCATGTACTGTAGGATGTACCACGCAGTACTTTGTGTAACCTACTACTCACCTGCTTACGCCACTGTGCCTTTCACTTTCAGGGATTGTCCACTGCAATCTGAAACTAGAGGACACAATCATGCCCGACGAATGCGGCGGCTACCCTGTACGGATTTGTGTACACTGCCATAGCCCACCTAACACTGCTGTGTCTTTCAACTTCACTGCCGCTGTGCCTTACGACTGCAGGGGTTGTCCACCACCACCACCACCTGAAACTACAGAATATGGTCATGTACTGTTGGATGTACCACGTAGTACTATGTGAAACCTACTATGTACCAGCAAACACCACTGTGCCTTTCACTTGGGATTGTCCACTGCAATCTGAAATTAGAGGACACAATCATGCTCGATGAATGCGGCGGCTACCCTGTACGGATTTGTGTACACTGCCATAGCCCACTTAACACTGCTGTGCCACTGCGCCTGTCAACTGCAGGGGTTGTCCATCGCGACCTGAAACTAGAGAATATGATCATGTACTGCAGGATGTACCACGTAGTACTATGTGAAACCTACTAAGCACCAGCTAATGCCACTGCGCCTGCCAACTGCAGGGGTTGTCCATCGCGATCTGAAACTAGAGAATATGATCATGCTCAACGAACGCGACGACTCCCCTGTAAAGATCGCGGACTTCGGGCTCTCCAAGTTCTTCTCGCCTGAAACAGTCCTCTCCACTATGTGCGGCTCTCCTCAGTACGTCGCGCCTGAGGTGTTGGGCATGGGCGATGGATTGAAGGAGTACTCACCAGCCGTGGATATGTGGAGTGTCGGAGTCATTCTCTTCATCCTGTTGTCAGGCTACTCTCCTTTTGGTAGGTCATTAGGTCATTTAGGTTGGGCAATAGTGGTGGGGGTGCTGCTGTGCGTGTTTGTGTATGTGTGTGTGTCTGTATGTATATGTTGGTGTGTGTAAGTGTGTTTACATTTGTGTGTGTGTTTATATGTGTGTGTCCACGCCAAGGACTCCCCCACCCACCTACGCACCAACCTACCTACCTGTTTGTGTATGCCAAGAAATCCCCCACCCACCTACCCACCAACCCAACTCCCTACCCTTGTCAAATGACGACAGCGATGCTGACAATGCTGTTTTGTTTGAGAAGATCGATGAGGGCAACCAAGATGCCTTCCAAGGAGTCCCCCCCACACCCCTCCCGCTCCTCCACCCCCGCACCCTCCCTTCCCACCACGCAAGTGAACACTCGCACACAAGGCTGGTAATAATGCTTGCTTGCTGCAATATTGCCTTTCTTTTTCTGAGGATTTCTTGGACTACCCCTCCAGGATGTTGTGGAGCGGGCTTGTTTTGGGCCAACAATGGCCTGTCGATGACCATGTAATGTAATACCCCCTACCCTTTTCAGATGACGACAACGATGCTGTTTTGTTTGAGAAGATCAAGAAAGGCAACTACGACGATGACGATCCGATCTGGGAGAACATCTCACACCCAGCAAAGGATTTGGTCGCCAAGCTGTTGACCGTGGACTCCGAGGCCAGGCTCTCGGCTGAGCAGGCCCTTAAACACCCGTGGGTCATGGCAAAGACTGGTGGTGGTGATGCTGGTAAGCACTTTTTGTGTGCGACGCTCCGCCTTCCCTCGCTGCATGGCGACGCATGGGCCAAGCAAGTGTCATATGGTTATGTATGTATTTCTTTTTAGGACGTTGTCTGCTGGTGAGACGGTACCTTATGCCTGCAGACAACACAACCAGGCCTTGTTGATACCAGCACCTTGGGCGCATACCTGTTTTGCCCGTTCTGCTTGTTGTACTGACTTATCTTGCTTGCAACCTGCCAACTAAATGTATGTACCTTACAGTCCAGGGGGTTGCCAACTAGGCTAAACCTCTGAAGGGACTGAAGGGCCCAACCTCAAATAATCAAGAGAATTCTAAACTATCCGGAGGGGCTATTAAGAAGCACTATTAACAAAAGCACTACAAGATCTGGTCCCGAGCAAATTGTAAGGGTACAATGAAGGACTTAAGATCGAGTACAACAATATGAATTATTTTTCTATATGTTCATTATCAGTATCGTGTGGGTGGGGCTGGTGACCCTAAACCCTAAAATACTAAACCCTGTCTTGAGTACGGGGAGGGTTAGCAGCATAGCTTTTGTTTCCAGCTGCGAGCAGCAGCTTCTAGGCAGCTCCCTTGACTGGCTATTCAGCCTAACCTAGTGCACCTGGCAGCTGGCATAATCAGGTTTCCAGCACTGCTGAAATATTCGGGCATTTCCAAGTAGCTTTCTCAGGGAGCTGCCTAGAAACTGCTGCTGTTAGTCAAAAATAAGAACACTGTTTAGCGGTGTTTGTGTGCAATCCCTGAAGAAAAGTTGGTTAAATTCTCTGTTACTTGATCTTAGTCAGTGTTTTCCTTTTCAGCTAAAACCAGTAGCTTCTAGGCAGGTCCCTTGACTGGCTATTCAGCCAAAGCTAATGCAACCTAGTGTGCCTGGAAGCTGACAGGATCAGCTGTCCAGACCTGTCGGAATCTTGGGGCTTGGTCCAGTGGCTGGCTCAGGGAGCTGCCTAGAAGCTGCTGCCTGTAGCTGAAAATAAAGACACTGATCTCATTACTGTTTGACCTCAACCACCCCCAACCCTAACCCCCTTTTACATCAACCACCCCCAACCTCACACCCGTTTTACATCAACCACCCCCAATCCCACACCCGTTTTACATCAACCAATAAGTACAAAGTCATTGCCTAATGGAATGAAATTTCAAGAGAAAAAAAGACGGAAATTAAAAGGAACAGACAACAAAGAACAAACGAAAAAAAAGCTCCTTTCTCCTTATTTCCTCTCCGGTGATAGAAAGGTAGAATAAGGACAAATATGGACAAAATGAAGCAAGAAAAGGCATGTTCAACGTGGGCGAACGATCCTCTAGATGGAGGAGGCACAGAGCCTACCCTCCGTTTTACCCTACACCCCAGTGCGCGCGTCCGCTTTACTAACCGTACTATATGGCCCCCATACACAGTGAACTCTTAGTCTCCCTGGTCATGGGTCGTCACCGGCGTGGTCGTCCGAGTCTCAAACTTGGCCCATTTTTTCCTACTTGACGCTACACTGGCAAGCATTGATCGGCTTGGCGCCTTCTAAGCATCCCCCAAATACTGTGCTGATAGTCGATATGGAAGCTTTAACCAAGACCCATGTCTCCAGCAGCGGTGGCTAACTGGCACCTAAAACAAGCCGCCGTGTATCCGGATCAGCGGATACACGAGATACGGCATTGCCGAGACCCCTCGTCACAGCCTAAGCCGCTTACATAGGCCAGAGGATCGTGATTTACACATTTAACAACTGCTTCCATCTCTCCTCACCTCTTACGCACATACCTTCCATATCCTCTCTCGAGCCTCTTCATCTAACCACCCCCCTCACACCCTGTGTTATTTTCTACAAGCCAACCTTACCCTGCTTGGTACCCTACAATTTACGTGCCTTTCTTAACATACTCACAATTCCGTGTCTGATAATCGACCTTACTTCCAAGTGTGTTGTCTGTCCCGTTCCTCGTGACTCCTTCCCTCCGCCTGCCCCCACGTTGAGAGGAAAACGTGCAGCGCGCCTCGACTCCTTTGCCTGAAGAGCGTGACCTGCAGCATCCTCGCCGTCTATAGCGATTAGCCTTCTTAGTTTTAACCATACGGAATAGGCCTTGACCACTATCTTACGTATCATTGATTTCCCACCTTCTACCTTGTTCGGCCATGTGGTATGTTACTGTAACATGACCCATTTCGGCCTATCTGCGTGACCATCCGTGTTCCTCAATTTGCAAGCTTGGCCGCCCACGTATCGCTTTGGTAGGTAGTATTTGTGGCTCAACTGGCCTATTCAAAAGCTATAATTGCCTCCGCCATAGAGTGCCATCCTAGCGGTCAACCAGGTGTCACCCGATACCACACTGCGGCTTTTTTCTTTCGGTCTCCAGTCACGGGCTCACAGTATGCCGTTTTCTTCCTATGGCCTCATCAAATGGACTCCCTGACAACCCTGCTAACAGCCCCTGTAGGGGACACAATAGCCTCCCACATCTTATCCTTACCCACCGTAGCGACTGGCAAACTGTGCGCTCTGGTACCACGAAGCATAACTCCAAGGGCTCCATGGTTAGACTCTCGGCTGTATTGCTCTTCTAGGTGTCGGCTCATGCCAGGCATGGCAGAGTTCACTTCCAAGCTGTACGCTCGTCCTTAGAACTCGCCATGTCTTATCTCCGGTTTCTTCTGTTAGCTGTGGGAAAACAATAGGAAAAATGCGCTGGTCACTGTAAAACTCACTCGCATGACTTGGTCGTCCACAGTGTATGCACAGATTGATTGACTTTCTCAGCTCACGCCCTCATTCAGATGTTTCCGCATGCCACATCTCTTCCGGAGGTTTCTCTTCAGAGATTTCTTTGCCTGTGATCAGCCAGCATCCCTTCATACTCTTATGCCGCGCTCCCCCCCCTCCTTAATCCCACCACCACGCCGGCACCCCCCATCCATCTCCGTCAATTCGTATGGCTGATGGTTGTCACTTCACTGACGTGTCGCATATTGACTTTTGCGGTGACTTGTAACTGCAGCCACTACGCCAGTGGTTGCTCGTGCTACGGAGGCATGTTTGCCTACCTTACCCTGAAATAGAAAAGCACGTGCTTTAGTGCCATTGCCTTGACCTGTGACTGGTCCCAGATTCCCAACGCTGCCGAACTTGCGATTAATCCTTTTCCACGACAATCCTTCGCAAAGTACAGGAAAGAGCTGCGATTAAGCAAGGGTGTAAACAGCAAATAAAGTACACGATAAGCAGCGCATCATTATCCACTGTCGCCCAACGTATGCACCACTACTACCCGCAATGACACACCTTATGTTCGCCCCTTCCGTCCCATATCTACCTCTAATCTGTAGCCCTCCCTCATTGACCGCTCCGTGTAGTCCCTCGCATGTCTTGCAAGTAAGTTTTCTGCAAATATAGTTGGATTTACTAGTGCTTGCTATCAGCTTTTGCACTGGTTCACTCCGGATACTGTAACTATTTTTTGCGTTCAGAGCGGACATGGTCGCCTCAACCCACATACAACATAACGTGCTACGTCAGTAGAGGGCTCTACCTTGCAACAAATGGGCTTCGCTTCGCGACCTGCTCACTGCCCCCGCCCCCCACAATTACCTTCTCTGATATACGGTGACTTGTTGGCTAGGTCTATTGAGACTGCACACAGTGCTCTCTTGCCATTCCCAGCCGTCATCACATACCGCCGTCTCTCCCTCTACCCCTCGCCCCTCTCCCCCCCCCCCCACTCAATCCCTCCCATCCCACGTACCTGCGGGACAACTCACAGTGCTCCTGGATGTCATTCGCCCTTCCGTTCTTGCATGCCTGACTTGCTTGGCCCTCCCGCATTCCGTTGAGATAATGCCTATTAAGTTGCCGTCTGCCCTCGGCTCAAGACCCGACCCACCTGTGTCTGACCCCTGCATCTGCTTTTCCTGCTGTATCGCCAATTCCTCGTCGCCTCCCAGCACATCCTAGCGCAATACATCTCTCGCACTCCGCTCTCCATCACATTCCACCACGCATGAGGCACAACCGCGCTTGCCGACACTCGATTGAATCCGTTGTGATTCCCCACCCCCCCCCTTTCATCGATTTTCCATACCTCCAACGTCCGCTAACATCGGCTGATTCGTGAAGCTGTATGTTTGGCGGCAATCAATGAGTAGGCGACAGAACACACGGTAAACTATGCTCTTATTACGCATACTTTCACCAGCAGCACTGTGTCTAGTCGGGGCTCTCTGACCGGCATCTGGCATCGTGAAAATTATCATCTCGTGTACTCCACCACCCTCGCTCCATCTGGTACCAAGGTACCAGAAATATACTAACGCCACGCGTATGCGTCACGCCCCGTACAACCGGAGGCACTCCAAGCGGGCTCCGCCACCGAAGGCTATTACTCCCCAACGTTCAAGATCAATGCTCTGCCGCCCCGCATGTCTCACGTCAGTCCTCTCCATGAAATGTCCCAGCACATCCAACACACCCGATCCACGAGCGTTCTAACGAGTGGGGGGCCCCCGTACGACCCATTGCTGCTACATCCGTTGCCAGGACATCTGAAAGCAGAGTGTCACTGTCTACTAAAGATTGGCCCTGACCGGGCACACCCCCTGATGCGTTCCTCTCCTGACAGACGAGCTTCGCTGCCCCCTACACCCAGAACGCTCCTCCATCACTCATCGGATTCCACTGTTATGTGACCTACGACCCCGCTACCACGCATCACGAGCGCTGTTTATACTAGTCTCTGGAAATCTGGCGTGGCATGCAAATCTCACACTCCACCCCTCCACCCAAAACTGACACCTCATCTTTATATGGCACCCCCATCGAGTCCAGATCCTTACGTTCCTACCTCCCCAGAGTGTATTAACCAATGGACATCACTAACCATGCAAAGCCGCTCCTCATCTTGGGCAAGCCCTCTCCCGACACACCCCCTCCCACTCTTACCTCCTCTGACCATCGAATTACCTACCCACGGAAACTCAAATCTCCTTGTCAAAAACCCCGCCAAACTTCTACTCCACCAACACCCATCCCCTCTTCTTCTGACAACGACTACTCGCCATGTCTCCTCACCTAGCCTACCCCCGCCTCAGCCTCCAGTTCTACACAGATGGTAGCCAATATACGGTAAACCGGCACCTAGCAAAATAGGTGCGTGCAGTATATTTCCCGGCTGCAAGGACAAGCTTACACCATCAACCCTGGGGAATAGATGGCACCAAAACTAACACACAGGCACGAAACTGTAGCCATCCACCAGACCCTTCTCACAGTCGCTATGACCCAATTCTCTTTAACACTCACCTACAGACAGCCTCTGCTCTCTTCAAACTTATTAAAAATTATTCAGACCCTATCCCACAACAACCCTTCTATCATACTGGACTACTGCACTCAATACAAACCCTCTGTCACGAATCTGCATGGCTCACCCACTCTTTGTAAAAGTTCCGACTAATCCCACCAGTTACCTTGGAAGTGACAGCGTTCAATACATTCTCCGACCAGGCAGCTGAGCACCCTGCTCCACCAATTTCACTGACAACACTGGGGAAATCCCCCGCCACAATGTCTACTGGCCCACAGTTCAACCTCCTCGCACACCCATGGGAGATATTCCCCCACGCATCCTAGCACCTAACCTTACACAAGGTATCACCTCTAACCTGCCACTAGCTGCCACCTTGGCCAACACCCTCTTAAAGGGATTTATGCAACCACCTGGGCTGATAACACTCCCCACCAACTTCCTCATGCAAGTAACAAATTTTGGACCTCAACCCTTATCCAACATAAAACTAAATTCCACATCCTTAAAGCCCGCTGGGGTAGACTGTGGAACCGTAAACTTGCATTCCGCTGGAAACTCCCTTATATTACCAGCACTCACCCACCCACGAACTCCCTATGCCCCATCTGCCACACTTGTGAGGACGGAGCGGGCCAGATCCTGGCGGGCTGCACACACCGGACTTTCAAGGGGCTCTACATCAAGAGACATGACGCCGCAGTGCGACTCATCCACAAGGCCATTTGCACCGGAGCCCTGGGATCCCGCAGAATGATCATGGACGGTGGCAAGGAAGAGGACCTCCCCAGAGGGGTCCTGGGCAAACGTCTCCCTGACTGGCTACGCCCCTCCACTATTACTGTAGAGGACTGGAAGAGAATGAGACCTGACCTCGCCGTCCTACCTGACATAGACTCTCCTACCTGTATGGCTGAAAAAGAACTCTGGGTTCTTGAGCTGGATACTTGCTCTGATACTAACCATGGTAACTAAGTTTATCACTAAACACGCCCAGCATGTTGAATTAGTAAATGGCCTTAGATCTGCTGGATACCTCGTTCACTACGAAGTTATCACCGTTGGAACAACTGGTACTATTCCAACCTCTTTTTTGACTTCTATGACCACACTTGGACTTAAGAGACCGTGTGCCCTTAAACTGGCGGACACAGTCCACTCCCACACCATCACTACCTTTCAGAGTATTTTACAGTGCAGACGTTTTATGGAAGCACACCCCGGGTCGATACCCGGGGACTAGCACACAGACCGTCCCCCCTATCAGGTTTTGCCTTGCCAGCTGCATTGTGCTGGTGCTTCCCAACCGGGGTGCAAACCCCCCGTATTAAGCTGCACCGTCATGATTTTTTTTTTTTTTTTAGATGTGAAAGGACTTTCACCCCAGGAGGTGGGTCTCCCGACACAAACCAGCGACACGGAGGATTCAGTTCGAATGGTGGTGCCACTCCTACAATATGCAAAGTAGGCGCACTTAGGGTTGGTGAGAGATACCAACCCACGACCAAACGAACATTCACCACTACCCCTGTTGACCACGGCAGACAAGCTCCCTGCCATGGTCGTTAGAGGCGGAATCAAGGAGACATAACTAGAGAACCACCACGAGGGCAGAAATCCGACAGTACTTCCCTACAAGGTTTGCTTAGGGCCAGGACGCCAAAATACTGAGGAATCGAACCTCACCACCCCCTTCCTACTCTCGCAAGTAGGGTCGATACAGCAAGGGTACTGTAGATCACAAGGGATGTAGAACACACCACATTTGTAACTCAGCCTGCGTGTCCTGCGATCTAACCGCCGCCCCCTAACCGCTAAGGTAAACCTCGGCAAGCCAGGAAAAGAGCCATCTCCAGTGGAACTATGGTCTGGGCGATTTTCGCGCCCAGACCGGTCTATTTGGGCGAATTTCACGCCCAGACCAGGTGGTTGTGTGTGATGTGGTGGGGGAGTGAGGGGTGTGTTGTGAAGGTATGGGTGGGTGGTAAGTTGTAAGAACGTGTGGTGATGGGGGGAGAGTGTGTGGTTATGTGTGATGTGGTGGGGGAGTGAGTGTGGGTTAGGTGGTGAAGAGGGAAAGGTGTGAGTGTGTGTGTTTGGAGGGGATTTACTGGCCCAGACCGGTCTAGGCGACTCGCACGCCCTGGCCAGGGTTGTGGTGGTGGGGTGGGGGTGAGGGGTGTGATGTGAAGGTTGGTGGTGGTTAGTAGTAAGAACGTGTTGTGATAGGGGGGTGAGTGAGTGGTTATGGGCGGTGTGGTGGGGGAGTGAGATTGTGGGATGGTGGTCAAGAGGGGTGTGTGTGGGGGGGGGGGAGGTGGGAGGTGGGGGGAGTGTTTGGCAGTGTGAGGTTGAAGGGGTGTGATTATGATTTTTTGTGACCATATTTGAGAGAGAGGGGGACAGTGTGTGTAGGTGGAGCGTTAGGCTGTGGGCAAGGAATGAGGGTGGAGAAAAGAAGAAGTTGAAAAGAAACTTGGACCACAGGAGGAAGCATACCTAAGCATACCTGAGAAAGTCTGAACAGGAGGTGTCTGGAAAAGGAGGTGAATGTGAAGAGCAGAGGAATCAACGGGAGCGAGGTACGAGCTCCACGGCAATCACGTCTTTAGGCGTGATTGCGGAAATTTCGCATTTCCTGAGTAGGTTGTGGGGGGATTGATGAGTAAATAATTGTGTAGACTGACAGCGCCGCGGTACAGTGATGAGGGGACCAGGCCAGGTCCACTGCGTTCCATCGTTCACTGCGAGGGGTGTGGAGTAAGGAGTTGCGATAAATGAGGGAGATAAGGTCTGGTGGCCGGCGTTTAATGAGCCTGAAACCCAGTACAGACTGACAGCGCCGCGGTACAGTGATGAGGGGTCCAGGCCAGGTCCACTGCGTTCCATCGTTCACTGCGAGGGGTGTGGAGTAAGGAGTTGCGATAACTGAGGGAGATAAGGTCTGGTGGCCGGCGTTTAATGAGCCTGAAACCCAGTACAGACTGACAGCGCCGCGGTACAGTGATGAGGGGTCCAGGCCAGGTCCACTGCGTTCCATCGTTCACTGCGAGGGGTGTGGAGTAAGGAGTTGCGATAACTGAGGGAGATAAGGTCTGGTGGCCGGCGTTTAATGAGCCTGAAACCCAGTACAGACTGACAGCGCCGCGGTACAGTGATGAGGGGTCCAGGCCAGGTCCACTGCGTTCCATCGTTCACTGCGAGGGGTGTGGAGTAAGGAGTTGCGATAACTGAGGGAGATAAGGTCTGGTGGCCGGCGTTAATGAGCCTGAAACCCAGTACAGACTGACAGCGCCGCGGTACAGTGATGAGGGGTCCAGGCCAGGTCCACTGCGTTCCATCGTTCACTGCGAGGGGTGTGGAGTAAGGAGTTGCGATAACTGAGGGAGATAAGGTCTGGTGGCCGGCGTTTAATTAGCCTGAAACCCAGTACAGACTGACAGCGCCGCGGTACAGTGATGAGGGGTCCAGGCCAGGTCCACTGCGTTCCAGCGTTCACTGCGAGGGGTGTGGAGTAAGGAGTTGCGATAAGTGAGGTGGCCACGATGCCTGCCGGTCAGGCACCGGTGGTGATTCTTTTTACTGAGGTGGCCCTACGTATACGGTGACTATGGCTAGCTCCGGCTTACGCTATGGTGTCCTTAACTTCACGTCCTGTGAGTAACGGTATAACACGGATGTAACAATTTCAATTTCAATTTCAAGTCGTCCTAGAAGAGAGCGCAGATGACGGAGCTGTTTATATTTCGTTACATAGGATCAGAACCTAGAGATTGACAGTAATCTCAGGTGCTTGTTCCATCCATCGCAAATCAACACTAGGTGTACAGTTGGCTTCAAGCTTTGCCAAAATGCCCTAGGGCAGCCTGCACCTGTTCAGGTTGTCAAACAGGTGTCCAGGGTATTAAACACCTATTCAACAACTACATGTTTGGCCAATGATGCACATAAACAGGTGCTGAACACCCTGAGCACCTGTTTAACAACCTGAACAGGGTGCAGGCTGCCGTAGGAATGGCCACGCCCTCATCGGGCCACAGATGCGTTCCACGGGCATCCAACAAAATGCCCCCTTTGCCGACACAGGCTGCTGGGCAGCCGCCTGCAAATTGAGACGGGAGACAGGAGACAAGGTGTTAGTTTTTTCAAGTTCAAGTTCAAGGAAGTTCTTTCAAGTTAAAGTTGAAGTTTTGTCAGATGCAGAAGAGGCAAGTGTAGGGATGTCCAACAGGTGCAACATTGAAAATGGATACGCCTATCCTCTGGGTGTGAGTTCGAAGGAACCTTCCCGTTCGCTTGCACTGGGGAATGGTTACTGTGGGGGTCGTTTTCGCAGACCGTTACTACGCCCGAGCTCGGATTACCGTGCGACGGCACGGGCTGACAGGTGCAACAAACATACGAGCATCTGTGGGTGCCTTGCAGGCAGGGCTGTTCAAAAACGTTATCTTTCACGTCCCACACACAGGTTTGGACGGTCCATTTCGATGAAAACATAGATTTTGGCTCATGTGATGTAGATTTTGGGCCATGCAACGTAGGTTTGACTAATGAAACATAATTTTCAGAGCAGTTACGTCTTATAATCAAGATTTTGGAGTAACCTTGTAAAATCCTGCTTCCATGACGTGTTGGCATGACAGACAGCAGCCCAGGGCAGAATGACTTGTGGATGCGCATTCGCAACAAATATATGAACACATGTAGGTGGATGTGGATGCAAACAAATGTATGGACATATGTGCTGGCATGCAGGACTTGCTATGGTATGCCAAACGGCAGCCCAGGGTCAAATGACTAGTGGATGTGAAAACGCAACAAATATGTGGACATATGTGTTGCCATGCAGGACTTGGTAAGGTATGACAAACAGCAGCCCAGGGCAGAATGACTCGTGGATGTGGATACAAACAAATATATGAAAACATGAAGGTGCCTTCCAGGGCACCTGCATGTTTTCAGCCCAGGGCAAGTGATGGCCTGCCAAATAGCAAGCCAGGGCAGAATGACTCGTGAATGTGGATGCAAACAAATATATGAAAACAAACAGGTGCCTTGCAGGGCAAGTGATGGCCTGCCAAATAGCAAGCCAGGGCAGAATGACTTGTGGATGAGGATGAGGGTCTTGCGCTGTGGACATTCTTCTTGTTTCATGCTCTCGGGTATCTTAAAGAGTAAGTGTGAGCTTTGCTTTAGCGTGTCGTGTCATGAGCATGCACGAGCTCATTAGCGGAGCCCCCCCCCCCCCCCCCCCCCCCCCCCCCCCCAGTGAGAGAGTTCCTGCCTTTCTGTGTGTGTGCGTGTGTGTGCACTTGCACAAGCTAACAAGTCCTAGGTGGCTTCGCAAGCGTCACGGAAAATTGGCAGAGAGTGTTGGCTATTGGAGCAAAGCCAGTAAGTTACAATTAGTTGAGACAGTTGGATTTGTGTGGCCGGACGGTCATACAGGCAGACAAACGGACAACAGGGTGACCCTGGGGGCTCACGCCCCCCCAGAAGGGGGGGCTCTGCCAAAAAACAAAATCCATAATCAAACATCAAGTTATCACCCGTGCATGCTCCTTCCCCATGACATAGCTGTCACATTGGGAACCAGATAAACAACCATAATCATAGAATAAATGGTAGGCCAAAAGCTATTGGTCATTAGTGTGTCACCACTAAGTCCCCCTGGGCTCTGTCAAGCTGCGGGCACATTTGGAGTTCATTAGGGCCCCAGAAAAATGTAATCATCATTATCAACTAAAATCATGACTAGCCTCCCGTTCTCATACTGCCCTCTGATTATATCTGCCCTGGGTCTTTCGGAAGTGTGTTAGTGTGTGGGTTGTGTGTGGGTAGTGTGTGGGTTGGAGGGTTGTGTGTGGGATGTAGGGTTGTGTGTGGGCTGTGTGTGGGTTGCGTGTGGGTTGTAGGGTTGTGGGTGGGTTGAAATGTGTGTGGGGGGGAAGGGGCATGAGAGGAGAACGTGGTAGCCCGTCCCATGCAGTGACCAAGTGTGTGGGTTGGGAGTGGGTTGGGAGTGAGATGATCTGATCACACAGATGAAGGAAATACACAGAGCAGGACATTATGGGGAGGCAGGATGAGCGGGTGAATAAGAACAGTGCTGATGAGAGAGGACGAATGGTGGCCATGGTGGTAGTCTGGGCGAGAATGAGGATCTGATAGAAACTTCTCGGGTTTTAACTATGGAGGAGTTATATTGATGCATGCGACACAAGGCAAGGTGAAGGGATGCTAGACAAGCCAATGGAAACTGTCAACCAACGAAAAGTAATGAAATGCGGACTGATGAGGATCTTAAGATCGGAAGTGGAGTGACAGGTGCTGGCATGGGTTAAGAATGCTACGTGCAACCAAGGTTACAAAAGTTGGGAATGCCCTTAGCAATGATTCGGCATATCATGCCTTGTGACAGGCGAGTCAGGCTTGCTGATTTTGATGCTCTAACAAAGATGAGGTTTGGTTTGAAGAGGAAGGAAAGCAGAGTGAGATAGGGAGACAGGGCTAGAGGTTGGAGACAGAACCCCAACAACAAAATTCACTCGCTGGGCACATCCGGACAGTTAAGGCACTACTGCTCGAGGCTTCGTCCCAACTCCTCATAACAAGTGCATCGGAATGCTGGGGAGAAGAGATGCACCAAAGAAGGGAAGATGGTTGTTGCTTAGTGGCAGAGTCCTACCTCCCGACTTCGCATCATTATCAGGGAGAGGTCAAATTAGTGCGTCTTGGCAGTATCCTTCGCCATATCAGCCTTCACGCGGTCATAGATGGAATCGCGGTTGTACCACCACACGTTAATTGACATCGCGGCGGCAACGCCAGTGAGAGCGCCAATGAAGTAGTGCTGCGAGAAGATCATCTCTGAGGAGAAGGATGAACAGAGCGGGGCTGCGAGCGAAATACTTGAGCTATAACTGCAGCGTATGATATGGAAACAGCTTGAAGTTAAGTTCCGACGTGGGACATGTACTTCAGAAGGGGTGAATGAAGGGATGTACATGCTCTGCTCTGCCAGCGACTGAGAACCCACTCACTGTAGCTTACAACCCCACAGTCCCACACTACAGCGACTTAGCGAAAGGAATTTCAGCCTAACAACTTCACTATACCCCGGAACTCGCAGTTCACTGAGTAGTTTCTGCTTTGAATACGGTAAGGATTAATAAATGATAGGGATGCTATTAAATGCATAGCAAGACTACGTCTTTGAGCTCACAATTTGGATGTTGAATCAGATAGGACTACCTCTCTGCCTGGCAGGATTTACAGGTTCTGTGGTGGTTGACGGTAAAAGAGTGATAGAAGATGAAATGCATTTCATGTTAGAATGTCCTTTACACGCTGGGGACAGAAAGATAACCTTGTAAACAGAAATTTGAACCTGAATTCTTGCCTGAATTGGTGATTAAACTCCAGCATGGAGCTGGACATGAATCCTGATTCCTTTGAAGGATGGAAATATCTTATACATTTTATTTAAACATAAGAATTGCACAATTAAATTATCATCCCATATGAGATGATGATTTTTTTAGATTGTTGAATGAAATGATTACTGTAGCATGAAGTCAGGCACCCCGTCAGTGGAACGAGTGTTTGGGGTTCAGTTCATCAATGCCTTTTCTTTTTAGCCCTTCCTGTCACGGTTGGGCAAGTCCCTTAAGCCTATTTGGCCTACGCCTGGAATGGAACATACATTTAAGGTGCAAACAAGATCAGGCAGTGCAACAGAATGCACAAAGCAGGTATGCGCCCAAGGTGCTGTTATCAATGAAGCCTGGTTGTGTTGTCTGTATGCATAGGGTACCGGTTCATCAACAGACTACGGCCCCAAAGATAATATCCCACGAGTCCTTGGGTTGATGCCGAAGCACCATGCAAATACCAATGCACGTGCAATGGCATTTGCGGGGCTGATAACTATAACATACATACATACATACGGTACATACATATGGTTGTGAAATGAGGTTCATCCCAGAATATACCTGGGCATGTCTGGAAATGTCGCAACCCACATGATTGTTGATGCTTGATGTACACAGGAGTTCAGCAGTGTCCATACTAGGGTTGTTCAGGAGGAACCCCAGCTCTGCGTCCTGGGACGCAAACAATTTTACAGCCTGAGTCCTCATACGCAACTGAACCAGCATAGCCTGTCCTGAGACCCACTGAAGCTACGTCTGTGGGTCAGGACACAACGGACGCTCTCCACTCAGCGTTCTGAACAGCTCTGGTTCATACCACCGGTGTTTACTCCGCAGCAGTCAGTGAGCAGCTTTAAGGTTGACTGACCATGTGGTCAATCCGATCAGCCTTTCACACGGTACAAAGAAGGTTGCTTGCCTAATCGTTTGTTACATGTCTTCAACATCCAGTACTGCCCACACTCAGGTTACAGTTATAAGCATTCAGGGAAATCTTTCGACAAGTAAACAAATAAAGAATAAAAACATGTCCAGAAAATGTCATAAATAACAGACGACAACATGGGAAGCTGAACAGACACTCAGGCGCACGCACAAGCTCATAGTCTCACTCAAGCCTCTCGCAACTAATTGCAAGACGGTGAGCAGTCCAGACTTGGCTGAAAAAACATGCAACATTCGATCCAATCCTCTCGCAACAACTAGAAAGTTCATAATTTAGCAAGAAGTCTTGCAGTTGAAAAAAATGAGACATGATTACTCTACTTCGTCTTATTTAGTGAAGCCACAATATCCCAAGCTAGGGCCCAGACCACTGCTTTTCTTTCTGGCTACGAGCCTGCACCAGCTTCTGGGTAGCTCCCTAAGCCAGGCATTGGTCCAATCCCACAGATGTTGGCATCCTCAGCTTTCAAAGAAAGCCGAGGATGCCAGCTTCAAGATGCACTAGGTTGCTTGCGGTTTGCCTGAATAGCCAACCACTATAACCAGGGAAGCTGACTAGAAGATGCTGCACGGGACAAAAAAAAGCAGTGGCATAGGCTTGAATCTTTCGAACAGGTTTCACCAAACCATGAATCAGCACACGCTCAGGATATGTACCAATTATACTACCAGGAAACCTCGGCATTTCTCAGCTGTCAAAAATTCATGCTGGAGCTTGGATTCTTGACTATCGGCAAGTAATTCAACTTGTTTATTAGTCGCCTACATACACATGGATGTCTTGCTGATAAGCTTATTAGGACTGAAAACACAAGTATATGCTACGGATCGTCTCCCCCCCCCCCAAAGATGAACTTCAGTGACCCATTGAAAAAATGATTCGCAGCTGCCCGTCTTCATTTCTCAGATGCTGCACACCAGCACACTACCCTGTGTCTACCTCAACATGCCAATGTTTGATAAGGGTATTAAATTTATTCCTCAGTCTCCTATCTTAAAAACTGATCACTGGACTAGAATTCAATAGATAGGCGGAAGTACCATCCCACCCTAGAACCAATTCCAGGCAACAAAGTAGCAGGATGATAGCAAGTGGAAGCTTCATCTCAGCAGACTTCAACCATGTGATCACATCACATCTCGGCATTGGACATCATACACATAGGTCCTAGCATCGAAATGCTGGGCCTGACCTGGCAGAGTGTTGTCAGGGTTCTTCATTTCATGCCTCTCAGTGCCATCCTCCATCTGCGAGTAAGGACCCCCAGCAGGCATGTTGGATGCTTTAAAGGGGTCAGCCCCATTGGACAGATATCCTGGCTGGTGCGCTCCTATAGAGGGTGCCCAAGACCTGCTCGGTGGAGGGCTATACACAGGAGCAGGTTCAGTCACAGGATACCACAGCTTGGGGGCCAAATCACCAGATTGAGCAGCTGCCCGGAAGGTTCTTGCTGCCCCCTCTGTCCTGCTGTGGCCATTGGCCTGTTCTGACTCTGCACCTTGGCTAGGAGAGGTGGATCTACTAGGGCTGCGGAAGCTGGTTGACGAATGGGATCGCATCAGCGGGGAGATGGGCTCATTCATGCTGCTGCTGCTCGAGGGGGCAGCGAGGTCAGCATTATCGAGGATCCGATCTCTCAACGGGCCGTCTATGTCAGCCTCGCCGTGGCCATGGTGGATGAAGCCTAGGTCAAGCTCCTCCTCTTCATCCAAATGGTAGTCCCGCATGGGATCAAACATGGCTGCAGGGTTCATGTAGTCTGCACTACCACTTGTGTAAGCAGGGGATTGATCGCTGTGGTCCACAAAATCAACGCTACCTCGAGGATGCAAGACACGTGCTTGCATATCCACCCCGCCTGGGGATGAGGGGGCTTGGGCAAATGATTGGGGGACAGGACCCTGGACAGGAGACGGGGGTCTGTGCATGGAGCTCAACCCAGGGCTTACAGCCCTCTCTTCTGACTGGTGGATATATGAGTCCTGGTGGGGGGGATTAAGGCTACGGCTGTGGCTATGGTTGTGGTGGCTATGGTTGTGGTGCCTATGGTTACGGTGAGCAACGCCTTTGTGTTTCTTCCACCACCTTGAGCCTGCAGCTATTGCTGAGAACGCCTCTTCCATCAGTTGTCTCAAAGCATTTCCCGTTATGGGCATGGCCATAGCGACAGGGAAGGCCAACATTACTATGGGATGTGCCACTGAGTAGGGCAGCGTGAGGAGGAAGCAGCTGAGCCCAAGGAGAAGGGATATCTGGGAGGAGTCGTGGGGAAGGGTTTGTGGTGAGGGAGATGGATCATTTAAATGGATATGACGGCATGTACTAGGTGCAGGTGTGAGGAATTCTCATGGATAGTCATGCAGCTGTCTACAAGTCTGGTATCAGTTTTTAGCTTAGAAACCCAGACACATAGCCTTGGATTTCTTGGATGTTATCTTGATGCTAGGGATGAAGCATAACAATACATGCTTACCCAGACACCTAACCCAACTTCGTTCCTGGACTGAGAGAACTGGGGCTTCCAAAGCTTCAAGACTATAATTGAATCATTCGGAATTCGATGATGGATCTGGTGGTGTGAGTGCGCCAGACGAAAGTAACAATCATGCTTTAGCTGTGTGTGCTGCTGAACTGCCCTCTCGAAGTCGACGAGCTTAGTAATCCTGGGAGGGAAATCAATCCAAGGCTCTCTAGCCCCAGCAATTATCAGAGAGATTCGCGTTGCATCATTCCGAAATGTTTCGCAAATATTGGCAGAAGCTGAACTCCGGATTACGAATGCTCAGCCGTCTACCTGCCTGCATATCCCGAAGTTTCGGAAATGTTCGCTCAGCACCAGCATCTGTGAGTCCGGGGCACCAAAGCACTTGCGATATATAGAGATATCTATGCAGCGAGGTGTTGAAGCAAATACGCGCGACAAAAAGGCGGCAGAAGGATGAAAGCAGGACGAAAACAACAAACAAACCCGGAACGACTCGCGCTGTGGCCTACCTGATTGCTCTTGTGGTCTGAGTCGGGCTCTTCCTTATGGTGCCCAAGAAAAGGGCCGTGGCTGTGATGGTGATCACTGTGGTCTTTCTGCGTATTCTGCTGAAATGCCGAGGTCCTTACCCCGGGTTGGGGGTTAGCTGAGTGCGCAATGTCGGTAGGAGTATCCAGGTTAATGCTTTGATTGTTGCGTATATTCCATTGCTTCCTTGAAGGAAAGGGCATTGCAGCGGAGGGGGGAAGTATCAGGCGCCCGGATCGACCGAAGGTCAATTTGGTCGAACTGGAATTCGACAACTGGGTTTCAAAAGCAATCATGGTGGGGAGCGACAACAAGTCAGAAACAGAGGCAAATGTGCTTCTGCGCTATCTATAGACGGATGAGCAAGCCTCCTATATGTCACGGAGATTGAGGGGGGACACAATAACACACGTCAGCAGGCTTGGCCCCTGTAGTTACGTAGTACAATCTACACGTGGGACACACTTCAATGTAATATCCGAGGGGGGTGAAGTGACTAACTAGCCCAGCCTGCACCAATCGCTCCTTTGCTCTCCTTCACTCCTCTTGCTCTGCATCTATCTACCGATCTACTTATCTTTCCATCTTCCTTTTATCCGGAAAGTGGTAAGCTAAGGCATTGATTTCCCCCCGCCCCCGGTCGCAGGGGATGTGATTTCCCGCGGCAAACCTCCACGTCGTCAGCCCCTCCATGTTTTCCTTCTCCTCATCCAGGCAAGTAGAACTGAAATGGAATCAGGGCAGAAGCAGCAAGCGCGTCATCAGGCGCCAGCCTCGAAGATTCATCCTCAAAAGCTTTTCCTACTTAGATAGGGCCCATTCCTGGGGGGGCCTGGAGGGCCATCTACTTCCATCAAGACAGCGGGGTAGCTCACTAGCTTGGAGACTGAAGGCAAACCAGCAAGATGCTATTGGACTCATCAGCTCTGTCTTGACCCCTGGGGATCTTCAGCCTGGTGCAAGCACGGCAGCAAGGGTTCTACATGGCCTGCAAGCTCTCCAAAATGACGCAGGCATAGCATCTACAGCCCTCCACTGCCTGCATGGCCTCCCAGGACTCAAGCATGATTTATACACAGCTGCCACAGGTATCGGCTTTCTGCCAACACTCCAGCCTGACACAGTCACCGCAGAAGGAGTTCTTCACGGCCTGCAGGCACTCACACACGATACGTCGTCCGCAGGCATGATCCTACACGCTCTACAAGCTCTCCAGCGGGATGCAGGCACAGCCGCTACAGTCCTGCACTTTCTCTTGGCTCTCCAGCCTTGCACAGGTACAGCAGCCACGGTTCTGCGCGGCCTGCAGCTGATTCAGCACGAGGCTGGCGCAGCTGTTGCGATCATGAGACTTGTGCAGCTACTCCAGCATGATGATAGCACAGGCTCACGGCCTCTGCATACCCTGCAGGCACGGCGGCAGGACATGCGCAGTGCAGCAAAGAACGTTCTACACGGCTTGAAGGCGCTCCATCACGTCCCAGACACAGAACCCAGGGTGCTGCACGGTCTTCAGTCTCTCCCGCACGATACTGGTGCTGCAGTCAAGAGCTTTCTGTATGACCTGAAGGCACTCCCTCATGACCCCAGCGCAGTAGCAAGGAGCATTGTGCATAAAGTGCAGGAACGAGCGAGGGCACGCCAGCTCAAAGCGCGCAAAGTAGCAGGCTATGTGTTGCATCGCCTGGAGGTGCGGCAGCATAAAGTAAGTACAGCCGCCGAAAGTGTTGTACATCACCTACAGGACCTCGTGCATGACCCGGAAGCCGCTGAAACAGTTCTGCAAGACCTACGCTCACTCCAGCACATGGCAGGAGATGCAGCTACGGTTCTGCTCGGCCTGCAGGTGTTCCAGAACAATCAAGGCACAGCAGCAGGGGTTCTACTTGCTTTGCAGGCTATCCAAAAAGATGCAGGCTCAACAGCGAATGTCCTCCAGGACCTTCTGGCGCTCCCTCACGATGTGGCCATGGCTGCAAAGGCGCTGCAGGGGCTGCATGTGCCCAAGCATGATGCAGCCACAACAACAGGGGTCCTGCAAGGACTGCATGCACTCCATGCACCCCGCCATGATTCAGACACAACAACAGGGGTGCTGCATGACCTGCATGCATCCTTCCATGATCCAGACAGAACGGCAGGGGTGTTGCATGACCTGCATGCATCCCAGCATGATCTAGACGCAACTGCAGTGGTGCTGCAAGGACTGCATGCATCCAACCATGACCCAGACACAACAGCAGGTATTCTGCATGGCTTGCATACAACCCAGTGTGATGCCAGCACAGCAGCAAGGGACGTTGAGCAAGGTCTGGAGGCCGGCCATCACAATGTGGGCAATGGAGGAGGGAGCATGTTGCTGGGCAGTGAGGAGCAGCAGCATGGTTTCGGAGCAGCATCAAGGGGCATTCTACATGGGCTCGAGTCACACGAGCACGATGAAGGCACAACAACCAATAGCTATCTGCATGGACTTGAGATGCACCAACACAACCCAGGCTCAGCAGCAAGAAGCATTCTACAGGGGCTGGAGGTGCACCAACACAATCCAGGTTCGGCAGCTAACAACGTTCTGCATGGGCTGGAGAGAGGCCAACATAACTTAGACCCGGCAGCTGGGAATACTATGCATGGGACGGAGTCTAACCAACACAACCCAGGCTTAGTAGCTAGCAACATTCTACTGGGGCTGGAGGCACACCAGCACGTTGTAGACGCAGCAGCTAGCAGTGCTCTGCATTGGTTGGAAATAAAACAACATAATACTGGCTCAACACCTGGTAATGCTTTACATGGTCTGGAGATACACCAACTCGACCCAGGATCAGCAGCAAGCAACGATCTGCATGGGTTGGAGATAAACCAACACAATACTAGCTCAGCAACTGGCAATTCTATGCATGGGCTGGATATACACCAACTCAACGTAGGATCAGCAGCAAGCAACAATCTGTCTGGCCCTCAGGTGCATCAGCATGGCTGTAGCGTTCCATCCCACCACACAGCAGAAGCTTCCTCTCAGCCCATCCTTTACAAACAGCTGTCGAGGCGTCACGCTAGTGCTGTAATGTTCCTCATCCCATGGCTATCTGCAGCCTCCAACTGTTCACTGGCCGGACCGATCGACCCGATGCTCCCTACGGCGGCTGTAGCCCAATTAGGATCCTTAGCCCCTGTGGCAGCTGGCACCCCTGCCGGCCCTGGTGAGGCTGTTCTCACTGTTGACCCTGCAGCCTTTGAAGGCATGCTTTCTCCTCTGAGCCGGCAGCAGGAGCTGAGGCTGCCCCTCCAACTCCGAGACGGCGTGCTGTGTCTTGTGTACAGCATCGATGGCCACTTCTTTCGAGGCATCGTTGACACAGGCTCGCCCTTCTTGACCATCAGCCCCGGGGGGTGCAAGGAGTGGGGGTGCTGGAGAGGCGAGGGCGTCGAGACTGACCTGGAGGATACTTTTGAGCGGTACGCAACGCAGGACGGAGAGGTGGAGTGGCGGCGTGCTGATGTTAGCTTCTCCCAGCTGGAGGATGGACAACGGCTGCCCATGGCGGCTGACGGTGTCATCTACGGGCTCTTCCGCAGCATGGTGCCGAAGGGTGGCAGTGCTGATCAGTCCCTTATTGGCCTGGTGAGGAAGACCAAGCCAGGCATCCGGCCCTCGCTGCTTGGTCAGACGGATTACTGCAGCTTCAGCCTAGACTTTGCTGCCAGGCTGCTCACACTGTCGACAGTGCCCCTGCTTCCTCCTCAGGCAGGGGACACCATCCCCCTGGAAGACCTGCGGTACATGGGGGCCCCCTCACAGCAGTACATAGCACGAGTCCAATCACTCTATGTCAACGGTGTCAAGGTCAATTCAGATAAGCCCATCTATGCCATGATTGACTCAGGCAGCTCAGGCATTTTCGTGACTGAAAATCTGTTCTACCCACTGCGAGCAGAAGCCCGAGGATGGCGCTCCATGACTGTCGAGCTAGGTCACTCGAGTGGGGAGGTGTCAACGCTCTCATCCGATCGAAGTTCGCCTTTGTTCCTCTGCCTGCCTACTCGCTTCCCCTGGTTCAAAGAGCAGGAGGGCTATATGATTGTTCTGGGGATGGCGTTTCTGAAGGATAGCATACTAACTATTGATGCCGACTCTTCTCGGATGCGTCTAGCATAGCTGGGAGCTTGAAATACATGGTGGTGGTGGTGGTGGTTGCAGTGGTGGTGGTGGTGGTGGAAGCCCGAGGATAGCGCTCCAATACTGCTGAGCTAGACTGAGCTCAGATTCTTCTACGATTTGTCTAGCATAGCTGGGAGCTCGAAAGAAATAGTGGTGCTGATGGTAGTGGTGCTGCTTCTGGTGCTGCTGTTACTGGCCGTGCTGCTTGTCTGGCTGCTGCTGCTGCTTCTTGTCTGGCTGCTGCTGGTCTGGCTGCTGCTGCTGCTGTTGCAACAACAGCTGTAGCTGCAGATTGAGAGAATAAGTTGAAGAATTGTTTATTCACATTCCCGTTGTGACTCGGAGCTAACTTGACACCACATTTTGTCAGATGCTATAGGAGTGGTTGTAGCTGATTGAGGTGTGATGTGAGGGAATGCAGGGTGATTCTCACTTATTCATTTTTTTACGTACTAGCTAGCTTTAGGGTTGGCTCAAGGACAGAAAAAAGAAGATGCCTAGAAGGTGCTACGCGTATCCCAAAAAAGAAAGAGTGGCGATTCTAGCTGATGAAGTATGTTTGACAGATGATAGAGGGATGGTACATATCACATACATGTAGGGGACGGCAATATGATATAATTTGATATCATGTCATCATTTGATGCCATCAGTCTGCCTAGGCTTAAGTTACCATTTATATAGAATATCATATGATGCAATTTGTATGATATCATATGATTTGCCTGTCCCTAAATACATGTATGGCTATTGTTATATGATACAGAATGTATCGTTTTTTGTGGTTTGAATTGAAACCTGAAAAGTGATCATGATGTACGTATATATGTGCAGCCACATAGTGTATGTGCCATACTACTTCTGTAGCTTTATTATATATATAATTTATGTATTTTAGCAATTCTCCTAGATTTATTTAAGAAATATGTATTGCAGCAATCTTGCTGCCATCTCGCCTAGCAGTGGTCAGTCAAACCTTCCTAGATCTTGGTCAGGCCCAAATGGCGTCACTTGTATGCCTAGGTCCCGGATAGGGGTTCTCCTTGCCCTGTTCTTACAGCCGCTATTCCTGTCTTCTTTGCGATTCATTCAATTTATTCTACTATACATGTACAGCCCTTCGAAGGCTGAACTGATTTCCTACCCCTTGACTGTAATATGCATACACATCAACACGTATATGTTATTTGACTATACATGTAAAGCCCTCCAGTCCTACTCCAACACGCTGCAAACTCAGCCAACTTGATCCGCTCTGGGAAAGTCTTGACGGACCGATCAGGATCCAGGGCGAGCAGACAGGGACAAAAAAACTGAGACGCCCAGGTTAAATGAGATGGTTGAGGTCTTACTTCCTATAAATCCTAGGTACGGATCGATATTTTATAATCTGCCAGGAACTACTAGGCAACGGGAGTTCCTGGCATAGTCCGCCGTGGTGCCCTTAGCAGATAGGGCTTAAGCATTTCACTGGGAGTGGGCTTGTCTTGGGTCGACAAGTCAACAGCAGGTGAGAGTTGTTCGAGACGCGTCTTGCATAGCAGAAGCAATTTTTGAGGATTCGTTGCATCGCAAACTAGAGAGTCTGGTTGCGTCGCAGACGCAGGTTTTGAAACCGGTTGCGCCTCATGATGCAGCTTTGTGAGTCCCCCCTGCGCTACGCTACGAGGGACCCCCAAATCTGCTTCTCAAGAAGCAGCCTTCAAAATCTGCTTCTTGGGGCTCGACCAGTTTCAAAATCTGCGTCTGCGACGCAACGGACCCCCGCGAAGCACGCAGACCCTCCCCTCGTTATAATATCAACCCTGGCAGCGTCCCCCTAATTGAAAATACCGTGCGATATTGACAGCCCTAACTGTAAATTATAGTAAGGGGCCCTGGCGGGTCCCCTGGAGGTCGGCCCCGGGGGTGGTGTAATGTTCGTCAAGCAGCAGTGTAAGGCTAATGAACTTATTTGCTCACTAACATCCCCAAGTTCCATGGAGGCAGGTGCAGCAACTCCCGAGGCTACAGTTGCTACTTCGCAACCTGCAGGAACTAGTGCGGAAGAGCAGATTTCCTTGTCAAGCACAATGCGCTGATGTAATGAGCTACTAGAGTCACGAAGAAGCGAATTCTTCAAGGGTAAATCGTAGACATGCTCCAGGTCCCTAGACTGAGTCCACAGGACAGGAGGGAAACGACAAATGAAAACGCCGCGTCCACAGTCCGCAACCCTGAGATACGTGTGCGAAAAAGTGCCCTCAGAGGTAATCCGCCCCCGACGGGAATCGAACACGAGTCGGAACGATTTCAGGCCAGTCAGGTTAACCGGCAATTTTGACCGGCGTTCTTGGGAAATTTGAAGATGTGAAGATTTGAAAAACAGCATTATATCGCTTAAGTATCGCATAGGTCTGTCCCCCTAAGGGAGCCGACCAACTACGGCGCAGTAGTCCAAGCCGATCTGTAATCACGTGCTATTCCACTCAACACGGTATTTATATGGTACGATGCAAGACACGGTAAAACTCTACACCAGAACGATATATCCCGGTAAACACGATATATCGTACGATAATCCCGAAAATATCGTACGATGTACCGTATGATGTATCGTACCGTACACGATATAATAAATATCATACAATATAAAGCTTGACAGCCCTATTTATAGTGAATAATTGATCAACAATTGTCAAAATGTATATCGATCGTTTAAGGGCGGGCAAGTCCTTTCACACTAGATGGCTGCTCCTGGGCTGTTACATTCATACATACATTAGCACATACATCACGGCAGCAGCACGCACTCTGGTGTACATGGTGTTAATTTAATTATCTTGTAGAATTAAATTATCACTGTAGCACGAACTCAGGGCCCCCGTCGGTCAAACAATGGGTTCGGTTCATCAGTGCTTTTTTTTAAGCCCATCCTATACGGTCGGGCAATTTAGGCTATTTATCCTATTTATTTATTTAATTAATTAATTTAATTTATCCTATTTGGCCGACCCCTGGACTGTAACAGACATACATGGCGTGAGTCACATTTAAATGCAGTTAACTGCAATCACGTTTCAATGCATTTCAATACAATCACATTTCAATGCAGTAAAAAATGTGTCAAGAAGGCTCTTGCTTGCGCATCCACGCCATCGATATACTTGATCTATGACTTAGTTACATGGCTCCAGCCTTAAAGACTGCTCGCCGACTTGGGCAGTAACATAATCAATTGAAACACAGCATCACTGAGGAAGGGCCTTGCTGCTCATGTAGTTGGACACGAGGAAATGTGTGCGCTCAGGCTGTGCGTATGGGGCCATGTGTCTGCAAAAACAATGGGAAAGGGGGAGGGGTGGTGGGGTGGGTGGGTGTCAGTTAGTGGACATCTACGCAAAAGAGTGTCTTAACCCAACATTCACCTGGGCAGGGGGATAGGGAATGGGGTGGGGTGGGGTGCTATGGGGAATCTACACTTGATGGTACATCCAGGTGGTGGGTGGTTAGGCTTGGGGGTTGATGTGAGCTTATCCAGGCGGAGCTGGATATAAGGAAGTTTGTAGGGGGCCATGTGCCTGAAAGATTCCTGGTGGGTGGTGGTGAGTTTTTGTGTGTTCTGTTTTTTAGTGAATCCACAGAGGTGTAGTATGGGTGTTTGCACTCGGGCTGCATGTATAGGGCCATGTGCCTGCCCAACGCCCAACATTCAATATCAGCTCTATATTACCGGGATGGGCTAATTGAAAAACAATTTATGAACTGGTCCCCGAGGAGCCCCTCAATAACGAAAACCCTGGGTGTGTGTGTAATGATAGCGCCTGGTGGGGCGTGGTATTAAGGGAGCCCCATCTTACGACGGTCAACGATTTTATTCCCAAAGCCAATTCATTGTCTCGACCATTGAGCCCATGTATGTGACCTATCGAGTTCATTTAGGACCGTCGGTAGAGGTGTTCTCTCTAACGCCAAGAGCACTTTTCATAAGATTATTCTGAATTGTTTCACATTTTCCTTCGAGACCGTAAGAAGTATTAATATTAGGGTTGGGCCGGCGTATGAACGTATAATCATACGTTCATATAATCATACGTATATTCATACGTATGTACAAACGTATGAGTACTGTACGTCAAAAAGTAAAGCACGCTTCCCGGCATTCAACCTTCTCGGTTTTCATTCAATATTTGATTTAGATAGCTCATTGGAAAGCTTTTGACCTCCTCTATCACAATATGCAATAAGATTAATCCTTTCAAGTGTACATGTTGTTTAAATTATGCCCAAAGTTTGATTTAGATAGCCAGATATCAGGCACATATATCAGAGTATCACATAGCCTTCCATTCCATTGAGCTCCCATGAGGGCTTGGTGGATTGATGGTGCAAGCCTAGTGCAATTTGGACATGGACACTATTGCAATATAGTTATATTATTATACACGTATACAGTTATATACTGTACCAACTGGTGTTGAATGGCTCTCTTAGATTGGCACCGCGCTTCTTCTCCAAGTTTGGGCGGGTGTGCATAAAGCTGAGGGCCAACCTCTCCGTTGAAAGGGGGGGAGATCTGATCTACATAGCTGCCAACGCTGACCTTGCCGACAAAGTCTACGTTGATGAGGAGGTGGCTTTGGATGCCATGGGCCTTGAGGACTGAACCAGTAGCTGACTTAGGGAGCTGCCTAGAAGCTGCGACATTCTCACATACTTCTGACACCTGTAGCAGACTCAGGAAGCTGCCTAGAAAGATGACTTGAGCCTAGTGCAACGTGAACATGGTTACATAGACAGTATGTCAATATTATTGGCAGCGAATGGCTCCCTTAGATTAGCACCGCGCTTCTCGATCGACGCGCTTCTGGTCGTGATTTATGGTCTGAGATTTGGACAATCTAAACTTGTCCGATTATTGTTTTGAGAGTTGATATGTGATGCCAATGAAAGTGGCTACGCGGCAATAACTTTCAACCCATGTAAAAGTATTTTCTCGAGAAGTGTCTATTTTCCCTCATACGTTTTCATACGTTTATACGCATACGTTCATACGTTTATACGGCATATACGGCATATACAAATCAAAATATACGTTTGATTCCCAACCCTAATTAATATTACCCAGACGGTCTGGAGCCCACACTTCACACACGTAATTAATCTGGAGCCCTCACTTCACACACGTAATTCCTCATACATTTTGCCACATAGATTTTACACAGGTATGAAAGGGTAAATCAAGGCAGCAGGGCACCAAGAACCAGACCAGACCCAGACCAGACTCACCCAGTAGGGCACCAAGACCCAGACTAGACTCAGATCAGACTCAGACTAGACTCACCCAGCAGCACGAATGGTGGCAAATGCAATCTCCTCACACATATTTTATACTGGTACAGATTTTTCACCAGGTTTGTTCAATCAAGCCAGCAGGGCTGACAGAGACTAACACAGTGGCTTGAATGGTGGAAAATGTAAGATCATCATACACGTTGTTAGATACATGTTTCACAAGGTTTGGAATTTTCAATCAAGCCAGAAGGGCTGAAAAAGACTAACGCAGCAGCTTGAATGGTGGCAAACGTAAGCTCGTCATGCTATATATATATATATATATATATATATATATATATATATATATATATATATATATATATATATATATATATATATATAGATTGATTATGAACAAATTTTGAAATGTTAACTCTAGCCAGCTCAAGAGACTTACCCAGCAGCTCGAATGGTTGCTAATGCAAGCTCATCATACATGCTTTATATGACTGTATAGATTGTAAACAAGTTTTGAAATCTTAACTCTAGCCAGCCCAAGAGACTTACCCAGCAGCTCGAATAGTTGCGAACGTAAGCTCGTCATAGATGGCGACATATCCAGCGACCTGCATGGCAAATATGGATATTGTTGTTTGACTGTGTCTGTATGTTCATATGCATGGCAAATATGAATATTGTTCTTTGACTGTCTGTATATATATGCATGGATTCTAATGGAAAGAGTTGTTTGACTGTGTCTGTATGCAATTATGCATGGATTTTAATGGGTGTAGACGTTTGACTGTGTAGAACCGCACATACACATTATAAACGGTATTATACTATTTTATATTTTTTTATTATTATTTTTTTATTATACGTAGACGTTTGACTGTGTAGAACCGTACATACACATTATAAACGGTATTCTACTATTTTATAATATTTTTCTACTACTATATATTGGTCTGTGAATAAAACTTCTGTTCTTACACCATAATATTTAAACCTATGAATATGAAAGCATATCAGATCATACGAATATAAAAACACATCAGATCATGTGAATATGAAAACACATCAGATCATGTGAATATAAATATGAAAACACATCAGATCATATGAGCATGAATATGAAAGCATGTCAGATCATATGAATATGAAAACACATCAGATCATGTGAATATAAATATGAAAACACATCAGATCATATGAGCATGAATATGAAAGCATATCAGATCATATGAATATGAAAACACATCAGATCATGTGAATATAAATATGAAAACACATCAGATCATATGAGCATGAATATGAAAGCATAATCAGATCATATGAATATGAAAACACATCAGATCATGGAATATAAATATGAAAACACATCAGATCATATGAGCAGGAATATGAAATGAATATGAAAACACATCAGATCATGTGAATATAAATATGTAAACACATCAGATCATATGAGCATGAATATGAAAGCATATCAGATCATATGAATATGAAAACACATCAGATCATGTGAATATAAATATGAAAACACATCAGATCATATGAGCATGAATATGAAAGCATATCAGATCATATGAATATGAAAACACATCAGATCATGTGAATATAAATATGAAAACACATCAGATCATATGAGCATGAATATGAAAGCATATCAGATCATATGAATATGAAAACACATCAGATCATGTGAATATAAATATGAAAACACATCAGATCATATGAGCATGAATATGAAAGCATATCAGATCATATGCATATGAAAACACATCAGATCATGTGAATATAAATATGAAAACACATCAGATCATATGAGCATGAATATGAAAACATATCAGATCATATGAATATGAAAACACATCAGATCATGTGAATATAAACATGAAAAGACATCAGATCATATGAACATGAATATGAAAGCATATCAGATCATATGAATATGAAAACACATCAAATCATGTGAATATAAATATGAAAACACACCAGATCATATGAGCATGAATATGAAACACCACAGATTCTTTAAATATGAATATGAAAACATATCAGATCATCAGAATATAAATATAAAATATTCACTTAACTGATCAACAAATCAAACCGCCTACCTGGCCTGTAGCACTCCTCCAAGTTCTCCAGCCGTCGTCGTGCCTTTGTCTGAGGTACAGGTCGCTTAACCAGTAGCGGGTGCCCAAACAGGGGACACTGGCATCTGCATCTCCTGAGTAAACCAGAATGCGTAGCCAATCTACATTGTAAACAGGCAGTGAGTCAAACTTTCTGGTTTATATTTTAGTACAACATTTAATTGACATAAAACAATGTGAATATTTTATTTAATTTTAACCAGTAGCGGGTGCCCAAACAGGGGACACTGGCATCTGCATCTCCTGAGTAAACCAGAATGCGTAGCCAATCTACATTGTGAACAGGCAGTGAGTCAAACTTTCTGGTTCATATTTTAGTACAACATATAATTGACATAAAACAATGTGAATATTTTATTTAATTTTAACCAGTAGCGGATGCCCAAACAGGGGACACTGGCATCTGCATCTCCAGAGTACACCAGAATGCGTAGCCAATCTACAGTGTGAACAGGCAGTGAGTCAAACTTTCTGGTTTATATTTTAGTACACCATTTAATTGATATAAAACAATGTGAATATTTTATTTTATTTTATTTTAACCAGTAGCGGTTGCCCAAACAGGGGACACTGGCATCTGCATCTCCAGAATACACCAGAATGCGCAGCCAATCTACAGTGGGAGCAGCAGTACGACAACATTCAGATGTATTGTTTATATTGTATTCTCCAGAGTACGCCGGAATGCATCATCGCCAATCTACTGAGTGAGCAGCAGTAAGACACAATTTATATTTCTTGCTTACATTCTACTTTATTTTAACTGGCATCTGCATCTGTAGAGTACACCAGAATGCGCAGCCAATTTACAGTGGGGGCAGCAGTACGACAACATTCAGAGTTATTGCTTATATTGTATTCTCCAGAGTACACCGGAATGCATCATCGCCAATCTACTGAGTGAGCAGCAGTTAGACACAGTTTATAATTCTTGTTTATGTTATATAATATTTCAACAATTTAGATTTCCTAACATATTGAATATCGCTTTAGATGTAGCTGGTTGTAGGGTTGTAAATATCGCACCGCCCCCCCCCCAAACATCCTATGGTGTTGTACAATTGAAGTCATGTTATATTGATATATCGATAGATCGTACGATATTGTGCCTGACCCATGCCTTGATATATCGTACAATGTTGTGCCCAACCCAGCAGGGTACTACTTCTTGCCAAATTAATCAGCGCCTAAAGCGCACAAACGTCAAATTGGTCAGCGCTTTTTAGTGCAAAAAGCGCAAAAACTTGCGCGCAGTGCCCACAGGGGGTTGAAAAACTGCGCGAAACGCGCAGAGGGGCTCAAAAAGGCAGCGCGGCACCGCGCTGCCGCGCGCGCTTAGTAGTACCCTGACAGGCAGCCCTTGTACAACCCTAATAGCATGATCTGATACAGTTTCTCTTTTATGGCACATGTTCAAATTCACATGTTTGTGTGTGGAGCACTACAGTGCTTCATTGGGCTTTTTGTTTCATATCTGAAAGTTTTTCTTTCTAGCTTTATGGTTTTAGGCCTCCTCCAGGGACAGCGTTTTAGTGCTTTGTATAGCTTTGTATAGATTTTGAAGCTTTTTATAGCTTTTTGGGGCCATTTGGGGCAAAACATAAAATACTTTTTTTTTTACTTTTTATAGCGATATTTTCTCCATAACGGGGTCAAAACTACCGATCGCTGTACATAGCGGTACACAAAAGATCTGGTCCTTCATTGGCACTAGGTTGCTGCCAAATGTTATAGATTCTACTAAATTCCCTTGCCAATACAGCATATCTGAATGCTTGATATAATCAAGATAACATGTTGATAAGTATTTATTGGCAGAGCCCCCCCCTTCTGGGGGGCGGGAGCCCCCAGGGTCACCGTGTTGTTCGTTTGACCAACCGTCCGTCTGACCACAAGACACCCTGGCCCTGTCGTACATCTTGCCTTCGATCTGCTGCACTCAATTCCGTTGCCACCTGTCGCTCCGATAGCCAATAATCTCCGCCAACTTTCCGCATCGCTTGCGACGCACCTAGGACTTGTCCGTACAGCTATAGTGAGCGATCAAGGGACCATTATGAAGGCTGGATCAAACAATACTGGTAAGCAGTTCAGATACACAGTGCAGCAAGACCCCCCCCCCCCCCCCCCCCCCCCCCCCCCCCTGCCACACACACACCTCACCCCCCTACACAACCCCAATCCCAAACACATAGACTAACTCCTCCTGGCTAGTTACCAATAATAGAGAGGCACAATGCCAATAAGAAGGTTGCTGTTGTCGTAGCTTAGATAGGACTCAACTGACCCCCACCCACCCACCACCACTACAAACACAAAGAATTACTCCTCCTGGCTAGTAGACCGTCATAGAGAGGCACCTTGATAATGTGCAGGTTGCTATTGTTGTAGCTTAGATAGGACTCATCAGACCCCCCCACACCCACCCACCCACACATACCACCCCTACAAACACACAGACTTACTTCACCTGGCTAGTAGACCGTCATAGAGAGGCAGCATGCTAATATGCAGGTTGTTGTTGTCGTAGCTTAGATAGGACTCATGAGACCCCTCCCCCCTCACACACACACACCACCACCACCACGTCCACTACAAACACAAAGACTTACTCCTCCTGGCTATTAGACCGTCATAGAGAGGCATCTTGATAATATGCAGGCTACTGTTGTAGTAGCTTAGATAGGACTCATCAGACCCCCCCCCCCCCCCCCCCCCCCCCTCACACACACCACCACCACCACCACTACAAACACAAAGACTTACTCCTCCTGTCTAGTAGACCGTCATAGAGAGGCAGCATGCTAATATGCAGGTTGCTGTTGTTGTAGCTTAGATAGGACTCATCAGACCCCTCCACCCTCACACACACACACACCACCACCACCACCACCACTGCAAACACAAAGATTTACTCCTCCTGGCTATTAGACCGTCATAGAGAGGCACCAAGCTAATACAGGTATGCAGGTTGCTGTTGTAGTAGCTCAGATAGGACTCATCAGACCCCCACCCCCACCCAAGCACACACAAAACACCCGCACCACCCCTACAAACACAATGACTTGCTCCTCCTGGCTAGAAGACCGTCATAGAGAGGCACCATGCTGATCTGCAGGTTGCTGTTGTTGTAGCTTAGATAGGACCCATCAGACCCCTCCACCCCCCACCCACACAAAACACCCACACCACCACTACAAACACAACGACTTACTCCTCCTGGCTAGTAGTGCTTCATATAGAGGCACCATGCTGATCTGCAGGTCCTTGTAGTCGTAGTCCAGATAAGAATCATCAGAGATACAGAACGTCCATGGCCAAGGCACCTGGTACTGGCTCTGGTTAGCATTCATAGCCTCTTGAACCTACATGGGTGCAAACATGTGTTTGTGTGTGGGGTTGGGTACCTGAAACTTGATTTGGTTGGCATGCATGGTCTCTATAACCTCAATGAGTACATCATGTGTGCGTGTGTGTGTTGGGTTGGGTACCTGAAGCTTTAAATATATAACCTCAACAAGTACAGACACGCCATTGTTGGGTTGGGGGCTTGCATGTGGTTGGGAACACAAGCCTTGCTTTGGTTAGCATGCGTGGCTTCTTGAACCTCAGTGAGTGCAGACATGCCTTTGTTGGGTTGGAGACTTGTGTATGTTGGGTTGGGGGCCTGTAACTAGCTTTGTTTGTTTGGTTGCATGCATGGCCTCTAGAGGCTGAGTGAGCACAAACACATGATTGTGGGGATGGGGGTGAATTGTGTGTGTTGGCTTGGGTACTTGTGTGTGTTGGGTTTGGGAATTGAGTGTCGAGTTTGGGAGTTATGAGTGAGTAGGGTTTGGGAGTTATGTGTATGTTGGGTTCGGGAGTTACGTGATGTTGGATTTGGGAGTTGTGTGCATGTTGGGTTTGGGAGTTATGGGTATGTTGGTTTTAGAGTTATGTGTTGTTGGGTTTGGACAGACGGACAGACAGACAGACAGATAGACGGACAGACATACATACAGACATACATACAGACGGACAGACAGACGGACGAACAGACGAACGGACAAACGGACAGACGGACAGACGGACAGATGGACAGACGGACAGAAAGACAGACAGACAGACAGACAGACAGACAGACAGACAGACAGACAGACAGACAGACAGACAGACAGACAGACAAACAGACAGACAGACAGACAAGATGGACGGACAGACGGACGGACAGACAGACAGACAGACAAGACGGACGGACAGACGGACAGATGGACAGACAAACAGACAGACAGACAGACGGACGGACGGACGGATGGACGGACGGACGGACGGACGGACAGACATGGATAGCATGCAAGGACAGACTGACATACATCAGGGCGGCGCAGGTACGTGCGTGTGTAATCCTCGAGGCATGCATCATATGGAGGATCGTCGTCATCACTGTCTCCTTTAACCACACCAGCGCTCATGCCAAGCAGGCCCTCCTCTCCCCTGCCAGCTTTGGAGGCACCGCCAGCAGAGAAACCTTTGGCCTGCTTGCGTGCGGCATGCGCGGCATCCCTTGCTTCCAGCTTGGCGGTCAGGTTTGCTTCTGGGGATGTTTGGGGTTGGAGTTGGGGTTGAAGACAGGTTCAGGGGGATTGGGGTTGAGGTCAGGAATGGGGTTGGGGTTGGGGTTGGGGTTGGGGTTGGGGTTGGGGTTGGGGTTGGGGTCGAGGACAGGGCTGGGGTTGGGGTTGGGGTTAAGGACAGGGTCGGGGGGATTAGGGTTGGGGTTGAGGGATTAGGGTCGGGGTTAGGGTTGAGGATATGGTTGGGGGGATTGGGGTTGGGGTTGGGGTTGATGACAGGATTGGGGGGGATGTGGGATGTGGGATGTGGGTTGGGGGTGGAGGGGGGTGGAGGGGGGGGGGGGGGGGGGGGGGTCCTTGCTTCTAGCTTGGTGGACAGGTTTGCATCTGGGGATGAGTAGGGGTGGGGGGTAAAGGGTTGAGGTGGGGTGTGAGGGTTGGGGTATGGGGTGTGTGTGTGAGGGGGGGGTTAGGGGGGGGACTGGGATTGGGGGGTAGGGGGTAAGGGTGGGTGGGTGGGGTGGGGAGGGGGTCCTTGCTTCTAGCTTAGCGGACAGGTTTGCATCTGGGGATGGGTGGGGGTGGGGGTAAAGGGTGGAGGTGGGGTGTGAGGGGTGGGGATGGGGGATGGGGGATGGGGGATGGGGGGTAAGGGGTGGGGATGGGGCATGGGAGAGGGGGGGAGGGGGATGTTGTTATGTAGTATCATTTCATTTCATGTGCACAGAGTAATCAAGCCACATCCTCTCCGCCAGCCCCTTTCAGCGAATCAATAGGTCTAGTGGTACACCAAATCGCTTTGAGAACGAAGGGACGGGGGTTCGATTCCCCCCATGGTCACCCTTAGCGTTGCAGGTCGTTGTCAACCGCTATGGTAGCTTGTCCAGTCGAGGTGGTAGACCGTTCTCTGCCCGCGTGCGACGGGTTCCCTTAACACCACGCCCCACCAGGCGTTATCATTACTCTCCTCCAACAACACGCTAACTAATGCTAACACTAACTAACGCTAAATCTAACTAAAACTTACACTGACACTAACACTAACTAACAGTAAGTCTTATTGACACTAACATGCTAACACTAACACTAATTTACAGAAACACTTCCTAACAGAAACATTTAATCACACAAGCTCGAATAAAACTAACGCTAACACTAATAAACACTTACACTAATCAACACTTACACTAATCAACACTTACACTAATCAACACTTACACTAATCAACACTTACACTAATCAACACTTACACTAATCAGCGCTAACACTAATCAACACTTACACTAATCAACACTTACACTAATCAACACTAACACTAATCAACACTTACACTAATCAACACTTACACTAATCAACACTTACACTAATCAACACTAACACTAATCAACACTTACACTAATCAACACTTACACTAATCAACACTAACACTAATCAACACTTACACTGATCAACACTTACACTAATCAACACTAACACTAATCAACACTTACACTAATCAACACTTACACTAATCAACACTAACACGTGCTTACACTAGCACACGCTAACACGCGTACTTACCTCTCTTGGCAGCCACACGAGCTCCAAGGCCAGGATGATAAGTAGATTTGTTGACTATCTCCTGGCTGCCTGTGTCAAGCAGTACACGCAGTACATTTAGGGTTTTCAATATCGTCTCTGTCGTCAATATAATCGCGCAACATATCATATGATATATTGTCAAGCAGTACAAGACACGATGTATTGTCAAGCAGTACAAGACATACATTCAGCAGTACAGGACATACTCTCAGCTGTACAAGACAGACATTCAGCAGTGAGAGGTGTGCAAGCCACGGACGTGTTGATTTTGCCTTCTTTGAGGTTGCTCTTCATCTTGAGTGTTTGAGGTTAATCTTGATCTTGCGTGTTTTAGTTTGATCTATATATTGATCTTGATTGTTTGAGTTTGATCTTGATCTTGAATGTTTGAGTTTGATCTTGATCTTGATTGTTTGATCTTGATTGTTTGAGTTTGATCTTGATCTTGAATGTTTGAGTTTGGTCTTGATCTTGGTTGTTTGATCTTGATCTTGATCTTGATTGTTTGAGTTTGATCTTGATCTTGGTTGTTTTATCTTGATCTTGATCTTGATCTTGATTGTTTGAGTTTGATCTTGATCTTGGTTGTTTGATCTTGATCTTGATCTTGATCTTGATTGTTTGATCTTGATCTTGATGTTAAGGATTTGAGGTGGTGGCAATTCCCTTTAGCCTATTTGGCTACACCTGAACTGTAGCATACATTCGGACACAGAAGACCAACACAGTGATACATATGAACTCAGCATTTATTCATGTGTACAATTTTTGCCTTCACCGACTTTTGGCATGTACGTTTTGTCGTTTGGAGCACACAGTTTTAACGGCCATCAGTAAAGTTCCCATTTCAGAAACGGTACTATAGGCAATCAGAGCACGGAGAGCGGGTTGACTGAAGGCACTCAAGCTTCCTAAAATCATGGTAAAAATGACAAAGAGGAAAATGGAGAGAAATCACTTCACACTTGATGCCACGACGAGACTCAAAACCCAAATAAACTGAAGCCATTCGGCTAATGATGATTTGAAATTGGGTTCTCGAAACAATTCCTAGTTGTTGTTCGTACCTCGAAATTAAGAAGCTGGCCTGAAGATGATGAGATTTTGGCCTGGGAATCGAGAATTTCGAGTTTGTTTTAGAATCCCGAGAATTGTCGAAAATCTGGCATGTAAAAGTTGAGGTATGAACCAGTGTAAGGTAGAGGTACCAACTCGAGACCCCAATCCAAATCATTCGCTGAATTGCTATAATGTGACATCTGCATACACTGAGTTAGCAGGTTGCAAGCAAGATAAGGCAGTGTAACAAGCAGTATGAACAAAGCAGGTATGCGCCCAAGTGCTTGTATCAATAATGCAACAAGCATCTGCACACAGTACACTGAGTTAGCAGGTTGCAAGCAAGATAAGGCAGTGTAGCAAGCAGTATGAACAAAGCAGGTATGCGCCCAAGTGCTTGTATCAATAATGCAACAAACATCTGCACACGGTACACTGAGTTAGCAGGTTGCAAGCAAGATAAGGCAGTGTGACAAGCAGCATGAACAAAGCAGGTATGCGACCAAGTGCTTGTATCAATAATGCAACAAGCATCTGCACACGGTACACTGAGTTAGCAGGTTGCAAGCAAGATAAGGCAGTGCAACAAGCAGAATAAACAAAGCAGGTATGCGCCCAAGGTGCTTGTATCACTAAGGTAACATACGGCACTCGTATCAAAAATATTACATACATACATACATAAATTTTCTACGTACCGGTCGATAGTAATTACATATAATTGAGTAGGCAGAACAATGCACGGTGACCAGTGAAACATGAGCCTAACAAATTCGAGGGATTCCTGGAGTGCACCCGTTGATAAGACCTTTCTGAGTCGCCTGCCGCTACATAATAATATACATAAATACATAAATTTGATGTCAAAATAGTGCCACTTGAATCTAAAGTTGGCTGTTACCTTCTATTTCAAGCAGCCTGCCCAGCTGTGAAATTTACATACACACACAACTTGGATGTCAAAATAGTGCCACCCAAATCTAAAGTTGGCTGTTACCTTGTTATTCAAGCAGCATGGCCAGCTGTGACTATACATACATAAATTGGCACTTTGTTTTGTGACGTGTCTGGAATTCCGTCACTGCATGGCGCCGCATGGGTCCGGCTAAACTAGTCAGAAATGCCCCCCCCACGCCCCCGGGCTCTGCGCTTAGCGGAGTTTTGGGGGCAGTGCGTCGCACTAGGGTCGCACCGAGTCGCCCGATTCGCGACGCGTCACACGGGAAAAGTGTAAATTGGATGTCACAATAGTACCACTCCAATTTGAACTTTGAAACTTACCTCCTTTCTCAAGCAACCTGCCAAGCTGAGAAATCTCGGCTCTAGCCCTAGGTGCAATGCAGTTATCTGTGACGATGTCGTAGACGTCGATGTCCCCTATTTCTCTCTTTGCATCGACACAGTAGTTGTCACACTTCTCATCATTAGTCCTTAAGTAGGTATAGTGGGTGGTGCGATGGTGGGTGGTAGTTGAGGCGGATGGGTGGTGGTGTGTGTAGGCAGTGGGTGGGTAGGGGATGGGTGGGTGTAGGTGGATGTGTGGTGTGGGTGTGGGTAGTGGGTGGGTAGGTGGATGTGGTGGTAGGTGGGATGTGTGGGTAGGTGGATGTGTGGGTAGGTGGATGTGTGGGTAGGTGGATGTGTGGGTAGGTGGATGGGTGGGTGGATGGTGGTAGGCGGTGTGGGAGGTGATTCTGGGTAGGCGGATGTGTGGGTAGGTGGATGTGTGGGTAGGTGGATGTGTGGGTAGGTGGATGTGTGGGTAGGTGGATGTGTGGGTAGGTGGATGTGTGGGTAGGTGGATGTGTGGGTAGGTGGATGTGTGGGTAGGTGGATGTGTGGGTAGGTGGATGTGTGGGTAGGCGGATGGGTGGGTAGGTAGGTGGATGGGTAGGTAGGTGTATGGGCGGGTAGGTGTATGGGTGGCTATGTGGATGGGTGGCCGGATGGATGGGTAGGTGGATGGGTAGGTGGATGGGGTTAGGTGATGGGTGGATGGATGGGGATGGATGGATGGATGGAGGATGGATGGATGGAATGGATGGATTGATGGATGGATGGAATGGATGGATGATGGAATAGGAGGATGGATGGATGGTGTGGGTGGGTGGCTGGCTGGGTGGGCAGTGAATGTGTTGGTAGGTGGATTGTAGAGGTGGTTGGATGGTTAACAGTTGATGGGTGGGTAGATGGATGGGTGGGTAGGTGAGTGGGTGGGTAGGTGGATGTGTGGGTAGGTGGATGTGTGGGTAGGTGGATGTGTGGGTAGGTAGGTGAATGGGTAGGTAGGTGGATGAGTGCGTGGATGGGTAGGTAGGTGGGTGGGTGGGTAGGTGGATGGGTAGGTAGGTGTATGGGCGGGTAGGTGTATGGGTGGCTATGTGGATGGGTGGCCGGATGGATGGGTAGGTGGATGGGTAGGTGGATGGGTAGGTGGATGGGTAAGTGGGTAGGTGGATGGGTGGGTAAGTGGATGGGTGGCCGGGTGGATGGGTAGGTGGATGGGTAGGTAGGTGGATGGGTGGCCGGGTGGATGGGTAGGTGGATGGGTAGGTAGGTGGATGGGTGGGTAGGTGGATGGGTAGGTGGATGGTTAGGTAGGTGGATGGGTGGGTAGGTGGATGTATGTGTGGGTGGATGAGATGGGTGGGTAGGTGGATGGGTAGGTGATGGGTGGGGTGGGATGGGTCGGTGGATGGTTGGTAGGTGGATGTATGTGTAGGTGAATGGTGGTGGAGGGTGGTAGTGATGTATGTGTAGGTGGATGAGATGTATGTGTAGGTGGATGAGATGTATGTGTAGGTGGATGGTTAGGTGGATGGGTGGGTAGGTGGATGTATGTGCAGGTGGATGAGATGTATGTGTAGGTGGATGGTAAGGTAGATGGGTGGGTAGGTGGATGTATGTATTGGTGGATGAGATGGGTGGGTAGGTGGATGGGTAGGTGGATGGGTAGGCCTTCTTTGTACCTATCCCATACTTCATCACCAAGACCCCCCCCACCCCTCTAGCACTGTCTTTTGTTTGCGTAGTGTCGCAAATTGAGTGACTCAGTGCTTCGCCAGTGCGACACGTTGCGCCCCAAACCCTGCGGAGTGCTAGGGGGTTCCGGAAACCACTTCTGACTAGTTTAGCCAGACCCATGCGTAGCCATGCAGCGACAGAATGGCAACGACGTGTCGTTGAAAACACAGTGCACCTAGCCACTCCCCCAGCACCACCACCAATACTACCCCTGCCACTCACCATAGCTTTCCCTTTCAGCTACGAGCAACAGCTTCTAGGCAGCACCCCTGACCAGCTATTCAGTCCTGACTAGCACAGCCTAGGGCACCTTCAAGCTCACACAATCAGCTTGTGAGAATTGCTGAAATATTTGGGTGCAGCACTATAGCTGGTTCAGGGGACTGCCTAGAAGCTGCTCAGAAAATCCAAAAAGAAAATCCCTACCACTCAATCCACCGCCTAAACTACCCCTGCCACCTCCAACAATCCCGCCATTAACAACAACCCCGCCCCTGCCACCTCCAACAACCCCGCCACCACCACCAACCCCGGCAAAAATCCACCGCCAAATCTAATTCCACCGCCAAAATGCCCCTGTCACCACCACCACCGCCAAAACTACCCCTGCCACCACCACTCACTCGGGGTTCTTGCGCTGTCGCTGAAAAATAAAGTGGCCCTTCCATCCACCTCTTCATCATCCCCCCCCCCCCCCCCCCCCCCCCCCCCTCCACCACCACCACACAAAAAATGCCACACCAACACCTCCACCCCCGCTAAAACTAACCCCGCCACTCACTCGGGGTTCGTGTGCAGTCGTTGGAAAAACAGTGCCTCTTCCACACACCCCTTTACCACCACCAACCCCCCTCCACCAATACCACACAAAAAATGCCACTCCACCACCACCAACCCCGCCAAAACTACCTCTGCCACTCACTCGGGGTTTGTGTGCTCTTTGTGAGGATCCAAGGGGTTGCTCTGTGCAAAGTTACAATACTTCAGCATTCCCAGGTAGGTGCGGTCTGAAATGAGAGCGTGCGTCCACCTGCAAGTCCAAGTGGTGGGGCGGGATAAAGGGTGTCTATTGATAAGACTATTTTGTATAAGTAAGTAAGCGGGAGGGTGCTGAAACAAAACACCACCTGATGGAGCAGAAAAAATAAATATTTATGAAAGGGGGGGGGGGGGGGGGGGGGGGACTGACCCCATGAAATTAACTGTTAAGTTAGCTCATCTAACAGCAAATGATCTCCTCTTTCACATTACGTCAGCCAACCCCCATTATATTGAGTGGAACCAGAGAAAACATAACATTTCAGCTTCCCATAGCCAGGCCATAGTCAGCCAGCCAAGTTGGGTGGTCTCATTGGAGTGCTGAAAACCAGTCAAGATCATGACAAGGTAGTACACTGAGCATGTTGCATATCTTTAGAGACAACAACTTTGAATGGCAAGTCAACAACCTTGCCTTCTGAGAGTCGTCAGAACTCCTTGAGCAGTACCCCTCATCCAGCCTTATCCCACATGGTCGCGAACCCCCCTGCAATGCGTGACGACTGCAACAGTGCCAATGGACTCGCCTCACCGAGACGCTTCAATCTGTCGATGTCCGAAGTGAAACGACTCACAGTAAAAAGTTAGAAATACCAGGAAAAAGTTGAAAAGGGTCTGCTGGAGGAGGGGGGGGGGGGGGGGGGGTCCCAGAAAATTGTCCACAGAATTTCACCAGATTCTCGGAATGGATCGCTCACACCCTCCTCTAACTGCTACCACTTCCCGATACCTGCACACCAACCCTGCCAGACTTTTTTTGGCGTTTCGTATCCTCCTGTATTAGGGCTAGATGAATATAAGATGAATATACAAGCATTTCATAAGCATTTCATCTTCTTCTTTCTTATTGTCATTTCATAAGCATGGTTTATAAATTAATATAAAATTAACATAAGCACATTTTCTATGACTACGCACTTCCTGTTCCCTCTGTCTCCTCACACTCTCTTTCTCCAATTCATCAACGACTAAGAGACATACACAACATTGCAGCACCGCAGCATAGCTTAGCTGTTGAAAGTGAAGTCATTTGGCTTGGCTTTTTTTATTTGGCTTTTTTTATTTGGCTTGTTTTGTTTTGGTTATGACATGGAAAATCGTTTAATGGCACTACTAAGCAGGAAGCTTTAAAGGAGCAGAGATTCTGGTTCAGGCAAGTCATTTGGCTTAGCTTGGCTTGGCTTGGCTTGGCTTGGCTTTTGATTTGGCTTGTTGGTCGGCCCCCTGTGGGGGACAGACCAATGCGATACCTACGCGAAATGGTGCTGTTTTCTCACATCTTCACATATTCCTCGCACGTCCAATAG
>JACBWV010000610.1:67740599-67859060 GCA_013435795.1 Chlamydomonas sp. ICE-L
CAGCTCACAAATTTTGCCTTCAACCTTGTTTTCAGAGAAGCCGAACCCAACCAAAACAGGTGACTCCAGAAACATCCAACCACACCCACCCACACCAACGGTGCACCCCTTCTCCCCCTCAATCACCAGCTCACCAAGTTTGCCGTCGTCCTTGTTTTCAGAGAAGCTGAATCCAACAAAAACAGGCGACTCCAAAAATATCATGTTTGCAAAGGTGTTCCACGAATGGGGGTTCTTCACCAACGACCTGGAGTCCTTGGACGGGAACCTGGCAGGGTTTAGGGTCAGACATATCATGTTAGCAGAGGTGCTTTACAAATGGGGGTCCTTGACCAACAATCTGGAGTCCTTGGACGGGATCCTGGGAGGGCTTTGGTTCACATGCATGTGAGTCTACTTTGGGTGGAGCCCCCCCCTTCAGGAGGGCAGGAGCCCCCAGGGTCACCGCTTTGTCTGTCTGACCACAAGAAACAAGAAACCCTGGCCCTAATTGTCTCGTAAACTCTGGCTTCGGTCCTCTCTCAATTCCTTTACCACCAGTCGCTCTGCTAGCCAACACTCTCTGCCAATTTCCTACGAGGCTTGCGACGTGCCTGGGACTTAGCATCCAGAAATTGGTGAAATGTATGTTGAGTGCCGAACAGCTGAACAGAGAGCACAGTGAGCAAGCAGTTTGAGTGCAAGTCAGCATCAAGACATAGAGAACCTGAGGTGCTCGTGTTGGTAAGACCTGGCCTGATTATCTAAACCGTCTGGTATTAACAGCAGCTCTCTTTGGTGCTCTTGTGTTAGCCCACATAAAAGCTTAAGAAAACTACTTAGCAAATGCCTGTATAGTCTTACTGACTTGACTTAGGACAAGCTTATTACTATGCCCAAGGATTCCTCCAAAGGAGGAATCCTTGCAACTCTCAGAGGGGGTTGATTGCCCGGGCCTGGGCCTGGGCCTGGGCCTGGGCCTAGGCATAGGTTGTCGGTCCTATTTCTGGTAGGAACCAGAGGATGCCCTACGGCTGCCTGCACCTGGTTCAGTTTGTTGTTCAGGCTGTTCAGGGTGCTACACGCCTGTTTACGTACATCATGGGTAAACAACATAGTCAATGAAAAGGTGCGTAGCACCCTGAACACCTATTTAACAAACTGAACAGGGTGCAGGCAGCCGTAGGGATATCGATAGTTTGTAGGGTGGGATGTAGGGAGTATGTAGGGAATTACAGAGAAAGAAAGAAAAGTGACCAAGGTACAAGTGACCAAGGTACAAGTGACCAAGATGTATGTATGTTACGGACCAGGGGGTAGCCAATTAGACACGAGGGACTTGCCCTGCATCATACATATAAGCAAGATAAGTTGTAGACTGTCATGATCAGAGCTTTTTATTTCTTCTATATTTAGCGATCGCTAGTTTTGACCCCGTTTTGGCTCGAGGGGTGGCTAGATAAAATGCAATACAATCTGTTCCCCAACAAATAGCGGGTGTAAGAACAAGGGCAACACAAGGAAATACTTACCAAGGCCCAAGCTCTGTGAAGAATCCACCACCCAGACTTGAGCATCCTGGGCCACTGTGGACATAGAGGGGTGGGGTGGGGTGGGGTGGGGTGGGAATGGGGGTGGGGGGGGGGGGGGGGGGGTACTAAGGCCCAAGCTCTGTGAAGAATCCACCACCCAGACCAGAGCATCCTTGGCTACTGTGTACGCTGAGGGGTTGGGTTGAGTTGGGTTGGGTTGGGTTGGGTTGGGTTGGGTTGGATTGGGTTGGGTTGGGTTGGGTTGGGTTGGGTTGGGTTGGGTTGGGTTGGGTTGGGTTGGGTTGGGTTGGGTTGGGTTGGGTTGGGTTGGGTTGGGTTGGGTTGGGTTGGGTTGGGTTGGGTTGGGTTGGGTTGGGTTGGGTTGGGTTGGGTTGGGTTGGGTTGGGTAGGGTAGGGGGGTATGTGGATGGGGGTGGGTGAGATACCAAGGCCCAAGCTCTGTGAACAATCCGCCACCCAGACTTGAGCATACCAGGCCACTGTGGGCGTAGAGAGGTGTATTTGGTTGCTTGGTCAAGATGTACTGGCAGCCTGAAATGTAAGTAGGGTTGCCAATTTTGTACTGGTCCGCATAATTATTGAATGATATCGTGCGACTTTTTATTAGGTATATTGAAAGACATTGAACGATATGTGGTAATATGCATATGATGTGGTCATATACAAATAAATGATCATATACGTATATATGGTCATATACAAATATATATGGTCTTATAAATATATATGGCCACTTAAATGTATACATGGTCATGTAAATATATATGGTCGTATAAATATAAAAATATATAGACTTAATATATACGTACATGACCATATTCCACCTGCCCACCAAGTGTTCTCGTGATCCACCGTCCAGAAGCCATGTGGATGGGTTCATAAAATATACTATTATGGGGTGTTTCCCATTTCCGCATATTACAAATGTGTAAGACAGATTGGGGCATAAATAATAATAATAATAATAATAATAATAATAATAATAATAATAATAATAATAATAATAATAATAATAATAATACGAATACTACTACTAAAACCAAAACTACCAATAATAATAAAAAAAAAAAAAAAAATAATAATAATAATAATAATAATAATAATAATAATAATAATAGTAATAATAATAATAATAATAATAAAAGGTGTGGAGAATAATTAAACGTGTGGAGAATAATTATATGTGTCAGCTGGTGCGGGGAATAATTAGGCGTACGGGAAATCATTAAATGTGCGAGCATTTGCAGGGAATAGTTAAATGTGTGCCATGATCTGGCTTGGTGCCTCTTACCCGTTCAGCCATAGCACCAGCGGGGCCAGTGTTGGTTCTGAGGTGCTCTCGGCAAAGGTGTAGTAGAGGTGACGACCGGCCTCCTTGTCCACGTTCACATACCTGGAGCGTGGAGGGTGCAGGTTGAAGAGCTCAGCTTTTGCGTATCTTTTGTACAGCCGTACTGGTTTTGGGGGTATTTGTCAGTGAAGGGGAGGGGGAGGGGAGAAGACAGGTTGGAGAGGGGAGAAGGACGGGGGGGGGGGGGGGGGGGGGGGGGGGGGGGAGAGAGAGAGAGAGAGGAGGACGGGGGGGGGAGGGAAGGGAAGGGGGAGGGGAAGGGGAGGGGGAGGGGGGGGGGGGGGGGGGGGGGGGGGGGCAGGAGGGAAGGGGGAGAGGGGAGGAGGGAGGAGGGAGGGAGGAGAGTGTGCCCACAGTAACATCTAGACCCCCACTTACATAACAGGAGGGGGCGAAGGGGGGAGGGGGGGGGGGGGGGGGGGGGGGGGGGGGGGGGGGGGGGGGGGTCCCTGGGGGGGGGTCCATCATATCACACCCAAGGCTGGAGCGTACCCTCCGAACAGGCCGAATCCATGATCTTCAATGTTTCCGATCCCGGGCAGGCTAATGATTCGATCGGCTTCTGCCTCAGAAGTGTATTCCCTCGGTGCAAAGTTGTCGTCATCCTTGCTGTGGGTACCAATAGCAGCCGGCAGGCTGCATGCAGCCAGACATGCCACGAGTACCAGGGCAGGTATCAGCCTGTCCGGGCTCATGGTTGCTTGTCTTGGGTCAACAATGGCGTGTATATGACAACGTTATGATAATGATAGTGAGATGATGCGAGGTGCGCGTTGGGGTTGACAGGAAGAGGCGATGCAGGGTGTGCCAATATACAGTGACGTACCGGGTTGTGCCAGGTTGGCTTGACCGCTCGCGTCCCCGGCTGTCCCTGTTCCCCTGCTGACGCACGCTGATGTCGAGCGCTGACGCATTGCGAGAAGCCTGGCCGTAGAAACCAGGGGAGGAAACCTGGTAGAAACTCCTAGCTCCAAGTTTACGCCCAACTCCGGCGCAGGTGGGTGTGCAGCAGATGCGCAGAGGGTTTTTCACTTTTTTGCACACATGTGCAAATTGGCAACGGCAAAAGTTGCCAGGTCAGGGCGGGGTCAGGGACTGCGTCCAACTTCGTCCGACTTCGTATCCTGTACTGGCCTGTCTTCTTAACAATTATATATTACTCTGCACTATGCACTATGCACTTCATATATGTATAGCACTGTAATTTACTGCACGGCTGTACTTAATGTGCGCGCATGTGCTTTGGGCCTTCGACCCTGCCATTATTCATAAGTAACTCATCCTGTTTCTAGGTGGGTCCCACTAATGGCCTCAACCTGCTATATCTTGTCAATCAGCAGGGGTTCCACTACTCCACTGCTGCTCCCACCTCAGGCATGGGCCTCACCTGGTGGAGCCATCGCACAGGGGGACTTTGAATTGGCAGACGGTAAGCAGCCCAGAGTTGGCTGGTGAACCATGTAGCAATCCAGTTCAATCCAGCTTGATCCATGTTCCCTATTGCAAGTCCATTCCAGGGGTAGCCGAATAGGCTAAAGGGAATATCCCAAACTCAATCAATACAAATAAACTCTAGATCATTAATATCATACTAAAAAAACTACCCGCATACCAACATCATTCTGGTACTTTAATTAAGTCCCCTCTGACAGCATCAAGCCGCGGGCACGGTTGGAATCGAATAGGGAACCAGTATAATGTAACCATCATCTTCATAATCTCTAAGTACTTCCATCACCATCAAAAAATCATACTACCACCAAAACGAATTGCTTGCACCATGTGATCTTCTGTCGGAGGATGGTTGGAGGATCGAATCGTCTGGTCCAGATGTAGTGGAGCGGGTTTGTCTTGGGTCAACGATGGCCTTCCTCATTACATTGCCATCGACAGGCTATGAAAGACCATTAGATGACAATTTAAAATATTAAGTGGTATACGAGAATAATATTATGAAAATGTATTACTACCATCAAATACCAGACTTAGTTCAGCCAGGGTTGACCCAGGCCTCCCGGTCACCAGAACAAGCTGCTCCCTACTTTTGCAAGTTAAGAAGCTCTTAAAAAAAGGCATGATTCATCTAGGACATGCTTCTTCTGTTGTATAGGGTAAGAGGGTACACATCACATCCTATCTCATGTTGTATAGGGTGCATCACATTGTATTTCTTGTTGTATTCCGTACATATATATGCATTCCGGTATGTATGGTGTACGGTACATGGACCACGTAGTATCTCCGGGTGTATAGGGTACATCACATCCTATCTCATGCTTCATATATACGGTACATGAACCTCATCGTATCCCCTGTTGTATAGGGTACATCACATCTTATCTCCTGTTGTATACAGTACATCACATCCTATATCATGCTTCATATATACGGTACATGAACCTCATCGTATCTCCTGTTGTATAGGGTACATCACATCTTATCTCCTGTTGTATACAGTACATCACATCCTATCTCCTATTGTACCGGTATATGTACGGTACATGGACCACATCGTACTTCTTGTTTTATACTGTACTCCACATCCTATCTCCTGCTGTATACTGTTCATCACATCTCCTATTGTAACGGTATACGGTATATATGGTACATGGACCAGTGGACAACATCCTATCTCCTACTATAAGTGTACATTATATATACGGTACATAGACCATATCGTATCTCCTGTTGTATACGGTACAGGGTACTGCATTTGGTCATGTTTGGGTGCTTCTTTAATCCAGCTGCCTGGAGATCTCCTAAAAAAGCGAATTAGCAAAAAGCTGCAAGCGAATTGAAGCTGCAAGCGGGTTAGCAGCAAGCAAATTAAAACTGAACCTGGTTACATAGCTCCAGCCAGCAATTTGGATGCTCGCCGTCTTTGGGAGTACAAATAAATTGCCAGGAAAAATGTAAACAGGAACAAATTATTTTTTAGCAGCAAATTTAACCTGCAGGCGGATTAAATTTAAGCTGGAAGCGGATTAGCAGCAAGCGAATTGAAGCTGCAGGCGGATGAGCAGCAAGCGAACTGAAGCTGGAAGCGGGCTAAGAAGCAAGCAAATTGAAGCTGCAAGCGAATTAGCAGCAAGCGAACTGAAGCTGGAAGCGGGATTAGAAGCAAGCAAATTGAAGCTGCAGGCGGATTAGCAGCAAGCAAATTGAAGCTGCAAGCGAATTAGCAGTAAGAAGCAAGCAAATTGAAGCTGTATGCGAGTTAGCAACAGGGATTTGAAAACGCCTGCGATGTAGCAGCAAGCAAATTGAAGCTGCATGCGAATGAGCAGCAAGCAAGTAGAGAGCAAGTACGGTACTACGGTACTGCCAAGGGCTGTATACTATACATCACATGGTATCTACTATTGTTTACGGTACATGGATCACATCATATCTCCTGTTATATACGGCACACCACATTGTATCTCCTGTTGTATGCGGTACATCACATCGTATCTCCTGTTGTATGCGGTGCATCACATCGTATCTCCTGTTATATGCGGTACATTACATCGCATCTACTATTGTATACGGCACATCGTTCACAACATATTTCCTGTTGCATACGGTACATCGCATGTATCTCCTATTGTATACGATACATGGATCACATCATATCTCCTGTTATATGCAATACACCACATCGTATCTCCTGGCGTATACGGTACATCAACCACACCATATCTCCTGTTGTATATCGTACATCACATCGTACATATTTTTGTACACGGTACATGGATCACATCGTATCTCCTGTTGTATACGGTACATCACATTGTACCGCTTTTTGTATACGCTACAAAACATCGCATGGGGGACTTATGATTGGAAGACTGTGTGCAGCCCAGGGTTGGCTGAGAAACCATGTAACAATCGAATCCTTGCCCCAGGCCAGAGGTTGGTACATACATGAGAAGGGCCAAAAGAGACTAAGATGCGCCCTCTGACTGTTCCTGTTCCTGTCCTTAAGATAAGCCTCATCTGTTTACCATCTCCCAATCCTTGACAAGTCGTTAAACTGCCGGGGTAGAGACTTGGACATGCTGATTAATTATTGGTCTGAGTTTGAACCCAGGTTTCCATCACTTGGTTATCACACGAGGGGAAGTATTGTATTCTGCAGATGGTCAGACGCGGAATCGCCGACATATAGAACCCCGTACCAAATATTGTTCTTCTCCATGTCCAGTTCTTGTTTGATTCACAGGGCGTTGATCTATTGCCACGCTATCGAGCTCAGGTAGTAGAATCCACCAGCTTGACAGGTCTGTAGCTCGAGCCCTCGCCAGGTTCCTACATTTCAGACCTGCCGCCTTGGAGGAGGTTGAGATCTTCCCTCAACGGTGACGCGTCGGTGATCCGAGCTCAGGCGCAGTAGCGGTCTGCAAAACAAAAAACCCATCATAGTAACCATTCCCCAGTGCACGCGATAGGGAAGGTTCCTTCAAACCTTGTGCACGATTATTCCATTTTCAGGAGCCGCTGTCTCCAAATGTTGCGAGCGTTATTAGGTTTCTCCCCTTAGAGTTGTCTGCCGCTAGGAGCTACAGTCTCCAAGTGTTGGAAGCGTAATTCGTTTTTTTACCCTGGAGTTGATTCTCCCTAGGAGCAAATATGCCCCAGTGTTGCGAGCGTTATTAGGTTTCTCCCCCTGGAGTTGTCTGCCGCTAGGAATTACAGTCTTCAATTGTTGCAAGCGTAATTTGGGTTTTCACCCTGGAGTTTTTCTCCTTTGGAGCAAATATGCCCCAGTGTTGCAAGCGTTATTCGGGTTTTCACCCTGGAGTTTCTTCTCCTTAAGAGCAAATATGCCCCAGTGTTGCAAGCATTATTCGGGTTTTCACCCTGGAGTTTCTTCTCCTTAAGAGCAAATATGCCCCAGTGTTGCAAGCGGTATTAGGTTTCCCCCCATATAGTTGTTTGCCGCAAGGAGATATAGTACCCTAGGCTTGCTTGCGGAATTATATCTTTTTCCACCGGGAGTTTCACCAGTAGCCTATTCGTCGCCAGGAGCAGCCATCTCCCAGTGTTGCGCACAGAATTCTGATTTTCCACCAGATATATCTGAAGCCAGGAGCCTTTGTCTCCCTCACCAGCTCATGCTTGCTTTGCCACTAATACAGACTTCAATTGGAAGTCTACATGCATTGTATGTAAGTCAGGGTAAGAGTGCCAAACTGCACATGGGCCAATCCTCCAATTCCAATGCACACTGATACAGACTTCAGTTCCAATGCGCTCTGACACATCCTCCAATTGGAAGTCATTGATGCATTGGTGCATAAATGAAGCCAGGGGCCATTGTCTCCCTTACCAGCTCATTCTTGGTTACGTTGGTTACGTCGCCAGGGTACCCAAGGAGGGATATGGTCACGGATGGGCCAAGCCACCCTCTGGCTCAACATTCATTGTTAGGGCTGCTCATAGCAGCATGGGCGAGGCCCCCCCACGCCCCCAGCTGCACAATGTCTCACACTCTGGTGACAGAGCAGGGCAGAGCAGTACGAGCCTCCAGCAGCAGGGGACCAATGTCCTAGGCCCCCACCAAGAAGGCACTCCTGGCTCCCAGGACCTGGATTTACTTCTCACCCATCCCTTACCAGGTCATGCTTGCTTCGCCGGGAGTCCATCTGATATAGTTAGGGACCGGCATATTATATGATGTTGACCAAGGGCAAAGTATGATCACATAATATCATACAAACTGCATCATATGATATTGTATATAGATGGTAACTTCAGCCTAGTCAGACTGCCAGCATCATATGATATTATATGATGACATGATATGATATCATTTTGCCATTCCCTACATATAGTCATGGCCCAATCCGCGTGAGAGGATCAGAGGGGTGATGACAAACCAGCCTAGCGTACCCCTCCTGCTGGTTTGTCACCACCCTAGCGATGTGCATGTAGTGACCTAGTGACTTGGTAGGCACTGTGGAGTTGTTCGAGACAAAGCTTCGAATGTCTGTGTACGGGCTGTCTGTGTCAATGGATGTCAAAAGTTATGGCCGATCATCAGCAGAGGGATCCTCCACCACGTTTGACATCACCCTAGCAATGTGTATGTAATGACCTAGTGACCTGTGAGGCGCCATGGAATTATCAGAGGCAAAGCTTCGAATGTCTACGTACGGGCTGTCCGCGGCTTGTTGCTCCCTAGACGCCGACCCTGAATTCACCAGCCAGTTATGGTGGCTCTGGTTGCCAGGACAAGGCCCCCCTTCTGAATCCAGCGCCCCTTGCAGACATTCCTCGGAGAAGGGGCCGCTGACTGACGAAAGGTGATTGGACCTGGCACTGCGCCGGCCGCTGACTGATGAACGGCGGAAGGACCTGGCACTGGGCGGGTAGCTGTCTGACGGGAACTGGCAGGCCCTGGCACCGGGCATCTCAGGGGCTGGCTGTGTATGGGGGGACGAGTAACTAGGGTTGAGCTTCGACACCGAGCCCGGGCCCGGCCAGTAGTGAGTGCGTGCTATTAAGGTACTTGAAATAAGGTTTAATTGCCCACTGCACTTATGCAGCCCGGTTAAGTGTCTACAGCACATGGAGTCATGCAGGGGCGGGGGGATCTGGTGGTGGGGCGAATCTTTCACCATGACGCCTGTGCAGAGGTGGGGGTGGGGGTCATGGAGATGTGTGTGTGTGTGGTGGGGGGATGGGGTGGGGGCATGGCGAGTATGTGAGTGTGGGGGGGGGGGGGGGGGGGGGGGTGAGGGCATGCTTGTTAGGGAGGGGGTGAGGGGAAGGTTTTTTTGGGCAGGGGGGTGAGGGGGCTAGGGAAGTAGAAAGAGATTCAGGCCATGATTGCACAGGTCTTGTTGGGCAATATCATGAGAGGAGGGGTAACAACATGTCTGACAGAGAGTAAGGCCATGCTTGTTGGGTAGTATAAAAGGAGGAGGGAGGATGACAAACTGTTTAGAGAGAAAGGCCATGCTTGTTCGGTAGTATAAAAAACGGAGGGAGGATGATAAACGGTTTAGAGAGCAAGGCCATGATTGCACAGTGCTTTATAAAATAGTATAAAAGGAGGAGGGATGACGACACAGTTTTTAGATAGTAAGGCCATGCTTTGCAAACAGGTGTTGTTGGTTATATCAACATTTGTTTATTGCTTTCTTTGTTTATATTCACATTTTTACAGCCTAATCAGAATTAAATTTTCACTGTAGCAAGATCTCAGGGCCCCTGTTGGTTAAGCGATTGTTTGGGGTTCAGTTCATCAGTGCTTTTTCGTTAAAGCTTATCCTCTATCATGGTTGGGCATGTCCCTTTAGCCCATTTGGTCTACCCCTGGACTGTAACAACTATCTATATATCTATATCCTATGCAGGAAAAACGAACGAGACAAAAGGGCGAGATAAATCTGCAACTTCTGGTCCAAATGGACACAGATGGACGAGCAAGGCATATGCAACCTTGCAATTCATGAGTTGCGCAATATAAATCATAACTTGCGCAATATAACTAATTACTTGAGCAATATAACTCATTACTTGAGCAGCATGCAGATATCTGAAGCAAGCGAGGAAGTGCCCCATCAGATACCGTACCTACGCCAATTCCAAACTCCATATTGGCACAGTCCCCTTCTGTCCCCACTGCCATCTCAGCTGCAAGATTTGGGTACTGCAAGTCACTGACATCCAAGTACGGATTTGACCCCATCCTTTCGCCAATCCCCACCATTGCTTCCCATTCCATCATAGTCCTGGATGCGGCAAAACAGCCAGCACGCAAGCCGTTGGCGGACAAGTCAAATCCGATGGTGGGGGGGGAGTTGCTGGATTTGGCTACATGGAATGCTGGAATGCCGAGGCCACTAGGAGCATCGAAGAGAGAAGGCCTGCGGAATTTAAATGGGGGGGAGTGGACCGTTGGTGGCCAAGTCAAAGTGAGTGGTGATTGGGTGGTAATTGTGTGGTGACTGGGTGGTGATTGTGTGGTGATTGGATGGTTGTGGTGGTGGTGCCAAAGGTGGATATCTTGGATGCTGGAAAGCTGGGGCAAGGAGGAGCATTTTGGGAAGCTTGTGACATTGAGATAGCTGGTAGTGGTCAGTTGGTGGCCTAGTAACAAATCATAGGCGCGTCGCAAGCGACACGGAACATTTGCTGGGAGTGTTGGCTGTCGGAGCGACAGGTAGCACTGGAATCGAGTGCTGCGGTCCTAAGTCAGGGTTTATGACTTAGTTAGGGACACGTTTACAAGCAAAAAAAGAGGGAAAGGACAAAAAGTTAACCCTAGGGGCTCCAGCCCCCCAGAAGAAGGGGCTCCGCCAAAAAAAAGTGGTAGTGGTCCAATAACAGGCAAGTCATACTAGGTGGCAGCTGTCTGTCGGAACTAAACTCAAACTGTTGTGGTAGGGGTCAGTTCGTAGAGTTAGGTGGTACTGGTCTGTTTGTAGCCAAGTCAAATTGAGTTGTGGTTGGGAGGTTCACCGTTCACAAACCCGAGCAGGAACCAGCTATGATAGGTAGCAGTACTCAATACTCAATCAGATACAAGACTCGCAATTGCCCATGGGATTTCTTTCTAATTTCTACTTTCCCCAACTGACACCAACCTCAAAAGCTACACGACTCGTCGAAATCTCCACTGCTCGATAAATTATACGCTTGTATGCGTCCGCTTTTGCATGCGCTTCCATCTGTGTTAAACTTTATTTTTTGTGGGGGTCGAAATCTATTTGAACCGCACCACATTGGATACCTTTCTACTTTCAAATGCAGGACTCACATTTCCCCAGAGGATCTCTTTCTACTTTCAGAGGAGGTTGGCGTGTCGCATACTGATCTGCGATTCTTTATCCTCCTTGCACAGACTCGATCATGATCCCTGGCCAGTTCGAATCCAGATAGCTGGTTGGCGAAAGCAGCGCCTATTTCTTGGTTGATCTTTTCTAGAAAGGAGATCGAATCTGCAGAAGGGTCAGAGTGTGGGTGTGAGTGTAAAAGTGAGTGAGAGTCGCAAATGGTTGATCTTTTCTAGAAAGGAGGTCCAATTTGCAGAAGGGTCAGAGTGTGGGTGTGAGTGTGAAAGTGAGTGAGAGTCCCAATTGGTTGATTTCCTTTAGACAGGAGGTCCAATCTGCCAAGGGGTCAGAGTGTGAGATTGAGTACCAAATGAGAAGCTTCGCAATAAAGCTGCAAGTGCAAATGAAAGACCCCTATTATCCCCTTCAGCAAAATTGGCGCTTGACAGTGGGTGGCTCGGGCAGCGGCTGCTTAAAAGGTGCCGTGCTAATCTAAAAGGAACAAGTTCAATGCAGCGTCGCCTGCAACGCTAAAAATTGGCGGAGAGTGATTGCGACGGAGCAACAGGTGGCAAGGGAAGCGAGTTAGTTACGAGACCGTTGGCTGACGTGTCTGGCTTCATCATGGTCAGCCGGTCGACCGGACAAATGGGAACACTGGAGGCTCCCGCCCCCCAGAAGGGGGGGCTCCTCCAACATAAATGAGCATAGCCTGACACCCATGCAGCTGATTAGAAGCTGCCGTCACTGTTTTTGCGTGTGCCAGGCGCCGCAAATTGAGCGGACTCGGTTTGTCTGCAGTGCGACGCGCTGACCCCCAAACCCCGGGGCCAAGGATTTTCCCCTGTAATATTAGACCCCTGTTTGGCCAACATTATCGTAATAAGAGACCTCATAAAATAAACAAAAACTTATATTGACTGAAGTCGTAATAAGGATGCTGTCCTGGGAGGAGGCAGATATAAAACCGTAACAAGATTTGCTCTTTCAGATTAAAAAAAAATCACTGCCCGGGGCTCCGCGCTTAGCGCTCCGCCCTTTACTGTGCTACAGCACCTGAAGCCTCTTTCAGTGATTTACAATGGTCTAGTGGTAGACCAGATCGTTAAAGAATGAAGAGTCGGGGGTTCGACTCCCCCTTCAGTCGCTCTTGGCGTTGCAGGTCGTCGTCTACCGCGATGGTAGCTTGTCCAGTTGAGGTAGAAGACCGCTCCCCACCCGCGTACGACGGGCTCCCTTAACACCACGCCCCACCAGGCGTTATCATTACATTTCAGCACCTGAATTCAGGCTTGGTCGCACCTTTTGCTACACAACTGGACCTACAGGAAGCCAAGACAAAAAAGTGCCAGCCGTGCATAGCTTAACATATGAGCATGGGCGACCAACTATGCAGCTGGTTTGAAGCTGCCGTGCATAGCTAAAATAAATCAGTACACAAACGATGAGTGTGGCCGAGCAACCATGCAGCTGCCATGTCGCGAAATGGCGAATGCTGGACTCATCTGAATTGGGTTGCAGTTCCAGTAGTAGTAGTACTAGTTGGAAACTCTCCCTTTCCAGGCCAGGTCAGGTTGCTGGCTGGGCCTGCTGGCTGGCCTGATCTAGCTGCATCGCTTACATCGCTATGCCAATCTCAATAGCAATGGATTTTATCGCTAAAAGCGGTGAAATTGTTTTAAAGAAAACCCCTGCAAGCAGCCGCAAAGTCGCAAAATGGCGAATGCTTAACGTACCTGAGGGGGGGGCGGGGTCGGAGCTGGTACCTGGCTCCAAGTTTACAGCTTGTGGCCTTTTGAATTCGGCAGCCGACTGCACGGACGGGGGTGACATGGGTAATAGCAATTCAGTGGATCATTTGCAATTGACAGTCGTAGCTCATACTTCAAACCTAAACTTTTTCAGACCCAATTGGGGGCAATTCTCCCAGAATTCTCAAAATTCTCGGAATTCCAGGCCAAATCTGAGATACGAAGAACTACCTACAACCTGTTCCGAAAGATTAGAATCCAAATCATCCACTGCATTGCTATTAAAGGTGTGCCATACTGATAGATTAGAGTGTCAGGGGAAACACATACACCTCTGCGGACTGCAATGCAAATGCTTAGCACAAACATGGGGGGTGGGTAACTGTAATGCATACACTTATCACAGATCATTATGCCCTGTGATTTTCTATTTCAGGATGGTTGGACCCCTACAAACCTAGCCCCCCCCCCCCCCCCCCCCCATCAGCCATCCCATACCTGAGAGAAGGTCGGTCGGTCCCACACATTACTGTTCCAGCACGAGCTCATGAGTGCATACACAATGGCAGGGCAGTCTACGGGAGCTGGCAGCTTCACACCCAGGAGGGTAGCTGCCTCAACCTACAAAGGAAAAATAAATAAATAAATACTGGTTCGCCTTGTTACCAGGCTTGAGGTTGAGGGGGCCAGCCCATTTGCTCCCACTGGGGCCAACCACCAATCCTACAAAGGATAACACTGGTGGTCCCAGTCGACAGTCACTAGAGATATGATGCAGCAAGGGATACACGCAGGCATAGCTTATAGCCATTCTCGGGATGATTTGGATTTGGGTCTCGCAGTTCGCAGTTCGTACCTCTACGTTTTCAGGCCAATTTCCAACAATGGTCAGAATTCTCGATTCTCAGGCCAACATTTCAGAATTCCCAGGCCAAATGATCAAAAATCGGGGCACAAACTACTGACTACTAAGTCTTTCGAAACCCCAAATCCAAACATTCACTGAATTGCTGTAAAATCAGCCGCACATGACAGGTGATTTAAATTTAAATTTGACATAATTATCTGCCAAGGCAGCTACCTTGGATGTAGACACATGATATCATGCAGCCAGGTGTGGGAAGTTCAAAGATGCTCTGCAAGCCTAAGATAACACAGAAGAGCAGGAACAAAAGATAAGAAACAAAGCTGCAAATGGGCAAACAATAAACAATAAATGACAAGTCAACAACCCAGAGAGCAGATACAAGAGGGCGGGGACAAGAGAGCAGAAACAAGTCTGCACATAAGCCAACAAGTCAACAAACCAAGAGAGCAGGAACAAGAGAGAAGATACAAGAGAGCAGAAACAAGTGAACAACAAGTCAACAACAAGTCAACAACAACGTTGTTCTCTTGCTAGCTCTATGGCTTCACCTGCGAGAGCATCACCTTGCCATGACGTCCACTGACCTAGTGTTTAATTGCTACATGCGGTGCGTTCAGCTTGGGTGTTTGTCTTGGCACCGTTGGTGATAGCCGGGATTTGAATACCGAAGAAATCAACAACAAGTCAACACACCAAGAGAGCAGAAACAAGAGAGCGGGAACAAGAGAGCGGGAACAAGTCTGCAATTAGGGCAACAAGACAAGAGTCAAGTCAACAACAAGTAATAAAAACAAGAGAGCAGAAACAAGTCTGCAATTAGGGCAACAAGACAAGAGTCAAGTCAACAACAAGTAATAAAACCAAGAGAGCAGAAACAAGTCTGCAATTAGGGCAACAAGACAAGAGTCAAGTCAACAACAAGTAATAAAACCAAGAGAGCAGAAACAAGTCTGCAATTAGGGCAACAAAAGAAGAGTCAAGTCAACAACAAGTCGACAATAAGTAATCAAACCAAGAGAGCAGAAACAAGTCATAAAAAACAACACAAGTCAAACCAAATTCCAAGCTCTCAACAAACTTGCCTCATCATCACTCATGTCCTGAAACGGCACAGCCCCGTTGCTGAACACCTCCCACATGACCACTCCAAACGCCCAGACATCGCTCTTCTCCGTCCACTGACCCATGGTCAACACTTCATGGGAACACCAACGCGGGTTGGTGGGCTGAGGGTTAGAGGAGGCAAGAGAATGGCTACAAGAAAAAGAGCGACCTGACTTCTCGGGGTCATCTTGATCAGAGTCAGTCCACGCGGGAGCGGCGTGCTCAAAGCTAGAAACCTGAAAGCGAGGAAAAGGTGCGGGTTGTGTGTGGGGGTTGGGGGGGGGCTTCAGCGTTACATGCAAGGATGTGTGTTTGGGTGGACTGACTGACAGGTACGCTCTGATCAGAGTCTGGTGAAGGAGTAGGGTTCGAAGGTTAGGGCTAAGGGTGGACCAAATCAGCTTCATAAGGAGCGACAAATTGCACGACATTACGTTGCCATCAACAGGCCATTGTTGACCCAAGACAAGCCCGCTCCACAACATCCAGGAGGGGTCTTCCAACTTATCCTCAAAATTAGACAGGCAATATTGCAGCAGGCAAGCAAAATTGCAAAATTGCTAGTGTAGCCAGACTTCGGCAAAATAATCCAGAACAAGTCCTAGGCGCTTCCCTTGAAAACATTTGCGGAGCGTGTAGGCTGTCGGAGCGACAGGTGGCACCGGAATCATGTGCAGCAGGCCCAAGCCAGGGTTTACGATAGGGCAAGGGGCCACTTAGGGCCAGGGTTTCTTGAGGTCGGTCGGTCAAACGGACAACGGGGTTACCCTGAGGGCTCCCGCCCCCCAGAAGGGTGTGCTTGGCCAAAAATAGCTACATGTCCAGGAGAGTCTTGTTATGCATCCTACTGATTTTTGTGGCAATTGTGTATGATCTGACCATCATGATGATGAAATAGCTAACAGATGTTCAAGATATTAGACCAGTGCAGTAAGATTTTACCGGTCGGATCGACATGAGTCTTAGGACGACTGGGGGGGTCGAAGGGCTAAACACCAGGGTGCATTTTGTGCAAACGATGACACGCCGCTTGAATTGGCAGTTGTGCTCGAAAGAGATTCGTCAGAAGGATAACAAGTACCGCCCTAACTATCTTTTAAGGGGGGTGGTAATTAGCATTATTATTGCCTATAAGCGCCTCCCCCCCCCCCCCACCCCCCCCCCCCCCCCCCCCCACCCCCTTTCCCCACCCCACCAAACACTAGGAGTGATAGTAGGCAGCCACCATGGGCAGGGCCTCAACCCTAACACCTCATCCAAGACAACTCTTGACTGACTGACTGACTGACTGACTGACTGACTGACTGACTGGCTGGCTGACTGATTAAAATACTGACTGGCTGGCTGACTGACTGACTGACTCAATGACTGACTGACTGACTGACTGGCTGACTGGCTGACTGACTGACTGGCTGACTGACTGACTGGCTGACTGACTGACTGACTGACTGACTGGCTGACTGACTGACTGGCTGACTGACTGGCTGGCTGACTGACTGGCTGACTGACTGACTGGCTGACTGGCTGGCTGGCTGACTGACTGACTGGCTGACTGACTGGCTGGCTGGCTGACTGACTGATTAAAATACTGGCTGGCTGACTGACTGACTGACTGACTGGCTGACTGACTGACTGACTGACTGGCTGACTGACTGACTGGCTGGCTGACTGACTGATTAAAATACTGACTGACTGACTGACTGACTGACTGACTGACTGACTGACTGGCTGACTGACTGATTAAAATACTGACTGACTGGCTGGCTGACTGACTGATTAAAATACTGACTGACTGGCTGGCTGGCTGACTGACTGACTGTCTGACTGACTCAATGACTGACTGACTGACTGACTGACTAACTGGCTGGCTGACTGACTGGCTGACTGACTGACTGACTGACTGAATGACAGACAGACAGACAGACTGCACTAGGGCTGCGCTAGAATACGAAATTGTAACTACAGGCTGACAAAGCACAAGGCGTGGTTGCCCTCAGGCATGATTGAAGCACCATGCTGGGGACCTGCCCTCCAACCACCATCCACGAAGCAGGGCAGCAGCAACAGCCGCAGCAGCACAACAGCAGCAGCGGCAGGATAATAGATTTGAAGACCAACCTTAATGTGAAGAGGGTCTTTGCTAGATACGAGGATGTTCACGGCAGCCAGGTTTCGGTGCAGGACGCCCTGCTTCGTCAGCTCACACATTGCACTGCATATCTGTTCACACAAACCGTTCTTGCCCTTCGTCCCTAGGTTTGATCCTTCGTTCACAAGCAGCTCATGCAGCGTCCCATGCAGAGCAAACTGGGGGAGAGGAGGAGGGGCATTGACAGATTGAGATTAGGAGATTGAGAGTCTGGCTATTTCTTGCTATTCCTTGCTATTTCACGCTACTACAGGTTAGTTAGTCAAGGCTATTTTAGGCTATTTCGTTTCAGGCTGTTTCAGGCTGTGCGTATGCTATTCCAGGCTAGTACAAGCTGGGAGAGCAAGGAACAAAGTGGCGGAGAGGAGGAGGCACTTTTCATTTTTTGCTACTCGCGGGCTTCCCGCCAGTTCCATTAGCCAGTCACTGGGGCAAGCAGAAAGCTCTCGGCTGCATTTGAATGCCATATCAGCTTTCAGATGCACTAGCTAACTCCAGGTTTGGCGCAAGGGAGGGTGAAAGAAGCTGCCTGGAAGCTACTACACGTAGCCCAATAAAGAAACAGTGGGAGGGGGGGCATTGAAAGGCTGAGATTGAGGGATTGAGAGGTTGGGAGATATGCAGAACAAACTGGGGGAGAGGAGGGGCATTGAAAGGCTGAGACTGGGGGATGGGACACTGTTTATTTTTTGGACAAGGCATAGCAGCTTCTAGGCGGGTCCTTTCCCCCGTCCTTTGGCCAAACCTGATGCTAGCTAGAGCTCCTGACAGTAGATGTGACAGGCATTGGAATGCGGCTGCAAGCTTTTGGCTTGACTCAGTGAAACGGTCTTTTATTTTGTGCGTCGCGTCGCCAATTGAGCGGCTCTGTGCGACCCCAGTGCGACGCGCTGCCCCCTGAACAGCGAGGAGCGCAAAGTGCGGAGCCCGGGGGGGTCGGGGGGGCATTTCTGACTCGTTTAACCGGACCCATGCATTGCCATGCAGCGACGGAATGGCGACGCGTCGCACAAATAAAAAACAGTGCCCAGTGACTGCCTAGTGGATCAGGATGGAAGCTGCCATGTGTAGCCCAAAAAGGGAACGGCGGGCTGGGAGATATGTAGAACAAACTGGGGGAGAGGTGGGGTATTGACAATCAGAGATCAGGAGATTGAGAGGCTGGGAGATATGATGCATTCAAATATTGCGTATATATTGATACATCCTCAGACTGTGCAAGCTACCCCCCCTCCAAATTGTCCATATACTCTAATCTTTTGCCAAGAAGTTTGGACAGGGAGTTTATAGCAATTCAGGGGATGAACTGGACAAAATGTTTCCGTGAGGACTCGTACTTCGTACTTTGTCGAGAATTTTGGCCTGGAATTCTCGACGATTCTCTTAACCTGGCCATCCTATTACGCATTTCCGCCACTGTTTCTTTTTTGGGCTACATGTAGCAGCTTCTAAGCAGCTTCTTTTCGCCGTCCTTGGGCAAAACCCGAAGCTGGCCAGTGCATCTGAAAGCTAACATAACAGGCATTCCAATGCAGTCAGAATTGTTGGGCTCTACCCAGTACCAGGCTAATTGACCTGGCTGGAAGCTGCATGCGTAGCACAAAAAAGAAACAGTGATTCAGCATGTCACTAGCAATCTATTAGTAAACAACACTACAGGCTGAGGGGAGTGAACTCACCTCCAAGATGGTGTACTCCCGGTTGCTGGAGTCAAGAGCCCACCTGGGATGGGATGGGATGGGATGGGATGGGATGGGATGGGATGGGATGGGATGGGATGGGATGGGATGGGATGGGATGGGATGGGATGGGATGGGATGGGGTGGGATGGGATGGGATGGGATGGGATGGGATGGGATGGGATGGGATGGGATGGGATGGGATGGGATGGGATGGGATGGGCTGGGATGGGATGAGTTGGGATGGGTCAGGATGGGATGGGATGGAATGGGATGGGCTGGGATGGGGTTGGGATGGGGATGGGGATGGGGATGGGGATGGGGGTTGGGTTGGGTTGGGTTTGGGATGGGGATGGGCTTGGGTTTGGGTTTGGGATGGGATGGGATGGGATGGGATGGGATGGGATGGGATGGGATGGGATGGGAGGGATGGTTGGGATGATGGGGATGATGGGTTGGGGGTTGGGTTGGGTTGGGTTGGGTTGGGTTGGGTTGGGTTGGGTTGGGTTGGGTTGGGTTGGGTTGGGTTGGGTAGAGTGGGGTGGGGTGGGGTGGGGTGGGGTGGGGTGGGGTGGGGTGGGGTGGTTTTAATCATCACTAGTTAAACCACAAGATGGAACAAGATAAGCTTAAGGGAACAGAAAACCTTGATAATACCCTCTACCTAGCCACCCCACCATGGTGAAGCCTACAGTTTCCCAGGCCTAACATCCCTGGTGAGCTGCTCCGAAACCCTGCCCAACACTTCACAGCCAAGCCTCGGTCACAACAAATGCTTCTAATAAAAACCCCAAAAGACATACAGCCAGAGAAAAGTCGAAGCACAGAAATACTTAGCATCTACGTGAACCATTGAGCATGTTGCCCTCACCTGTAGAACTGCAAAATGTTCGGGTGGTTCTCCATATCCTGCAGTATACTTGCTTTATGGGCTACTCCCTGGTCACGATCGCAGATGATCGCGACGCGGGTCTCTGCCCAGGAGCCTCGGTACACATCCTTCCTAGCTCCTCGGTGAATCAACTCGCAGAACTCTAGTTCTGCAAAATCCAGGCGCAGCTTATTTCGAAGTAGGGAGACACCTGGGACATACGAGGCTGACTTGGATACTAAGGCGCAAGCTTCTGTACATGGGGGTCCTTCACTGCTTGCTAGTTCGCAAGAACCTATCTTGCGCTCGAGCGAGGCACCCTCGCTCCCGCTTTGAATCCGCTTTGAATCAGAGTTCGGCTCTGATGCTTCGTTGCGCTGAGGGCAAGGAGCTTGAAGCAGCAGAGCGCCTACTGCGGGAGTTGGTTGGTTGGACCCATTGCCGGAAGAATTATCATGAGGGCCAGCCCCTCCTTCATACCGGGGAACGAAGCAGCTCCATGGGCTGCAAAGAAGAGGCATGTTTGACAAGCCTAAACGACCTTAACATGCTCTGGTGAGCATATGAGGTGGAAATATGGAATGTTCCTAGCCAGTTCTCGAGTCGTGTGGGGGGGAGTTCAAATAGGAATTCCTGCTGAAGTATGCATCTTCGACAGAGATTCATGCTGCAGCAGAGGAAGGCTACAATGCTGCATGAAAGCAATCATGCGCGTGCGTTCCTCCTCCTACTTCTTTCCTCCCTCACAAGCTCAATTACTCGCGCGCACACTGTTGTACATCTACCTTACGCCTTAGCCTGGACGAACACTACAGTTTGCGAATCTGAAACATAGGAAGAGCGCAAGCCAACTCGTACTCTGAGAGAACTTATATTTTCTGGTCTCTTTGGGCCTCTTTCTGGCCTCGACGTACTACAGCCCGCAGCCCGTTCCGATCAGGGGGGGGGGGCGGGGGGGGGCCTGGGCGGCCCTAGCGCCAGGCCCTGGGCCCTGTGGGGGGGATGCTTGGTCGGCCCTGGCCGAGTCATCGCTACCAACAACCCTAGTTCCTTGTGTCCAAAAGAGATACCGGTATACAGGTATCTCTTGAAAGTTGAAACTCATGCATCCTCCATCCTTTCATCCTTCATTTAGAGTACGTACAGCTCAAATGCTCAATGTTATGCTCTCTATATTCTTTGGTATCTCTCAAGTCATTCTAGTACCGGTATTCCCACGTCTCATAATCTAATAAGCAGGATCGCTTCTACTAACCGCAATTTCGATATTAACAATCACATTAATATCCCAGCCAAATATCAAAATATGGCTATGAATGCTTCGGAATATCTTTTGATTATGCTCAGCTTCACCCTCAATATGGTTGTTTAGGTCTCATCATGTTTCCTTCATATATAGATGTCACCAGATTCGTGCATCTTCGTACTTCGTATGATACTTCGGGGCGTCAACTCAAACCAACTCGAACCAACTTGCAAGTAGTTCCGAGGAAGTTCACAGTTTGAATCATTACTTGAAAATGGGACATTAATCCCTGCTGCATTTTTTGCAAGATTGTCAAACCGTCATACAGGCGAACTCCGAGGGCTGCTTGTGCTGACACTGAAGTCCTTGGACACCTGTCGCTTCGGCAGCTAAACCCGTCCTGTCGTCGCCCATTAGTCTTTACGGCGCCATTTCTGTTTGGCCCGGCTTTGCTATGGGGGCGGTAATTAAGAGCCGCTCTCCTGAAGGGAACATGCTGCCAGCGAATCTTTTTGCATTCTGGAGCTCGGTCTCAGAAGCACCGTGGTCAATATTTGTGGACAGCAATCAAGGGAACGTGCAGGAGAACCTGAGATCAACCGCGAAGCTTCTCTCGCGGTACCTACCATCACACCCGTACAGCATGAGTCAGGCAAGAAGGCGTAGCAATGTGTTTCCCTGTAGCATGAGTGAAAATCACAAAAACCGAATATCTAAATTGAAGATCAATAGAAACTAGGCAGAGAAGCACATGGGTTGCTACAGGAGAATTTGTGTTCTGAGCATTTCCAACCTGGTACTACAGTTTACGTTGAGCATCACACATGTGATGTTTAAATATAGTGCTGAAGTTGTTATTTTATGCGATACAAGCATATCACTCTTGCTCCTTCCACTTTTATGGGCAGGCCAGCCAGAATCTGATTCCTCCAACAGATTACAAATCGAAATGCTTTGAATGTTGATGTTACTGCCCAACAGTAGAACTAACTGGCTGCAGCCATGATAACAAGTTCAAGTTCAAGAGCAAATATATTTATCTTTACTATTTGATGTACAACTAAGATGACGAAGATCGTGCTCTTGAACTTCGGCGAGTAGGGAAAGGCTAAGTTACTTAATATTAGTGAATGAATGGCATCAGTGAATGTTAATTAATATTAGACGGATGCGCGGTATCATCAGAATTCTGGATTTGTTTGAAAAATTAATATTACCGTACGCGCCTTGGCAAGTATTGGCAAGATCAAGTATGGGCAAATGTCATTTACCCCCTAAAAGTGGGTCTCAGAAAAGCATGGCAAAACTAACTTGGCAAAGGGGTCTATGGCTTTGACTATCTCAAGCTCAGACTTGAAATCTAGTTGGCAAAGTGTCATGTTATTGTCACATTTCCTTGCTACATGTTCACCAAGTAGTCTGCCCAAGCTTGCTATAAAACCATGTAACAATTCAAATCAGGAGCATTAAACTTGCTGGGGCTTAGAAGCAAGACCGGTACATGGCTCCAGCCGTCCAAATTGGCGGCTGGAGCCATGTTACCAAGTTCAAGTACATGTTTACTAAGTAGTCTGCCCAAGCTTGCTGAAAATAAAAAACATGTAGCAATTCAAACCAGGAACATTAAACTTGTTAGTGCTTAGTAGACAGAGTACCATGGTAACTGTAACTTGGCAAAGGCCAACCACCTGGAGTGGTCTCAAGCTGGATCCCTAATCCGGTTTGGCATAGGGTCGTTTGCCAATTCTTAAGGCGCATACAGTATGGTGACACTAAAATAATATTACTTTGTCATAGTTCTTCAAACACTAATATTAGTTGCCGTTCCCTAGTTATCACTTCCCAATAATTGAATTAAGAGATTGGACCAAATCCATATAGATACGACGATTGCTTATAATGTTGTTGCTGCTTCTGAAGATGGAGTGCAACCTTTAGACTGCAGCCATTTAAAAACTAACAATGTCTAAGTTCAAGTGGCGAGAGGCACATCTCCTTGGGTGAGCACCCCTGTAACAAAAACAACCTGCCTGCAGCTCCCTACCATGCATTCATGTATATCACAGTCCAGGCATTTTGAGCACTAACTCTATGAATATGATCAGAAACAAGATTTTCATCTTTTCATCCCATCTATCTCCTCTTATTCATTTCCCTCCCCTGCCCTTCATTTGGCCAGGACTTCATGAAAGGCACAGCGTTTTTGGGCACTGCCACATCCGACGTGGGTGGCCTGGTGTTGTCGAGGTGGTGGATACAAGGAGACGCCTTTGTCGGAGAAAAGGGAGAACAGCGTGAAGAGCGTGAAGCCAGCATTGTGCTGAGGAGCGTTGAAACAGTGCAGGCCATATCTGACCTCATAGCTGCTGCCAAGTTTTGCGGCGCTGGCTTGATCGTTCGCAACTGTCTCAGATGGCTGCAGCCAACTATGAAGAAGATTGAGCGCTGCGGTTCCGGCCTTGGCACCTGCCCTGGATTGCGCTTGGTTGAAAAGACCAACCTAGTCCAGACATGTATGGACCTGCTAGAGTGGGCGCGCAGTATGGAACACATCAAAGATCTAGATGTCCTTATTTTTGAGACGATCGGCATTATGGGTCAGAGCGAAGCGCTTATCAACCAAGCTGGTCTGCACCCCCAACTCCAGTATTTACAGTACTTTGCACGTCCAGAATTAATGAAGCCCCGTCCCTCTCAAAGAGCGGCAGACCTTTCACAGGCGGAAGGGTCCATCTCCACTAGGCGTACCGTGCTCGATTTGGAGATCCCAGAGTGTGGTGATGCGGATCATGTCTTACTCGAGGAGCTAGCTGGAAGGTTGGAGGAGACTGAACGCCGTGAGTCACGAGGTCCACCAATGACAGCTAGGCAAAGGTAAGGAACATGAATTCTACAGGAGTCCTTTAGTCTCCCCACCCAAAATCCAGACACGGTGAAGATGCTGATAATTGATTGTGTGAGTCCTCCTTCATGCCCTCTCCAATCAATCAAGTCGGTTGGTGCCATTACTATGATGGGCTGATCCCATATAGCTTGGGAATGTACGATGAAGCATAGCCTCTGCTTTGGTTTCTTCGAGAGTTCTTTGAGCTGTCTCATAGGATATTCTTCTTGATATTTCTGTTTTTCACTGTTGAAGACGGTGAGTTTCAAGTCCTAACACACATACTGGCATACACATCCCTCTGCAACAAACACACCTGCACTCAAATGCCACCCACTCAGTTGCCACCAACTCGACTACCACCCACTCAGGCAGAATCTTCTACTCAAGTTCCTAACCGTGGGCAGGTCTGCTGTGATTGAACGCCTCAAACAATTCCAAGTGACGCTGAGGTGTCTCTATCAGAATGGGCACACCTTTGACATTGATCTTATCTCCTTCCACGTATCCCCACGGTTGGTCGAGGAGCGGCACGCTGGCTTGGAATTATCTGGCCTGAAGGGAGAATGGAACGCAAGGGACTATCTGCAGTCAGAGTTCAATAAGCAGGTTAGCACGGATTTGGACCAGCTGTATGGCTGCTGGAGCAGCGAGTACGTCTACGATCAGCTGAGGAAGGGCAACCTGGTAGTGTTGTTACTGCTGCTTATTCGGCTGCTGCTGCCGCTAAGGAGAGCTAACCACTCCCCTGAAGATCCCATGCGTTATTTGGCATACCCCCGGGCTCAGTTGGCTCTCAGGTCATGCATACGCCCATGGCACGCTCCTAACATGGCAAGCCTCCATGTGAGTCATGGAGTGGGTAGCTTAGTTTCACAGGAACCCCCCCTCCCCCTCCTCCTACTAAAGGTCTTTCTACTGACACTACTACTACTGCCGCTGCTGCTAGTGCTACTTCCACTACTGCCACTACTACTACTGACCCTGATGCTGGTGGTGATGCTGCTAGTACCACTGCTGATCCTACGCCTACTCCTACTCCAATTAGTAGTGTGGACCTCCAAGCTTTGGTCTCTTCAACGCAGACATCGCTCGAGGACGATTAATGCTCCCAATGGAGCGATTCTCGCCAGGAGGAGCAAGCCTGCAAGACTAGTCACAAGTGGAAGTGGTGTGCCAACTTGATTGGCCTGCTCAGCCTACTTATCAGGAACCCCGAAGCCGCTGCTGCTGCTCCTTTTGTTTTTGTTGTTGATGATGATGGTGATGATGATTATATTATCCTGGTGTTCTCCTTGTATGTAAGTTGTTACAGTCCAGGGGGTGACCAAATAGGCTGAAGGGACTTGCCCAACCATGGCAGGAGAGGCTATCACGAAAAAGCAATGATGAACTGACCCCCAAACAATTGTTGTACCAAGGGTGGCTGAGTTCGTGCTGGAGTGATAATTTAATTATACGATTGATCAAAATAAGTGAAACATGCAAGAGTCATGAATCCAGATCCAGGGGCAAGCTCCACTTAAGAGTCACCATCCTGAGTAATGACAGGTGCTATGGTCACCATTGTCAACAAAATGGTAGCTTGGGCATGGGGAAGGGCACCAGAGCTTTATCCTCATCATTCAGACAACCAGAGCTGGTCTGATCATCAATTAGGCCGTTAAAAAGATGCCTTCTGTATATAGCAGCGCAAGACGACTGTCGGCCAGACGACCGCAGACAACTGTGCTGCATCCAAATAAGCGAAACTTGCGAGAGGCATGAATCCAGATCCAGGGGCGAGCTCCTCTTAAGAGTCACCATCCTGAGTAATGACAGGTGCCATGGTCACAATTGTGAACAGAATGGTAGCTTGGGCATGGGGCAGGGCACAATAGCTTTATCCTCCTTATTCAGGTAACCAAACCTGGTCTGATCATCCATTAGGCCGTTGAGAAGACGCCTTCTCTATATATCAGCACAAGACGACTGTCGGCCAGACGACCACAGCCAACTGTGCTGCATCCAAACAAGTGAAACTTGCAAGAGGCAAGAATCAACCTTGACTCCAAAAGTGTTCACACTTGATGAAGTCTAGGTGTGCTCATGCCCATCACAAACAAGAGAAGGAAAAGCTATGGTGGAAAACATGGTGGAATGGCGCAAAAAAGGGGGGAATGGTGGAAAATTGTGGATCCATACCTGGGCGGGTGATGAAGGACTATTCCTCAACCTTGCAGGCTGCCTACCACTGGTGGTGCAGGGGCCTTGCTTGGTATTGAGTGACAAAGACCTCCACCAAACCTTCTCTTGGCTGTCCGCGCCTGCCGTTGGCTGTGGGTCAGGTCAGAGCTATCCAGCACTGTTTTTATTTTGTATGATGCGTCACAAATTGAGCGGCTCGGTGCGACGCACTGCACCCCTAACCCAGCAGAGCGCAAAGCGCGGAGCCCGGGGGGTTCCATGCGTCGCCATGCAGCTACGGAATAGCGACGCGTCGCGAGATAAAACAGTGCTATCCAGTCTCTCACGCGGAGGTGCGGGTATTTACCTCAAGCCTAGATCTTTGTGAGGTGCTTTCCCTTCTATTCCTAACTATCCCTTGTCATCCTTAGTCTTTTCTCCTTGGTCACAAAGGGCTAGGTTTTATCAGATGCGCCCTTTCCTGGCTCCCCCCTTGTAAAATAAACTATGGACTGGGCCAGCACCTTGTGCTTGATCATTTCCTAACAAGTGTGAGGGTTATTGGACGCTTGCTTTCATACACATTGATGCTGTTCTCGCTCTGCTCTAAAGTCCTTATTAGAACGATCTTGCAGCTTGTGCTTCCTTCCCCACAGTCTGGTGCCTGAGGTCCCATCTGAGTCTGATTGGTGTATTTGTGTATGTTGCAGTGCAGTGCAGGGGTGGGCCAAATAGGCTTAAACGACTTGCCTAACTGTGACAGGAAGGATTGATGTGGCCTGGTCTTGGGAAAATACTGGGAAGGGAAGAGAAGGTTGCCATGGAATGCTTTGGAGAGCCTGTGCGTGTTTCTACATTCTAGCCTGTTAAGGCGTAGCCAGATAGGCTAATGGTGTGTCTGTGTGTGTGTAGGGAGGGGATGTTTGTGTGTGTCTGTGTCTGTGTGCGTGGTGGTGCTGGTGGTGGGGGGGTGAATTGTCCAACCTGTGCCCAACCTCAATATTTTTTGTTTTGGAGAGCCTATCTAAAATTTAAAAACAAACTGTTCCTTGAGATACTGTTCACAAGTTGCCGTCCGGAGATACCCAAATAGGCTGAGAAGTTTTGTCCAACTACGAACAGTCAAGATCGACTTTGGATTTTGGAGGAGATAATGAGAAAATTGGTTGGTAAACCGGTCCCTAGCGAATCATCACTGGGAAGTGACTGATGCAGGACCCTCAGTTTGATTGTGAATTAGATGGCATATCATTATGTTTTTTGGCGGTCGGTGGGCTGGAGCCCCTAGGGTCACCCTTGTGTCCGTTCGTGTGTTTGTCTTGTTGTCGGCAACCTGGCCCTGAAGAAGTCGTAAATCCTGGCTTTGGTCCACTGCACAACTGGATTCCGGTGCCACCTGTCGCTCCGATGTCCGATAGGCAACACTCTCCGCCAATTTTCCGCGTGGCTTGCGACGCGCCTAGGGTGGGACTTGTCACCAAAGTTTCTATAATCATCCTCGAGGTACACACACATGGGTCGTTACTCCATACCTTCTTGCCTTGGAGCTACATTATCGAGTTGTTCCCACTGTGGAGGTGGACGTCTGGTTTGTTCAGGACGCAGGCTATGCTGGTTCGATTGGTCTCAGGACGCTGGCTACGAAATTGGTTGCGTCTCAGGGCGTAGGAAGTAAAATGTGTTGCGTGTCAGGACGCAGAGCTGGGGGTCCTCCTGAACAACCCTGGTAGGCATATATGTTGCGAATATTAGCAGCATGGGCGCTTTCGGTACCCGTCAGAGATTGCTTGCAAGATTTTCTTGTACGCACCGTACTGTCAACAGTAGACAGGACATAATTGCAGATTCCGCAGTCGTGTATCCTCATCCCATGTAGGTCTGGTCATTCTGCTGCTAGCTACACCACTGACGCTGCTAGCCACAATTCAAACTCTGGCTTGGGCTGTGAAATCCCCTGCAGCTCTTTTGATCAAAATGTGTTTGAAATTGCCTTTCAAGTGCGCGTTCAAGCTCTGAGCATCAACCCCCCACCCTATACAAATTGACTATGGCTGCGGGTCAAAACGCGACGCCAGGAGGCGTGGCTTCGGCGCAGCTTGGTGCGCAGGACGGTGTCGGTGGGTATGGACGCGACGGTACCGCACCAGCGTTGCGGAGGGTTTCTACTTCTTAGATTTGGCTTCTGCTGAAATGGCCTCCATTTTCTTCCTCCCGTTCTCGTCCCCAGCGCCACAGAGACAGAGGTTTCAGAAATAAAGGCGGAGAAGTTCGTACAAAAGTAGGCACCCACGGGCGCCCACGGGCACCCATTGGATAATTGGAACGCGGGGCATGCCGGACAAATGCCAATCAGTCTATCACGATTTAGCTCTGCCGATGGAGCAATTTGAGTTCAAGATCCTTTCCTCTCCAGGTGCATGGGTGTGGCCTACCGGTCTACCGGTATTATATTACTTTACATTGCCATAGGCAGGCCATTGATGACCCAAGACAAGCCCATTCCACATATCCGAGGTTTGTCTTCAAACCATTCTTAGATATATAATCATCGATGCACGAAGTATAGGTGAATACATGGTCGCCGAGTGACCCCCGACGGTCACATACATGCTTACAAGGTTTTCAAGCACGATATCCTACGATATTGTATTGCACGATATAGTTCGATAACGTGAACTGATATTGTATGATATTTCAAGTTGGCGTGTCTATCGTACAATATATCGTGCTGTGTAGCGAACTGATATGGTACTAAACGTCTACACTTTCCCAATCGCATATTGTCATCCGTCCGTGTGGCCTGGTGGTCCAATAAGTCATTGTTGCAGTGGCCAGGTAGATAGACAATCGTATATTTAATCAATTGTGGGTAAAACTTGTTCGGGTGTGTAACTTGTTTGCTTGATTTTACAAGGATTACCGCCTCAAAGGGTTGAATGATGTAGCGATGAAGTCCGTTTGAATGCAAGATGTAATGAGCATAATCTGATTTCCCAAACGGAGTACAAAATGATTCCTCTACATTACTTGGTGCACGTGCAATCCAAATTCGGAAGGCCGTGAGAAGTTGCCTCTGTTTATCTGTTTGTCAAAGCTTGTTAGAAGAGATTATATCAAATACATTCTGATACCGGTAATAATGTTTTACATGTTGATGTTACAGCCGAATCCGGCTGGCACTCCTGGCAGCCAAATTGCTGGCTGGAGCCATGTAACCAAGTTCAAGGAGCATGCATATGTATGTGACTGTCCAAGGGTAGTCAAAAGGCTGTAGGGACTTGCCCAACATCGAACAATCAATATAACCTCAAGATGATTACCAGGAGTGGCTAACTGAAATAAACACTTTAAGGGTAATATGACCTGGACAAGTCTTTGAACTGTCTAATCCGCGTGCTCCCTGGTTTCCGTGGGTATCGCACGGTTGGAACTGAATGACGGCGAGAAGCCAAGAGTTGTCCGAAAAACCATGTAACAATTCAGATCCAAACATGATGGTAAAAAGCATGTATTGTATTGGTGACAATACTGCACCCCAATCACTGTTTTTTGCATCGCTCTTTTTCTCTTCGCCAACGAGCAGCAGCTTCTGGGCAGCTCCCTGAGCAAGGCAATGAGATGGACAAAGGCCAAATATTTCAGCAGTGCTGGAAAGCTGACAATGAAAGCTTCAAGGGGCAATAGGTTGCGTAAGCTTTGGGTGAATAGCTGCCAGCCAGGGGAGCTGTCTAGATGGATTTTGAATGCGCCTATCATACTCAGATTTCTGCTATGTAAAATGCTATGAGGAGTGATCACCAAGGCCTATCTGAGCTCGTGAATAAGAACTTATAATCATTTATCTCATGATATATAATAGCATATACTCTGCCTGGAATTAACATTGCTTTTTAGAATCTTGAAGCATCTTACTTTGAAGCACCTCGAAGCACCTTGCATTGAAGCATCTTGTATAGAGACATATTGACACATGTTGATGCACCGTATTGTGAAGCACCACGAAGCATCTTGCATTGAGGTATCTCGATACATGCTGATGTACTGTGTTGTAAAGTACCTTGACGCATGTTGATGTACCGTACCGCATAGCACCTTGACACATGTTGATGCGACGTACCGCAAAGCACCTTGACACATGTTGATGCGACGTACCGCAAAGCACCTTGACAAATGTTGATGTTCCGTACGGCAAAGCACCTTGACACATCTTGATGTACCGTACCGCAAAGCTCCTTGACACATGTTGATGCACCGTACTGCAAAGCACCTTGACACATGTTGATGTACCGTACCGCAAAGCACCTTGACACATGTTGATGTACCGCATTGTGAAGCACCTTGACGAATGTTAATGTACCGTATGGGGGTTCCATGCGTCGCCATGCAGCTACGGAATAGCGACGCGTCGCGATATAAAACAGTGCTATCCAGTCTCTCACGCGGAGGTGCGGGTATTTACCTCAAGCCTAGATCTTTGTGAGGTGCTTTCCCTTCTATTCCTAACTATCCCTTGTCATCCTTAGTCTTTTCTCCTTGGTCACAAAGGGCTAGGTTTTATCAGATGCGCCCTTTCCTGGCTCCCCCCTTGTAAAATAAACTATGGACTGGGCCAGCACCTTGTGCTTGATCATTTCCTAACAAGTGTGAGGGTTATTGGACGCTTGCTTTCATACACATTGATGCTGTTCTCGCTCTGCTCTAAAGTCCTTATTATAACGATCTTGCAGCTTGTGCTTCCTTCCCCACAGTCTGGTGCCTGAGGTCCCATCTGAGTCTGATTGGTGTATTTGTGTATGTTGCAGTGCAGTGCAGGGGTGGGCCAAATAGGCTTAAACGACTTGCCTAACTGTGACAGGAAGGATTGATGTGGCCTGGTCTTGGGAAAATACTGGGAAGGGAAGAGAAGGTTGCCATGGAATGCTTTGGAGAGCCTGTGCGTGTTTCTACATTCTAGCCTGTTAAGGCGTAGCCAGATAGGCTAATGGTGTGTCTGTGTGTGTGTAGGGAGGGGATGTTTGTGTGTGTCTGTGTCTGTGTGCGTGGTGGTGCTGGTGGTGGGGGGGTGAATTGTCCAACCTGTGCCCAACCTCAATATTTTTTGTTTTGGAGAGCCTATCTAAAATTTAAAAACAAACTGTTCCTTGAGATACTGTTCACAAGTTGCCGTCCGGAGATACCCAAATAGGCTGAGAAGTTTTGTCCAACTACGAACAGTCAAGATCGACTTTGGATTTTGGAGGAGATAATGAGAAAATTGGTTGGTAAACCGGTCCCTAGCGAATCATCACTGGGAAGTGACTGATGCAGGACCCTCAGTTTGATTGTGAATTAGATGGCATATCATTATGTTTTTTGGCGGTCGGTGGGCTGGAGCCCCTAGGGTCACCCTTGTGTCCGTTCGTGTGTTTGTCTTGTTGTCGGCAACCTGGCCCTGAAGAAGTCGTAAATCCTGGCTTTGGTCCACTGCACAACTGGATTCCGGTGCCACCTGTCGCTCCGATGTCCGATAGGCAACACTCTCCGCCAATTTTCCGCGTGGCTTGCGACGCGCCTAGGGTGGGACTTGTCACCAAAGTTTCTATAATCATCCTCGAGGTACACACACATGGGTCGTTACTCCATACCTTCTTGCCTTGGAGCTACATTATCGAGTTGTTCCCACTGTGGAGGTGGACGTCTGGTTTGTTCAGGACGCAGGCTATGCTGGTTCGATTGGTCTCAGGACGCTGGCTACGAAATTGGTTGCGTCTCAGGGCGTAGGAAGTAAAATGTGTTGCGTGTCAGGACGCAGAGCTGGGGGTCCTCCTGAACAACCCTGGTAGGCATATATGTTGCGAATATTAGCAGCATGGGCGCTTTCGGTACCCGTCAGAGATTGCTTGCAAGATTTTCTTGTACGCACCGTACTGTCAACAGTAGACAGGACATAATTGCAGATTCCGCAGTCGTGTATCCTCATCCCATGTAGGTCTGGTCATTCTGCTGCTAGCTACACCACTGACGCTGCTAGCCACAATTCAAACTCTGGCTTGGGCTGTGAAATCCCCTGCAGCTCTTTTGATCAAAATGTGTTTGAAATTGCCTTTCAAGTGCGCGTTCAAGCTCTGAGCATCAACCCCCCACCCTATACAAATTGACTATGGCTGCGGGTCAAAACGCGACGCCAGGAGGCGTGGCTTCGGCGCAGCTTGGTGCGCAGGACGGTGTCGGTGGGTATGGACGCGACGGTACCGCACCAGCGTTGCGGAGGGTTTCTACTTCTTAGATTTGGCTTCTGCTGAAATGGCCTCCATTTTCTTCCTCCCGTTCTCGTCCCCAGCGCCACAGAGACAGAGGTTTCAGAAATAAAGGCGGAGAAGTTCGTACAAAAGTAGGCACCCACGGGCGCCCACGGGCACCCATTGGATAATTGGAACGCGGGGCATGCCGGACAAATGCCAATCAGTCTATCACGATTTAGCTCTGCCGATGGAGCAATTTGAGTTCAAGATCCTTTCCTCTCCAGGTGCATGGGTGTGGCCTACCGGTCTACCGGTATTATATTACTTTACATTGCCATAGGCAGGCCATTGATGACCCAAGACAAGCCCATTCCACATATCCGAGGTTTGTCTTCAAACCATTCTTAGATATATAATCATCGATGCACGAAGTATAGGTGAATACATGGTCGCCGAGTGACCCCCGACGGTCACATACATGCTTACAAGGTTTTCAAGCACGATATCCTACGATATTGTATTGCACGATATAGTTCGATAACGTGAACTGATATTGTATGATATTTCAAGTTGGCGTGTCTATCGTACAATATATCGTGCTGTGTAGCGAACTGATATGGTACTAAACGTCTACACTTTCCCAATCGCATATTGTCATCCGTCCGTGTGGCCTGGTGGTCCAATAAGTCATTGTTGCAGTGGCCAGGTAGATAGACAATCGTATATTTAATCAATTGTGGGTAAAACTTGTTCGGGTGTGTAACTTGTTTGCTTGATTTTACAAGGATTACCGCCTCAAAGGGTTGAATGATGTAGCGATGAAGTCCGTTTGAATGCAAGATGTAATGGGCATAATCTGATTTCCCAAACGGAGTACAAAATGATTCCTCTACATTACTTGGTGCACGTGCAATCCAAATTCGGAAGGCCGTGAGAAGTTGCCTCTGTTTATCTGTTTGTCAAAGCTTGTTAGAAGAGATTATATCAAATACATTCTGATACCGGTAATAATGTTTTACATGTTGATGTTACAGCCGAATCCGGCTGGCACTCCTGGCAGCCAAATTGCTGGCTGGAGCCATGTAACCAAGTTCAAGGAGCATGCATATGTATGTGACTGTCCAAGGGTAGTCAAAAGGCTGAAGGGACTTGCCCAACATCGAACAATCAATATAACCTCAAGATGATTACCAGGAGTGGCTAACTGAAATAAACACTTTAAGGGTAATATGACCTGGACAAGTCTTTGAACTGTCTAATCCGCGTGCTCCCTGGTTTCCGTGGGTATCGCACGGTTGGAACTGAATGACGGCGAGAAGCCAAGAGTTGTCCGAAAAACCATGTAACAATTCAAATCCAAACATGATGGTAAAAAGCATGTATTGTATTGGTGACAATACTGCACCCCAATCACTGTTTTTTGCATCGCTCTTTTTCTCTTCGCCAACGAGCAGCAGCTTCTGGGCAGCTCCCTGAGCAAGGCAATGAGATGGACAAAGGCCAAATATTTCAGCAGTGCTGGAAAGCTGACAATGAAAGCTTCAAGGGGCAATAGGTTGCGTAAGCTTTGGGTGAATAGCTGCCAGCCAGGGGAGCTGTCTAGATGGATTTTGAATGCGCCTATCATACTCAGATTTCTGCTATGTAAAATGCTATGAGGAGTGATCACCAAGGCCTATCTGAGCTCGTGAATAAGAACTTATAATCATTTATCTCATGATATATAATAGCATATACTCTGCCTGGAATTAACATTGCTTTTTAGAATCTTGAAGCATCTTACTTTGAAGCACCTCGAAGCACCTTGCATTGAAGCATCTTGTATAGAGACATATTGACACATGTTGATGCACCGTATTGTGAAGCACCACGAAGCATCTTGCATTGAGGTATCTCGATACATGCTGATGTACTGTGTTGTAAAGTACCTTGACGCATGTTGATGTACCGTACCGCATAGCACCTTGACACATGTTGATGCGACGTACCACAAAGCACCTTGACACATGTTGATGCGACGTACCGCAAAGCACCTTGACAAATGTTGATGTTCCGTACGGCAAAGCACCTTGACACATCTTGATGTACCGTACCGCAAAGCTCCTTGACACATGTTGATGCACCGTACTGCAAAGCACCTTGACACATGTTGATGTACCGTACCGCAAAGCACCTTGACACATGTTGATGTACCGCATTGTGAAGCACCTTGACGAATGTTAATGTACCGTATCGTAAAGCACCTTGACACATGATGTACCGTACCGCAAAGCATCTTGATTCATCTTGATGTACCGTACCGCAAAGCACCTTGACACATGTTGATGTTCCGTACCGCAAAGCATCTTGATTCATCTTGAATCACCTGGGCACGTGTTGTAGCACCTTGCACTGCCCACCAAGGTTGTTTAAGGATACTTCAAAAGCTATGTTTGCAACATATTGGATACCTTCTTTTTGTGCGACGCGTCACAAATTGAGCGACGAGGTGCAACCCCAGTGCTACGCGCTGCCCCTAGAATCCCACGGAGCGCGGAGCCCGGGGGGTTTGAGGGGGCATTTCTGACTGGTTTAGCTAGACCAATGCGTTGCCACGCAGCGACGGAATGACGAGGCTTTGTAGGAAAAAACACACAGTGATAACAGACCCACACAAATGTGTGTTTGACACGCGACATGTAGCGGTTTGAACAAGCTTGCTGCCTACACTGGCTCTGTGAAAGCCACGAATGCCACCTCCGCACCCTCAGGTGGCATGGACCCGATTCGATGCGCCTCAACCTGCACCGACTCGGTTGTTGAGGGGCAGTTGGAGTGTGTGTAGAAACGGCAGAAGTCCGACACATTACTGAACTCCAGCAGATGGCCGAGACGACAGCTAGGGCCCAAGGAGCGGCCGAGAGAGTTGACCTGCCACACTAAACCGTCTGCATGGAATGCAGCCACAGTGGTGTGGTCGTTGCAGGTCATCACATACACGGCAATAGCTGGCTCATTTTCACTCTGGGCCTGTGCGCCAGCTACTGCATGCTTGGCGTACTGCTGCAACGTGGTGGAGGGGTCGTCCACACCACCCGCACCGATCTGGCAGTACGCCTCCTCCAACTCCCAGATCCCATGGACCAACTGGAGGGGCTGTGGACCATTTAAGAGGTCCACAGAGCTGTCGAAACCTGCATGGATGGATGAACGACTTCTCACTTTCCGGTGCCGCATCACCAGCTGAAAATCAACATGTCCATCTGCCGCGATCTCAGGCGACATGTCATCGCACATCGCCCGCCACCTGGCACCGCCAGACTGTATAAGGTACGTCAGGGAATGTGAGTCTAACTCGACCCCTGACACTAGGTACTGTGCCACATCAAGCGCGATGCAATAACAAGCCGACTCTGCCCCGACTGAGACCTGGTCCACATGAGCATACCTCGCCCTCACTGTGACAGTCAGTGGGGGCGAGGCCGCAGGTACAGGTGGAGCCTCGCCCACGGGCTGACGCTCGCCCGAGGTGGCCACCTCCTCCACAGCTTGTGCTACCTCCTCCCTCTCATCCACAGCTGCCTCTGGGGTGGAGTTCACCTTCCTTGCAGCTCCTGGGTGCGGGCTGTTCGCCCCTACAACCGGAGCCAGCTTCTCACCACCTTTTTCTGGGGGCTCCTCTATAGGCGCTAGTCTGGCTCTATCAGTAGAGCTACCCCCTTGGATACCATTAGCAGCAGAGGTGTCCTGTGTGATATGGGTTTCGTCATTAGCAGCCGCGGTCTCACAACCAGTAGCTGCCTCAGACACAGTGGCAAGCTCGGTAGATGTAGCAGCCGAGGTAGCAGCTTCCAGCAGTTTCCCAGCAGCTTCCGGCGGCTTGTCAAACGAATCGTCCGTGGACCGCAGAGTTAGCTGCCTCCGAAACCACCCGTCCTCAAGAGGCTCGCCCATGTGGTAGGGTTGGATGTCTAACAAGATGGACTGCAGCATTGGTAGGTGGGCGAGTGGGGGGAGTGGGGGTAGGGGGTGAGGGTGATAGGGTGATGGGGAGTGGAGGGGTTGGGGATTAGGGATTGGGGATTGGGGATTGGGGGGGGGGGGGGATAGTGTGTGTGTGTGTGTGTGTGTGTGGGGGGGGGGGGGGAGCATAAGGGATCGGGTTGGGGGTTGGGGGGGGGAGAGAGTGTGTGTGTGGGGGTGTATAGGGGATAGGGACTGGGGGGTGAGGGGGATGGGGTGAGGGGGTGGATATCCAACAAGATGGATTGTAGCAGGGTCGGGGGAAGCTGGTCAGCACTTGGGTTTAGATAGTTCAATTTTATATGGCTTAGTTTTAGGTGGTTCAGGTGGTTTAGGAAAATAAGTGCTGACCAGCTAAGCTCATTTCGTGAAAAGTGCCACACCTGAGCGTCGCACAGAGTCGCTAAACTTGAGACGCGTCGCACACACAAAACAAACTGACCAGCTTCCTCCTACCTGTAGCACGCTCCTCTGGAAGCCAAGGTCAGAAATCTCACATGGCGGCTCGGCAGCTGCTGGGTAGCTTCCCTCGGAAGCGCTACCATCTGCCCCTGACATGTTCAGCTTTTCAAGTGTGGCTTTAAACTCGGCGCGCTGGTCGTCGCTCAAGTGCCCGGTATTGGCCAGGAGTTCCAGGGCGTGTTGAATCTCAGCCTCACTTATGGCGGCCACTTGGGGGATTGGGGTGGAGGAGGCGTCATATGAGGGTCGACCAGAGCTCTCGGCTGCAGAGTGCTCCTGAGGGGTGTTTGGTGGATGGGTGAGGTGGAGGGGGTGAGGGGGGCGAGAGAGAGAGTGTGTGTGTGTGTGTGGTGGTGGTGGTGGGGGGGGGGGCATAAGAGATAGAGGGGGTGGGGGGATTGGGCTGGAGGAGACGTCATTTAGGGGTCGACCAGGGTTCTCGGCTGCAGACAGCTCCTGAGGGGTGTTGGATGGAGGGGTGAGGGGTAGGGGGTGAGGGAGGGTAGGGGGGAGAGAGTGGGTGGGGGGATGGGGGGGCATAAGGGAGAGAGGGGGTGGGCTGCAGAGGTCTCTTGAGGTGTGTCGGATGCAGGGGTGAGGTGGGGCATAAAGGAGAGAGGGTGGGGGGAGTGAGGTGGAGACAGTGTCATTTGAGGGTCGACCAGAGCTCTCGGCTGCAGAGGGCTCCTGGAGTGCGGTCCAGGGTTGAGTGGGATGGGTTGGGTGAGGGGGATGGGGTGAGGAGTGGGTGGATGGAGGGGTGAGGGGGATGGGGTCATGGGGGTGTGTGTGTGTATGTGGGGGTTATAGGGGGGAGAGATGGTAAGGGGAGTGAGAGTGGAGGAGAAATATGGAGGGAGTTGGGGGGTCCGGGATGAGGAGGGGGAGGGGGGGGGAGAGGGGGGTAGGGGAGTGGAGGGGGTCGGACGGATAGGGTCAGGGGGAGAGGGGTTGTGGGGAGTGGGGGTGGAGTGGTCAGATAGATGGGATCATGGTGGGGGGGATAGGGGGTGGGATAGGGGGTGGGTGATGGGGTGGTTGGAGGGGGCAGACGGAGGGGTGAGGAGAATGGGCTTAGGGGTGAGGGTTGGGTTGGGTTGGGTGAGGGGAGGGGAAAGGATAGGGGGACAGAGGTTGGAAAATAGAAGGATAGGGTTAGATAGATAGATAGATATGGATAGTGTGTGCAGGGATTGGGATGAGAGGCTGGGGTGAGAGGGAGGGTGGGTGAGGGGAAAGATGAGGAGGGGGAGAGCTTTTGGGAGGAGGGGGCAGGGGAGGTTATTTACAGCACAAGCCGGTGTATGGCCAAAGCGTGCTTGTTATTATAGCCCCTCCTGGTAATCTACTGGTGATATTGATTATTCGAGGATGGGCAAATCACTTTAGACCAATGTGGCTACCCCTGGACTGTACCAACAACAGCAACAACAAGCTAGTGTATAGGGTGATTCACATGCCATGATATAAATGATATTTGTTGTGCTACTCTTGCCCTTGGAACATCTGTCTGACTGTAACAACAATAAAAACAACAACAGCGCACCTAGTGTACGCATGTTTTCACATAAATTCGTACAAATTCCATGAACTGTGCTACTCTTGTCCTTGGCACCTCCGTCTGACTGTATCAACAGCAACACCAGCAACAACAACATCAGCACAAGCTAGTGCATAGGGTGAGTCACACACCTTGATATGAATTCTATTAGCTATGTTACTCTTGCCCTTGGCACCTCTGTCCGACTGTATCAACAGCAACACCAGCAACAACAACACCAGTCAGTGTATAGGATGCTTCACACACCTTGATATGAATTCTATTAGCTATGTTACTCTTGCCCTTGGCACCTCTGTCCGACTGTATCAACAGCAACACCAGCAACAACAACACCAGTCAGTGTATAGGATGCTTCACACACCTTGATATGAATTATATTAGCTGTGTTACTCTTGCCCTTGGCACCTCTGTCCGACTGTATCAACAGTAACACCAGCAACACCAGCAACAACAACACCTGTCAGTGTATAGGGTGCTTCATTCCTTGATATGAATTCCATTAGCTGTCTTACTCTTGCCCTTGACACCTCACTCTTACTGTATCAACAGCAACAACAGCAACAACAACATCAGCACTAGCTGGTGTATAGGGTGAGTCACACACCTAGGTATGAATTCCATTAGCTGTCTTACTCTTGCCCTTGACACCTCACTCTAACTGTATCAACAGCAACAACAGCAACAACAACATCAGCACTAGCTGCTGTATAGGGTGAGTCACACACCTTGGTATGAATTCCATTAGCTGTGTTGCTCTTGCCCTTGGCACCTCCTTCAGGATTTTTGTGTCCATCTGCAGCATGCCTGCTATTGCCAGCTGCCTCCATTAGGACGATACCATCCTGAAGTACAGCACCTGCTGTGGTGTGGAAAGGGAAGTGTTTGAGCTTGAAAAAATGCTTAAGTGCGCGGGTCGTACGGAATGGAAGTGTTCGAGCTTGAAAAAATGCTTTAGTGCGCGGGTCGTACGGAATGGAAGTGTTCGAGCTTGAAAAATGCTTTAGTGCGCGGGTCGTACGGAATGGAAGTGTTCGAGCTTGGAAAAATGCTTTAGTGCGCGGGTCGTACAGAATGGAAGTGTTCGAGCTTGAAAAAATGCTTTAATGCGCGGGTCGTACGGAATGGAAGTGTTCGAGCTTGAAAAAATGCTTTAGTGCGCGGGTCGTACGGAATGGAAGTGTTCAAGCTTGAAAAAATGCTTTAGTGCGCGGGTCGTACGCAATGGAAGTGTTCGAGCTTGAAAAATGCTTTAGTGCGCGGGTCCTATGGAATGGAAGTGTCCGAGCTTGAAAACATGCTTTAGTGCGCGGGTCGTACGGAATGGAAGTGTTCGAGCTTGAAAAAATGCTTTAATGCGCGGGTCGTACGGAATGGAAGTGTTCGAGCTTGAAAAAATGCTTTAGTGCGCGGGTCGTACGCAATGGAAGTGTTCGAGCTTGAAAAAATGCTTTAGTGCGCGGATCGTACGGAATGGAAGTGTTCGAGCTTGAAAAAATCATTTTAATCTATTTGGCGACTCATAGATTAGCACTGACACAAACACACGCAGCACCTCTTGTGGTTGGCGAAGGGAAGTGTTTGAGATAGAAAAAATGCTTTTGTGCGGAATGGAAAGTGTTGGACCGTGAACAATCCTTTCAATCTATTTGGCTACTCTTAGATTGGCACTGACACAAACACACGCAGCACCTCTCGCGGTGGGGAAAGGGAAGTGCTTGAGCCTAGAGCAAGTTAGATTCCCCGTAAGTCCACAATCCCCACATGGATGCATAGTCCTCCCACAGGCGAATGCCCCCCACCCCCCCCAGAAAACCTCTCGCATTGCCCCCCCTCAAATGACCCGCGCGGTCCGCAACAAATCGAGAAACAATAGCAGGGTGCCCGAGGCCTCCTAATGGTCGGCCCTCGTGCGTGCATGGTGGGAATTCAGGGGTTCTGGAACGCGCGCATGATTCTTCCTGAGGGTGCGATATAAGACAGCCGACAAGTCCTATGCAGCGTCGCAAGCGACTGTAAAAATGGCGGGGAGTGTTCGTGACGGAACAACAGGTAGCAAAGGAAGTGAGCTAGTTACGAGACCGTTGGCTGACGTGTCAGGCTTCGCCTCGGTGGGGCGCGGGGCGGTCGGACGGACAGACGGGCAAATGGGTAACCCTGCTCCCGCCCCCCAGATGAGGGGGCCCCGTCAAAAGATATTGTAGCCTATTTCGCTGCCTTATTTGACTGTCGCAGAGGAAAGCAACACACACACACACAGACAACACACACAGTACCTGATGCTGTGGGAAAGGGAAGTGTCTGAGCTAAGGAAAACCATTTTAGCCTATTTGTCTGCCCTATTTGACTGCCACAGAGATAGACTGACAGAGATAACACACACAGACAACACACACAGCACCTGGTACTGTGGGAAAGGGAAGTTTCTGAGCTTAAAAGAACATTTTAGCCTTTTTGGCTGCCCTATTTGACTGCCACAGGGATAAACCGACAGAGGCAACACCCACACACAGAAACACACACACAGACAACACACACAGCACCCGATGCTGTGGGATATGGAAGTGTTTGAGCTTGGAAAATGTTTGACGCAGCTGTCCGAAAGGTTGAGCTTACTATCCACCCCCCAAATAACACTGCCCCCCCACCCCAGCCCAATAAACACCTCACCCCCTTGCACATTGTCCATTACCTGATGCTTCCCCAAAGCAGCAGCTAAACAAGCTGGACTTGGTTTTGATTCCACCACCAGCCAGATTGCAGTCGCCATCTAACAGCTGGCCCAAAATAATTACACTGCCCCCCCCCCCCCCCCCCCCCCCCCCAACACACACCAGCCTAACAAACACCTCACCCCCTTGCACGTTGTTCATTAAATCATTACCTGGTGCTCCCCCAAAGCAGCTAAGCAAGCTGGTCTTGGTTTCGATGCCGCTTTCGAGGTTGAGCTTTCCATCCAGTAAGTAGTCCCCACCAGCAATGCCATCAACAGCATTGGTGGACAGGCTCCTGGACATTGGTGATGGTGGTGGTGCTTATGGTGGTTATGGTGATGACGGTTGTGATGCTGATGGTGGTGGTGGTAATGGTGCTGATGGTGGTAGTGATGGTGGTGGTGGTGGTGGTGATGATGGTGGTGGTGGTTATGGTGATGACGATTGTGGTAATGATGGTGATGATGATGGCGGTGATGGTGGTCGTGGTGGTGGTGATGATGATGGTGATGATGATGGTGGTGTTTATGGTGATGATGATTTTGGTGATGATTGTGGCAGTGATGGTGGTGGTGATCGTGATGATGGTGGTCGTGGTGATGATGGTGATGATGGTGATGATGATGGTGGTGGTGGTTATGGTGATGATGGTGATGATGATGATGATGATGATGATGATGATGGTGGTGACGATTGTGGTGATGATGATGATGGTGATGGTGATGATGGTGGTGGTGATGGTGGTGGTTATGGTGATGACAATTGTGGTGCTGATGGTGATGAAGATTGTGGTGATGATGGTGATGGTGATTATGGTGCTGATGATTGTGGTGGTGCTGATGGTGGTGCTGATGATGGTGGTGTATATATATATATATATATATATGCCGTAGTACTTGCCAATCCTACATATGAGATTTGTGCTCACCTTGAATGTCCTCGACCTGTCCACAGCCGTCTGATACCACTGCTGCTGTTCCTCAGTCTGCTTGACCCTTCCTTAAAAGCAGCTTCCTTAAAAGAACCTTCCTTAATAGTTTCTTCCTTAATAGTATCTTCATGCAAAGTAGCTTCCTTGAGCTGTGTGGCATGAGGAGAAGATGAGTGTGCAATTTGGAGTGGCATGGGGACGGAGGAAGAGCGTTTGGGACTCCCCCACAGTTTCTGATTCCCCGCGCTAGGTTGACCCGCCTGTGCCTCGCTGGCATTGGCCAGGGGGGGGGCTGCGTGGGAGACCAGGTCACTCTGACTGCCTCTGCGTGAGAGCATGGCCCCCAGGCTCCAACGCTTTGGCCTGGGGCTGCTGTGACAGCTCTTGCTCAATTCTAATTTGGCCGGGTCCTGGGGGCTGCGGGACTCTGGGCGGACAGGGGGCAGGGGGGGCAGGGTGGGGGGTCCGACTACACTAGTTGTGCGTGGAGGGGAGAAGGCGTGGGGAGGGGATTCAGGGGGTGGGGTGTAAGTCCTAGCTGGTGGGATGATTGAGTTGGGTCCGGCGATCCGTATTGCCAGGGGAGCGGAAGTACGAGGCCCGGTGCTATTTGGGGGGGCCTGGTGGGACGGGCATGATACCAGCGGCCCAGATCTAGAATTGGACGTAGCAGAGTGTGACGCATAAGTAGCTGAGTGTGACACATGTGCAGCTGATTTAGTTGAATCCATGGAGCCTGCCAGGCTTTTACGCTTGATGTCCGGTGGTGTGTGCTGATCTGTTGCTGAGCTGGCAGAGGTCGGAGGCTGCACACCAGCAAAGGGGTGGAGCCTAGCTGGCAGTGCGAGGGAGGTTCGTGATAAAGGTCGCCCTTCATGGCTACCATCTTCCGAGGCAGACGCATGCTCTACCTCATCAAAGCACAGGGACACCTGGGCAGCATGGTGGCAAGTGGGTAGTGTGATGATACGTGGGTAGTACAATGATAAGTAGGGAACGGCAACTAATATGAATTAATATTTGTGTCACGGCAAGTGTCACAATCATATTAGTTTTTCAAATTAATTCAAATATTTGGTGAGATGGCTCGTCCGCCTAATATTAACTAACATTCAATATTAACTAACTTAGCCTATCTCTAGTGGTACGTGGGTAGCGTGGTGATAAGGGGTTAGTGTACTGGATGCAATAATCTTAGCTAAAGCCATTTAGGGATGATTTGGATTTGGGTCTCTTGCTTGTATTTAGTCGTTCTTACCCTCTTTCTTGAACCACTTTTCTAGGTCGAATTTCCGACAGTGATCAGATTTCTCGATTCTCAGGCCAAAATTTCAGAATTTCCAGGCCCAATTCTCAAATTCGAGGTTCGCCCTAAGAACCACAAAGTGTTTCGAAAACCCAAATCCAAATTATCCAATGAATTGCTATAAGCTGCAGACACATTTAGACTCCAGTTTAAGCCACCAGGATAGTGTAACCATTATCATCATCGGCATCATCATCATCGTTGTTATCATCATCATCACCAACAGTCCCAGGTCAAATCGTTCGAAGAAAGGCCAAGCCACCTACGGTTGCGCTCAAGTGGCGATGCATGGTGGCACACACACACTGTGCAAAGGAGCCAACCGTTGCGCTAAAGTGGCGATGCATGGTTGACACACACACACACAGGGCCAAGTCACCTACTGTTGTGCTGAAATGGCTATGCATGGTGGCACACACACACAGGGCCAAGCCTCCAACAGTTGCCCTCAAGTGGTGATGCGTGGTGGTACACACAAACAGGGCCAATCCACCTACCATTGCCATCAAGTGACGATGCGTGGGGGCACACACACACAGGGCCAAGCCTCCAACAGTTGCCCTCAAGTGGTGATGCGTGGTGGTACACACAAACAGGGCCAATCCACCTACCATTGCCATCAAGTGACGATGCGTGGGGGCACACACACACAGGGCCAAGCCTCCAACAGTTGCCCTCAAGTGGTGATGCGTGGTGGTACACACAAACAGGGCCAATCCACTTATCATTGCCATCAAGTGACGATGCGTGGGGGTACACACACACAGGGCCAAGCCACCTACCATTGCCATCAAGTGACGATGCGTGGGGGCACACACACACAGGGCCAAGCCTCCAACAGTTGCCCTCAAGTGGTGATGCGTGGTGGTACACACAAACAGGGCCAAGCCACCTACCATTGCCATCAAGTGACGATGCGTGGGGGTACACACACACAGGGCCAAGCCACCTACCATTGCCATCAAGTGACGATGCGTGGGAGTGCACACACACACACACACACACAAACACACACACACACACACACACACACACACACAAACACACACACATACAAACACAGGGCCTTACTACCTACCGTTGCGCTCAAGTATCGATGCATGGATGGGGGCTTGAGGTGAAAGGTGAACGTCTGTGTAGCACCTTTCCTTCCATCCAAGGTCACGTTCCATGCTGTGCTTTTTAAATCTGGCTTACCAGCTCCTTGCGGGGCTCGCAAGCGAACAAGAACCTGAGGGGGTGAGGGGGGCGGGAGGAGGGGGGGGGGCGTTCGGGGGTTGGTGGGGGGGGGGAGGAGGGGTTGGGGTTGGGGGTTGGGGTTGTGGGTGGGGGGGGACGTTTGGGTGGTAAGTGTAGAGGGGGGGGATGTTTGGGTGGGAAGGGGGAAAGGGGAAGGGGGGGGGATGTTTGGTGTGAGAAGGGGGGGGAGGGGGGGGGGGGGGGGATGTTTGGGGTGAGAAGGGGGGGGACGTGGGTGGCAAGGTGTAGAGGGGGAGAGAGGGGTGGTTGGGTTTGTGGTCCCTGTTTACAGGGGGGTAGGAAGGGGGCGGGGGGGCTAGTGTAGAGAGGGGAAGGACTGGGGGGTGGGGGGCCAAGGTTATAGCTGGACGACATGGGGGAGTGAGAAGGTTGGGGGGGGGTTGTGGGGGGGGGGGTGGGGGGTGTTGGGGGTGGGTTGTGGGGGGGGGGTGTTTCTTCGGTTGGTGTGTTGGTGGGGTTGGGGGGGGGGTTTGGGGGGGGCCCTTGGTTTTTGTAGGGGGTGGGTGTGGGGGGGCTGGCAGTGGTTGGGCCCTGTTGGTTCAACCACTATGGCTTGCCGACTATCCATCATCTCTCTGTATTCCTGGTGTGCACCTGTCTATCTCGCTCGTCTCTCTAATCTGGCTGTCAATCAATTCACTCTCCCTACAGATCTAGCGACCTGGCTATCCTGTATCTGTATATGACAGGGAGTGCAGTCTATCTACTTAGCCACCTTTCTATCATTTAATATTTATATTAATCTTTGCATCTATCTACATATCCACCTTTCTATCAATTAATCTGTACATGAATCTGTGTGTCTATCTGAGTATCCACCTTTCTATCAATTATATATATATTAATATATGTATATATCTGTGTATCTGTCTATCTATCTATCTATCTACGTAACAATCCATCCATCACTATCTTTACCTCCCTCACTCCCCCTCCATCCCCCCCCCCCCCCCCCCCCCTCTACCCCTCCCTCTTTCTCTCTCTATATACATATAAATAAATATATATATACTAGTACATTGCCTGTGCCTGCCAGGTGAACCCTTCAAAAAACTATGCCCCCCCCCCCCCCCCCCCCCCCCCCCCCCCCCACACACACACTAACACACACCACCACCTCGATCGGTCCCCTCCCTCCCTCCCCCCCTTACCACCTGCTTGCCTTCCGCACCTACTAATTAACACATAATTTTTTCCGTCCTCCCTCCATCCCCCCCCAACCCTGTCTCGACCCGCTCTTCTTTCTCCCAGCACCAACAAAACACACATGATACTCTACCTCTCCCCATGGCTTTCCTGCTGAGAAAACCGGACTTGTGCAATTGCAAAGCGCACCTCAGCTTCTTCTTCGCGCATTTACCATAGCTGGGGTGTTGACGGAATCAATCCAGTCAACTTGAACTTCACTTACGGTATCTATCTATCCATCTATCTATCTATCTATCTATCTATTTATCTATCTATCCATCTATCTATCCATCCATCCATCCATCTATCCATCCATCCATCCATCCATCCATCCATCTATCTATCCATCTATCTATCTATCCATCTATCTATCCATCCATCCATCTATCTATATCACATACAGAGCAACAGACAGTCAGAGCTACTCACCCTGTTGGTAGCGCCCACCCCCTCCACCAGCACAGGGGGCCCCAAGAATCCCTCTCTTCTCTCAAGCATGGGCGAATTGAACTTCTGCCATGCCTTTGTCATTAGCTTAGGCTGCTCTACCACGAACTGCAGCACGTTGTGAAAGTGGTGTGAAGGGGCGGTGAAGTAGTGGTGAGTGATCGGTTGGGTCGTGGTGGTGGTTGCGTGTGTGTGACGTCTCTGGGATGTAGTGGTGCATTGGGTGCTGCGTTGTAGGTGTAGACAGTTCTCGCTTCAGTTGCAGGTGTTCGTGCCGTTTTCTGTAGGGTCATGTGGCAGTGTACTTTCTGTGTAGGCGCAGGTGTAGGGGGGCCCGAGTAACCCTCACTTCTCTCAAGCAGGGGCAAATTGAACTTCTGATATGCCCTAGTCATTAGCTTAGGCTGCTCTTCCACAAACTGCAGGACGTGGGTGTGCGAGTGGGTGTGAGAGTGTGTGAGGGTGTGTGTGGGAGTGTGTGTGGGAGTGGGTGCGAGAGTGAGTGAGAGTGTGTGTGGGAGTGTGTGTGAGATTGGGTGAGGGAGTGGGTGTTAAGAGTGGGTGTGGGAGTGGGTGCGAGAGTAGGTGTGAGAGTGTGTGTGGGAGTGGGTGTGAGAGTGGGTGTGAGAATGGGTATGAGAGTGGGTGTGAGAGTGGGTGTGAGAGTGTGGGTGAAGAGTCGTTGGGTGGAGAGTGTGGGTGAGAGGTGTATGTGGGATGTGGGTGTGAGATGTGGGTTGTGCGAAGTGGGGTGTGAGAGTTGGCTGTGAGGTGTGGGTGTGAGAATGGGTGTGAAGTGAGAGTGGGTGTGAAGCATGGATGTTGAGAATGGAGTGAGTGGTGTGAGAATGGGTGTGAGAGTGGGTGTGAGAGTGGGTGTGAGAGTGGATGGGATTGTACATCCACATGTATCCCATGCTGATAATGTACACGTACACGCACCATTCGCGGACATACCCTGTAAACACACATGCGCTGTACACACACAATACAAACATACATGTCCTGTACAGATTCAATCACGTGGCCTGAAGGAACACACACAATGTGAACACGAGCACTTAAGACACGCATGCACCGCACATATAAACACACTATACATACACAGACATGCACCGGACATATTAAATCAGGTGGCCTAAGAAAGCACACACAATTTGTGCATGAGCATTGCAATCACACATGCACCTTTCATATACACACGCTATACATAGACGTGCACCGGACATACTCAATCACCTTGCCTAAGTGTGCACGCACCATCATACACATACACTGTAATCACACATGCACCGTACGTATACACACGCTATACGTAGACATGCACCGGGCATACTCAATCACCAAACATAAACGCACACGCATCATGCGTACACATGCACTGTATACACACATGCACCTTACATATACACACGACATGCACCGGACATATACACACGACATGCACCGGACATATTTAATCAACTTGCCTAAGTGTGCACGCACCATGTGCACACATACACTGTATACTCACATGCACTGTGAATGTACGCAAACCATGAGGAGACACCCCTGTCAACACACATGCGCCGTACATGTGAAATTATATTAGTGCAGACAAGGACGCTTGCATGCTGCAATATTGCTTGCTTGCTGCAATATTGCTTGCTTCCTGCATTTTTGCTTGCTTGCTGCAATATTGCTTGCTTGCTGCATTTTTGCTTGCTTGCTGCAATGTTGCTTGCTTGCTGCATTTTTGCTTGCTTGCTGCAATATTGACTATCTAATTTTGAAGAGTAGTTGGAAGACCCTTCCTGAATGTTATGGAGCAGGCTCGTCTTGGGTCTGTACCTGTACCTGTATCTGTACCTGTATCTGTAAATGTATTCACGAACGTGGAGGATGAGTGAGTCCATGGAGCATGTGAGATGGGGACAACAAACTGAGAAGACCCCCCACTACACGCGCACACACTGCCCACGAACACAAGAAGACACAAGAAGACACACACATTCCCAGCAAACTGAGAAGACCCCCCACTACACACGCACACACTGCCCACGAACGAAGACACACACATTCCCAGCAAACTGAGCAGGCACCTCACACCCCACAAACACAATGCTCAAACTGCACGTACGTACACACGTAAACACACACACTTGCACTTGCAGACGTAGCCACACACACATACACTTGCACACCACACTTGCACTTGCAGACGTAGCCACACACACACACACATGCGCACACCACACTTGCACTTGCAGACGTAGCCACACACACACACACTTGCACACCACACTTGCACTTGCAGACGTAGCCACACACACATACACACACCACACTTGCACTTGCAGACGTAGCCACACACACATACACACACCACACTTGCACTTGCAGACGTAGCCACACACACACACACATGCGCACACCACACTTGCACTTGCAGACGTAGCCACACACACACACCATACTTGCACACCACACTTGCACTTGCAGACGTAGCCACACACACACACACACACTCTTGCACACCACACTTGCACTTGCAGACGTAGCCACACAAACACACACACTCTTGCACACCACACTTGCACTTGCAGACGTAGCTACACACACACACACTTGCACACCACACTTGCACTTGCAGACGTAGCCACACACACACACACACACTCTTGCACACCACACTTGCACTTGCAGACGTAGCCACACACACACACACAAGCACACCACACTTGCTCTTGCAGACGTAGCTACACACACACACACTTGCACTTGCACGAGACGTAGCAAAACCAAGAGATGCTAACCTGAAGGATAACAGAGTCCATGGAGGATGCAGCACTCAAGGGGGGCTCCTCCACATCCACCTCATGATGAAATTGGAGCCTGCGCATACATGACTCCTCCATTCCTTTCTCCCCTGCTCTACCAGAGTCACCTCTCTGGCGGTGAAAGGGGCGTTACTTGTTCGTTTTCAGGACCAGCTCCTATACTTCAGGTGGCCCTTGCCTCGGCTTGCTGTTGGCTTGGCTTGGCTCTTGGTGCTGAATGCTTTGAACGAGCAAGCGATATAGGTATGGATGGGAGCTTGCAGTTACTACGAGGCTTCTTGGACGCGCCTACGGTCGTCGCCCAACGGGAATTTCGAATTCCGAGTTTGCATGAGTAACGCGGAACAGGACTTATTGGCGGGAGGAAAGGACCGGTGAGTTTGGTTAGCTGGACAACTTGCAGCGAGATGAAAAGAGGATAGCTAGAAGAGCGACAGGAGCAGGGGCAGCTATGGCGTCGCAACACTGGTCGGTGAAGGTCGGGTAAAACGGTTGAATATGATAGGAAGTTGAAATAGGGGGGCGGGGGGCTAACAAAAAGAGTGGGAGGTTTACAACCCGGGACCAGACCTAGCCTTACTCCCCTGCTTTCACACTCCCAGCCACATCACCCTTCTGCGCGTTTCCGCGCATTCCCCGCTCCGAGTTGTCAGATTCCTTCACCAGCGCAGGCGTTTAATTATCGCACTCATAGCCGTTGCAGTTCACGACGCAGCGCGTGCCGTAGGGATGGTGAAACAAAGCGGTAGCACCGCTGCCGTCAGGGCGGCTGGGGAGAGCCCTAGCACTGGGGTCGGCTTTCAGGTATTTGAAGAGATGGGTGTATGTTTGTGTATGTTGCAAGTGTATGTATGTTGTATATGTATGTATCTGTGTTACCGTCCAAGGGGTAGCTGCTTAGGCTAAAGGGACTTGCCCAGCCTAAAGCAATCAAGATAATTCTGGACCACCTGGAGGCGCTATATTATATTCTTAGACATTGCTTTTCTTTTCCGCTATGAGCAGCAGCTTCTAGGCAGATACATGAGGCAGCCACTGGGATAAGCCCCAAGATTTTGATAGTACTGGAACGATGATTCTGTCAGTTTCCAGGTGCACTACATTGCTTCAGGTTTTGTTGGGTAGCAAGCCGGGGGAGCTGCCCAGAAGCTGCTGCTTGTAGCGGAATAGAAAAACTGTGTTTTAAACATGATTGGCATGATCCTCGAGCCTGGGCTGGATGGAGTGCCAGGCCATTAAACCCAAAAAGATTAGTATGTAGGGAACGGCATTATGATATCAAATGATGCTGGCAGTCTGACTAAGTTGAAGTAGCCATTTGCGTATAATCTCATAGGATGCAATTTTTATTATATCATATGATATCATGCTCGCCTCTGGTTAACATCCTATGATATGCCGGTCCCTACAAGCACGTCACACATTTGCACAACTCAATGTGGCATTCGATGAGAATGGCACCTAGCAACAAGACAGGGGACCTTAAATCATTAACCCTAAACCTGATGTGCTCGTGATGGGAAGACATGGACTAGTTGTCTGATGTGCATGGGGGAGTGCATATGTGTGTGGGTGCATGGGGGAGTGTATATGTGTGTAGGTGCATGGGGGATTGCATATGTGTGTAGGTGCATGGGAGGGTGCATATCTTTACATGTGCATGTGGGGGGGTGAATATTTGTGTGGGTGCATGTGGGAGTGCATATGTGTGTAGGTGCATGGGGGGGTGCATATGTGTGTAGGTGCATGGGAGGGTGCATATGCGTGTAGGTGCATGGGAGGGTGCATATGTGTGTAGGTGCATGGGGGGTGCATATGTGTGTCTATGAAGTGCGGAGGGTGCCATATGTGTGTAGGTGCATGGGGGGGTGCATATGTGTGTATATGCATGGGAGGGTGCAATGCGTGTAGGTGCATGGGAAGGTGCATATGTGTGTATATGCATGGGAGGGTGCATATGTGTGTAGGTGCATGGGGGGGTGTTATGTGTGTATATGCATGGAGGGGTGCATATGTGTGTAGGTGCCAGGGGGGGGTGCATATGTGTGTATTTGCATGGGGGGGTGCATATCTTTACTGTGCATGTGGGGTGTGAATATTTGTGTGGGTGCATGGGGGGTGCATATGTGTGTAGGTGCATGGGGGGTGCATCTGTGTGTATATGCCTGGGGGCTACATATGTGTGTATATGCATGGGAAGGTGCATATGTGTGTATATGCATGGGAGGGTTGCATATGTGTTTAGTGCATGGGGGGGTGCATCTGTGTGTCGGTGCATGGGGGGGTGCATATGTGTGTAGGTGCATGGGGGCTACATATGTGTGTCGGTGCATGGGAGGGTGCATATGCGTGTAGGTGCATGGGAAGGTGCATATGTGTGTATATGCATGGGAGGGTGCATATGTGTGTAGGTGCATGGGGGGGTGCATATGTGTGTATATGCATGGGAGGGTGCATATGTGTGTAGGTGCATGGGGGGTGCATATGTGTGTATATGCATGGGAGGGTGCATATGTGTGTAGGTGCATGGGGGGGTGCTTATGTGTGTATATGCATGGAGGGGTGCATATGTGTGTAGGTGCATGAGGGGGGTGCATATGTGTGTATTTGCATGGGGGGGTGCATATCTTTACATGTGCATGTGGGGGTGTGAATATTTGTGTGGGTGCATGTGGGAGTGCATATGTGTGTAGGTGCATGGGGGGGTGCATATGTGTGTAGGTGCATGGGGGGGTGCTTATGTGTGTATATGCATGGGGGCTACATATGTGTGTATATGCATGGGAAGGTGCATATGTGTGTATATGCATGGGAGGGTGCATATGTGTGTAGGTGCATGGGGGGGTGCATATGTGTGTATATGCATGGGAGGGTGCATATGTGTGTAGGTGCATGGGGGGGGGGGGGGGGGGGGGGGGTATGTGTGTGTATATGCATGGGAGGGTGCATAAGTGTGTCGGTGCATGGGGAGGGTGCATATGTGTGTAGGTGCATGGGGGGGGTGCATATGTGTGTATTTGCATGGGAGGGGGCATATGTGTAGGTGCATGGGGGGGGGGGGGGAGGGGGGGGGGTATGTGTGTGTATATGCATGGGAGGGTGCATAAGTGTGTAGGTGCATGGGGAGGGTGCATATGTGTGTAGGTGCATGGGGGGGGGTGCATATGTGTGTGTACATGGGAGGGTGCATATGTGTGTAGGTGCAAGGGGGGATGCATATGTGTGTATTTGCATGGGATGATGCATATGTGTGTTGGTGCATGGGGAGGGTGCATATGTGTGTAGGTGCATAGGGGGGTGCATGTGAGCGCATATAGGTGCATAGGGGGGTGCATGTGAGTGCATGTAGGTGCATGTGGGAGGGGGTGCATATGTGTGCAGGTGCTTGAGGAAGTGCATGTGTGTGAAAGTGCATGGGGGGGTGCATATGTGTGTAGGTGCATGGGGTGGGTGCATGGGAGGGTGCATATGCGTGTAGGTGCATGGGGGGGGTGCATGTGTGTAGGTGCATGGGGGAGTGCATGTGTGTGTAGGTGCATGAGGGATTGCAAATGTGTGTAGGTGCATGGGGGGTTACAAATGTGTGTAGGTGCATGGGGGGGGGGGGGGGGGGGGCATATGTGTGTTCTTGGGAGGATGCATATGTGTGTAGGTGCATGGGGGGCAGCATATGTGTGTTGGTGCACGGAAGGATGCATATGTGCGTAGGTGCATGGGGGGGTGCAAGGGGGGTTGCATATGTGTGGAGGTGCATGTGGGAGTGCATGTGTGTGTAAGTTACAGTCCAATTAGCCTAAAAGATGTTGACCAACCTCGAACACTGTTCGTTGTTTTGGCTACGTGTAGCAGCCTACACCCAGCTCCATTAGCCAGCAAGTATGAGTCCAACCCAAATATTACAGCTGCATTGTAATGCCTGTCACTGCAGCTTTCAGACACACTATCTAGCTTCAGGTGTGGGCCAAGGGTGGGTGAAAGGAGCTGTCTAGAAGCTGCTATGCCCCAAAAATGCCCCAAAAATGCAAATGCCCCAAAAATAAGCAGCAACATTGAATAGTCAAGAACATGTATAGGTTCACAGGAGGGGCTAATCGAAACTACCACGGGTGATGCACTGGTCCCCGATAAATTGCATTTATCCACTTAACATGAATCATTGGTTAGCAATGTAGTTGTTGAACAGGATGAATACAATTCGTCGGGGACCAGTGCATGGTAAACACCCTGAGCGCCTGTTTAACAACCTGAACAGGGTGCAGGGTGCAGGCAGCCGTAGGTCTCAGGCGTTAACATGGAATGCAGTATGAGGAAGAGGTGGAATGATCAATATATGTATTTACTATTCATTTACCACTGTTTCCTTTTTGGGCTACACGTAGCAGCTTCTCGGCCACTCCCTTCTCCCATCCTTGGTCCAAACCCAAAGCTAGCTAGTGCGTCTGAACTCTGATAGGACTGGCATTCCAATGCAGCTGAAAGCTATGGGATTGGCCTAGTGACAGGCTGATGGAGCTAGCTGGAAGCTGCCTTGTGTAGCCCCAGAAAGGAACAGTGGCATTTACATAGGGCAAGCCTGCCTGTTTTGACTCTCACACATTAGTCATACGTTTGTTTGTCAAGGATAATATAGTTTGGATAAATAATTCAATACATCGTACGATCTACCCCATGAGGTTGCTCAGATATTGTACATAAGTGTATGATGTATCGCGCGATAATATTGGAACCAGGACGATATCGACGATCCGATCGATATGAAATACCTATGCACCCACACTCAACAAACACCTTTGGTAAACGGTGGTACACAACGAGGTTGCGGTCCAGCCGCACATTAAACCTTAACACCAAAGTCAACATTAGGAATCATTCATTTAGTCAACCTTATTATAGAGAAAAACAGCCAACAATAATGCCAGGCATTAACACCTCTGTACTGTGTTGTACTGTACTGTCCTGCTGCAGCCGAAGCCGATTACCGGGATCAAAACCAAGAAGGCGGGCAGTGCCTTCGGAGGCAAGGCACGCCAAGCCAAGCCATATGCCGCTGCAACTGATGGTGAGATCCCCTTGCATTTGTCTCATACACTCAGCCTGCATATCCCTACTTCACCCAGCCTGCCCCTGTAGCCTGTTTGGGGCAAGAGATGCCTAGAAGCTGCCATGCATAGCCAAAAAATAAACAGTGGCTGCACTCATCCTGCATGTCCCTGCCTCACCCAGGCTGTCCTTTTAGCCTGCTTGGCTACCCCTGGACTATATCATCTATATATATGTAAACATACAGGGATTTTCGCGAGCTGGTGCTGGCTGGCTGTAGGATTTTTTGGTAAGGGTTTAGGGTTTAGGGAACCTACCGTAGCTTTACTGCATGACCGACTTCACGGAGAATACAAATGATAAAATTGCGTCTTTCAGCATCCAACTTCCACTCCTCCGCATCAAAATTACACCTGCGCGCCATCGCCCTTTCCGCCCTGTCTGCTCTGTCCTGCAAAACCCTGCCCTGACCTGCCCTTCACGTGTCACAATTCGCAATCCGGAGCTGTCAACGAGGCCAGGCGTGGAGCTAGGGCTGCCATACCTGATGAGAAACGCCCGGCTGCTAACCAGGCCGCATGTAAAGCCTATGCTGCCGTACCTGAGGAGGAATGCAAGGCTGCCAATCAGCCAGCGCTGGTCTCGCTGGGCGTTCTCGCCCTTGCTCTGTTCATTCCATGCCTGCAACCTCTTTCCATTGCATCGAGAACTCCAACTCCAGCTTACATGGCGCTCGAGCTATACGTCCACAACCCAGCGCGCTCTGTACAACAGCTTTTGGTCTCGAGGGAATGATCCTGTCGACCATTTGGTTGTAGCGAGCGCGCGATTTGACTTAATGAAATGCGGAGTTTTCTAGTTAAAACAAAAGCGTGCTCGCACAACTGGGTGATTGCTTGAGAAGAACAAGCTGCCGGTTTTCCAAGTCATGCATGTTAGAAACATCAACAGCTTCGGGTCCTTCAGGCGAATTCATAATGAATCTCCAAGAGCCGATTTGACTCCTCCATCCGTTGGCCAGATGCGCAGATATAAAGAGAGGGCTAGTGAGCCTCCAGAATCATTCAAATTTATAATTCGGTCGCTTTCTGAGCCACTCAGAACTGAATTAATCGCAACCCTACAATCAATTCTCAAATCTGCCTGGTTAGTGGCTTAGCGCTCAATCTTTCTCAGCCCTGACCTATGCGTATGGGGTACGACAGGGGACAGAGGGAAAAGGGAGAGATGGAGGTAGGGTCAGGAGTCAAGGGGAAGTCAAGGAGGATGGGAGAAAGAAATCACAGAAGGGGGGGTGAAGGAAAAGTAAAGAAGGATAGGAGATAGAAAAGAGGTAGGGGGGGGGGGGGGGGGGGGGAGGAGAAGGTAGGGGTGGCAGGTAGGGGTGGCCAATGGCCACACGGGCTACCATACTATGTATGATACAGTCCATTACATGCATACATACATACAGTCAGCCTGCATATCCTTGCTTCACCCAGGCTGTCCTAATAGCCTGCTTGGCTACCCGTGGACTATATTATCAGACAGACAGACAGACAGACAGACAGACAGACAGACAGACAGACAGACAGACAGACAGACAGACAGACAGACAGACAGACAGACAGACAGACAATCCGCCTGCATATCCCTGCTTCACCCAGCCCATCCCTTTAGCCTGCTTGGCTACCCCTGGTCGGTATCATACATACATGCAATCAATACATTAAGTTATCCCCTGCTGCAACCCCTTCCCCCCCTGCAGGTGGTGAGGAGGTGAAGGTACAGAATCTGAAAAACTCCTTTAGCTTACCCTTTGTCGGAGTTGAAGTGACGGAGAAGGACAAAGGGAAGGACCAGGATGAGGTTGAGGGGGCTGTGGGGTCCAAGGAAGATGACGGGGAGGTGCCAGTGCCTACGTCTGGATCAGGTGGGTGTCCAACACTGAAAGGTGAACTTTGTTGGAGTTGAGGTGACAAAGAACGACAAAGGGTAGGACCAAGATGAGGTGGAGGGGGCTGTGGGGTCCAAGGAAGATGGGGAGGAGGTGCCTGTGCCTACGTCTGGATCAGGTGGGTGTCCAACACTGTAATTTGAACTTTGTTACGTGTTGAAGATACGGAGGAGGACGGAGGGAAGGACCAGGATGAAGGGGAGGGGGTTGTGGGGTCCAAGGAAGATGGGGAGGAGGTGCCAGTGTGACGCGCTGCCCCCTGCACCTTGCGAAGCGCAAAACATGGAGCCTGGGGGTTCGGTGGGTGTGGGGGGGGGCATTTCTGTCTAGTTTAGCCAGACCCATGCGTCGCCATGCAGCGACAGAATGGCGACGCATCGCAAAAAACAGTAGACCCCCTTGGAGGGTACTGTGGGGTCTGTGGTGGGTGAGAAGGAGGTTCCAGCGCATACCTCCGGATCAGCTAGGTGTTCAACTCTGATTATTATCATATTTTCAAATTTTATCTGAGGACCAGATGCGTTGCTAAGCTGATTCGTTTTTTGCAATTTGCAGCAGCTTGTACCTAGAGCCCCGACCAGAACACAACACAACGCATGACAATAGTAAGACCCTCTAACCCCCGCCTCCCCCACTCCCCTTTACAGACGTCAGGGCGCTGATGAACAGCATGATTGCCTCAGGCCCCCAGGAAATCCACGTGGATGGGCAAGCACATGAGGATGATGATGGGAACCCAATTCCAAGCCAGGAGGTGGCGCTACTTGGCTCCATGGTGCCCGGCAAAGATGTGGGATTGGAGTGTATGGAGCAAGTCCCTATGTCGCTGACTCAGGTTTGTATTGTGGGGGGAGCGGGGCTGGGGGGAGGGGTGGGGAGGGAGGGAGGGTGTTTTTGTGTGTGTGTTTAGGGCCGGGGGGGGGGGGGGGGGGGGGGGGGGGGGGGGGCAGCATGTGGGGGGATGGGCGGCTGCTGTTGGTGCCAGGTAAAGAGGTGATACTGGTTTGTATGGGTACAGTGCCAATGCTGCTGGCTCAGGTAGGGGCTTGACATGGTTGGGGTAGGGGGACTGGAGGGAGGCAGAGGGAGGGGGGGTGAGGGGGGGGCAGCATGGGCATGGATGGGCAGACGCACGGGGATGGTGAGGGAGACCCACTCCCAAGACAGTAGCCTTCCTCGGAGGCGGCGCTTCTTTGCTCCATGGAGTCCGGCAAAGATGTGGGATTGGAGGGGGGGGGGGGGGGGGGGGGAGGGGCAGCTTGTGGGTGGATGGGCGGCTGCTGTTGGTGTCCGGCAAAGAAGTTTGACTGGAGTGCATGGGTACAATGCCAATGTTGCTGGCTCGGGTAGGTGCTGGACATGGTGGATGGGGCGGGGCTGGAAGGAGGGGGGGGGGGGGGGGGGGGGGGGGGGGGATACAATGTCGCACTTGACAACCCTGCAGATTTCCAGGGGACTCCCCAGCTATTTTGTGTGTGTCTAGCCGGTAAAGGCGCAGCCAAATGTGCTAGATAGACTTGTCCAACCTAAATATTGGGATGGACTGTTTACAAAACAGGCACTGGTGAACTGAACACTAACAAATCTTAAGCGACAGGCTGTTTTGACGCACAGTTCCCTGACTCATGACCCTGACCCTGCCCCACGACATGTTGCATGCCATGCAGATAAGGGCTCAGAACCGAAAACGCAAGAATGGTGGAGGGGGAGTGAAGGCAACCTACATCACGCAACTAGACCCAGGTCAGATAGTTTTTTTCTCAAACCTGAAAGTGGTTTTTTTCTAGCTTTATGGGTTTAGATCTCCTCCAGGGACATCTTTTATAGCTTTTTGTTGCTTTTTAGGGCTATGTAAGGCAGGAAAACAAAAAGCAACTTTTTGTTATAAAGGGTTCCCTATTGGTCACATCCCAAAAAAACATTTTTTCCGTTGTATGATTATAACAGGGTCTAAGAGTGAAATGCATTAAACGCAAAATTACTAAAGGGCCTCCTTCAATGACTCTTTGGTCTAAGAGCGAAATGTAGCAAAAAGTGTCAAGACAAGCGGGGGGGGGGGGACACCCCCCCCCCCCCCCCCCCCCCCCCCCCCCCCCCCCCCCCCCCCCCCCCCCCCCCTTAAAGCCCCTTGTACCTTACTAAAATAACTCAATGTTAGTGCCAAAGTCAATAGAATGTCCCAAGCAACTGGAATATGTACATAGTAGTGAAGTTATGGGATTCGTGGTGTGTAAAAGTACGATTTTCATAAAAAGTAATTTTTGGTCCGAGGCAGATTCGAACTGCCGACCTCTGGATTACATGTGTGGCTCTATGGTCCAAGAGCGAAATGTAGCAAAACGCCGAAGTGCCAAAGACACTATTTCACCTATATGGATGCTTATATGTTTCCAAATGGATCGTTTAAGAACATTTCTATTCACAAACACATGTCTACGCTTTTGTTAGTATACTTATCTTTCGCAATGTTAGCTCGTGGCACCCTTAAGTCGAATCCTTACTTGTGAATTGTTACATTGTTGCCCAAAATACCCTAAATTGTGTTGTCTTTTTGACTTGTGATACTAATGTTTGATCTGATGATAATGTGCTCTAAATAAATAAGATGCACAATTGCTATATGATATACTCTGTGTCCCCTTGCTTGGAGTAAGAAGAGTGCAACACCGACAAATGAGCGATTTTGTATTATATTTACACCGCAAGCTAAATTACTATGCTTATATCTTGCTCAAACAACTCCATTTAAGTGCTACGGATGTAAGAAAGTCCCTAGGAACCCGAATTTCAACATAATAGTGAAGTTCAGGGCTTCGTGGTGTGCAAAAGTGCGATTTTCATAAAAAGTACTTTGTGGTCCGAGGCAGATTCGAGCTGCCGACCTCTAGATTACATAGTTGGCTCTATAGTCTAAGAGCGAAATGTAGCAAAACGCCTAAGTGCCAAAGACACTATTTCACCTATATGGATGCTTATATGTTTCCAAATGGATCGTTTAAGGACATTTCTATTCACAAACACATGTTTACGCTCATGTTGGTATACTTATCTTTCGCAATGTTAGCTCGTGGCACCCTTAAGTCGAATCCTTACTTGTGAATTGTTACATTGTTGCCCAAAATACCCTAAATTGTGCTGTCTTTTTGACTTGTGATGCTAATGTGTGATCTGATGATAATGTGCTCCTAATAAATAAGATGCACAATTGCTATATGATATACTCTGTGTCCCCTTGCTTGGAGTAAGAAGAGTGCAACACTGACAAATTAGCGATTTTGTATTATATTTACACCGCAAGCTAAATTACTATGCTTATATCTTGCTGAATCAACTCCATTTAAGTTCTACGGATGAAAGGAAGTCCCAAGGAACCCGAATTTCAACATAATAATGAAGTTCTGGGCTTCGTGGTGTGTAAAAGTGCGATTTTCAGAAAAAGTATGTTTTGGTCCGAGGCAGATTCGAACTGCCGACCTCTAGATTACATGGTTGGCTCTATAGTCTAAGAGCGAAATGTAGCAAAACGCCTAAGTGTCGAAGATACTATTTCACGGATTTTGATGCTTATATGTTTCCAAATGGATCGTTTAAGAACATTTCTATTCACAAACACATGTCTACGCTCTTGTTGGTATACTTATCTTTCGCAATGTTAGCTCGTGGCACCCTTAAGCCGAATCCTTACTTGTGAATTGTTACATTGTTGCCCAAAATACCCTAAATTGTGTTGTCTTTTTGACTTGTGATGCTAATGTGTGATCTGATGATAATGTGCTCCTAACAAATAAAATGTACAATTGCTATATGATATACTCTGTGTCCCCTTGCTTGGAGTAAGAAGAGTGCAACACTGACAAATTAGCGATTTTGTATTATATTTACACCGCAAGCTAAATTACTATGCTTATATCTTGCTGAATCAACACCGTTATAGTGCTAGAGGTAATATTATTTCGCAAGGAATCCGATTTTGTTATCATTTAGATCAAAAAATGACGTTTGCAAAAAAGCGTTTTTTTCACCCGGATTCCATACTTTGTATCGCAATTTGCTATGCTTATATGTTAGCCAAACAACATGAAATTAGTGCACATTATCATAGAATTGAACAGAGAATTCGAATTTGTACTAAAATTGAGGTTTGGGGCATTTGTTTTGCAAATGTTTGTTTGGCTGTTTTCTCACGATTTTGATTTTCATGAATGAGCCAAATTGCCTAAGTGCCAAGGTGTAAAGTTTCGATTTTGCGAATTGCGATGCTTAGATGTGCTCTTGTGAGAATGTGATTTGGCTGTATAACATGTATACTTGCTTTTCGAAGTACCATGAGTGCTTAAATGTACTCACAAAGGTTTCAAATCGGGAGAAAAAGCATCAAATGTCCGATTTTGTGTTATAATGTTTTGCCAGGTCTTTTCGTACTTTGTACCGCACTTTAGTCTACTTATATGTGGACAAAACATGATTTCCTTAGTGCTACATATCATAGAATTTCAAGGCGTTTCCGAATATGCAATAAAATTTACATTTGGAGAATATTAGGGCAAAACCTTATTTTTGTCCTTTTTAGGGTGTGTTTTTGTACTTTGTACTGCCATTTACGATGCTTATATGTTGGCGAAACATGATTTACTTTGTGCTACATGTCATAGAACTTCAAGGCGTTTCCGAATATGCAATTAAATTTACATTTGGAGATGTTCTGTATTATCCATTGTTTTAGTAGGACACATATCCGGGGCGAAAATTAGTAGGACACATATCCGGAGCGATAATCCCTTCAAAACAGAAAATGTACCATTTACGTGTTTTTTGGGGCATACTTTTGTATAGCAATAATTTCGCTAAAATGGGGTAAGAACTAGCGATCGCTATACAAAGCTACAAAAACTTACCCTTGCTCATCTTCCAGTGTCAGTACAGTGACGGTACAATGATAGTACAGTAGCATTCTGAAAGTGATAGGAAAACGGTCTGAAGTACCTGGATGACACAGGTGAGACTTTTTCACATATTTTAGTGACAGTGCAGTGCAGCGCAGGTGAGACCGTTGTACACGATTCAGTGCCGTGGCATTCTCAAGCTGGCACAAAAGATGATGCTTTGAGTGGAGGTACTGATGGTGATGGTGATGATGATGATAATGATGATTCCATTTCCCCTGGTGCCCTACTGGACTCCAAATATGCCCGTGGCTTGACTGAGGCAAGGGGGGCTTACGTTGGTTAAGCAGGGGATGGCCCTTCCTGTAGCTCCTCATGCAACAGTGTTTCACCTGTGATTGTTCCATGCTATGTGTGCAGCAGAGGATAGCCCGCCCTATAACTCTTTGTGCGTAAATCTTGCTTGTTATATGCTGCAGGTGTAGCAGACGATGCCCCCTCATGTACCTTCTCATGCGGTCATGTGTCACCTGTGTTTGTTTCACACTTGTTTGTTGCATGCTGTGGTATAGCAGACGATGCCCCATCCTCTACCTCCTCATGCAGTCATGTTTCACCCGTGTTTGTTTCACTTTTGTGTGTTGCATGCTATGGGTGAGGCAGACGATGCCCCTTCCTATACCTCCTCATGCATCTAACTGTTTCTTTTCATGCTGCAGGTGTGGTATACGACGGTCCTTCCTCTAGCTCCTCAGGTGATGAGGATGATGATGACGACGATGACGAGGAAGAGACGTTGAACTCTGGTAATGGCTCGGGCATCTTTGGCCGACCTTCCATGTCTAAAACCCTGCAGCAAGAAAAAGCGGCAAAAGCAGCAGCTGCTGCTACTGCTGCAGCAAAGAAACCCAAATCAGGGCGGTCAGCTCCAGATGTGGTCCCATTTGACTACAATGCGGCGGCAGACAAGCCCGGAAGCTTCCAGAAGCAGATAAAGTTCCAGAAGGAGATGACATTGAAGGCACAGCAAGCGGAAGAAGATGGAAAGGCAATGGGTGGGCGCGGTGGGCGGGGGGGCAAGGATGGAGGGAGGGGTGGGCGGGGGGGCAGAGATGGAGGGAGAGGGGGCAGGGGCGCGGGTCGTCCCCGGCCAGCCGCCTTCTCGCCCTTTGCGTCTGCAGATGCACCCGGTGAGATCAAGGCCGGTAAGCGTAGCACTCTTCACCCTATTAGTGGAAATCGCAGCCACACATTCAAATAGTGTTTGGGGCTGAGTTCATCAGTGCTTTTTATTTTTAGCCCCTCCTGATGCCGTTGTCGGGCAAGTCCCTATAGCCTATTTGGCTAGCCCCTGGATTTTATCAGCATAAAATAACCGTGATAGATAAGGAGGGGGGGGGGGGGGGGGGGGGGGGTTAAGCAATATTGGTCTCCAGGTGTAGAATCAAAAGATATTAATAACACTTGAACTATGTCCTCTGCCGTGTGCATCACGCTTTCGACTTGTTGGGGGGCACTTAATCAAGTGTTTCTTTCAATTAGCCCCTCCTGGTTATCTATGGTTGATATTGATTGTTTCATTTTTCAGTTTGGGCATGCCCCTTTATCCTATTTAGCTAAAATATAACCCGAGTTGGTTGATAAAGACTCCAGCATGAGGCTGCTCATGAATGATGATTCCTGATTCCTGTGAAGGATGATATGTCTTATACACTGTATAAAATGCGATTAGAATCACACAATTAATTAAATCTTCATCCCATCTGGGATGATGATTAAATTGTAATCGTATAATTAAATGTTCACTGTAGCACGAACTTAGGGCTTCCATCGGTAAAATTATTGTTTGGGGTTCAGTTCACCTGTGTCTTTTCGTTTGAAGCTCCTCATGTCACGTTGGGCAAGTCCTTTCAGCCTATTTTGCCTTCCTCTCGACTGTAACAACATATAGTACATTAGCTACCACTAGACTATGGTACAACTATTTGGTCATGGGTCTTGAGGTGTACACAAGGGGTCGTCACGCGTTGGGGTACGCCGGGGCATAGAAAAACGTTACGAGGGGTTTGGATCTTTATTCCATCGGCAGCAACAGGGGGCTCAAGTTATTTCGTCATATCATGTACCGTAGTGCAAGGATAGGAGCCATAGTTCCATATACCGGTACATTAACTTATTAAATAACAGGGATGATAATAAATGCAGAGCAAGACTACGTTGTCGAGCTTACAAGTTGAATGATGAATTAGATAGGAGAACCTCTCGTACTGGCCGGATTTGCAGGTGTTGCGATAGGGTGGTTAACGGTAGAAGAGTGGTAGAATATGAAATGCATTTCATGTAAGCCTGTCCTTGATACGCTGAGGATAGAAAATTGTTTTTGTGAAACTGGAAATCGAACCTATATTGGTTGATAAAGACTCCAGCATGAACCCGAATTGTTATGAATCCTGATTCCTTTGAAAAATGGAAATACCATATAAATTGTATTAGAATGCAATAAGAGTCGCACAATTAAATTATCATCCCTGAAATGAAATGAAAACAAAATCACCCACCTCTCTATCTGCCTTATCACCTTCTGGCTGCTCACCATCTTAGGCAGAGCATACACTGTATGCCGAACAGTGCTATAGTTTGAACCTAAGTTGAGTATCGACTGAATTTGTGGCAGGGTTGTTCTACACATTGTAGGAGGGGCAACGCCATTCGAACCGAACCCTCCGGGTCGCTGGTTTGTGTCGGGAGACCCACCTCTTGGGGTGAAAGTCCTTCCACAACTAAATAAATAAAAAGTACACAGATTTTGAAAGGTCCATTGCATGATGCACACAGATTTTGAAATCGGTTGCGTCTAATGAATGTATGCTACAGTCCAGGGGTAGGCCAAACAGGCTAAAGGGACTTTCCCAAACGTGATAGGAAGGGCTTAAAAAGAAAAGGCATTGATAAACTGAACCTCAAACAATCGCTTTACCGACGGGGGCCCTGTGTTTGTGCTACAGTGATCATTTAATTTTCATGTATCTATATGTTGTTAATGTAAGATTGTTACAACGGCATAGGCTCGATAGAGGAGAAGATGCTATTAAGCGCAACAGGCGCAATCATATAGAATAGAGATGTGTACTGCAGGGTACTGCAGTCACGTGCGGGCCACAGCTAGCCTGTGGCCTGGCGGCAGGCAACACGGTACCAGGAGGGAAAGGTACCGGTGTGCATTATGCCGACTCAGAGACTGATATATAAATCAGTCAATAACATCCCCCCCAATTCAAGGTATTCTTGAGCTCAAGAATTCCTGGAATTAACTGAGGGGCATAAGAAAATTAAAATATTAAAACTAGGGAGACTTTGGGAATTTCTAGTAGTTGAAAGGGTTAAATCACTTTAGCAGGGGTCTTAGAAGAAATGTCAGTCTTCTGGGGTAGCTGGCTAGGTAAGTGGCACTGCAGGTAGGCTGCAGGCTAAGTAGCAGAAAGGCTGCTGAGAAGGTGCAAGGAAACTGCAGGTAAGCTGCAGGCTAGGTAGCAGAGAGGCTGCTGAGAAGGTGTAAGGAAACTGCAGGTAGGCTGCAGGCTAGAGCAGATAGGCTGCTATGGGGCTGGACTGAGTACTGCAGAGGGCTGCAGATAGGCTGTTGGGAAGCTGGGGAAGGAAAGTCCAGGCTTGGTGAAGGCTTGTGAAGATATCCTTGGCTACGAGAAGTTGCATGATTCGAGACTAGAGGATTTGTCTTTAGACATGATGTCTGGACTAGTCCCCCCATAATTTGGGTGAGCTACAGAAGGTAGATCCTAAATTAAAGCAAAGACATCAAGAAGAGACTAGAGGAATTATAAATTCAGAGGGGTACGGCCTGTGGAAGTACATGGGGCAGTACAGTAGGCAGGTAATTTTGAAAAGAATTCTAGAGTGTTCAAGTCTATTCTAACCGATGCAGAGCAATGTTTGTAACTGAATTAAGTGCCTGCCTGGCTTGCTGGGGAAGCCATCAAGGTCAAGTTGCTGGCAGATCTGGGCAAAGAACTGGTCAAATGACTTGGGAGCTAGGCTGGGGGGGGGTAAGAATGTTGATAAAGGTGAAGTCCATGGGGCTCCAGTTCATGCTGAGGTGGTTGACACATAGCACTTTGCCCCCAGGATGGGCACAGCTCCTGGGGTCCATGATCATCTTAGGTCTGAATGAGAGTGTGTGGGCATGTGCATTGACCATGGCAGCTTGGAGACAAATGGCCCACTGTAGAGTGGGTCTGGCTGTGGTAGAAACAGTGGGGTAGGCTTGCACCATTTGCTGGAGTCTGCTATTGTGCTTGATGATAGGGCTGCAGGCATCAGATGGCTCCTTGTGCATTGACCTGTGTGGGAACTGTTCCTGTTCAGAAGCCAGCAGGGTAGGGAACTTGCTGGTGAATGCTGTGATGAGCTAGCTTGGGCAGTGGAGGCCTGGGCTTGATGTTGAAAGCTGGTGAAGCAGGCCTGCTGTTCAGGTGATGGAGGGTGCATCCAAGTCGTGTGAGACTAAGGCTGGAGTTGTTGGAGAAGTGGATGTGGTTGACATTCTGATTAACTTCTCCCAGTGGTAGTCCAATGTCTGGTGACCTGTTGACTAGTATCCATTGGTCCCAGGTAGTTGCTGTGTCTAGATCAGATGGCTTGAGTGGCCCGTACCCATCTATGGGGCCATCATATTCCTCATAGTTGGTCCTGATCTGGTCACTGAGGAGTTCCATCTCTGCTCTGGCTCGTTGTAGGCCCAGGTTGTCCAGCTGTTGTTGGAGGGCTGGAGTGGTTTCTGGAGGGTCATCTACTCCCAGTCCAGGGTCATCCTGGGGCTTGTGTACCTCTGGATGGATAAGCTCTGGCATGTCATCACTGTCAGTATCATCAGCAGAGCCTTCCAGATTGCCTGCAGTGGAAGGGGAATGGTACTGGCAGATAGGGGGAGGATGGTCCTGGAGGTCTTGGTCTGCCTCCACGTGAGTGGGTGGGTACTGCCCTATCTCAGAATCAATGTGGGGTGCAGATGGAGCAGAAGTAGAGGGGAAGTCCTGGAGTTCTTGGTCTGCCTCCACATGAGTGGGTGGGTACTTCCCTATCTCAGAATCAGTGTGGGGTGCAGATGGAGCAGAAGTAGAGGGGAAGTCCTGGAGGTCTTGGTCTGCCTCCACATGAGTGGGTGGGTACTGCCCTATCTCAGAATCAGTGTGGGGTGCAGATGGAGCAGAAGTAGAGGGGAAGTCCTGGAGGTCTTGATCTGCCTCCACATGAGTGGGTGGGTACTGCCCTATCTCAGGAACAGTGTGGGGTGCAGATGGATCAGAAGTAGAGGGGGGAACCTGGAAGTCTTGATCAGCTCTACTGGGGGAGGTCTCATGAGTGGGTGGGTACTGCCCTGTCTCAGAGTCAGTGTGAGTTGATGGAGGCTTGGTAACCATCATGATGTAGGCAGTGGTATGGTCCACAGGGATAGAGGGATTACTGGCAGTGACTGGTGAATTTTGGGTAAGGTAGAGTCCATGCCTTTTGGGGCATGAGAGAAGCAGTTTGGTACCAGATGGTCTTGGGATGGAGAGTATGGCTTGGGTCTTGGACATTTTGGCCCAAATTTCTAAAATGTCATCTCACCACGTCGGGTGTCGAGCACGGTGTGATACCGACGCGTATCTAACACAAATCCGATGTACATCTAACAAAATCTAATTCTGATTTATCCTAAAACTGTCTGTACGGGGGCGAATTCTGGTTTGTTAGCGCGCATTGAATGAGTCGCAGTTCGACAGAGAGAGATTCGAGTTTGTAATGCGTAATATGTACAGACTTTGCGTGGTTTACACTCGTTTTTCGAGTCTCACTCGGACCACTTGTATTCAATTGATTGAAGCCGCGCATTGTGTCGCGGTTTTCGCAACCTCATTCACTATGGTCCGGTCATCCAAAGAAACCGCATGATCTCAAGCAGGCTTCTGCTTGACAGCAATATTTTTTCTGGATGGGGGTGCGGGCACCGCGTAGCGGGTGCAGAGGGATCGAGCTGCTGACTCACTGAATGATCCCATGTGGCACGATCAGCCAAGCAACAACCCATCTGCGACTTGGTGGTTCCGTCAAAAAGACACTCCCATTTTTTGTCACAGGGACAAGGAGTGGTTACAATAGATCAATCAATAGATCTCGATCTCAATCAATATATTTAATTTCAAATATATACACTTTCATTCATTCATTAAATGCCTCAAGCGAAAAAAGAAACGAAGAGTCGAGCTGATGTCGTTTGCTACACAGGTCCCCGTCCGAGCGGAAAGAAGGACGACTCTTACACGTCCGAAGAGTTCGTCGCGTTTATGAAGATTGAGGCCTCTGACAAAAAAGAACGGACGCTTGATGAATGGATCGAGTGGGCCGGCGCGCTCCGCATGAACGCATCGAATTGCAGAAAATTAACAAAATGCAACGATAAAGTATCGCCTGCGCGTAAGGTCGTTGAGAAAACTTCAAAGCCCCTCGAATCTTGTATCAAGAGCAAATGTATTAGTCGTTATGAACTCATGGCGAAGTTTACTAAGAATGACAAAACCGCCATGAGCTCGTTCGATAAACACGCACTTTCCGCGGAGTGCGGTGCCGTTAATTGCTCGAAGGAAGGCGTGAAATATGGCAAGGCGACCAAAGCATCTGACGCAATATCGAAGCGATGCGAAAGAATCCGCTAAGCGAAGGCGATTTTACAACTTCTGCTTGGACAATTTGGCCCAAATTTCTAAAATGTCATCTCACCACGTCGGGTGTCGAGCACGGTGTGATACCGACGCGTATCTAACACAAATCCGATGTACATCTAACAAAATCTAATTCTGATTTATCCTAAAACTGTCTGTACGGGGGCGAATTCTGGTTTTTCGTTCGGCGCATCGAATGAGTCGCAGTTCGATAGAGAGAGATTCGAATTCGAACGCTTTAACTGTACAGAAGTTTAATTGTTTACACTAGTTTTTTCGAGGCGCATGCGGAACACAAGTCGTCTCAAGCAGGCTTCTGCTTGACAACTCTATCGGGATTGTGAAGGGGAAACCGCGGGCCCCACTCCGTGGCAGTGGAATTCAGCTGCTGACTCGCAACGTAAGACTTCTCTTCGATTGATTGAACCCGCATGTGTCGCGGTTTTCGCTATGGTCCGGTCATCCTGGTGGCTTCTCAAGCAGACTTCTGCTCGACATATAAGTTGTTTGGAGTCTTTAAATGTTAATTCAAAACGGTACGCCGTACAGTCGTTCTGTATTCGCATCGAACGTTTGACACCATCATTGCATATTATTCTTATTGTTCATAGATCGATCGGTTTTGTGATATAGATTCTAACACAATTCAGATGCTGACTCCTACCACCGTCATGTGGCGGAAGCGGGGGTGTGGCACTGTCAGCCTTGACAGCTGCTTTTCGTTTGGAGTCTTTAAAGGTTAATTCAAAACGGTACGCCGTACAGTCGTTCTGTATTCGCATCGAACGTTTGACACCATCATTGCATATTATTCTTATTGTTCATAGATCGATCGGTTTTGTGATATAGATTCTAACACAATTCAGATGCTGACTCCTACCACCGTCATGTGTCGGGGAAGCGGGGGTGTGGCACTGTCAGCCTTGACAACTGCTTTTCGGTTGGAGTCTTTAAAGGTTAATTCAAAACGGTACGCCGTACAGTCGTTCTGTATTCGCATCGAACGTTTGACACCATCATTGCATATTATTCTTATTCATAGATCGATCGGTTTTGTGATATAGATTCTAACACAATTAAGCTGCTGACTCCTACCACCGTCAATTGATTAAAGGGGGTAGTGGTGTTGTCCATACGCCACGGCGGATTTCGCAGACCACACGTTCGTCCATTCATTCTCACACACGCCACCCAGGCCTCCTTGTCCATCAGACAGACAACAGACCGCACACACATGACACGGTGGCTTGCGCAGACTCACATCTGTCTCCACACGACACACCGCACTGAGGCTTGCTGGCGGCGGAATCTGTCGAAAAACGAGTGTAAACGGAGGGAACATGTGAGACATTCTCCGGAAGAATTCTGCAGTTCTTATTTTTTGTTGAAATAATTCTTCTTCCCAAGATGGAGAGTCTTTTCAGAGGTGTTCATGTGAACACGTTTAAAATAGGGATTGATTGATGATTCTTATTTTTTTGTTGAAATAATTGTTGTTCCCAAGATGGAGAGCCTTTTCAGAGGTGTTCATGTGAACACGTTTAAAATAGGGATGATTGATGGATTGATAATTCTTATTTTTTGTTGAAATAGTTGTTGTTCCAGAGATGGAGAGTCTTTTCAGAGGTGTTCATGTGAACACGTTTAAAATAGGGACTGATTGATGGATGATTCTTATTTTTTTGTTGAAATAATTGTTGTTCCCAAGATGGAGAGCCTTTTCAGAGGTGTTCATGTGAACACGTTTAAAATAGGGATGATTGATTGATTGATGGATTGATAATTCTTATTTTTTGTTGAAATAGTTGTTGCTCCAGAGATGGAGAGTCTTTTCAGAGGTGTTCATGTGAACACGTTTAGAATAGGGATTGATTGATTGATGATTCTTATTTTTTTGTTGAAATAATTGTTGTTCCCAAGATGGAGAGCCTTTTCAGAGGTGTTCATGTGAACACGTTTAAAATAGGGATGATTGATTGATTGATGGATTGATGATTCTTATTTTTTGTTGAAATAATTCTTCTTCCCGAGATGGAGAGCCTTTTCAGAGGTGTTCATGTGAACACGTTTAGAATAGGGATTGATTGATGGATGATTCTTATTTTTTGTTGAAATAATTCTTCTTCCCAAGATGGAGAGCCTTTTCAGAGGTGTTCATGTGAACACGTTTAGAATAGTGGGACAAGGAGAAGAATGTGCGGATGCAACTGGTTACAATATAGCTCTCAATCAATATAGCTCCATCTCCATCCCCCACATCATCAACCTCCAGCCCCACCCGTCGCCATGCGGGGCACTTGAGGTGACATCAACTAGTGAGCATGGTGAACGAGACCATTCAGAAGTCAAGGTGGGCAGGAATAAAACTTGATATGTATATGTATATACAAATGTCGGACACTACATACACCAGTACTGGTACAAAAAGTATTTGCAAAGATGGAACTCCCCGTGTTTTGTACAAGAAGAAGAGTGGACGCGGACAGAACGGGTCAGTCACTTTATGTGTTAAAGTAAGGAAACCAGATGGAACGTTTGGTTACAATAAGTTTGTACCACAAGAAGGTAACAAAATACAAAAAAAACAAAAAGGTGGCAGTGAAACCTTTCGCGACGGAATGATTTCGATTGAAAGATTAAGAGAGATTAAAGATAGCGATGGACTAAAGCAGAAGCCCTGGGAATCAGACTATCAGCACCTGGAACGACTGAAAAATACATTTCCAGATCTTGTTATATTTGACAACTATCGATCACTCGATAAAAATAGCTATGAAAAATATAAGGGAATAAATGGCATAACGCGCATGCAGATAGTGCCGGACAAGCGGTACAACAACTACAACAACAACAACTACAACAACAACAACAACAACTACAACAATGCACCGGCAGAAGCGAGTCTTGAAGGTACGTATCCGCCCAGACAACAAGATCGTCGTTATCGGACTAAAGCAGAGGAAGAAGAATACAACACCCTTTCGAACATACACACAGATAAGCGTAGTGCACATGAAAAAGTCAGTTATTTGGAATTAAACTTGAAAGGGCGGCAGCCGGACCAGCGGTACAACAACTACAACAATGCCAATGCACCGGCAGAAGCGAGTCTTGAAGGTACGTATCCGCCCAGACAACAAGATCGTCGTTATCGGACTAAAGCAGAGGAAGAAGAATACAACACCCTTTCGAACATACACACAGATAAGCGTAGTGCACATGAAAAAGTCAGATATTTGGAATTAAACTTGAAAGGGCGGCAGCCGAAGCAGCAGCAGCAGCAGAAGCAGCAGCAGCAGCAGCAGAAGCAGCAGCAAATGAGATGGCCGAAATTGAACATGAATGGCTGAGCACCGGCAGCAGCGAGTCTTGCAGGGTCCGTATTCGCCCATCAGCGGACCCGTCCGTACACATAGTAAAGGGGGTCTGAAGACCACGTGTCGTCTCAAGCAGGCTTCTGCTCGACAACTATATTGGGATTGTGAAGGGGGATCGCGGGCCCCACGGAGTGGGGAGTGGAATTCAGCTGCTGACTCGCAACGTGAACAGATGGGATTGATTAAAGGGGGCAGTGGTGTTGTCCACACACCACGGCGGCTTTCGCAGACCCCCGTCTCGTACATTCATCCTCACACACACCAAGGTGGCTTGCGCAGCCCCCACGTTCGTCCATTCATCCTCACACACACCAATGTGGCTTGCGCAGCCCCCACGTTCGTCCATTCATCCTCACACACACCAATGTGGCTTGCGCAGCCCCCACGTTCGTCCATTCATTCTCACACACACCAAGGCGGCTTTAGAAGCCCCCCGTCAGTCCATTCAGTCATCTTCACACACGCACGGCGGCTTTCGAAAAACGAGTGTAAACGGATGGGGGGACATGTGAGACATTCTCCGGAAGAATTTTTCAGTATTTATTTTTTGTTGAAATAATTGTTGGTCCCGAGATGGAGAGCCTTTTCAGAGGTGTTCATGTGAACACGTTTAAAATAGGGATTGATTGATGATTCTTATTTTTTTGTTGAAATCCTGATTATAAATTTTAAAAAAACGGCCAGGAGGCAGGAACACCCATTACATACACTTCCAGCTAAAAATTAATTGAACGATCACCAATTATGATGACGGTAATGGTCATGTAATGGTGGGATTTTCTTTTTATTTGCATGGCCCCATTGTACACCCCGTATCTCATTTTGTAACTTCGCTATTTCCTTTTCTAAAAATAGTCCTTGTTCTTCTGCGTGTGGACCGCCTGCCCTTTCAAGACGTTCTAAATCACGCTTCTTTTGAAGAAGTTTTGTACGTTTGTACTGTGGTTTTTGTATTTGTGGTGGTTTTTGTATTTGTGGTTGTTCGTGTCCCCATTGTAACTGTCGTATTATCTCTTTTAACTGTCGTATTTCCTCTTGTAACTCCCTTACCCGTAATTCACACGATTGTAGATCTCTTTCCGTAGTACGACGATGATGTTGTTGTGGTACTACGACACTTCATGAATCTCCTTCGCACATACCACCAAACCACCCAGCTCCTCCTTCTTGGTTACACGTCCGCTTCTCTTGTTCTGCTTTTTGCTTTTTCTTCTTCTGTGTTTTGCTTTTTGCTTTTTCTTCTTCTGTGTACTGAACGTACCTCATGTGACCGTCATTACTCTTTTTTTTAAAGAAGAGTAGGCCTCCATCGTCTTTATATATGAAGCGTTTGACTCCATCGTTGCATACAACGGAGACCTTCGTGTTCGTTTTATTGCTCATAAGCATACATATGTACATGTACGAAAATAAAAAAACATTTTTCTTGCAAAACCAAGTATTTTAATGAAATCATTGTTCGTTAATTGCTCGAAGGAAGGTGTGAAATATGGCAAGGCGACCAAAGCATCTGACGCAATATCGAAGCGATGCGAAAGAATCCGCTAAGCGAAGGCGATTTTACTACTTCTGCTTGGACATTTTGGCCCAAATTTCTAAAATGTCATCTCACCACGTCGGGTGTCGAGCACGGTGTGATACCGACGCGTATCTAACACAAATCTGATGTACATCTAACAAAATCTAATTCGGATCTATCCTAAAACTGTCTGTACGGGGGCGAATTCTGGTTTTTCGTTCGGCGCATCGAATGAGTCGCAGTTCGATAGAGAGAGATTCGAATTCGAACGCTTTAACTGTACAGAAGTTTAATTGTTTACACTACTTTTTTTCGAAGCGCATGCGGAACACACGTCGTATCAAGCAGGCTTCTGCTTGACAACTCTATCGGGATCGTGAAGGGGAAACCGCGGGCCCCACGGAGTGGGGCAGTGGAATTCAGCTGCTGACTCGCAACGTAAGACTTCTCTTCGATTGATTGAACCCGCATGTGTCGCGGCTTTCGCTATGGTCCGGTCATCCTGGTGGCTTCTCAAGCAGACTTCTGCTCGACATATAAGTTGTTTGGAGTCTTTAAAGGTTAATTCAAAACGGTACGCCGTACAGTCGTTCTGTATTCGCATCGAACGTTTGACACCATCATTGCATATTATTCTTATTCATAGATCGATCGGTTTTGTGATATAGATTCTAACACAATTAAGCTGCTGACTCCTACCACCGTCAATTGATTAAAGGGGGTAGTGGTGTTGTCCATACGCCACGGCGGATTTCGCAGACCCCACGTTCGTCCATTCATTCTCACACACGCCACCCAGGCGGATTGCGCAGACTCACATCTGTCTCCACACGACACACCGCACTGAGGCTGGCGGAGGCGGCTGTAGAAAAACGAGTGTAAACAAAATGGATCCATGCAACTGACATTACAGATTACAGATGGCACACTCAAGGTACATTTCCATTGATGTTGAAGCATGTGCCACCGGGAGAGGTCACAACGATCGCTCTCCATGCCAAGTAGCGGTTGTTGACGATGACGGGACGCTTCTGCTAAACGAGGTCATTTGTGTTAATGACATTTACGATCCGATGACTTCCCTGACAGGTGTTACGCGAGAGCAGATTCTTGCTGGAAAGCCTTTCGAGGAGGTCCGGGAATCAGTCATTCAGATTCTGTGCCCTCGCACAAGCATCATAGTTGGATGCAGACCACAGGGAGATGTCAAATGGATGCAGCTGGAAGAAGGGATTCACTTTGCATCCATTGTCGATTTGTCTGACATGCTCAAGGCATGGAACGATCGTTACAAGAATTACAACTTTTTTTCACTCCGAAAGATGGCGTATGGTCTTCTTGGTACGACGATTCAAGATGCGGCACATTCTCCTGTGATTGACGCCCAGATTTCACTCGAAATATACAGGAAGCATGCATCAGATCCTGTTCGGATGAAATCTGCAATCAAGAAGCTGAGTAGGATGACCTTTAAAAGGGAGTTCCCTGAAGATATGGGGAAGACGGTGATTGTTGGCGATATCTGCTCGTACAAATTCAACCCCAAGAAATGTTTTTGCGGACAGCCAACTTTTGCATAGATTCTTAGTATTGGGATGATCACTTAACCGCATTCAATGTGGCCCGGTCCTCAAAAGAAACAGTATGGTCTCAAGCAGGCTTCTGCTTGACAACACTATGGGAATTCTGAAGGGGGGTCGCGGGCACCGCGTAGCGGAGCAGTGGAATTCAGATGCTGGTATCAAGCAGAATTCTGCTTGGACACCCCTTTTGGTTTTATTAAGGGGGAAGCACGGGAATTCCTGTCCCGAATGACTTCTGAGACGAAGACTTCTTTCTCCGACTTACACGAAACTTGAAAAATGTGAATCTTTTGCCTAGCACCCAATTCCCGGCCTTTTTCATTAAGGATGACTTTTGAAAAGTCCCGAGTTCTGTACCCGGTGCTTTGGCATTCAAAAACGTAGTAAATGTTCTTCAATGGCCCGGTGTAAGTTTGTGAAGACATGATTATTCTGTGTAGTAATTCAAATATAATTATCGCGTTGGGCTCCTTGTCCATCAGACAGACAACAGACCGCACACACATGACACGGTGGCTTGCGCAGACTCACATCTGTCTCCACACGACACACCGCCTGGAACCTAGACGTGAACGCTGCCAAGAACCTTCTTCTGCTTCTGACAACGTGGAGCGACCGGATGCATTCTGTGTTCCCTCGCCTCCCCCTAAAAACCCAGTTTCCAGAGAGGCGAGTGTGAGCGCTAAACCGACCGACCCACCTGGGTTTGTCAGCAGCTTGCCTTGTTATCCTTTGGGCCAGCTTAAATGCTGAAATACGGGATGACGGACACGAAGGATTGGGACTTCGATACAAAACCTTTAGCTGACCTACCCAATTGGGTTCAAGGGTCACCTGTAAGGGTGTCCCATAAATTCTGTCTCTGACTGTATGGATGGACTGAATTGAATGTCCACTTGCATGATGATGAGTCAAGGCCAGCAACCACACGCAGATGATGATGCCGTGATGCCCGACACAAACCCTTCAACCTTGGCCACATTGACGCATCGGACATGCTGATTGGTGATCCCTGCTCCGCCTAGCACCATGCCCACCAACTCCATGTGCAAGTTGAAGACCGGCCCCCCTGAAAAGCCGTTGTCAGCATACGCATCGGTGGTGAAGATGGCCGCCTGCTCCATGGATGTCACCATGCCCTTTGTGAAGTTAAGCTTGCTGGCTGACGAGAAGCCCAAAAAGTAGACGGTGTCACCAACATTTGGAGCGGTGTGCCTCACAGTTGGCAATGGGCAGGGGGCATCGACCTTGATGACCGAAATGTCGGCAATGCGGTCCTCACCGAGGGTGATAACGTCTGACTGACTGCCATCAGGGTAGCACGCCACAATTTGGTTGGTGCCAGCTGCTGATGTGACATGTGCTGCAGTCACTGCCAAACGTTGGCCATACATCACGTAAAATGCGCTGCCCAATGCATGCAAAGACCCATCAGCGTGCTTGTACTTTAGGCACAACATGTACCGACACATCTTCTCGTTGATGTTATTGTCGTTTGTTTGCTTGGCCAAGGCGAGCTGGTAGGGGTCGAGCTCAGCGTCAAGGCCAAATCGAAGGCGATCCATGTTGGTTGTACTTGTTTTGTTCCAATCATCCATAATATGTGGAGAGATTGGAACGTACGCCATTATGTTCTGCAGATGCCGCACACAGTCGTCTTCTGTATTCACTATCAGTATTGGGCTGATCACTTAACCGCATTCAATGTGGCCCGGTCCTCAAAAGAAACAGTATGGTCTCAAGCAGGCTTCTGCTTGACAACAATATGGGAATTCTGAAGGGGGTCGCGGGCACCGCGTAGCGGAGCAGTGGAATTCAGATGCTGGTATCAAGCAGAATTCTGCTTGGACACCCCTTTTGGTTTTATTAAGGGGGAAGCACGGGAATTCCTGTCCCGAATGACTTCTGAGACGAAGACTTCTTTCTTCGACTTACACGAAACTTGAAAAATGTGAATCTTTTGCCTAGCACCCAATTCCCGGCCTTTTTCATTAAGGATGACTTTTGAAAAGTCCCGAGTTCTGTACCCGGTGCTTTGGCATTCAAAAACGTAGTAAAATGGCCCGGTGGAAGTTTGTGAAGTAATTAAAATATAAAAAAATAATTATCGCGTTGGGCTCCTTGTCCATCAGACAGACAACAGACCGCACACACATGACACGGTGGCTTGCGCAGACTCACATCTGTCTCCACACGACACACGGAAAAAAAATTCTGCAGTTCTTATTTTTTGTAATAATTATTGTTCCCAAGATGGAGAGTCTTTTCAGAGGTGTTCATGTGAACACGTTTAAAATAGGGATTGATTGATGCGTAATTTACCGAAAAACTTAACCGTGAGACACCCAAGGCTGTGTTAGGCCGACGCCGCATTTTGGTTACATTTCAGGTAAAACAGTGTCAGTCTCAGGCGAGCCGTTGAGATTGCAAATAATTAATTCAAAAAGAATGCCTCACATGGGCAAGGAGTGGGACAGGGAGAATAGTGGGCGGATTCAACTGGTTACAATAGACAATCTCAATCAATACATACAGCTCTCCATCTCCCCACACCTCATCAACTAACGTCCAGACCCACCCGCCCCCATGCTAAGTGGGCATACACCACAGTCACATGATTCGAATGTAGTCGAGTGATCGACTGTCACAACTGCATTCGCAGGGCAATCCCTGCAATTCACAAGCATAGGGATAGGCATACCAAACATCTTAATGATTAGGACACTAAAATCAGGAGACGAAGAGTGCTTCAAATCTCGCAGTCGAACCCCTTCCCGGTCGACAACATCCTCGCCAACATCCTCCTCGTCGATGATGCAAAAGATGCCATTCTTGATGTACGGAACACTTCCTGCATACTCGGAATGCATACACATGGAAGTTCGGAGCTGAATCTTGATAGCCCCCTTCTTCATCATAGCCATCTTAAGTGCCTGCGAACATGGGTGGATGGTTGGTCAGCTCATGCTATCGCAGGTGGAGGAGACATAGAGATAGAAAGCCAGCGCAATCCAAACGCGAACTTCGCAAATACTAGCACTAGCAGCAATGAAGGTAACCATGACTATCGCAGGTGGAGCCATAGAGCTAGCAAGCCTCGCAAATACTAGCAGCAATGAAAGTAACCATGACTGGATAATGCTTTCGCAGGTGGAGACATACAGCTAGCAAGACTCGCGAATACTAGCAGCAATGAAAGTAACCATGACTAGATCTCGATTACTGCTACTATTGAACTCACCCTCGGAATCAGCTTTCGGAGTTCGCTGGATGCTCCCTAACACACGGAGTTCACCCTCGGAATCAGCTTTCGGAGTTCGCTGGATGCTCCCTAACTCACTGAGTTCACCCTAGGAATTAGCTTTCGGAGTTCGCTGGATACACACTGAGTTCGCGAGAGAAGAATTGGAGAACTTCGGAACTTCGGAACTTCGGTACTTGGTTAAGATTGACATGGCTGGGGTGTGTGTGGCTTGGCCTGGGTGTGGCGTGGACAGGGTTCGTATTTTTCGAGGCGCATGGGGACACGTGTCGTCTCAAGCAGACTTCTGCTTGACAACTATGTCGGGAGTATGAAAGAGGAATCGCGGGGACCCACTGAGTGGGGCAGGGGAATTCAAGTTGAGGACTCGTGGGAAGATTAGAGGCGCGAGAAAACATTACGCATTGGATTACGCATTGATAGAGAGTTGATTGGGACGCGCGTATCATGAGGATTTACAGTCAACGGAATACTTAAATGAAACCGCTTCGTGTACGGCACAAGAAACGCAAAATACGGACAGATTACGTGTGTCATGAATGTACGGACGGGGGGATGCGACAGACGCCATGGTTTGTGTGTGAGCGAATGACATTATGGACGGGGGGGATGCGAAAGCCGTCGTGTGTCATGTAAGGATGCGGGGGGGGCGGTCTATTTGTGAGTGTGTGTGTGGGTGTTCCATCATCATGCACCTGAGTGTGTGTGGGTCGGGTCTGTCTGTCTGAGAGGAGAGAAAAAATACATTGATTGCCGGAGCTGACTGAGGTACAATCAATGTGTAGAGTTGACAGGTGATGGGTACTTGGAACCCTCCCTATATAATGTAATTATACAGACATACATCTACTTCATTTTACATACAATATATATATAACTATACATAACTTGTAATCTAATCACTACCTATATGGTTTACGGTAATATCAGCTGCTGAACCTTATAACAATTAAAGGGGCTCTCATTACGAGTTGAGTGGCGACCAAACGAACCCACAACGGACTTTCATTGGAAGACAGAAGGCGTAGGTCGTAGAAAACATTACATTGATTGCCGGAGCTGACTGAGGTACAATCAATGTGTAGAGTTGACAGGTGATGGGTACTTGGAACCCTCCCTATATAATGTAATTATACAGACATACATCTACTTCATTTTACATACAATATATATATAACTATACATAACTTGTAATCTAATCACTACCTATATGGTTTACGGTAATATCAGCTGCTGAACCTTATAACAATTAAAGGGGCTCTCATTACGTGTTGAGTGGCGACCAAACGAACCCACAACGGACTTTCATTGGAAGACAGAAGGCGTAGGTCGTAGAAAACATTACATTGATTGCCGGAGCTGACTGAGGTACAATCAATGTGTAGAGTTGACAGGTGATGGGGTACTTGGAACCCTCCCTATATAATGTAATTATAAAGACATACATCTACTTCATTTTACATACAATATATATATAACTATACATAACTTGTAATCTAATCACTACCTATATGGTTTACGGTAATATCAGCTGCTGAACCTTATAACAATTAAAGGGGCTCTCATTACGAGTTGAGTGGCGACCAAACGAACCCACAACGGACTTTCATTGGAAGACAGAAGGCGTAGGTCGTAGAAAACATTACATTGATTGCCGGAGCTGACTGAGGTACAATCAATGTGTAGAGTTGACAGGTGATGGGTACTTGGAACCCTCCCTATATAATGTAATTATACAGACATACATCTACTTCATTTTACATACAATATATATATAACTATACATAACTTGTAATCTAATCACTACCTATATGGTTTACGGTAATATCAGCTGCTGAACCTTATAACAATTAAAGGGGCTCTCATTACGTGTTGAGTGGCGACCAAACGAACCCACAACGGACTTTCGTTGGCAGACAGAAGGCGTAGGTCGTAGAAAACATTACATTGATTGCCGGAGCTGACTGAGTTACAATCAATGTGTAGAGTTGACAGGTGATGGGTACTTGGAACCCTCCCTATATAATGTAATTATGCAGACATACATCTACTTCATTTTACATACAATATATATATAACTATACATAACTTGTAATCTAATCACTACCTATATGGTTTACGGTAATATCAGCTGCTGAACCTTATAACAATTAAAGGGGCTCTCATTACGTGTTGAGTGGCGACCAAACGAACCCACAACGGACTTTCATTGGAAGACAGAAGGCGTAGGTCGTAGAAAACATTACATTGATTGCCGGAGCTGACTGAGGTACAGTCAATGTGTAGAGTTGACAGGTGATGGGTACTTGGAACCCTCCCTATATAATGTAATTATACAGACATACATCTACTTCATTTTACATACAATATATATATAACTATACATAACTTGTAATCTAATCACTACCTATATGGTTTACGGTAATATCAGCTGCTGAACCTTATAACAATTAAAGGGGCTCTCATTATGAGTTGAGTGGCGACCAAACGAACCCACAACGGACTTTCATTGGAAGACAGAAGGCGTAGGTCGTAGAAAACATTACATTGATTGCCGGAGCTGACTGAGGTACAATCAATGTGTAGAGTTGACAGGTGATGGGTACTTGGAACCCTCCCTATATAATGTAATTATACAGACATACATCTACTTCATTTTACATACAATATATATATAACTATACATAACTTGTAATCTAATCACTACCTATATGGTTTACGGTAATATCAGCTGCTGAACCTTATAACAATTAAAGGGGCTCTCATTACGTGTTGAGTGGCGACCAAACGAACCCACAACGGACTTTCATTGGAAGACAGAAGGCGTAGGTCGTAGAAAACATTACATTGATTGCCGGAGCTGACTGAGGTACAATCAATGTGTAGAGTTGACAGGTGATGGGTACTTGGAACCCTCCCTATATAATGTAATTATACAGACATACATCTACTTCATTTTACATACAATATATATATAACTATACATAACTTGTAATCTAATCACTACCTATATGGTTTACGGTAATATCAGCTGCTGAACCTTATAACAATTAAAGGGGCTCTCATTACGAGTTGAGTGGCGACCAAACGAACCCACAACGGACTTTCATTGGCAGACAGAAGGCGTAGGTCGTAGAAAACATTACATTGATTGCCGGAGCTGACTGAGGTACAATCAATGTGTAGAGTTCACAGGTGATGGGTACTTGGAACCCTCCCTATATAATGTAATTATACAGACATACATCTACTTCATTTTACATACAATATATATATAACTATACATAACTTGTAATCTAATCACTACCTATATGGTTTACGGTAATATCAGCTGCTGAACCTTATAACAATTAAAGGGGCTCTCATTACGAGTTGAGTGGCGACCAAACGAACCCACAACGGACTTTCATTGGAAGACAGAAGGCGTAGGTCGTAGAAAACATTACATTGATTGCCGGAGCTGACTGAGGTACAATCAATGTGTAGAGTTGACAGGTGATGGGTACTTGGAACCCTCCCTATATAATGTAATTATACAGACATACATCTACTTCATTTTACATACAATATATATATAACTATACATAACTTGTAATCTAATCACTACCTATATGGTTTACGGTAATATCAGCTGCTGAACCTTATAACAATTAAAGGGGCTCTCATTACGTGTTGAGTGGCGACCAAACGAACCCACAACGGACTTTCGTTGGCAGACAGAAGGCGTAGATCGTAGAAAACATTACATTGATTGCCGGAGCTGACTGAGTTACAATCAATGTGTAGAGTTGACAGGTGATGGGTACTTGGAACCCTCCCTATATAATGTAATTATACAGACATACATCTACTTCATTTTACATACAATATATATATAACTATACATAACTTGTAATCTAATCACTACCTATATGGTTTACGGTAATATCAGCTGCTGAACCTTATAACAATTAAAGGGGCTCTCATTACGTGTTGAGTGGCGACCAAACGAACCCACAACGGACTTTCATTGGCAGACAGAAGGCGTAGGTCGTAGAAAACATTACATTGATTGCCGGAGCTGACTGAGGTACAATCAATGTGTAGAGTTCACAGGTGATGGGTACTTGGAACCCTCCCTATATAATGTAATTATACAGACATACATCTACTTCATTTTACATACAATATATATATAACTATACATAACTTGTAATCTAATCACTACCTATATGGTTTACGGTAATATCAGCTGCTGAACCTTATAACAATTAAAGGGGCTCTCATTACGAGTTGAGTGGCGACCAAACGAACCCACAACGGACTTTCGTTGGCAGGCAGAAGGCGTGTGCTTGACGAGAGGACTGGTGTATGAGGCACATGGCATTGCACAAGCAAGTCATCGAGGGCACCGACAAACAGAAGCATCCATCAATCAAACCACATCTTCTCACGCATGGCATCGAGGACGTCCTTAATACAGAAATAGTAAACAGCCCCAGTGTTGGTGCGATTCTTGGAGATGCCCCTCAAGCCCAGGTTCTTTGTATCATCACGCACGAGCTTGGACATCTTGAGACCAAACTTGATCAAGTTGGTTTCATGCTTATCAGAAGCACGGATCGTGGATAGCCAGTCATTGAACTGGTCGAACAAGGTCTCCGCCTTGATGCTCACAGAGGGAGAATAATCGATGATACTGTCGACCACGTTGTTATGCTCGACGCTCAGACCCTGGATCATGTGCAAGATGAATTGGTGCTCGTACGGAAGATTCATGGAGACCATTTGCGACATGTAGGTGGTTGCAGGCCTAGACCGTATCCATTCGACGCCCTTGATGTCCCTTGCCATCAAGAACTTGTAAAACGCGACTCTGGACTCTGCATCGTCGATCAGCCCCGAAAGGTGGTTGAAGTACTCAGTGTTACCCTTCAGCACAGACGATGTCTCGATAATGACATACCTTCGGTTATCAGGATTCACTCGGAGGCAGTTGTCGTTGTTGGTGGTGAAGATGAAGCGAGAAAAACACTGCATGGTGTATGCATTGACTCCTTTGGACTCGCATTCAAACTGATCACATGTGATCATGTCCTTGATGACATCGTTGGCTGCAAAGTTATCATGTCCATTGGACTCATTGACGACGATGAGGAAACGCCCCTCACGTTGGCGATTGAAGCGACCATAGAGCGTGTTTGCCGGTGTTGCAGTTTGCAGGAACTTGTCGGCGCCCACCATCGCCCTCAAAAGGTCGGTGGCACGATTCTTGCCGACGCCCTCCTCGCCCTTGAGTAAGATTGCCACCCCGGTCTTCTGAGCAGGTTGTTGGAAGATTTGCGCGATCCAGTTCAGGATGTAATCCGTGCACTCCTGGTTATTGCCACACAACGTGTGAAGGAAATCGATGAAGACCTCGACCGAGGGATGGTCGGCCATGACTGAATCATCATGTGACGACACATCGCGTTCGACTTCGAAACCGTTCCAAATATTGTAGACATTGCCTCCAACCTCGATAGGGGGCGGCATAAGCTTCATGTCATCATACTTGCGGATAGATGTGTCTTTGATCCACCTCGGAATGAATGGTTGTGTCCGGCTTACCGAAACGCTCCCAGAGTCGCGCAACGTAATGTCGACATATCCCAAGTGACGAAACGCCTCTTGCAGAGTCTTCTCAGATGTGACATGGCGGATACCTTGCCCATCGATGCGCACGTACACGACCTGGTTGATGATCTTGAACGCCGACTTTTCCCAATTGCATTTGACTTCATCATAGCTGAGAAGCTCAGATCCGTTCATCCAATCCTCATATTCTGCATTATTGGAGGTATCTTCAAGGGGAGGGGGGGTCGTCCAATGCGGAGAGGGTGACAAAGGCTTGACTGCGAGTTTGATGGTATAGCCGGTGCGTCGACTCACTCCAGTTTCCAAGAGAAGAAGCAAGTCATCATCAGGAATGGGCATGCAACCACACTTGTCCACTAAGATGCCGTCGTAGATGATGCCGCCAACACTGTAATGATGACCATGCACTTCGTGCACGAGTGCTGAAACACATTCGTGTTCGATGCTCTGCAAGAAAAGGGCGATAAAAGTGGCCAAAGGGTCGCCGGAATTTGAGAGCTCAGAACCAAACGAGACAGGAGTACACGCGGACCGCCTTTTAACCATCTGGCCGATCATCTCAACTTCTGAAATGGGCAAATCCATCAAATTGGTTGCCACCTCGCGGAGCTCTTTCTTGAGGGCGTGGATCCAGACAGGCACAAGATTACGATCAACTTCTAGACCACAGTCAGTCGTCCACGCATCCACGCTGCCCAAAAAATGAGGCGGATGAAGAGATTCTTAGCGTCTTCGCGAGTGACACCACATGCATCCATGACCTCGGTGAGAGAAGCTTCACGATCGGTGACATAGCGATCCAAGAGTGGTGATTTTATCTTGTATTGCTGGCACTTTTGGGACAAGAAACTAGGTTGGCAATTGACCATGTCCACATCCCAGTACAAATCGCCAGCGAGCACAGCACGGGCCTCCCGCCCCATCCTCACATACGGAACAGCGGACACGCCGGTCGCATCAACACGACTTTTCATGCGACCATATCCATCCTGGGACTCGTGCATATAATAACGAACCGGAACGTAGCCTCCCAAGGAACGGGCGACCATGCACGTGCTCGCGATTTGTTTCCACTTATCACGGTCATTGATCTTGAGATCCACCATGCCATGGGAGTCCAAGAGGGAGTCAACTTTGGAGAGGTCAACCTTTACGTGCAAGTAAAAGACCTCATGCTCGGAAGAAGATGGACGCTTGTTCACAGGAGGAATACGACTCAAACGGAGACCAGAAGGAATACTACTGATAGTAGAAAGACTGGTGGTGGAGCCGGACCCCATTGTGATGGGTGTAGTGTTACCTTGTGACATGTTAGTGACATGTTGTTTTATACTACTGTCGACGGAATACTAAAATGAAACATGAAGATTTATAAAGCAGACTTTGCCAAAAAAGGGAACTAACGGATGAGGAAGACCCGGTAAAAGTAATCGCAAACGGTGATCACATGTCAAGCAGAGGTCTGCTAGACAATAGATCTCGTATATCGATAGGGGAATAGCGGGCCCCACGGAGTGGGGTAGGGAAATTGAGCTGCAGAAACCTGTCAATCACACGCAAAACTGTGGAAAACTGTCGCATCCACACCGTCCATTCATGACACACGGTGGCGGATCATCGCCACTCATCGTCTTGTGGAAGTGGTGTAAACGCGAGCATTTGGATAGCATGTGAGCAGCTCGACAGAGATCATGGCGCACATGACAACCAATGTCGTGTACGCGTTGTTTGAGCACAAGTTCATTCAGAAGGATGAGATCGTCTTCAAGGTGGGCAGGACGTCGAAGCCCTTTGGTCAGCGACTTTCTCAGTACCCGAAGAACTCAAAGATGATATTCGCAATCCACGTACTTAATCCGCGTGCTTGTGTGGAGGCTGAGACTGCCCTGCTCCGGTACCTTAGCGGAGACCCTCGAGTCAAGCCCCGTCGATACGAGTACTACCAACTTGACGCGGGTGATTCAGGTGCCGTCTTTCGGGAGATGGCCGATATCGTATTCCATTACGTGTGGACAGGTAGCGTCGACAGCCTTGATTGCGGCACCGAGGACGTGCCAACCGACCCCCCCATATTTGCCGTTCTTGAGCAAGAGAAGGAGCGAACGTCTTGAGGCGCAATACCCCACGGATGCTGGAGCTCGTGAAGCTTCGTCTTCTGCGCACGGACCTCACGCCGCAGCTGCCCTTTCTGGCCACGAGATGTCCATGTATAGACAAGCCATAGTCCATCGGCAAACAATTATTAGATAGATAGATAGATAGGATAGATAGATAGATAGATAGGATAACGCACTTTATCACGACACATACCGCATCCTCACACACGCGTCGCGGAGGCTGCTGTCGAGATCATGATGATGATGCCCACCAACCACTCACTCACTCACTCATTCTCACGCATTCTCACGCAAACGGCGGAACACGGTCGAATGTCGTGTGTCATGTAAGGATGCGGGGGGCGCTGCTGACACACGTGCCGCTCGACATCCATTTAGGGGTTTGAGATGGGGGGACGGATATAGGGAGGTCTTACAGGATGATGAGTGACGGAATCATATCCACTGGCTGACCAAGACTTCTTCAGACGATCACCGAGACATGCATGGCATGTTGGTTGGGTTATTTATTTATTTGTTTGTAAAAGATTCTCTACGATTTTGAAGGTTTAAGGGAGCATAACTGATAGGGACCGTTATTACAATTGTAAACACAAACAACTGAACAAAAAAGACAAAAAAGATCGCACACAATGAACTCGTCGAGGAAGGTCACGAAGTTCGTCACGCCAACAAACCAAAATGGAGACAAGGGGATTTCAACGTTGTCAAAGAAGCGATACTTCGAGATGGAAGAGAGAGTGAAGATGATACTGGGGGGTAAATTACAGGAAGAGGCGGGAATGGTCATGAAGGCGATGCGTGAGATCATGAAGTTCGACCCGAATGTATCAAGGTACAGTGAGGAGGTCAGGGAGGTGCTTGAGGAGAACTCAAGGAAGTGGAGGCAGCGGAATAAGGACGAGAAAAATGCGGTAAGATTAAATTATGGTTTAGAAGTTTTATAGAGAGGTCAAGTAAGATTTGTCATGCCTCACTATCAAGCTTCTCTCAAGCAGACACTTTATGATGATGATGATGATGATGATCTCTCATCAAGGACGGCGGCATATGTCGAGTCGAGGCACATCACATCACATGGCGACCTCTCGTATCACGGCGGAAACTGTGTCGAGGCGAGTCGAGGCAAAGATAACAAACAACACTTGGATGAACCGTCTCACATTAACATATAACAAGCGGCGGAGCCCCTTTCACCTCCCCACAGCGGAGCGACTGGGGGCGACCGGAGGGGAGCCCCCACAAAAGGGTCCGCGAGGAACCGAGCGGGTGGGCGACCGGAGGGGAGCCCACAGTTCACATCAAGCTTGGAAGAAGCGGTATCGGAGGACACAAGCAAACGGCGGAAAACTGTCGAATGTATCGGAGATGCGGAACACGGTCGAATGTATCGGAGGACAGGACACAAGATGCAGAACACTGTCGAATGTATCGGAGGACACAAGCAAACGGCGGGAAACTGTCGCATCCACACAGTCCGTCAGTCCGTCAGTCCGTCAGTCCGTCCGTCCGTCCGTCCGTCCATTCATGACTAATACACGGATGCGGTGGCGGATCATATCCATCAATCAGACTCCACATGCAAACGGCGGAAACATGTCCTCGTCCTCGTCTCCATACCCGAATGTGATCTCAGCCATCCTGTGGGTGCTTCAGCAGGAGGAGCTTAAATTCAACGGTTAAAATGGGCCGCTTATTGCTACAAAAACAATGCTTTGGATATTTGCAACTTCGGGTTGGGTAAACTCTCTGTCATCATGCTTATCTTTGTCAAATGATCAACCTCCAACCTGAGTGTGCGGCACCAAGTCGCGAAGTGGCTGCAGTTGCTGTTCAGTAAGTGGTAGAGACCTGAGCAGTCCTTCAGATCCTTGTGAAGTGTCAATGCAAGTGTTGCCGTAAATTCCCGAAGGTCTTGTGTGTCTCTCTTCCAGCGCATAACAGCAAGCTGTGCAGCACGCTGGCGGGGAATGGTTATAAATTCGGTCAAAGTCCGGAGCCGGATTCGGGCACCATGCTTGCCTTCCTTCGGTGGACCCCAGAAGTCGACCACAAGGTTCTTGTCCTCCAGCACTCCAGGGAGGCGACCCATGAATACTCCATGGTGGAAAACCTCCTTTCTACCCGCCGTCCGCACAAGGATCTGGTCGCCTCGATTCAGCTCCTTGTTCACTTCAGCTATTTCCACAGGGTGCGCTAAAGAAGGGAGCATGCTCTTAATGTCCATGGCGTTCATCGCCCCCTCAATGAGAGCGAATGCGTCTACTGATTCATCGTGTGGCTTGAGTAGCATTATCCGCTTTAACGTTGGACTGTCAGTGCGCTCAGCCATACAGCTAGGGACATTTGTTGTTGGAGTAGAAATGAACGCATAGTGCTTTTTGTTGTTTTATTATCGGGAAAGATGAATCGCGGGACCCACGGAGTTGGGCAGGGGAATTCATCTGCGGACTCGCGGAAACACGTGTCCTATGATCTGACTTGTCCATCGGAGGAGGACACACGCAAGATGCGGAACACTGTCGAATGTATCGGAGGACACAAGCAAACGGCGGAAAACTGTCGCATCCACACATCAGTTAGTCAGTCCATTCATGACTAATACACGGATGCGGTGGCGGATCATCGTCCTCGAATGAAGTGTAAACAACCATTTTTAAGCACAGCAAGGCACAGCACAGCACACTTCACAAACGAATGAGTTCCTTTGACGAAATCAATGAAGATGTATTGGAGATCATTCTAGCCAATGCGATTTCGAACGAATCACACCTCAAACAAGTGCCTCTCGTCTGCGAAAAGTGGAGATGCGTCACACCCCGGTGTGTCACAAGGATCCACCTAAGACATTATAACAGTTTGGAATACGCATTATCACGCATTTGCAGGCTCAAAGAGTTGAAAATAGGTGTCAATCGGGGGGAATACGTACCCTACCAATCAATGTCGGCTATCGAAGACAAGATCCAAGACATATCGCCGCTGTCCGTCCTCACTGAGTTGGTTCACCTGGACATATCGAACACCTATGTGACCGACATATCGCCACTGGAAGGACTCACTTCATTGACGCACCTGGACATATCGAACACCTACGTGGACGAAGAGCTATTATCACCTCTGTCCGGACTCACTTCGTTGACGCATCTGAACATATCGCACACACCTCTGTACAACATACAAGCTCTGTACGGACTCACTTCGTTGATTCACTTGAACATGGCGCACACACTTGTGACCGACATATCACCACTGGAAGGACTCACTTCGTTGATTCACCTAGACATTTCGCTAATACAAGCAAAACTCAAAGACATATCACCGCTGTCAGGTATCACTTCGTTGATTCACCTAGATATTTCGCACCTCAAGTACGTGGACGAACATCCATTATCAGCGATTTCAGGGCTCAATGCGTTGGTTCACCTCAACATTTCGCATATCGGAAACAAACTAGAAGACATATCACAGCTGTCCGGACTCACCGAGTTGGTTAATCTGAACATGGCGTACACACGGGTGGGCGAACACCTATTATCACCGCTGGCAGGACTCACTTCGTTGATTCACCTCAACATGGAGGGCACACGTGTGGAATACCTATCATCTCTGTCCGGTATCAATTCGTTGATTCACCTCGACATTTCGCATCTCAAATACAATCTCGAAGACATCTCACCGGTGTCCGGACTCACTGCGTTGCTTCACCTGAACATGGAGGGCACACATGTACCCTCTATATCACTACTGTCCGGCCTCACTTCGTTGGTTCATCTGAACATGGCGTACATATGTGTGGTCGAAGACCGAGTACCGCTGTCCGGATTTCGTCGCCGGAGCAAGGTGCTCGACATATCACCGCTTTCCGCCCTCACTTCGTTGATTCACCTGAACATGAAGGGTACAGACGTGGACGACATATCACCACTGTACGCCCTCACTTCATTGGTGCACCTGAACATGGAGAACACACGTGTGAAAGACATATCACCACTGTACGCCCTCACTTCGTTGGTTCATCTGAACATGGAGGGCACCGACGTGGACGACATATCACCGCTTTCAGGACTCACTTCATTGGTTCATCTGAACATGGAGGGAACCGACGTGGACGACATATCACCGCTTTCTGGACTCACTTCATTGGTTCATCTGAACATGGAGGGAACCGACGTGGACGACATATCACCGCTGGCAGGACTCACTGATGTGCGCGATGTTCTTAAAAACAAAGTGAATGATGACGACAGATAGTCCAGCGAGGATTTAATTTTTGAGCGCGGTGCCAACAGTTGATGTTATAGACATGATATAGAGGGACCTGTAGAGTGCTGCCTAAACTGCGGCTCCAAGTAGTTTAAAATGAATCACGATTTTTTTACAAGAAATGGAAGCCACGCGTTCTGTGTGTCTCCCGGATGCTGGAGCTCTTGAAACTTCGTCTTCTGCGCACGGACCTCACGCCGCCGCCGCTGCCCTTTCGGGTCACGAGCTGTCCATGTACAGCCATAGTGGTGGTCATGACAAGCAGAGACCCCGTATTCATGGAAAAAATACAGAGAATGGGGTCTAGTTGACGTGGTTTTTAAGTGGCCACGTCTAGTTGACGTGGTTTTTAAGTTGCCACGTGGTTTCGCACGATGATAGGCACGAGCACGTGACTGACCATGTGATTCCTTTTCCTCTGGAGGTGTTCGCGGTATCGCTCTGCGATCACTCGAACTGCCTTACTGACGCGCAGCCAAGACATGCAAATCTTCTCGAAGAAGACCTCCTGGATTTCTGTATCATAGTAAGAGAGATCCAGTGTCTCTTCGTCCAAGAAGTCGATGTTGATGTCCAATCCAGGTCGGGTGATGTACAGCCTCTCCATTATGTGGTAGATGGTTGGATGGTCTTCGGACACAACCAATGCTTTCAGCGCAAACAACTTGTGTCTGTTCCTTTTGTCCACATACAATATGGAGTCAAATTCCGTTGCATTCCCATCCATTCCATTCCATTCCCATCCATTCTGCATGTCCACTACCTGAGAGAACTTTGGGAAGAAAGCGTGGATGTCCACTAACTGAGAGAACATTGGGAAGAAAGCGTCTCCCCATGTTAACAACAACATTAAGTTGTTGGGAAAGAGAATCGGAGACGGATCTTGTGATTTGTATGCAGCATTAGCAAGTTGTAACCATATTTTCTCACCGAATGTTGACATTATTAGTTATTTAACGTTGTGGATAGAGTTGGGTTGGTTGTTTGATTACTTTGTTCAGATGGAAATGGTTTCAATTTTTTATTTTTTAGGTAATGCATACGGTTGTTCTCAAATAATTTTGGGACACTCAGTATAATTTGAATGATATCCCCTGAAACCAGATACAGGTCCGTGGTTCACTACAAATATTTTTTGAAGAGTCTGAGGAAGGTTTGTAATATATACAACGTGTCCAAGAGCTCATGACATGTTGAGCTCAGAGCATGATGGCCTGGCTGAATGCTACCGGTCACGCAGATGTCTGCAAGATGCTGATGGATCAAGCGGTGGCTGGACTTGATTTCAGGGCCCTGGCGAACTCTAGCGATAGCAGGGCCTTGCGTGAGGCTGCCAAGGCAGGTCACGCAGATGTCTGCAAGCTGCTGATGGATCCAGAGGTGGCTGGAATTGAGTTCAGGGCCCGCGCGAACTCTCTCAACAGCTTGGCATTGCGTGAGGCTGCCAATGCAGGTCACGCAGATGTCTGCAAGCTGCTGATGGATCCAGATGCGGCTGGCCCCGAGTACAGGGCCTTGTGGGGGCGGCTGCCAACAGCATGAAGTGATGTTAATTTATTCAATATACTTGACGATGGTGTTGTCGTCCCGCTTTGCAGATGGACCTGCCTGACATGACCTACAGCGGGCGCAACATTACGGACGCTTTGCTGCCTGTCGCAGCTGCCCGAAGGACCCGCTCTTGTGCACCTGTACTACACACCATGGCAGTACATAATGGGCGTTCCTGCCTCCCGGCCGATTTTTTTTAATTTCTAATCAGGATTTAGAGCCTCCTGAACGACTCTCTAGTTTGAGATATCAGCACCAAGGAATCACAATTCCGCTCCATACCATGTTTCGCAACCAGTGTAATTGTAACAAAACAGGACCATCATCATCGGTGTATGAGAACAACTGTATGATGTCATGCACAAGCATCCAATCTCCTGTATCCCATGTCATTTCTAGACTCCTCATCACATCGCCTGACGTAAATTAGCATAGGGTTCGTTCGCCATCCTGTTCGGTTGAATCTGGGTCGGACGACTCCTGCATGTTGGGGAAGGGGATGCCGTATTGTTTGCAAAGATCCTCATTGAGACGCCTGTCATGATCGTTCAGGGAATTCCATTGCTCGATAGTCATGCTTGACAGCTCGTACCTCAGTTGCTTCTCAAGCGAGTCTGCGCGCTCAGTCTCAAGATCACTCTTCAGTCGAGCATTCTCAATATCAATCTCCAATCTATTCACTCGAGCAGCATCTGCCTTATGTCGAGCATTCTCAAGATCACTCTTCAGTCGAGCATTCTCAAGATCAATCTCCAATATATTCACTCGAGCAGCATCTGCCTTATGTCGATCGAGCTCAGTCTTCAGTCGAACTATGTAAATAAGAGCGAAGGTAGCGATGGAGATAAGTAGTAGAGACTTGTCAATCATTGTTTATAAATTCTGATGATTGTTTCTTAAGTACAGGGTTTCAGTACGTAGAATCGCGAGTGCACCGCTTGAAAGTCGAAAGTCGAGTTTGCTCTCGAAGCTTCTGAGAAATTGTCGAGTCACCGGACAGGGAGAATTATCAAGCAGACTTCTGCTCGACAGAGCTATGTCGGAATTATGACAGGACACGCGGGCCCCACGGAGTGGGGCAATGGAATTGAGCTGCTGACTCACTCCCACACATACTAAAGGGGGTCTGAAGACCACGTGTCTTCTCAAGCAAGCGAACCCGGAGGCACATCACATCACATGGCGACCGACCTCTCGCATTACATGACGGCGGAACCTGTCGTGTCGAGTCGAGGCAAAGATAACAAACAACACTTGGATGAGAACCGTCTCACATTAACATATAACAAGCATATTCTCACCTCCCCACAGCGGAGAGGATCCAGTGGCACACGTCGGACATCCATCCTCGACCGCATGCCGCAGTGGACTTCGCACACGCATTTTAACCCTAAACCCGTGTGTGGGTTTAGAATACCCAAACGGAGTATAAATTCTGGGACAAATCCATTTCCTTACATATTTTCTCAATCATCATCACGAAATATCCACTTGATAAGCAGGTCACGTCGGAGGACGAGGACGAGGAGGAGGAGATTGTGATGCACACTCGGACCGGTATGGACGCGCTTCAGATGGAACTCGTGGTTTTGATCATGCGCCGAGCAGGCAGTTGGAAGAAGGACGGGAACTGGATGCACGCAGGATTCATCAGTCGAGCCATGCATACTGCTTTCGCGGATGACGCTGCATGTGAAGCACAGGCGCTCGTGGACAGATGTGATCATCTCAATCAGAACCCCATGAGGATAGCGTGTAAGGCCGGGCGAGCCGACGTCGTCAGAATATTGCTAAAAGATCACAACGACATCCGGGCATTGGAGTACGCCGCTGATGGAGGCCATGTGGATCTGTGCAAGCTTCTTATGGATCTGGAGTTTGCAGGCGAGCACTGCGCCAAGGCAGATGCCAATAATGGCAAGGCACTGAGTGTCGCTGCTAAGGGAGGTCATGTGGATGTCTGCAAGGTTCTGATGAATCCTGAGTTCGCTGGCGAGAAGCACCGTGCCAAAGCTTATACATACTACAGCTACGCACTGAGGTACGCCGCTAGTGGAGGCCATCTCGATGTCTGCAAGATTCTGATGAATCCTGAGTTCGCTGGCGAGGAGCACCGGGCCAAGGCAGATGACTACAACAGTGATGCACTAAGTGCCGCCGCTCGGCGAGGCTATATCGATGTCTGCAAGGTTCTGATGGATCCTTTGTTAGCGGGCGAGGAGCACCGAGCCAAGGCAGATGACATTAACTGCCATGCACTGAGTTCCGCCGCTAGTGGAGGCCATCTCGATGTCTGCAAGATTCTGATGAATCCTGAGTTCGCGGGCGAGGAGCACCGGGCCAAGGCAGATGACATTAACAGCCAGGCACTGAGGTTCGCCGCTAGTGGAGGCTATCTCGATGTCTGCAAGATTCTGATGAATCCTTTGTTCGCGGGCGAGGAGCACCGAGCCAAAGCAGATGACAATAATAGCCAGGCACTGAGTGCCGGCGCTAAGGGAGGTCATGTGGATGTCTGCAAGGTTCTGATGGATCCTTTGTTCGCGGGCGAGGAGCACCGAGCCAAGGCAGATGACGACAACAGTCAGGCACTGAGGGCCGGCGCTAAGGGAGGTCATGTGGATGTCTGCAAGATTCTGATGGATCCTGAGTTCGCAGGCGAGGAGCACCGAGCCAAGGCAGATGACGACAACAGTCAGGCACTGAGGGCCGGCGCTAAGGGAGGCTATCTGGATGTCTGCAAGGTTCTGATGGATTCTTTGTTACACTCGACGGGCGGAGGACCACCGTGCCAAAGCAGATGACATTAATAGCCATGTTTGTTTGTGAAAGATTCTCTACATTTCGATAGTTATTTTACGTGTCCTCATGTGCAGACACATGTTTTCAGAGTCTGTTGTTTGTTAAAGATTCTCTACATTTCGACAGTTATTTTACGTGTCCTCGTGTGTAAACCAAGGAGGCTTTCTCAAGCAGACCCCAGTCCGTTGACTTACTGTCTTCAGGAGATTGATACAATCTAAAAAGTACACGTCCATCCTCCATTCATCCTCACACATACTGTACCAAGGCGGCGTATCAACAACCGCATGTACTCAAACGAAAGCCGTGTGTATCAAGCAGGCTTGGAAATGGAAAAACGTTGAGATCACCTACGTGCGAGGAGATTTAGCTTCGTAATAGCATGGATCGATACAGAATACACAACTGCACGAAAAACATAACAGCAAGCAGCTCCAGAATGCCCTTTTCCTGAGCGGAAGATACCCGAATAGCCTTACGTAATCGTCCATGTATTCCCATGTGTTTGCCGTGTACGTATTTTCTATCTCTACAATCTTCTTCAATCGAGCAGCATTCTGGGCGTACTCAATTTTGGCACCAGATAATAGGTGGATTGTCGCTCCGTCAAACGTGAACATAGTCTTATTCATCACGTTCGATGTATGCCTGTAGTAGAATGTCTCTTTGTACAGGTCGAGTATTTCTAAACATTTCTTGGCGTCATCCTCATTATCGAATACCACCGTTCCATGTAAAATAAAATGTTTGCCATTCCACGTACTGCCTGAAACTGTGAAACACGCATACATGCTGGTATCCAACTTCTTGAAGTTATCCATTGTTTCTGTTTTACACAGAAGAGATAGGGTGCGCAAAGCAATATACTAGACATAGTCTTGATTTCTTATACTTAAAGGGCGTTCCTGACTCCCGGCCGATTTTGACTAGTTGCGAAACATGGTATGGAGCGGATTTGTGATTCCTTCGATCATGTAACTTCAAAAAAAACGACCGGGAGACAAGAACGCCCATTATGGTTAAAACTTGAGATCGAGATGAAATCGGAAGCAATAAAGTGTTACACTCAATAATGTTAAAGTATATTGTGACAGTCTCGGGGACCTGGCTCTGGCTCGACTTGTACTTCAAGGAGGGGCGACCACGTGTGACGACACCTCCTCGACTTTTACAGGCGCTTTCAAGGTGACTTTCGAAGCCCAGCACTTATCCTCGATCGCTTCAACACGACGATAGTTTTCAGCGACCAATATGATTGCATGATGTTTTATACTCAATAATGCAAATTGCAAGCAGTAGTAGTAGCATGCGAATCCCAAAAACTAAATAAATATACTGCCGATTTTTTTAAATTTCTAATCAGGATTTAGAGCCTCCTGAACGACTCTCTAGCTTGAGACAAATGCAAATTGTATTTCTTACATTAAGGAATTCAAGTTTCATCAAGTTTTGTAACCGATCTTGTCAATACAGATATTGTCTTCAGGAGTTTGATTAACACAAAACATTCAAATCTTCAAAGTAGCCTGAAAAGTCCAAGTGCTAACTCACATCGTGCGCATCAATAATTATTTTCAAAGCGTTCCTGTCTCATAATCAAATATTTCCGCTACATCTGGGCACACGCAGCGATATTTTCGCTAGAGCAAACTGAACACATTTCTGAGGATAAATACTTGCTCTACGGTGGCAAGAAAGAAACGTGTCTTGCCTAACGGAAGACCTAGATTCTGTCCAGATGTACTCGGGGCCAGCCGCCTCTGGATCCATCAGCAGCAAGCAGACATAGGCGTGACCTTCCTTTGCAGCCTCCCACAAGGCCTAGCTGTCGTTAGAGTTCGCCAGGGCCCTGAACTCAAGTCCAGCCACTGCTGGATCCATCAGCAGCTTGCAGACATCTGCGTGACCGTCCTTCGCAGCCTCCCGCAATGCTCTGCTTTTGACAGAGTTCGCCAGGGCCCTGAACTCAAGTCCAGCCACCTCTGGATCCATCAGCAGCTTGCAGACATCTGCGTGACCTTCCTTGGCAGCTGCCCACAAGGCCCTGCTGTTGACAGAGTTCGCCAGGGCCCTGAACTCAAGTCCAGCCACCGCTGGATCCATGAGCAGCTTGCAGACATCTGCGTGACCTGCATTGGCACCCACAAACAAGGTCCAGCTGTCGCTAGAGTTCGCCCGGGCCCTGTACTTGAGTCCAGCTACATCTGGATCCATGAGCAGCTTGCAGACATCTGCGTGACCTTCCTTTGCAGACACCACCAATGCCCAGCTGCCGCTAGAGTTCGCCTGTGCCCTGTACTCAAGTCCAGCCACAGCTGGTCCATCAGTAGCTTGCAGACATCTGCATGGCCTTCTTTGGCAGCCGCCCCCAAGGCCCTGCTGTCGTCGGAGTTTGCCCGGGCCCTGAACTCAAGTCCAGCCACCGCTGGATCCATCAGCAGCTTGCAGACATCTGCGTGACCTGCATTGGCAGCCGCCCACAATGCCCAGCTGTCGTCGGAGTTTGCCCGGGCCCTGAACTCAACTCCAGCCACCGCTGGATCCATCAGAAGCTTGCAGACATCTGCGTGACCTACCTCCGCAGCACTCCACAAGGCCCTGCTGTCGATTGAGTTAGCCCGGGCCCTGAAATCAAGTCCAGCCACCTCTGGATCCATCAACATCTTGCAGACATCTGCGTGACCTGCCTTGGCAGACACCCACAATGCCCTGCTGTCGCTAGAGTTCGCCCTGGCCCTGAACTCAAGTCCAGCCACCGCTGGATCCATGAGCAGCTTGCAGACATCTGCGTGACCTTCATTGGCAGCCGTCCCCAAGGCCCTGCTGTCGTCGGAGTTTGCCCGGGCCCTGAACTCAAGTCCAGCCACCTCTGGATCCATCAGCAGCTTGCAGACATCTGCGTGACCTGCATTGGCAGCCGCCCACAATGCCCAGCTGTCGTCGGAGTTTGCCAGGGCCATGTACTCAAGTCCAGCCACCTCTGGATCCATGAGCAGCTTGCAGACATCTGCGTGGCCTTCTTTGGCAGCCGCCCACAATGCTCTGCTGTCGCTAGAGTTCGCCAGGGCCCTGAACTCAAGTCCAGCCACCACTGGATCCATGAGCAGCTTGCAGACATCGGCGTGACCTTCATTGGCAGCCGCCCACAAGGCCCTGCTGTCTCTAGAGTTCGCCAGGGCCCTGAACTCAATTCCAGCCACCGCTGGATCCATCAGCAATTTGCAGACATCTACTTGACCTTCATTGGCACACACAAACAAGGCCCTGCTGTCTCTAGAGTTCGCCAGGGCCCTGAACTCAATTCCAGCCACCTCTGGATCCATGAGCAGCTTGCAGACATCTGCGTGACCTGCATTGGCACCCACCAACAATGCCCAGCTGTCGCTAGAGTTCGCCTGGGCCCTGAACTCGAGTCCAGCCGCCACTGGATCCATGAGCAGCTTGCAGACATCGGCGTGACCTTCCTTGGCCGCCGTCCATAAGGCCCTGCTGTCGCTAGAGTTCGCCATGGCCCTGAACTCGAGTCCAGCCTCCACTGGATCCATCAGCAGCTTGCAGACATCGGCGTGACCTTCCTTGGCGGCCGCCCATAAGGCCCTGCTGTCGCTAGAGTTCGCCTTGGCCCTGAACTCAAGTCCAGCCACCGCTGGATCCATCAGCAGCTTACAGACATCTGCGTGACCGGCCTTGGCACCCACATAGAGAAGATTGTTTTCATTTTGGTTCGCCCTAAATTGTAGGGTCCCCTGAACCTGTACAAGAGGATTGGACACCAAGCATACTGCTAGAAGGTCGGCGCGCCCCCCTTTCGCCATCATCTCTCCAACGAGCTGTGGTGGTTTGATCAGTCCGGCAAGGGGCAATCCTGAAAATCTTTTGCGCAGAGTTTTGCACACTAATACAATCTGGGGGTTGGAAGAGAATAGGGCAATACGATCAAGGATGTCACAGGGAACCGACGTTAGGAATGGAAACGATGATCGAGTGTGAGATTGCATTTCGATGAACATGTGTATATTCATGCAAGCGCACAGGATGGTATAAATAAATAATGAGTTGGGATAAACCCTATAACCCTATAAACCATTGGTTGCACTTGCCTGTCGGTAGCTGTAGCGGTATCTGCAAAGCGGTAGCGGTATCTGCAAGCGGTAGCAAGACACACGATGCACAAGTCGACGCCAGAAACTGAGGACGTTTTGTAAACGATCTTGTCAATACAGATATTGTCTTCACAAAACATTCAAGGACTGTAAAAGTTACATCTTCAAAGTAGCCTGAAAATCAAAGTGCTGGCTCACATCGTGCGCATCAATAATCATTTCCATTGGTGCCCGCGAAGCGCACGGCCTGTACACAGTGCCCTCCTGCCGACCATTCTCGGACCAGCTCCCGTGCGAGAGAGTCGTACTCGTGTCGAAACACCACCCACTTGCTCGAGGCGCCCACGTGGCTGAACCTCCTCACGGACTGGAGTTCCCCGTCGTTCCACACGTACACGTTGAGTTCCAGGTCGTCCGGCAACGCTCCGAGGGCGGCGTTCAGTGCGTGCGTCTTGCCGGTGCCCCCGGCGCCCACCACGACCAGGCACGACTTGGCTTCGCTTAGGAGGAAGTCGAGGATGATCCGCGTCTTCTCCACGGACGTCTCGCATGTCTCGCGCATCTCTGTGTCTGACATTGGTGATTCGGACATCGCGATTAAAGTAGATTGTCACACACGACGTCACTTTATACTACAGTCAACGGAATACTTAAATGCATCCAAATAAACGGTATAATGAGGCGACAGACGTTATAGTGTATGAACTGTTTCCATTTTTTCCTGCACACAGATAATAAGCATGGACTTCACTAATACATCACCAGCTCAGCTAGGCCGCATCATCGCTGACGGAGGGCCAGACAAGAATGCTGCATTGGCTGCACTTGTCCAAACTGCTGAGCGAGCTGATGAGCGAGCTTATGAGGCAGTGCGGGTGGCGCATGCGGCTGTTGAAGCCGCCGTAGCCCTGCTGCGAAACAACAACAGGTATGATTCGCTTTGTTGTCTCTATAACCATTTGAACAACCTAGAGAACATCATCGACAGACTTCAACAGAGAGGAGCACAATGCTGTGATCACGATATCGACTTGGTGCAATATCGTCATTCAACCAAGTGGCCATGCCGCTCTGGTGCAGGGAGGGATTGGAAGGCAGACATGGGGGGGTTGACCCATTGCGTCATGGAGTTGTACATGATAATTGGATTAATAGGGAATGGTACTACTTTGCCTCCTGGTATCACCGGATGAGGAAGAGGCTTCAATCTGCTGCACCCCCCAACGTTGCCCAAAAGCAACGATCTGCAGTCAGGATGATTATAAGGTGTGCCCACTTTATTTGAGAACAACTGTAAGATGTCTATGCCCGTTGTCTTTGTCCAATATATCCACCAAATGGGTGCTTCGATCTGTGTATACGATGACATTCCCGAGGACATGGTCGTTCGCCTCTCTGCGGATGCGGAAAATGGAGGCGGCCAAGGATTGGTCGAGGGCAGTGCACTCATGGACGCGTTCTACAAAACGCATGGATACGGAAGGGAAATCGGGCAGGGCGACTACAGCACAACGCCCAAATGGACGATGATCATGAACAAATGCGCAGTATTCTGCCTGAAGCAGCGTCATTAGTAGCATGTCCTTGACCAAGAACGATTTGCAGGATGAAACATATATCAGATGGAAATAAATGTACGACATCGCCGTTAGAAAATTGGCGTTAAGAATGGTCGCTGACTTGGGTGTGTTAAAAACTTCTGTGTTTACGAACATCAGTCGTTCTACTCTGTGGAGATGGAAACGCTTTGGTGTAAATCGAAAACGACGTGAATTTGTAAGCAAACTTTTTGAGACGAACAAAAGAGTTGTTGAATTTTTTTTATTGTCAACTCAATGCACAACCGCAAGAGGTGTTGTTGCATTTTTCAAAAGTACTCTCAATTTTACAGATAAATTTACTGATTCTTAAACAAAAAGAAAAAGCACCGGAGCGGGACAGTGGAATTGCACAAACTGAGGAGACGCGTCGTGCATGGAAGAGACCGCATCATGCATGGAAGAGCGGGGAATCCAATTTAACAGTGGCTAAAAGCGATTGCGTTCCTATGTGCGTGTGAAAAATCTTTCTTCTTCATAAAAATGCAAACACTAACACGCAAAACACATACTTATTAAAGGCGAACCAATAGACCTGTTCAACTGGTATATTTCTGCCGTCAATGGCGTTCTATTTCTAAATGGTGACGTGTGTCACACCGAAATGCGACATGCTGACTATGTGATAGATAAACAACGTTATGTGAAGCACGTTGCAATCGTAAAAAAAGACAAAGCGTACAGAATCCGAAATCCTGGATGTAAAGGCCGATATATGAACTTCATACAAGTGCCATACAACACATTGTATGCGCTTATAAACATGGACGCGTTCTTCGAATTGAGCCAGGAAAGAAAAGATATGCAATTACAGCTTTTAAAAAACGCGTTATACTCCGACAAATCCCCTGGGGATGTAATATAATTTGCAAGAGGCGCTATCCCAACACATTACAGCAAGCTCAGGCCAGCCGGGGACAGCAATGAATGACAACTCTATTGGTTTCTGAAGGGGGAGCGCGGGCAGATTGGATTCATTTTGATGACTCGCGTGCACCATTCACTATAACGCTTGGGTCTCAATGTACACTCGGACAAGGGAATTATGCCGAGTCCCCCAAAATCCTCTTGTATGTGTTTATCTTCTACACTTCGCTCGACACTGCGTTCTGTAAAGAACCTGTCAGCTTGTAATCAATTGTGCGTCCTACCACAACTTCCAGTTTGCAATATTTCTTTGGCCTCGCAAGAATTCCGGGGCGGGTTGGGTACATTGTAAAGCAATTGTGGATGTTAATGGCTGCATTTAGGTCACGGTTTACAAACAACTTGCTGTTCTCCATGGTGGAACTGCACCATAGCAAGCCTCGAACCGTGCGCCCTTTTTTTTCGGACTGCACACTCTGGAGGACGGTGGTGCTGTCCTTGTGCCAGATCTTTGTAGTACGGAATTCGTCAATGACGGCAACTCGCCCCTTGAAACGGTCGCTAAACGCATTGAACGCGCTTGTTGTAGGGACAGAAAGTTCACCCTTGCCACCAGGATTGGGACTTTGATACAAAACCTTTAGCTGACCTACCCAATCAATTGGGTTCAAGGGTCACCGGTAAGGGTGTCCCACAAATTCTGTCTCTGACTGTATAGCCAATAATGATGAGTTGGACATCGCGTGGCAAGCGGTGCAACATTAACATTATGTCGTTACTGTAAGCCTAGTCAACCGTCTACCATTATACTGTTTGTTTACACGTAAAATTTGGCCTGAATTCATGTTTTCTCGTTGCACCACATAATAATGAGCGTTGTTCGTTGACATAGCTGAAGTGGCCACAGAGCTCCGTTCTGGCGATCAGATCCTCATTCGGACAGCGGGGAGCAATGAGATCTTCCATCATGGAATCTTTGTTGGTCCCATTTCAGGATTTCAGATTCCCAATATCAAATGTACCTACCTGTACAGTCAGAGACAGAATTTGTGGGACACCCTTACCGGTGACCATTGAACCCAATTGATTGGGTAGGTCAGCTAAAGGTTTTGTATCAAAGTCCCAATCCTTCGTGTCCTTCATCCCGTATTTCAGCATTTAAGCTGGCCTAGAGGATAACAATTGTAAGCATTTATTTCTATCTGATATATGTTTCATTTTACTGTTCCGCCGACTGTAGCATGGAACATCGCTCTGATCACAACGGCTTTCCCCTGCAGAAAGTTTGGCAATTGGCGGGGCCTGTGCTGGTTGCCCACGCATCAATCGAAGAGGAACTGGTGGGCAAGTCACCGGAGGCAAAGGAAGCAGTCCGGTCGAGGACATGGTGGAAAGTTTTGGAGACAACCAGGCACCTTCTAGCTCACCCTTCTATCACAGACACGGATGACCTTCTGAAGATTGTGTTGGTGAACCTGCGTGCTTTGTTGTATGCTGCCCGAGTGGACATCACCACCCACCGAAAGTGGAAGTTCCTCGACTATGAGACAACCGTGAGCTTCAAAGAGCCCGGAGGCACCGGAGAGAAGAAGAAGAATCTGGGTTGACAAGATCATCACGGTCCTCCTGTCATCCCTCACCAACTGCACTGTTAGCGAGTTGCGCAACGACTTTGACAACACGACTGGTGAACATCAGGCACTTTTGAAGAGATGCCGACTGATATTTGGCCATGTGGCTTTTCGGCTGAAGGCTAGGGATGATGATGCATGGAAGGTTGCTGCAAGCGAGTTCAAAGTCTTGTAGGACGTACAGTCGGAGACGCAAATTGTGGGACACCCTACCGGTGATCCTTGAACCCAATGGGTAGATCAGCTAAAGGCGAGCACATATTTTTGCCCTTCATCTCTGTATTTCAGCATTTAAGCTGGCCCAAATGATAACAAGGCAAGCTGCTGACAAACCCAGGTGGGTCGGTCGGTTTAGCGCTCACACTCGCCTCTCTCATGCATATGCAATCAATGCCAAGTAACTTAAAGTTAACAACCAATCTGTCATCAAATGATGAACGAGCAAGAGCGTATCGAGAACTTGTTTTCAAACTTTATCGGAAAACATTGTGAAGTTTCGGATAAGGCTTGGGTGCAGTCGGACATATTGCACACAGCGTTCATGGACCATTGCATTATTGAAACAAATGACATCCGTTGGGTCGATAAACATGTGATGTATGAGATTTTGTCAACGGAATCGATGTGCATGCGCTTTTTCAACTGCAAATTAAAAGGAACTAGACGCGTACGCATCTTATCGGGCGTTATGCTAGTGGCATATCCGTAAACGCCGCAGAATTGCGGGCTGTATAAACAAGCGGCAGAGCCCCTTTCACCTCTTCCCCCCAGCGGAGCGACCGGGGGCGACCGGAGGGGAGCCCACAGTTCACATCAAGCATCAGACTTGTAAGGGAAAATACTCAAATACCGGATTCATTCGGAACGCCTGCGTCAAGTCATCGCAAACGGCGGAACACTGTCCAATGTATCGGAGGACACACGCAAGATGCGGAACACTGTCGAATTTATAGGCATGCCCAATCCTTGTGTATTGCTGGAGGTACGATAGCCGGGCATCATAAAAGACCCTCCTCGCCCCGAGAATGCATATTTTTCTTTTATTCTCCTCATCACTAGCTCTTCACTAGCTCGTCATTCGCACACCACCCTACTCTTTCCTTTCTTCCATCTACAAATAACGCAAAATACATACACACGCAAATATCTATCCCTCTCTCTCTCTCTCTCTTTCTCTCTCTCTATCTTTCTATCTCGCTCTCTCGCTCTTTCAACACGCCACACAGACGGATATGTAAAGCCTTCTTTTGAGATTGGAGTCATTGCCACATCCACGTATGCGCGAAGAAAAGAGTCTTCATCGACGCGATGCCGCCACAACCTTGTCAGCCCATTTCAAATCCAGTCCGCCAACTAGGAAGGGCGCTGGACATGGACAGTCTCGACACATCAAAGTTTCTTGATCGCCTCCACTGCCGGAATGTCAGCCGTCTCAATGCACTGCGGACGTCATCGGCTACTTCCGGCGATCCACGCGTCTTGGAGTATAACGCATTGCGCCACTTAATTAAACAAAAACACCACACATCCCCATCGTCACGTTTGTTCCTCGTCGCTGTGGAGTACGTCTTCGATGACGGCTGCTTCAAGCGCGCCAACGGGGACGCCCTTGTATTCTCACATGCTATCAACACACTTTTCGTGGTGGAGACGAAAATCCTCAAAGCCCATGCCAAAACTGGAAATGCCAAGGTGTTGAAAGCCATACAGCAGGCCACTATGTGCGCGAGTAGACTTTCGTCATGGATACCGCATCTCATCAACATTGACATGAAAGACGGAACAACACTTGGATCTGTGACAATTCGTCGTATGATCGTGACAGCTGTGGATCACGGTGGACGCGTCTTCAGTCAAGATATCCGAAGCCAGGAAATTGATTAACTGAAGGTGGAACTTTGGAAAAACACTGGAGGTACTGAGATTCGAACCAATCAGTGGGCGACATGATCAAGGAATGAAGAAAATTGGCTTAACCTCACGCTCTACCACTGAGCTACAACCCCGATGACAGATTAGCAACTAAACAATTGTTTTAATAAAAACGAGTGTAAACAACTTTGATCAATACAGGTCTCGGCATTTTTTTGCTGAGTATGTAACGTTCCCTCTCTCTCTATTCCTTCCATTCACGAGCGCCCCCATGTCATCCAAATATTTGCTTGCTGGTGGCCATGTTCAGATGAGGGGGACCTGGTTGGTCATGGGATGGCATGTACTCCACCAGGCGTGCACCTGAGTCCTCGCGTGACACTCCGAACAGGCCATTCAATCCAGCAATTGCATCTTCGCGTTTTACATCGATGTAGTAGTTCTTCACTTGCTGGGATGGTTCCGACTCCTCGAGTCACAGAGAGACTGACTGACTGACACACACACACAAAGGAATGCATGACATGGGTGGTGAACTTAACAGAGGCTGAACCACATGAACACGGATGGGGAGAGAGGGGCGGGTGATTGACGAAAGTGGGCAGGGGAAACTCTACCGCAACCATATTCGCATGCATGAATGACCTGGACGTCATACCCAAGAATTTCGAGTATTTTCCATTTCAAGCTAAACCATGTTACAGTTAAGTCATTGGTGATGGAACCTACCAGGCTTCGGACGGGGGTCGATGTTTTTTCCACCAACACACGTAATTCTCTTTCATATTCTTCTTGCAACATTTTGACAGTTCATGTCAAAATTATTATTAGATAAATGAAGAAACTCCTTTATGTTGTTCTCAAATAAAGTGGGAATTCTCAAATATAATGGGCGTTCCTGCCTCCCGGCCGATTTTGACTGGTTGCGAAACATGGTATGGAGCGGATTTGTGATTCCTTGGTGCTTATGTCTCGAGATAGCGAGTCGTTCATGAGGCTGCTCCATGAGATGGCAAGCAAGGGTTTTCAACAAGCAAGATGGGGTGTGAGTTTGTGCATGCCGAATGTTGCCAGTTTAACTTGGGTCAACTGAGCATCGGTCAACATCCCTTGCAGTTCATGGTACGCCGCGGCCCATGCCCTTTTCAACTCACGCTCGATCTGGGTGGACGTGGCATCCCGCACTGCTTGGATCTCCTTGTCCAGGCGCTGGATCTCCTGACGCTGGTTTGCCTGTTCCTCGAACAACACTTTGTAGTCCGCCTCAAGCTGCTGCAAACGATTATCAAAGTCACTCATCCTCCCTTCCCTGCATGCTCAAAATTATTTTGGAAATGTGAACGGCCCGGACAGCGCATTTCTGCTGAAGGAGGCCAAAGAACGCTTCAAGACATGCGAATATTTCAACGGAAAACTCAGCACGATCAAGACCCCGTGTTCTTTTGGGCCACGGTACCGGGGAAGAGGCGATCGCTTAAGTGCGGCTGGTCCTTCAATGGATATTCTCGTTAACATCTTGCAATTTGTTGATTCACAATCGTATTGGTGTTCCACTACCCCGTGGATTTCTACACCTTTAGGTTACACCGTACACGAAGCGGTTTCATTTTAGTATTCCGTCGACTGTAATGTAAAAGAATGGTCCCACTTTACTTTATTTGAGAACAACACAACCGTGAGAATTTATATAATGCTCGACATCGAAATTAGTCACATACTGGATCGAGTAAAAGCCGGAGAATGCAAATGGGATTGGGGGCAATTGAGTGATAATCCATACCTGACATGGGACGTCGTGTCGAGTAACCCAGACAAACCGTGGGATTGGAGTAATTTGTGCTTAAACCCCAGTGTCGTCACGTGGGACATCGTGTCGAGTAACCCAGACAAACCATGGGATTGGTATTGGTTGAGCACAAACGCCAGTGTCGTCACGTGGGACATCGTGTCGAGTAACCCGGACAAACCATGGGACTGGAGTGGATTGAGCTCAAACGCGAGTATTTCGTGGGACATCGTGTCGAGTAACCTGGAGAAACCATTGAGTTGGTATTGGTTGAGCGCAAACACCAGTGTCATCTCATGGGACATTGTATCGAGTAACCTGGACAAACCATGGAATTGGCGTGGATTGAGTGCGAATCCCGGAGTAGCCACTTGGGACATCGTCTCGAGTAACCTGGACAAACCATGGTATTGGAGTGGATTGAGCACAAACACCATAGCCACATGGGAAATCGTGTCGAGTAACCTGGACAAACCATGGGATTGGTATTGGTTGAGCACAAACCCCAATGTCACATGGGACATCGTGTCTAGTAACCTGGACAAGCCGTGGAACTGGCGTGGATTGAGTGCGAATCCCGGAGAGGCACATTGGATATTGTCGTGACGAACCCGGACAAGCCGTGGGATTGGTATTATTTGAGCACAAACCCCAGTGTAGCCACCTGGGATATTGTCGTGACGAACCCGGACAAGCCGTGGGATTGGTGTGGATTGAGTGCAAATCCCGGGGTAGCCACCCTGGATATTGTCTCGAGTAACCCGGACAAACCATGGGATTGGTATTGGTTGAGCACACCCCCCAGTGTAGCCACATGGGACATCGTGTCGAGTAACATGGACAAACCATGGGATTGGTATTATTTGAGCACAAACCCCAGTGTAGCCACCTGGGATATTGTCTCGAGTAACCCGGACAAGCCGTGGAACTGGCTTGGATTGAGTGCGAATCCCGGAGTAGCCACTTGGGACATTGTCTCGAGTAACCCGGACAAACCATGGGACTGGCATTTATTGAGTAGAAACCGCAACATGTTGGTATCCGTCCAAGACGCGTGCCGTTTAGTGCGAAGACGCAGAGCCGCAGCGACTATTCAGGAAACATGGAGACACGTGAATACAAACCCGAGTTATGTTGTGTGCCGACGCAGACTCTTGAAAGAATTCATAAGCTGGGGGGATTTGTTATAAACAATGCTGATGCGCTGGTGCTGGTCACGCAACTGTATAAGAGCGGGCGACTTCTACAGTCATAAATTGTGATTTAGTGTACATAAATTGTGAGCAAATTACATGGACTGCACTCGACGTAAATACGGAATCCCTTGCCAACCATATTCCAATAAATGTCCCCGCCATCTTGCTCACATTCCAACCTGTGCAGGTGATAGCATCGCTTACTTGGAAAGACTGGATAAGGCGAAAAAAGAAGTGGAGGCCCAGGTCGTTGTCATGTCAGCCCAAGCTGTACAGGATGCAGCCACGATAGACCATCTGGCATCTCACTCCAATGTCATGTCAGCCCAAGCTGTACAGGATGCAGCCACGATAGACCATCTGGCATCTCACTCCAATGTCATGTCAGCCCAAGCTGTACAGGATGCAGCCAGGATAGACCATCTGGCAACTCACTCCAATGTCATGTCAGCCCAAGCTGTACAGGATGCAGCCAGGATAGACCATCTGGCATCTCACTCCAATGTCATGTCAGCCCAAGCTGTACAGGATGCAGCCAAGACCAACTATCTGGAGGCCGCTAGGTTTCCGCACAACCCGGGTATGCATTTCTACGGCGATGGAAACATCACCCCGCCTTGAGATTATCTGCTGTCTGTACGGGGGGCGAATTCTGGTTTTTCGTTCGGCGCATCGAATGAGTCGAAGTTCGATAGAGAGAGATTCGTGTGAGATTCGTTTCGCTGTTTTCAGGTGCATAAAGTGTTCTAAGTTCATGATGGTATTAGAACTGATTGCGTCAACTGCGGCCTCTGCAACGCTGGCAGAGAAGGCGTGTTGTCATCCTGTCACAGATTGATGCTACACTTGACGGAATACTAAAATGAAACCTTTATTGTTCAATAACAAATAACATATTGTTTCTTTTGACAGAGGAACTGCTCGTCTTAGCAAGCGGTGGCGGTTACATAGACAGCACTCTCATCGATTCGAGAGGTAAGCCAACCTCGAGTGTGCGATCAGACATCGAAATACTAAAATGAAACCGCTTCGAGCTGGACAGGTTCTTGAAAAAATCACGCTCATGATGCGTACACGTTCACTATAGCTTTCCTGAAATCCCTTATTTCTCCTGCAATCTTCACTCTCGTGTTCGCGCTTTCCTGAGTCCACATGGGGCATTTTTTAGCCATTCATTGAATTTGGCTTTGTAAAACGGTCCTGCTTCGTTTAAGTATGGTAAATGGTTCCCTTGCTTTTTCCCACACACCAGCATCGCCGCTTCTTCAGCAAGACCAATGCAGTGTAGGAAATGTTTCTTGATACAGTCTTCGCAGTATTTGTCTCTGACGAGTAGATGTTCCTCAAGCAGAATTGACTGTTTTGCTATTTCCCTCATGTTGTATTCTGGTTCACTTACGGGATCTATGGCTTGGCAAGTGTGGTTAGGTTGATTATTTGTTATGTTTTGATTTCTTCGTGTGTGATTGCTCCAATTCGTGCGATAAAACATAGCATTTCCTATATTGACAATTAATATGATGCTTACAATACCAAAAGATAGAATCGTGAGAGTGTCTTTCTGACGATCCGTAAGCATGGCGACGGATGTATGTTGTTTATTACAAACGTTTTTTTTTTCACCCCAGCACTCACCAGCACGCCCCATGGGGGTCGTCTTGGTAAAACATGGAGACGTTTGGATAACGCGCAGTTCATATCAAGCATGAGACACACTACTGGGTGCACAAGCAAGAGTGATAGGCGAACGGAGGAAACATTATCGGATAACGCACGCACGGTGGCGGATGTCACGACGCATGCCTCACACAGCCTTACACACGCGAATCTCTCTCTCTGTCCAACTGCGACTCATTCAATGCGCCGAACAAACCAGAATTCGCCCCCCACGTGGTGCAATGCATTTGTTCAGGCCAAAAAAATGGGGAGACGTTGATTCATTTTGTTCGTCCACCGAGTGTAGAGACATATCGACCAAACGGAAGAAAAAGTCCAATGATCGACACTTTGCAATATAGTGTGTTGCACGGAGTATTATGTGCACTGGGTCCTGCAAAGACGCACGTGTCTGATATGATTTCCTTAGCATTCAGCAACCTCACTGATAAAATCATTATGGGTTGTTTTGACCACGTATGGAACACGTATGTGATGTTTGTATAAAGAGTTCTGTGATGTATAAATTATGTAAGATGGCAACGAAACCTCCGACAGTCGCGAAATTGAAGGAGCTACTAAAATTGGCCGAAGTAGCATACTCATCAAAGGACAAGAAGGACGATATTGTCCGTTTATGCGAAGACAATGGTCTCATCGCCAGACCCCCTCCAGAATACAAGACGGTGGAAAAGATGTGTGTCGTGAAATGCGCCCTGAAGAAGGCAATGAGTCTTGACGATGAAGAATTCGGTAAGTTTAGGGAGCATGTGGATCAGCTCGTCAATGTGGTGAGCCGCATGTTGCGGCGTTCCAGTCTGGTGCTGACTTTCCATGTCACGAGGCTCATGGAGGGCGACCTGCCGATTCCTAATATGTACGATATGAAGGATACCTACTGGAAGGATTGGCTAAGGATCGGAGTTGACGGTGTCTTCCCAGATGAAGAGAGTAGAATATCATACGAATCCGTGAAAGACGTAATCGGAAAGGTGCTTGGTAGCGATGACCCTGACTACATCAACTCCTACCCTATCTATTTCGACCAGGTTTTGAACTATGCCGGTCACACATTGAGCACTGTCGTGTCGAACAACGCATGGGTTCCTTTGGTACCTCGTCTGACACGCCTCACTAAGGCTACTTTGAATGCACTGAAAGCTCCGAAGACCATCCGTGTGTACGACGTGATGAGGGTTATCCAACAAGAAATACAGGAGATGGAATCTTGGCCAGAGTCTGTTCAGGAGTATGTCCGTGAAGTTCGAGTCAGGCTGAAAGTTCCAGATGGAAGTCGACTTTATGATGACTATGGCAAAGACATGGACTTCCCGACCATGGTCCGGTTCAATTATTGGATGCAGACACGGTTGGAGGCTATTGGTGCACGTCGTATCCGGTTGATGCCCATCTTTAATGTCCAACGGGCGCATGTCCGCCTTGACATGAAGACCCTCGTGAACCTATTCAGGCACGTGTTCCCCAAAGACCCAAACATCGTCGAGCTTTCAAAGTGGAAAGATGTAAAGGATCCCGACCGCTTCATGTTGCCTCTGAAGCCTGCAGTTAAGAAGAAAAAATCATGTGGTCCTGGTGAATGGGAGGCATACAAGTTGGCCCAACAGAAGTACGATGCTGACGTTAATGATATCAAGGATACTGACGAGTACAGACATGCAAAGGGTAGGTATGACACGCTCGTGAACGCCCGAAAAAACAGTCGCAGGTTCCTTCTTCAAGAAACCACCTGTCAAGACGGGGTGGGTGTTCGATTGTAGCATCTGTACTGACGGAGTCTCATTGAGCATGCAGTACAGCAAGACAGTACAGGTTCGTGTATCCGATCTGAAGAAGACAAGTAAGAGGTCTCGTGACGATGAAGGTATGAGCGTCTCAGAACAGTATGACCATAAACTCAAAACGACATTGCCCGATATGGGTATCGTCGTTCTGGGTGTGGATCCTGGTAGGAGCAACATCGCTACAGTCACGTATCTGGCAGACGACAAAAGCAAGACATGGAAGCTTACACGCGGAGCTTTTTACCACAAGTCTGGTATCAAGAAACAGAAAAAAACAGCAAGAAAAAACGTTTCTCAGACATGATTCCTAGATGGGAGTCTCTTCGTGAAAATGGAGCAGCGTTGAGTACATCCAGGACAGATGATATCTCGGCTTACTTGAAAAATTACGCTACGTTTTCCGACGAGTGGTGGAGGATGGCACTCCTTCGCAGAGAATCCCGAGACAACTTTCAGAGGTACATTGGCAAGCGCAAGGCTATGGACTCATTTTGGGCAGGGATCAAGCGCAACATGAAGTTGGATCATCCTGACCTGAGGGTTCGCGTAGCATATGGTTCTGCAATCACGACTCTGAAGGCTACCGGACCAGGAGAGGTAGCTGTGCCTACGGGATCTATGTTCGCTTCCTGCAAGCGCCTCTTCAAAGAGGAGGTTCATGTGACAGATGAGTTCAAGACGACTCTCATGTCTTGGGAAACCGGTGCCAAGAAGGAATGTGTTTACAAAATTCCAAGTGTCCAAATAACCACGGAAGGGCAGATTCGTCTAGGTTACGAGTTGTTGGGTCACACCCCATTGAAGGAGACTCCAAAGGTCTCTTATCGCGACCAGTTGGCGGTGAGGGTGTACTGCACACGTAAACAAATCCAAGAAAAACACAGGAGGGGTGGCTTAGCCCCCTCTCTTGTCGACAACAACTCGATCAAGCGGTACCCTGAGGTACGAGGACTGCGATTCTCTCCAGAAACCAGCACTTACTCGGACCGGGACCGCTCCTCTGCTCTCACAATCGCAAGGCTGCACTGCATGGAACTGTTGGGTCAAGGGAGACCGCTTCCATTTTGCAGGGATGCGTGTTGTTGATGGGCTACAAAAAAACATGATGGTGTTCCACTGCCCCGTGGGTTGCTACACCATAAGGTGTACCGTACACTCCAGACAGCGGTTTCATTTTAGTATTCCGTCGAGTGTAGGAATTGCAATAAGTGGGGGAATAAATACTTGCGCAAGCGTCACAAGGGAGGTGCATGGGCCTCGGTAGTATAAATAAATAATGAGTTGGGATTTTATAAAAGGCTATAGACCATTTTATAATAAAATTATAATAACTATAAACCATCCTGTGCGCTTGCATGCATTGTACACACATGTTTATAGAACATGCATTCGCACACGCGATCATCGTTAATCCTAACGCTTCCCCATGACATTCTTGATCGTATTGCCCTATTATCTTCCAACCCCAAGATTGTATTAGTGTGTAAAACTCTGTGCAAAAGATTTTCTGGATGGCCCCTTACCGGACTGATCCAACCACCACAACGAGTTGGAGAGATTATGGCGAAAGGGGGGCGCACCGACCTTCTAGCAGTATGCTTGGTGTCCAATCCTCTTGTCCAGGTTAAGGGCGTACAATTGAGGGCGAACCAAAATGAAAACAAGATTCTCTATGTGGCTGCCAAGGCCGGTCACGCCGATGTCTGCAAGCTGCTGATGGATCCAGAGGTGGCTGGACTTGAGTTCAGGGCCCTGGCGAACTCTCTCAACAGCTTGGCATTGCGTGAGGCTGCCGATGAAGGTCACGCAGATGTCTGCAAGCTTCTCATGGATCCAGCGGTGGCTGGACTTGAGTTCAGGGCCCGGGCGAACTCTAGCGACAGCAGTGCCTTGTGGGCGGCTGCCTAGGCAGGTCACACAGATGTCTGCAAGCTGCTGATGGATCCAGAGGTGGCTGGAATTGAGTTCAGGGCCAGGGCGAACACCAGCGACAGCTTGGCATTGTGGGCCGCTGCTAGAGAAGGTCACGCAGATGTCTGCAAGCTGCTCATGGATCCAGCGGTGGCTGGACTTGAGTTCAGGGCCCGGGCGAACTCTACCGCCAGCAGTGCCTTGTGGGCGGCTGCCAAGGCAGGTCACACAGATGTCTGCAAGATGCTCATGGATCCAGAGGTGGCTGGACTTGAGTACAGGGCCAGGGCGAACTCTAGTGACAGCATGGCCTTGTGGGCGGCTGCCATGGCTGGTCACGCAGATGTCTGCAAGCTGCTGATGGATCCAGAGGTGGCTGGAATTGAGTTCAGGGCCCTTGCTAACTCTAGCGATAGCATGGCATTGTGGGCCGCTGCTAAGGACGGTCACGCAGATGTCTGCAATCTGCTGATGGATCCAGTGGTGGCTGGAATTGAGTTCAGGGCTAGGGCGAACTCTAGCGACAGCAGGGCCTTGCGTGAGGCTGCAAAGGCAGGTCACGCAGATGTCTGCAAGCTGCTCATGGATCCAGAGGTTGCTGGAATTGAGTTCAGGGCTAGGGCGAACTCTAGCGACAGCAGGGCCTTGCGTGAGGCTGCCAAGGCAGGTCACGCAGATGTCTGCAAGCTGCTGATGGATCCAGAGGTTGCTGGAATTGAGTTCAGGGCCCGGGCGAACTCTGTCAACAGCTGGGCATTGCGGCTGGCTGCTAAGGTAGGTCACGCAGATCTCTGCAAGCTGCTGATGGATCCAGCGGTGGCTGGAATTGAGTTCAGGGCCAGGGCGTACACTTTCGACAGCAGGGCATTGTGGGCGGCTGCCAAGGCAGGTCACGCAGATGTCTGCAAGCTGCTGATGGATCCGAAGGTGGCTGGAATTGAGTTCAGGGCCCGGGCGAACTCTAGCGATAGCAGGGCCTTGCGTGAGGCTGCGAAGGCTGGTCACGCAGATGTCTGCAAGCTGCTGATGGATTCAGATGCGGCTGGCACCGAGTACAGCTGAGTTGAGACAACCAACGTCTGTGTCTTTTTGATCAGACTCAAAAACCCTTTGTTATCCACCCATGCAAATTTGACAGGCGACATTATGAAACATATAATTGCAAACGGTATGCAGATAAAAACTTCAACCAAGTGGCCATGCCGCTCTGGTGCAGGGAGGGATTGGAAGGCAGGCATGGGGTTGATCCATTGCGTCATGGAGTTGTACATGATAATTGGATTAATAGGGAATGGTACTACTTTGCCTCCTGGTATCACCGGATTATTAATCGGTAAATAGATACTTGTTCAAGTGCAGTTTATGTTTACTGCAAATTCTAAGAAAGTGCAGCTCAGTTGAATGTAATCCGAATAGGTTAGCAAATCGGAGGGCTGTTTCGATACTATGTGGACGCGTTTGACTCATGTTATTAATTGCATGCAAGAAATCATTTTCTTTGAACACCAGCAATCTCCCTGGTTCTCTAGTTGTTTGCATGTAAGGTAAATCAACTTGTATTTCGTTGAAGTCTTCACATATCTCCCTGTTCAGATCGACATGTATGTAGCAGTCTTGACGAGAAACAACTCTATCTATATCAGACACGGGGTGAGTGGATGCCTGAATAACCAAGCGACAATCGTTCATATTAATTTTCTTTTTATAATTATCATCGCCTTATGCTTTTTGACCTGATTTACTTAAACCCATTAAGCAAAATAGTAGTGAGTAAGATTAAATTTACAAATTTCCGGGTGTTCCTTTCATACAGTTGTTCTCAAATAATTTTGGGACACTCAGTATAATTTGAATGATATCCCCTGAAACCAGGTACAGGTCCGTGGTTCACTACAAATATTTTTTGAGGAGTCTCAGGAAGGTTTGTAATATATACAACGTATATCGCACTCGTATTGTCACGACACATGACGCATCATCCATCCTCACACAGCCTTACACACGCGAATCTCTCTCTCTGTCCAACTCATTCAATGCGCGAAGAACCGACGAACCGGAATTACGGCCCCCCCGTTACACACACGTGGTGGTGCAATGCATTTGTTCAGGCCAACAAAAATGGGGGACGTTGATTCATTTGTTCGCACCGAGTGTAGAGACATATAGACAAACGGAAGAAAAAGTCCAATGATCGACACTTTGCAATATAGTGTGTTGCACGGAGTATTATGTGCCACTGGGTCCTGCAGACAGTGTCCGGTTGGATCATGCTCGAAATCTCTTAACCATCCTTATGAGTTTGGCAAGTCTTGAGACTTTGATACCAATACTAGGGAGCGATTGAAGGAGGCTTGTTGGTCACTATTACAAGCTGGGTTGTGTTGGAGTCAAAAAATACACTTGCCAGTTCCATATCGAGCGCGAATTCGATGATAAACATTCACCTACACAGATAAGATGTTACACGAATGGGATTATTTCGCATGGGTGCACCTGAAACAAACGATGTATCGCTTTCAAGCTTGATTAGGGGAACTGTGGTCAACAACATGAAGATGTTTGGAGAAGTCTTCGACAGGTACATCATCCATACAATGCACGGCTGCAGCGAAAAGGGCAATCGCACAACATCCGTGCGAAGAAGATTGAAAAAACATTGCGAGATGTGCGAACAATTATCACGAGTCGCCCAACCATGAGTTCAGATACTACAGTCGACGGATACTAAAATGAAACCACCTCGTGTCGACACCACCTTACGGTGTAGCAACCCACGGGGTTGGGTGGGTGGTGAACGTTTTGGTCAACGCGAAATATATACACGCGAATTGCTATCCAAAGGACGTACAAGCAGACTGCGCCGGGCGAAGGGGACCTGCAAGACTCGCTGCTGCCGGTGCTCAGGAGCATCGTGCAGCGAATGAGAAGGTGAACCCTGCAGAAGCAAGCAAGTACGAGGACGACGACGCCTTCCTCCCGGGAGGCGCCGGCTCCGTCACCTTCAGTAGCCATTCAGAGCCATACAATACAGGGCATGGCACTGCATAGCACGGACTGCTTCAGGGTCCTCTCGGAGAGGGCGTGCCGCCTGCCAGAGGAACTACAGACGCACTGTCAAGATTCACAATGGCCATGTACTCGGGCGCCCAGCCACATCTGGATCCATCAAAAGCAAGCAACATCGGGCTGACCAGCCTTCAGCCACATCAAGGCCCAGCTGTTGACAGAGTTCGCCCGGGCCCTGAACTCAATCCAGCAACCCTGGATCCATCAGCTGCAGACATCTGGTGACCTGCCTTGCACCGCCCACAATGCCTGCTGTCGTTGAGTTCGCCCTGGCCCTGAACCACTTCAGTCACCGCTGGATCCATGAGCAGCTTTCAGACATCTGCGTGACCGCATGGGCAGCCAGCCAAATGCCCAGCTGTCGCTATGAATTCGCCCTGGCCTGAACTCAATCCAGCCATCGCAGGATCATGAGCAGCTGCAGACATCTCGTGACCGCATTCGCAGCCGCCCCCAAGGCCCAGCTGTCGTCTTAGAGTTCGCCAGGGCCCTGAACTCAATTCCAGCCACCTCTGGATCCATCAGCATTTGCAAACATCTGCGTGACCTTCCTTCCAGCACCACAAGGCCCTGCTGTAGCAGAGTTCGCCCTAGCCCTGAACTCAATTCAGCCACCGCTGGACCATCAGCAGATTGCAGACATCGCGTGACTGCATTGGGAAGCCACTGCAAGGCCAGTCTCGCTAGAGTTCGCCCACGGCCCTGTACTCATTCCAGCCACCTCTGGATCCATCAGCAGCTTGCCAGACATGCGGTGACCTGCATTGCAGCAGCCCGCAATACCCAGCTGTCTCTAGATTTCGCCCTGGCCTGAATCAACTCCAGCCACGAATGGATCCATCAGCAGCTTGCAGACATCTGCGTGACCTCATAGGCAGCCTCACGCAAGGCCAGCTGTTGACAGAGTTAGCCCGGGCCCTGAACTCAATCCCAGCACCGCTGGACCATGAGCAGCTTGCAGACATCTGCGTGACCGGCCTTGGCAGCACATAGAGAAGCTGTTTTCATTTGGTTCGCCGCTCAATTGTAGGGCCCCCTTAAACTGTACAAGAGGATTGGACACCAAGCATACGCTAGAAGGTCGGCGCGCCCCCTTTCGCCATCATCTCTCCAACTCGCTGTGGTGGTTGGATCAGTCCGGTAAGGGGCCATCCAGAAAATCTTTGCACAGAGTTTTACACACTAATACAATCTTTGGGTGGAAGAGAATAGGGCAATACGCCAAGAATGTCATGGGGACACGTAAGGAGATGAAACAATGATCGCGTGTTCGACTGCATGTTCGATGAAACATGTGTGTACAGGATGGTATAAATAAACAATGAGTGGGATAAACCCTATAAACCCTTGGTTTGCACTGCCTGGCGGTATCTGCAAGCGGCACTTGCCTGGAATGAAAGCGACAAGGCGGTGAGTGTAACGGACTTGCCTGGCGTATGCATTATGTTATCACGACACATGCCGCCTCCTCACACACAGCGTCGCTGCGGCTGCTGTCGAGATGTTGATACCCACCAACACTCACTCATTCTCACCACGCACTCTATCACACGCAAACGGCGGAACCACTGTCGATGTATCAGGCATCATCCTCCTTCGTAATCGCAATGGTTGATCCTTAATACCTTTGTGAACCTTTGAGATGTCGATTTCAATCCGCCTTTGCCCGAATTATTACCACATCCTCCTTCGTAATCACAATGTGAATACCTCGGTGACAGTTGAGATGTCGAGTCAATCCGCCTTTGGTAACGAATGGATTTACCACACCTCCTTCGTAGTCACCAATTGTGACCATAATACCTTGGGAAATTTGAGATGTTGTTTCCAATTCGCCTTTGGTCCACGAATGATTTACCAACATCTCCTTCGTAATCGCAATGGTGATCCTTAATACCTTGGTGACCTTTGAGATGTCGATTCAATCCGCCTTTCGTCCCCGAACGATTTACCACATCCTCCTTCTAATCGCAATGGTGATCCTTAATACCTCGGTGACAGTTGAGATGTCGAGTAATCCGCCTTTCGTACGAATGATGTACCACACCCTCCTTCGTAGTCACATGGTGATCCTTAATACCTTGGTGAAAATTTGAGATGTCGATCATTCGCCTTGTCCCACGAATGATTTACCACATCCTCCTCGTAATCGCAATGGTGATCATTAATACCTTGGTGACTTTGAGATGTCGATTCAATCCGCCTTTCGTCCAGAATGATTTCACATCCTCCTTCGTATCACATTGTGAATACCTCGGTGACAGTGGAGATGTTGTTCCAATTCGCATTTGGTCACGAATGATTTACCACATCCTTCGTAATCGCATGGTGATCCTTAATACCTTGGTGACCTTGAGGATTCGATCAATCCGCCTTTCGTCCCGAATGATTTTACCATCCTCCTTCGAAATCACAATGGTGAATACCTTGGTGACAGTTGAGATGTTGTTCCAATTCGCCTTTGGTCACGAATGTTTACCACATTCCTCCTTCGTAATACAATGGTGAACCATAATACCCTCTTTGACCTTTGAGATGTTGATTCATTCGCCTTTGGTCACGGATGACATACCAACACCTCTTTAATAATAACAATGGGTGTTCCTTAATACCTTGGTGAAATTTTGAGATGTTCAACTCGCTCTTTTTATCTAGCAGCTTCGACACAAAAAAATGGAGCTTGTGATTATTCACCCGAGTTAACAAAGATGCAGCAAACCAGGCTAGAGAAATGGGGAAAGAAAGCTTACAAGTGTTGCCTTCATAGATGTCGAGGAGCTCATCAATACTGTCACGTCACAAATTCAAATCATGATGGAATTTCGGAGAAGAATCTTGACACAGGACGGCATTCGCATACATCAGTGCCGACCTCCCATGACATTCGGTGCCAACACTTGGGTAGGGGGAATGACGAAGAGAATCTTGACACAGGCCGCGTGACATGGAAACACGCCATCATCAATGCCGACAATCCCGTGACTACATGTCTATCGGTAGTCATAGCAATACGTGCGTGTTCCCTGCG
>JACBWV010000610.1:67859560-67990018 GCA_013435795.1 Chlamydomonas sp. ICE-L
ATGGTGAGGTGTGTTTGTGTGTTTGGCTGTGATGTGGTGTGGTGGGGTGTGGTGTGGTGTGGTGCGGTGAGGCTTGGTGTGGTGAGTGGTCTCAGCTGCATGCGAAGCAGGGTACCCCATTATGCTTGATCCTGGCTCGCACCTTGCGATCTGTCTTTCGTTCCATTAAGACCGCCAATTACGATGGATTGCTGGACGAGTGGATATTGGTGCCAATGGATTCTGGGGGGTTATTGAGGTCGTGGCCTTGCCATTTAGAAAACTCGTGGCCTAGCCATTGAGAACATTCGAGGAATACAATGGTCTGCCTGGCAGAAAAGAGCAGGTGGAACAAATCTGGCGGGTTGCAGCGTCAGATCGGAAAGCGAAGTGGTAGAACCAAAATTGTCTGAATGGGTCTGAAATTATCAGCGAAAAAGATTCTCCCGACAAACATGCGCACCTATCTCGCCTCGGATTGAAAGGGCGAGGAGGGAGAAAGAGCATCCCCACCCGACCAGCCAAGAGAAGGATATCCCAGGGAAGTGGTTTGAAGCCGACCGCAGCCGGCTGGGTCACGTGCGACCACGTGTGCCTAGCACCAACCTGGGATCTGCCCATGCGAACATTTGCACCTCCATAGTTTGCAACACGAAGGTCGGCAGTGATTAATTACAAGCTCCGCAAGTGCGTGAGATGAATATGTAAACGTTTCCCATGTAATTGTTAATTGTGCAAGCTCGCGAAGCTGGAAACATGAACATTACGTGATTTAGAAGTACACAGTACATATCCGTAGGCCCACCCCACGCACCCGTCCCACCCCACGCACGGCCCTGCGGGTGCGTTGTGGGCCATGTCCGTGCTAATAATAGCTCAAGCGCCCTAGGGGAATGTTTCGTCCATTGTGATGCTTACATGTTTCGCCTCGATTTTTTGACGACAATTCCATTCCCAAACCTATGTATGCGCACATGATTGGATGATACGAATTTGAAATGATGACAAATGTTACCCAATAATTGTCGCTTTTGGCCCAAAACGCACAAACCTTAGCTCCTTTTCTTGAATTGCGATGCGCATAAGCGGTCTCTTGAGAATATCTCCGGTATCAATAAGTCTTATAATTGGGATATCTTGTATAATGTTTTGTTTTTTTGTGATTTGAAGTGAAACCTGAAAAGTAGGTTGTGACACACGGACGGACACACACACACACACAAACAGTTTTGACAGGCTAATCCCTCAATCAAACAAAAATTTTGATTGAGGGATTAGCCTGTCAAAATTTGTAATTTTTTTCATTCGGGTATAAAGGGCGCCTGGAGGCGCGTCCCGAATGAAAATGTTTTAAATAATCTGTATTTAATTAAAATTTTAATTGTATAATTTTATTATTGTATAATTGTATAATTAAATAAATAAATTGTATTAATTAATGAATAATAAGATTAAAATGAATTAATCAAATTCTATTAAATTGTTTGATTAATTATAAGTTATTAATTAATTGATTAATTGACTAATTAATTAAATTATATTTAATTAATTATCAATTAAATTTAATTGTATGAATTAGTTAATTAATTAATTAATTAATTAATTAAAATTGATTTAATTAATTAATTTGATAGAATCAAAATTGCGTTGTATTGACTTGAATTGAATGCATTTAATTGATTTGAATTGTATTAATTTGAATTCAATATATTTGGATTTGGTTGAATTGAATCAATGGATGTAGCTTCATTTACTACGACAATTGACATTTTGTAGGGTTGTTAAATTTGAAGGAGTATTAAACGTGCCTGGACTGTCTTGTAGATGGACTTTATTTGCAAGCAGTTGATGCACAGGAAATGTAACCAATTAGAGGTATAGTTGAATTTGTTCGGTCAGCCGCATACAAGCTTGATGTGGCTTCATTCCCCACATTTATGGCAATTCATTCGGGACCCCCAGGACTCGAGCACCTTGTTGCCCAATACAAAATCATATTACAAGATCGCAGTGTGATATGTGGTCTGACCCATGTTTGCCCATGAGGTTGGAGAGTCGGCTGGGCGTGTCCTTGGCGTGCGTAGGATTGAACACATAGTCTCGACAACCTGGACACGTGGCATCTGAATTATGGTCAACCGCTGGCATTCAAACCACTAAGCAACTAAACCCTAAACACATTAGAAGTCACGGGCAGGACATTGGGGCAAATAGTCGAGAAATAGTTGATACGCAGAATGCGAGAAAGTGAGAGGAGGGAGGCTGGGAGTTCCAGAAGTAGTGGAGTAAGTAGGTACTCATAGCAGAATAAGCTACAAAACATTTGACAACTATTGAGAAGGATCATGACCGCTGCAGAGCTGATATCTTTAGTCAAGCGCACTCCAACTACGAGCCAAATGTTTGGGTGCAGAGTTTGCCGGTATCAGCAGCACAAATGGAGAGAGACAAACTAATGTACAAAGAGACAGGTGGAACCCAGGGGGGTCATCAGAGGCCTTAAGCATACATACTCTATACCGCACCGCACATACACACACATGTGGCTATCCATGCACAGCAACACAGCACTGCGCACACACATTCACACACATATGGCTATCCATGCACTGCCACACAGCACTGTGCACGCACTAACACACACATGTGGCTATCCATGCACTGCCACACAGCACTGCGCACGCACATACACACATAGCCGGCTATCCATGCACTGCCACACAGGACTGTGCATGCACATACACACACATGTGGCTATCCATGCACTGCATCACAGCACTGCGCGCACACATACACACACATCTGGCTATCCGTGCATTACCACACAACACTGTGCACGCACATACACACAAATCTGGCCATCCGTGCAATACATCACAGCACTGTGCTCGCACACACACACATCTGGCTATCCATGCACTACAAGACAACCCCATGCAAACATGAACACACTCAAATACAAACACATGCACGCACAAAACAATTTGCTATCCATGCACTGCCACACAGCACTGTGCACACACATACACATACATCTGGCTATCCATGCACTGCCACACAACACTGCGCACGCACATACACACACATCTGGCTATCCATGCACTACAAGACAACCACTTGCAAACACAAACACATTCAGCCAATCAAGCATGCACACACAAAACAACTGGCTACACATACTTTGTCGCACAGCCATGTGCTAGTACATACGCACACATCTGGCTATCCATGCACTACAAGACAACCCCATGCAAACACAAACACACTCAAATACACACGCATGCACGCACAAAATAAATTGCCATCCATACACTGCTACACAGCACTGTGCACGCCCATACACACACAACTGGCTATCCACGCACTGCAACACAGCACTGTGCACGCACATACACACACCTCTGGCTATGCATGCACCACAAGACACCCACATGCAAACACAAACACATTCAGCCACTCAAGCATGCACACACAAACCAACTGGCTACACATACACTGTCGCACAGGTATTATATGTGCAAGTACATACACACACATCTGGCTGTCCATGCACTACAAGATGGCCCCATGTAAACACAAGCACATTCAAATACACGGATATGCAAGCACAATACAAATTAATATCCATGCACTTCCACACAGCACTGTGCACGCACATACACACACATCTGGCTATCCATGTACTGCCACACAGCACTGTGCACGCACATACACACACATCTGGCTATCCATGCACTGCAACACAGAACTGTGCATGCACAAATTACACATATGGCTATCCATGCACCGCCACACAGCACTGTGCACGCACATACGCACACATCTGGCTATCCATGCAATACAAGACAAATCCGTGCACACACAAACACACCCAGACACTCACGCATGCAAACACACAAACGAACAACTGGTTGCACATGCACTGCCAAACAGCACTGTCCATACCAAATACACACACATGGCCATCCATGCACTATAAGACACGGCAACCCCAGGCACATGCACACACATCTGGCTACACATGCACTGCCACACAGATCTGTTTCCATACACAGATACACACACCTGGTCATCCATGCACTACAAGTCAATCCCATGGACGAACACAACCCAATCAGACACTCACGCACCCACACCAGGCCATCCATGCACTACAAGACAACCCTATGCACACATTCACACATACCCAGACACTCACACACGCACACACAAGGGGCTACGCATGCACTGCCACACCGCCCTACTTACATACACACACATGGCCATCCCCATGCACTACAAGACAATCCCATCGACACAAACAACACACGCAGGCACTACGACACCACATAACATGATCGCAATCATCTTCTCATTAACACCATCAGTAATACCAATCTCACCATGTCCATCATCATCACTTCTACGTTTAGAATCATCTATTTCACAACTGTAGTGTATTAGTTGAGTTGTTAGTCGAGAAACATATCCGAGGCTTCGTGTGAGGTTCGTAGGTTTCTGTGAACCGTTCACTTTAGGGTTTAGGTTTAGTTATGAACTTGTCGATTATTCTACCCCGAGATATAAGCTGATGTTCGGACATTTCTAGAACTTCTGACGCTGTAACAATCACTGGCTTCCGCCTGATCTGTAACAAGTCTTTGAGTTCATTTCTTCTCGTTTTCCTCGTCTCTGATTCTCGCGCGTAACAATCGCTGGCCGTTGCCGGATCGTTACCCTACATTTGGTTTCGGAGCTGGTTCCTTCACGTCCTCTACCCATGTCACACGAAACATCTACGTCTACATCTGCGTCTGCGTCTGATCAACGCATCGCAGCTTTGGAGGCGGAGCTCAAGGCCCTCAAGGCAGAGAAGCCGCAGTTCTTGCCCACAGGGGTAAAACCTCCGTTGCCCACTCGTCTCTCTGCGAAGAGAAGGTCTGACGTCCCCGATTGGATTGCCAATACGCGTGTGGCTCTCCAACTTGCGGGATTTAACCTCGACCACTCTGCATCTGTGGCCTATGCGTCTACGTTCTTGGACGACAAGGCTAATGCGTGGTGGCGTACTTGCCTGGCCGCGCCCGCTAATCCTGCTTTCCAGAGCTCTGGTGGATTTGGACCCTTCGACAGCTTCGCGGCGGAACTGCAGAAGAAGCTGGGTCAGCCGTTTCCTGAGGCAACTGCCCGAGAGAAATTGGCGAAGCTACAGCAGACCAGATCTGTGCTGGACTATTCAGACGCGTTCACAAGGATCATCAAGGACCTCCCTGAGCGGCACTGGAAGGATCTTCGCTTTGACTATCTTCAAGGTTTGAAGCTTTCGATCTGAGAGATGCTCACCGGAAAGATATCTAAGGACACCAAGTGGGAGGAGATTTCCAGCCTTGCTCACTGTGGTGGATAACGATCCTCCCACTGAGTTGCCACGCGGTGGTGACGACTTTCCGACAGATGACGAACGACTTCTGTAGGCAGTTGAAACCGAGCGAATTGACCTACTGATCAGTGTCTGATCAGCTACTCGGGAATACCTAAAACGAGGGTTCCATTAGGGTCTAGACGCGCTGGAAGCGGGAAGGGAGTCTTAAGCCGTGCTTCTGACTCTTAGGGCCGTCTAAACTCCTGAGATCATTTCTTAGGCTTCCAGTTACAAGACACTCCGTGTTACAAGGTATTCATATACCACAATTGGTTTCTTGAGCCTGGTCGCGCTTTCAAACCGCGCCACTCGCTTTACTCCCCACCCCCGACGTCCCCTCGAGCCCACCATCACCGAGTATGGCCTCTTCTTCAGCCCAAGCTGCTGCGGCTCCACCTTCTGAGGTCCCGGATGTTGACGACATGGACCACGAGGAGCTCGTCCAGCAAGTCAAGGCTTGGGAGCTGCACAAGCTCTCCAAGGAGAAAAGAAAAGGCGCTGGAGGGCCGGCACCTTCGCCTCCCGACCTTTCAGCTACCGAGAAGGAGCTGAAGGAAGCGCGGATGGCTGTCAAAGTCAATGGCAAGAAGGTCGCCACAAGGCCTGACTCCACGCCGCTTGGCAAGGCTGCCGCGCGCGTTGCCCTCGTGGAGAAGGACAGGGTTATCGCTAGCCTCGAACTTCTTCACCATCACGAGGCCGAGGCCACCGCATCCAAGCACCTTGAGGAGATGGCTCGGCTCCAAATGCGAATGAGGGATGCCGAACAGGAGACACTTCGAGTTTCCGCTCTCCTGAAGGCCCAGCAAACGCCCCCCGCTGGACCACCTGAGGGCCCCGCTGCTGGATCGCCTGCAACGCCCCCCGCCCCCGCTGGACCACCGGATGGCCCCGCTGCTGGATCGCCTGCAACGCCCCCCGCCCCCGCTGGACAACCCGCGGTCCCCACAGCTGGACTGCCTGCGGGCCCCCCTGCTGATGGATCGCCTGCTGCTGGCCAGCCCGCTGCTGAAGCGCCCGCTGCAGGACCGCCCGCTGTTGGCCCTCCCGCTGGACCTCATTCGGACGCTTTAATGGCTCTACGTGCCCAGATTGAGCTGCTGGAGGCCAAGGCCAAAGTGGCTGAGCTACAAGCTGCGGCAGCTAAGGTAGAGTCACATGTTTTGCCCTTGGTCCCGAGGCCCTTAGTTGGCAAGTATGAACGTCCATCCCTTTGGACTGGGGTAGAAGATAAGAAGCTCCCGAGGGGTAGGATTGGGTGGAAGTTGCTAGAGTCATATTGCACGTTGCACCATATGTTAGTACCATCCATCATACCAAACTTCTTTGGTGGGGTAGCTGCCGAGTGGCTAGACCACCTCATGACCGCGTCACCGGCCATTACGTGGGCTGAGATAAAAACTCAGTTCCTAAAATTCTATGACCCCTACCATGCTAACGACGACATCAATGCACGCCAACGGCTGCATGCCAACTCGATTCGGCAGACCTCGACGGTTAGGCATTACGCTATGGCTTTCCAAAACGAAGTGCGCATTGCCGGGGGTATGCAATTGGATGATCAGCTAGTTCTGTTTCGGTTTGGTCTGATTCCAACCATCTAGGCACGATGCCGCAGACGTACTGCTGCACAAGGAGGCCGATTTTCCTCTTTAGACGAGCTTGTCGAACATGCTGCTGCCATTGAAACTGAACTTGCTGCCACCAAAACACCAACCCCTACCTCGGCCATGTACGTCCAGGCAAAAGGCAAACGGCCTGGTGGACCTCACGAGGGGTCCACCCAGCACAAGCACAAGAAGGGCACGGCCCAGACTCCAGCTGCAACGGGCCCGCCGCCCTTTTCCAGCCCTGCGGGACAGCTACTATTTGCTGAAAAGCATAAGTGGAAGCAGGCTGACGGTCAGCCCTAGACACCGGATGCTATTAAACTAGCTAAGGAGGGTAACTTATGTTACAAGTGTGGTACGAAACGCACGGCCGCTACAGCCACTGCCCCCTCCAAGTGCCCTAGCTGCCCTACCGTTAGGAAGTAGGATGTAGGTCTGCTTGTAGACATAGATAGGGATGTTCTTTTTCAGTTTCCGTCCCCTACTATCTGTGTAACACCATCTACAACACAGACCACATCCCCTCCTTGCCTTCCGACCCTGCCCCCGCCTCCTGCCATTCCATGCATATCTGCTTGCACAACAGCTTGTGTCCACGCGGACCAAGCTACCGCACACTTTGAGGCCACCCTATCGGGGGTATCTGGCAAAGTTCTCATTGACAGTGGAGCAGACTCTGTCTTCGTAGACGCAGAATTCTGTGCTAGGGCAGGTTTAGCCACCTTTACGGGCTCACCAGTCATGGTGCGGGTAGCTGATGGATCCCAAGTCCTCACTACTACGAGAACGAGTTTTGTCCTGAACTTAGGCAAACATAGGTCAGAAAATTAAATCTGCTTATGTCCTCCCTACGCTAGGGCCCGGCACCACCGCACTTCTCGGAAGAAATTGGATGATGCAGACGGGGTGCTGCATTGGTTTTGAAGAGACACGTCTTAGAGCCAGTTTCAAAATAGCTAAAAAGCATAAACGTAGAGTAGCAGTCGAACTGTACTCCACCCGACTCGAGTCGGAACCTCTCTCCATCAAGGAATTGGTTGCTTATACTTTGGCACGTATCGATTTTTTTGACACAGCACAGCGAAAAACGCCAGGAGTCCTGTCGAACAGAGCACTTAAAAAGTTTATCCGCAAATCAAAACAAAAACTCAATTGTTTCGAAGTCCTAGTCACATCAGTGGACCAAGACGACGATGCCTTTACAATTCGAGTAACGGCCGCATAAGCAAACACGGTGCAACAAACGAAACACGAACGGATAATCTCGGGTTGCGAAACGGACTTTAAAAAGGTCTTCGCCCCGGCGGACAAGATTTCTGACCTTAGGGCTGACACCCCATTCGTATGCCCCCTCACGGAGGCGGCATCCCCACAATTCTCTCGAGGACACAGGTTGTCCCCCGCAGAACTGCTAGAGGTCCAAAACCAAGTTAAATACTTGTTGGCCAAAGGCTACATCAGCCCTAGCTCGAGCCCGTGGGGCGCACCAGTCCTTTTCATCGCCAAACCCGATGGCTCTTGGAGGATGGCTATCGACTATCGTAAATTGAACAAGGTCACGGTACCAAATCGCTATCCCCTCCCACGAATTGACGATCTGTTTGACTCAGTTCGAGGAGCTAGTGTGTTCTCAAATCTGGATTTACGTAATGCATACCACAACATACGGTTACATGATTCAGACGTCCCGAAAACTGCGTTCATAACCCCGATGGGACTCTATGAATTCAAGGTTCTCCCTTTTGGGCTAGCAAATGCACCCTCGGCCTTTACAAAAGTCATGAACACCGTGTTCAGAGATTTAATTGGCAAATTCGTCGTCATTTACTTGGATGATATTCTCATCTACAGCAGTAATGATGAAGAACACGAAAAACACATTCGAATTGTGTTACAACGTCTTGAAGATAACCACCTCTTTCTTAAACGAGAAAAGTGTTTCTTCTATAGACCGGAAGTCAAATACCTAGGGCATGTGCTCTCCGGTGAAGGCGTCCGAGTCAACGAAACGAAGGTGAAAGCAGTTGCAGATTGGCCCACACCTACCTCCTCGAAGGAAGTTCAGCAGTTCCTAGGACTCTCTAACTTTTTGAGAAAGTTTATCCAAGGTTACTCGACGCTCGCAGCCCCTCTAATCCAGATTTCGAATCTAACAGACAGGCCAGCACCGATTTCACCGAAATTGAAACCGCCAGGACTGACAAAATCACCGACGGTGACACCAAAACCGAAACCACTCGGAAAACGACAGGCAGGGCTCAAGGGACCTGCATTTCAAAATGTTTGGACCCAAGCCTGCCAGGAGGCATTCCTCGGCATCAAAGAAAGTCTTACGAAGGCTCCTTTGCTTGCACACCCTGACCCAGCGAAGGACTATCGGGCGGTAACCGATGCTTCTGTCGTTGGTACAGGGGGCGTTCTCATGCAAGATGGGCGACCCATCGCGTACCACTCTCACAAATTCTCAAGCGCTGAACGAAACTACTCCACGGGCGAGCAAGAATTACTCGCAGTGTACTTGGCCTTGAAAGAATGGCGATGCTACCTCGAAGGTTGTACTGGCAAGTTCGAACTTGACACCGACCACGAACCCCTCGTCTACCTTGCAAATCAGCCCATGCTGAGCAGAAAGCAGGCACGATATCTTGAGTTTTTCTCGCGCTTCACGAACATGAAGTGGGCTCATATCGCGGGCCGTACTAACGTAGCTGACCCTCTGAGTAGGAATCCAGCCTTCTCAGAGGCTACGGCTTTGTTCATTCAGAGGCTGTCCGCAAATGACCCACTCCACATGCGCGAAATAGCCCCAGATATTCTGTACGGTTACACGGAAGACTTGTGGTTCGATAATCCGCACAATACCAAGTACCTCTCCAAACGGGCAGATGGTTTCTGGGTTGGCACCGGCAAATCCATACGAGCAGCATCTGAGTCGCAGATCGTTGTACCAAATGGTAATTCGCTCAAAGCTCGGATTTTGTTTGCTTTCCACGATACCCAACGAAATGGACATGGAGGCATCGACCGAACTTTTCGATCTGTTGCACGCTACTATTGGTGGCCTGCCATGCGACTCGATGACGTTGATTACGTACGCCACTGTGATTCTTGCCAACGGGTAAAAATTTCACATCAGAACCCGCAGGGTAACCTTCAACCCCTTTCGATTCCGACCGCCCCCTTCGATTCACTGTCCATGGACTTCATCGTTGGGCTACCGAAATCGAATGGTTTTGATCAGATCTACGTGATCGTTGATCGCCTTACGAAGATGGTCAAACTTATCCCATGCAAAACGACAGACGATGCTGAAAAGATTGCTACCCTGTTCCACGAGCGCGTGCTCAGCGAACAAGGCCATCCGCTTTCCATCATCTCTGATCGCGATGTTAAGTTCACGAGTAAGTTTTGGCAAACACTATTCACTCTGTGCGCTATCCGCCCTGGAATGTCGACTGCATTTCACCCACAAACAGATGGTCAAACAGAACGTATGAACAGTGTTCTCGAAGACACTCTTCGCCATTTTTCCTCTGCGAATCAGAAAAATTGGGCGAGTCTTTTGCCGAATGCACAATTCGCCATCAACAACTCGTACAACAGAAGCATTCGAGATTTTCCGTTTCGGTTGCTGTACGGTAGATACCCTCGAGTGGCACTACAACCATCAGATGATGTCATCGCTACGGCACATCAACCAGCCCTGTCCTGGGTCGAGCATATGAATAATGCATATGACACGGCCAAGGCAGCGCTTAAATCCGCGAAGGATCGTCAAAAAACGTATGCAGACTTGCACCGTCGACCGGTGAAGTATACTCACGGTCAGGAAGTTTTGTTGAACTCGAAGAACATCAAATACTGGCCTGGTATGACTCGGAAGCTCATGCCCAGATTCGTTGGTCCCTACGAAATCTCTCACACTATCCAAAAGAGGGGGGAGACCATTGCAGTGACTCTATCCCTCCCCGAAGGATGGAAGATTCATCCAACGTTTCACGTATCTCTTGTCAAAGAATACCTATCCGACGAGACTGGGTTTATTAGACCAAATCCGGAATTGTTACGCACATGCGGTGAACCTATCTACGAGATTAGCAACGTTGTTGACCACAAGATACAGTCTGGTACGGTGTATTACTATGTACAATGGTTACACTCAGACCATGTTCACTCTTGGGAACTCGAAGAAGAGTTGTTACCTATGTGCTCTGAACAAATCGATTTGTATTGGAGACAACACCCTTCTCGGGTACGACCCGTGATAGGTGCCAACGACCCGAAACCTAAAACGGTTAAAAAACCTACTCACAGGGATTATGCGACTGTAAACCCTGATGAGTTTCTCATTCGAAAGAGTACTAGACTTCAGGAGAAGGCTAGGGCTAGAGAAGGGGGAATTGTGGTGGATAACGATCCTCCCACTGAGTTGCCACGCGGTGGTGACGACTTTCCGACAGATGACGAACGACTTCTGTAGGCAGTTGAAACCGAGCGAATTGACCTACTGATCAGTGTCTGATCAGCTACTCGGGAATACCTAAAACGAGGGTTCCATTAGGGTCTAGACGCGCTGGAAGCGGGAAGGGAGTCTTAAGCCGTGCTTCTGACTCTTAGGGCCGTCTAAACTCCTGAGATCATTTCTTAGGCTTCCAGTTACAAGACACTCCGTGTTACAAGGTATTCATATACCACACTCACCAGTGCGACCAAGTCCTGATGGCCCGTCCGAGTGGTGCTCGCCCTCAGTACATGGAGCGCGACAGACCCCTGCCGTCTCGCCCTATAAATAGCCCGACACCCATGGAGCTGGGACACCTGGGCCACGTGGACGCGCCCAGGAAGGGTAGGCCCCAGACTCCACATCCTCGCGCCAACTCTCCCCTGAGGACTGCAAGCCTTAACCGTTTGACTGACGAGGAGCGCGAAAGTCTACGTCGCGCAGGCGCCTGTTTCCGCTGCCGCAAACCAGGACATTTTTCCAGAGAATGCACCCAGTATGACTCCTCCTCGACTGGCAGGTTCGCCTCGACTAGGAGCCCTTCCCCAGCACACCGAAAAAACTGAGTATCTCGGCTCGGGACGGAACAACCCGGGACGCCGAGTTTCAGTCGGCAGTTTGTTCGCTGCCCAAGACACCTGCGGAACCACGTATTATCGCTGGTACCAGATTTCCTCGGATCACCCACAGGACCAAGATTATCCCAGTTGCCCCAAGACGTTTTCGGCGTTCTTTATCCTCGGATCCCAAGGACTCAGATATAGCTTCTTCCCCAACTGTGGATTTTTCCCAAGATACCCCTGATAATCCTTCACCTTCTACTCTGGATCCCCCTTCTATTCCATCTTCCCCTTTGAGTGATTATCCTCAACCCCCAAACTTGCCCAAGATCATCAACCTCTGTTCTGTTGCTGCCCGTAACCATGGCCATGATCTACTGGTCTTCCATGGCACCCTAGATGGACTACCTGTCAAGATTCTCCTGGACTCTGGAGCTCAGCGTGACTTCGTATCAAGGCGCTTTGTTCAAGCATGTCAGCTGGAAACTGCTAAGAGGGACACCTTGCGGATTCGCCTTGCTAATGGAATGTTGCAGGCTACAGCCACTGAGCTACCAAAGGTAACACTCTGCATGGGCCCGCACACTTCAACCCGTTCTTTTGTGTGCACAGATATTCAAGAGTATGACATCATTCTAGGAATGCCTTGGTTGGCAGATGTGAACCCCAACATTGACTACCCCAGTCGCACCATCATCTCTCCATTCTATCTTGAAGCCAACTCAACTGTGCAAGCAAACCCATGCATCAATTTGGTCAAGGTGGAGCGCATGCGTAAGGCATTACGCCAGCCTGGTAATCGTACGTTTCTAGGAATTCTCAAAGAAACGACAGACCAATCACAAGAACCAGACCCATTCAAGCCTGTAAACACAGCATTTCCCCCAGCCAAACAGTCTCAGTTGCACAGCCTATTAGCGAGGTTTCAGCCATATTTTGCTGCCCCTACCGGCCTAAACGAGACAGTACCGTTGCATCGTATACCCCTTCAGCCTGGATCTACCCCGCCGCAACAGCGTACATGGAGGATGTCTCCTGCTGAGCTTGAGGAGTTACAACGGCAGCTAGAGGACTACCTAGCTAAGGGATGGATTCGGCCTTCTAGGTCTGACTTTGGTGCCCCAGTTCTGTTTTCCCTAAAGGCTGATGGATCATGGAGGTTCTGCATTGACTACCGTGCCCTCAATGCTATCACTATCAAGGACAGATACCCCTTGCCTCGCATCGATGAACTTCTTGACCAGTTACATGGAGCCAAGTATTTCACATCCCTGGATTTATGGAGTGGGTACCACCAAGTGAAGATGCATCCGGATGATATCCACAAGACAGCGTTCAAGACCCGCTACGGTCTGTTTGAGTTTTTGGTCATGCCTTTTGGGCTTACAAATGCTCCTGCCACCTTTATGCGACTTATGAACAATGAGCTAAGGGAGTATTTGGACAAGTTTGTCGTCGTCTACCTTGATGATATACTTATTTACTCCAAGACTGAGGAGGAACATTTGGAACACATTGAATTGGTATTGAAGAAGCTGGCAGCTGCCAATCTTCATGTCAAGATATCCAAGTGCACCTTCGCCCAGCCCAAGACTGTTTTCCTAGGCTTCCAAGTTTCATCTGACGGCCTCAGCGTGGACCCCAAGAAGATTGCTGCTGATGCTGACTGGAGTCTTCCGCATGACTCACAGTCCACAAGATCCTTCCTTGGTTTCACTGGATTTTATCGTCGCTTCATCAAGGACTATGCTAAGATAGCTGCACCTTTGACGGAGCTGACCAAGACCTCAAAGCCCTTCCCGCACCCACTTCCTCAGCCAGCTGTGGATGCATTTCATATTCTCAAAGCAGCATTGATTCAGGCTCCATTGCTTGTGATTCCCTTCACTGGGACGACTGCTACCTTTGAGCTTTACACGGATGCCTCCGGTTTAGGCGTGGGAGCTGTGTTGCTCCAAGATCAGGGCAAAGGCCCCCAGCCAGTTGCATATGAATCCAGGAAGTACAAGCCTGCCGAGAAGGACTACGCTGTGCATGAACAGGACCTACTAGCAGTTGTACACGGTGTCAAAAAATTCCGTCACTACTTGGAGGGCTGCAAGCATTTCCATCTCTACACCGACCACCACACCCTCAAGTATTTCTTCACTCAGCGTGATTTGTCCAAGCGGCAAGCGAGGTGGTCTCAAGATCTGGCTCCGTTCCAGCCGAACATGACCATTGTTTACAAGCCTGGACCCGAGAACCAAGCTGATACGCTTTCACGTCTTTTTCTTGCAGAGATTGTGGACCTGCTGCCCCACCAGGTAATCATCTCTGACCCCATCCAGCATGATATCGCCCTTGGCTACTCTGATGACCCTTTGTATGCTCAGCCAGAAAATCCTAAGCGTCCTTCTTTCCTTGAGAAACACAATGATCTCTGGTATTTCAAGGGTCGATTGTGCGTCCCCAATATACCTGAGCTACGACTCCGTATTTTGCATGAGTATCACGATGTACCTTCTGCTGGACACCCTGGATTTCACAAGACTCTTAATGCTGTTGCTGACAAGTTCTGGTGGCCGCGTATGACACGCACCGTGCGGTCCTATGTTGCTAGCTGTCCGACTTGCCAACGAACCAAGCCAAGCTCCATGTGCTCTCCTGGTCAACTACGCCCACATGACGTTCCTTCCCGCCCTTGGAGTCATGTATCTGTTGATTTAATCACTGATCTGCCCCGGAGCGTGTGCTATGACGGAGTTACATACGATGCCATTGCTACCTTTGTTTGCATGTTGACCAAACAGGCTATCTTTGTCCGCATCAACAAGACCATCACTGCTGCTCAGCTTGCCAATGTCTACCTCGATCATGTCTACGCTAAGCATGGGCTGTCTACATTTCTCGTGAGCGACCGAGACCCCAGGTTCAACAGTGAGTTCTGGCATGCTTTGTTTGCTGCTCTTGGTACTACCCTGAACATGTCAACAGCACACCATCCCCAAACAGATGGTCAGACAGAGCGCACTCATCGCACCATTGAGCAGATTCTCCGAGCTTATACAGCCCCTATGCATGAGGATTGGACTACATGGCTTCCTTTGGCTGAGTTTGCGTACAACAACAGCCATCACCGCTCCATTGGCACCACCCCATTCTATGCCAACTATGGCTTCCATCCAGCTTCTCCAGCCGCCCTCATCGTTACCTCTGATGTGTCGTCTGAGGCTGCTGATTATATGAGTCATCTCAAGGACGTCCAAGCGTCAGTCACCCGGGAGTTGGAGTTATCAAAGGCTCAGCAAGCAGAATATGCTGACCGACACCGCCGTCCTCTGCAATTCAGTGTCGGAGATCAGGTTCGCTTGTCCTCTGACTTCATCTCTCTATATGACCAGCCTTCAGCCAAGCTACGACATCGGTTCCTTGGTCCCTTCACTGTGCTTGAGTGTATCTCGACAACGGATCCCACAGCCTATAAGTTGGACTTGCCTTCTTCTATGTCACGTGTGCACCCTGTGTTCCATGTTTCTCGTCTTCTTCCCTGGACCCCTAACAATGAGGATGAGTTTCCTGGCCGCCATATCCCAAATCAGCCTATTCCAGCTGCTAAGGACTATGTGTATGGTGACGCATATGAAGTGGATCGCATTCTGGATGTTAAGATTGCACAAGACCCTGCATCCCGTGCTCGTCCCAAGGCCGACAATATCTTCTTTCTGGTGAAATGGGCCCCACCTTACCAAGACCCTTCTGAAGACACATGGGAACCTTACCGGAATCTGAAATTCTTAGATGCAATGAAGGTCTTTTTGCGTTCTCCTGAGTATCATACTTTTACTCTTACTCCTGCTTTCCTGTCCTTTGCTCGCAAGCATAAAGCAAAGATTCCCAAAGTTGTTCGCTTCGATATTCCTTAGTTTTCCCCCATGTCCTCCTGTGTTGTGTTGCTAGCTATTAGGACATAGCTGTCTATAAGAGGGGGAGTATGTAGTGTATTAGTTGAGTTGTTAGTCGAGAAACTTCTCCGAGGCTTCGTGTGAGGTTCCTAGGTTTCTGTGAACCGTTCACTTTAGGGTTTAGGTTTAGTTATGAACTTCTCGATTATTCTACCTCGAGATATAAGCTGATGTTCGGACATTTCTAGAACTTCTGACGCTGTAACAATCACTGGCTTCTGCCTGATCTGTAACAAGTCTTTGAGTTTATTTCTTCTCGTTTTCCTCGTCTCTGATTCTCGCGCGTAACAATCACAGCCGTTGCCGGATCGTTACCCTACAACAACCATCACTCCATACTAAACCAATATACCATGCATTTAGGTACACGTCATGCAATGCTATGCTACAACATGCCATGCCCCACTATTATACCATTGTACCATGCATGTTGGTATAAACCATAACATGTAGTGCTATGCTGCACCAGGCCATACCATTCAAATCAACCATTGTACCATGCATGTAGGTATAAACCATTCAATGTCATGCTATTCTGCACCATGCCTTACCATACCAATATACCATGCAAGTAGAGCAAGGGGTGGCAGCATGGAACCTTCCCATGTTGTCTCAGCTGCATGCGAATCAGGGAACCGCGCGCGCGTAATGAGAGGATGGGCGACTTTCAGAGTTGAACTTAGGGGGCACCAAGAATTGCGAGGAATTGGTTAAAAGACAAGTCGTAGGCGCTTTTCGAAAGCTAATATTTGAGAAACTTCAACTGAATAAGCCTGCGAGAATGGGCGAAGAAGGGAAAATAGCGAAAATTGGGTCCCTGGCGAGGAGGGACGGACCAAGCCGCCTTATCTGTATTGCTGCGAGGCGAAATGTACCACGTAGTTTGCAACACGAAGGTCGGCAGTGCTTAATTCCAAGATTCGCAAGTGCGTGAGATGGAAATGTGATCGTTACCCATAGAATTGTTACCGCCCTCAATGTAGGAGAGACTCAAGAGTTACACCGAGTCACTCAAACTCAAAAATTGTCAAATTGTCAAGAGGGGGCCGACCAACTAGCGTCACGTGAGTGTAACAAAAACGAGTAACCGGATGAAGAGCCATGAAGAACCTAAAGGGTTCGCGTAGAAAGAACCGTCCTTCACAAGCCAACTGTCCATGCAACATGCAACATTCGCGTTTCCGTCCGACCCTGAGCCCATCGCCTGCAAACTCCCATCGCGGCTGGACCTGCTACTTGCGCGCAACGTGCAAATTGCGCAAATGCTAACTTCGAACGAACGCAATTGAATTGAACTGGTGCTCTTCCAACCTCTGAATCTGCCAATCTTGCTATTAATAGCATGCCTCAGTGCTGATCATTCGTTCTGCAGACCTGCGAAGCTTCAAAATTAATTACGGATCAGCCCAAGTGGGTAACACCACCCTGCGAACCTGTGGAGTTTGGACCAGCGCAGCTTTGAGCTACGTGCTCTGACCTAGAGGCCCATCGCCTGCAACTTGCTGGACGTGCTACTTGCGGACGTGTAAATTGAGCATATGCTGACCTTCGAACTGCGGAATTGATAACTGGTGCACTTTCGACCCCCGTCTATGCCACAGTGACTTGCTATTTATAGCTACCTAAGTACCAATCGTTCCTTCTGCGGAGCTGCGAAGCTACACAAGTAAGAACAAACTCGCCACCCAAGAAGGTGACACTACCCTGAGAAGCTGCAGGCAGAGCTTCGACCAACGCAGCTTTCAGATTCGTGCTTCGACCTAGGGGGCAGCGGCGTTGCACAATGGTGGCCACTTATCTCCATTCTCCATGGCCAGGCGCAACTCTAGGCCCAGCCATTCCAAATCATGGGCAGAGCGGCTATGCTCACCTATTCTCCCAAAGCACATGCCACATGCGCTCTCAAACTGCGCTACATTCGTGTCATACCCACACAACGCATGACCACCCGGCCAGCCCGGGCCAGCCCAATGCATGCCGACCCACGCTACAGGCATCCACCCCGACACACCCGACCACCCCCTCGCGTCGGGTCAGGCCCAGACCGGAACGGCTCATACTGCCCAGCCCACACATGCAACACCTTCTCAAAATCCCCTAAAATTAACCCGACCTCTGATTGGTCTCATTTTTTCTGCATCAAATTATATCAACTAAAGCCAACCTTCATGTATGCTCTGCGTGACAGTAGAGGCACGTTCAATACTGTTTTAAATAGCAACACTGCAAAATGTCCCTTATTTGTTTGTTTGTTACTTTGTTGTTACTTTGAAAGCAACAAGGCTACAACATAAGTACATAACTGACCGCCCGTAAATAAGCTTATAATTCCAAAAACCAACAGCTCAGGGGGCGGTCAATATAGTTACCGCCCCTCCATGGGTTGCGACTTAGGTACACCAGGCGTACCGCCGGGTGCGCCAAACGGATGCGCCAAACGGGTGCGCCAAACGGGTGCGCCAAACGGGTGCGCCAAACGGGTGCGCTAGGGAACCTAAGGGTTCGCCCTACAAATTGCATTTGGACCGCACCAACTGACGTTTGCAAACGGCAGGCAGCTCAATAAACTCGCAAAGACAGTCACCTCTTCTCCGACTCGAAGCAAATTTCAGACAAGTTGTTTTTTCAGTCACGTCACCTCATCTTCCAGGTAGATTTAAGTCAAACTGCGCCCCGAACCACTTGACGTTTGAATTCGGCATTCATCCCGAAGAAGACTGCCTAGTCACTGTCCAAGGGTGCACAGCCCCAGTTTATGTGGTAACGCGCGTCTGTGTCCCAAAGCACGGTATACGAGACACACATTTCGCAAGAACAGCCACGAGGGCAGCAACAAGGTTCACGAGGGCAGCAACAAGGTTAGACACACCGCACACCTCACACCGCACACAAAACAACCCTACTTACGGGGGGGCTACCTATACGGCGATCCCCATCCCCAGCGGATCCCTTGGTCCAATTGGTCCAATCCAACACAAGGGCGGTCACGCCCTTGTTTGTTGTGCAAGTTAGCAAGGCTGGAAACCATGACCATTACGTGAATCGGAAGTACACAGTACATATCCGTAGGTCCACCCCACGCCGCACCCGTCCCACCCCACGCACGGCCCTGGGGGTGCGTTGTGGGTCAAGTCCGTGCTAATAATAGCTCGTGCCCCCGGGGAATGTTTCGTCCATTGTGATGCTTGCATGTTTCGCCTCCATTTTTTGACGACAATTCCATTCCCAAACCTATGTATGCGCACATGATTGGATGGTACGAATTTGAAATGATAACAAATGTTACCCAATAATTGTCGCTTTTGGCCCAAAAAGCACAAACCTTAGCTCCTTTTCTTGAATTGCGATGCTCATATGTGTTCTCGTGAGAATATGTCCGTTATCAATAAGTCTTATAATTGTTATATGTTGTATAATGTTTCGTTTTTTTGTGATTACAAGTGAATCCTGAAAAAGTAGTTTGTGACGGACGGACGGACACACACACACACACACACACAGTTTTGACAGGCTAATCCCTCAAGAATCAAAAATAAAGGGCGCCTGGAGGCGCGTCCCGAATGAAAATGTTTTAAATAATCTGTAATTAATTAAAATGTTAATTGTATAAATTTATTATTGTTTAATTGTATAATTGTTTAATTAAATAAATAAATTGTATTAATAAATGAATAATAAGATTAAAATGAATTAAATAAATTATGTTAAACTGTTTGATTAATTATAAGTTATTAATTAATTGATTAATTAACTAATTAATTAAATTAGATTTAATTAATTATCAATTAAATCTAATTGTATGAATTAGTTAATGAATGAATTAATTAATTAATTAAAATTGATTTAATTAATTTGATAGAATCAAAATTGTGTTGTATTGACTTGAATTGAATGCATTTAATTGATTTGAATTGTATTCATTTGAATTCAATATATTTGGATTTTGTTGAATTGAATCGATGGATGTAGCTTCATTTACTACGACAATTGACATTTTGTAGGGTTGTTAAATTTGAAGGAGTATTAAACGTGCCTGGACTATCTTGTAGATGGACTTTATTTGCAAGCAGTTGATGCATAGGAAATGTAAACAATTAGAGGTATAGTTGAATTTGTTCGGTCAGCCGCATACATGCTTGATGTGGCTTCATTCCCCACATTTATGGCAATTCATTCGGGACCCCGAGGACACAAGCCGCTTGTTGCCTTATACGACATCGTATTACGATTTCGCAGTGTGATTTGCGGTCGGACACGTGTTTTGCCAATGAGGTTGTAGAGTCGGCTGGGCGTGTCCCTGGCGTGCGTAGGATTGAACACATAGTCTCGACAGCCTGGACACGTGGCATCTGAATTATGGTCAACCGCTGGCATTCAAACCACTAAGCAACTAAACCCTGAACACATTAGAAGTCACGGGCAGGACATGGGGCAAATAGTCGAGAAATAGTTGATATGCAGAATGCGAGAAAGTGAGAGGAGGAAGGCTGGGAGTTTCAAAAGTAGTGGAGTAAGTAGGTACTCATAGCAGAATAAGCTACAAAACATTTGAAAACTTTTGAGAAGGATCATGACCGCTGCAATGCTGATATCTCTAGTCATGCGCACTCCAACTACGAGCCAACTGTTTGGGTGCAGAGTTTGCTGGGATCAGCAGCACAGATGGAGAGAGACAAACTAATGTACAATGAGACACGTGGAACCTAGGGGGGTCATCAGAGGTCTAAAGCATACATACTACATATATAATATATATAAACCATGACATGCCATGCTATGGTGCACCATGCCATGCCATACCAATATACTATGCAGGTAGGTACAAACCATACCATGCTATGCTACACCATGCAATACCACACCATTAGGACATTGTATCATGCATGCTGGAATACACCATACCATGCCATGCTATACTATACCGTGCCATAACACACCCTACTACCATGCTAACATGCATGTAGGTTTAAACCATACCATGCCATGCTACACCATGCCATACCACACCAATATACCTTTGTATCATGCATGTTGGTATAACCCATAACATGCCATGCTATGCTGCACCATGAGAGACCATACCAATATACCATGCTATGCCACACCATGTTATACGACAACATACTACCAAGTTACCATGCATGCAGGTATAAACCATTACATGCCATGCTACGCTGCACCATGTCATACCATATCAATAAACCATGCATGTAGGTACAAATCATACCATGCTATGCTACCACATACCATATGACACCATTATGTGTGGTGTGATGTGATAGGTTGAGGTGTGTTTTGGTGTGTTTTGGTGTGTTTTGGTGTGATTTGGTGTGTTTTGGTGCGTTATGTTGTGTTGTGCTGTGTTGTGGTGAGTTTTGCGTTGTGGTGTGTGATTTTGTGTTGTGTGGTGTGGTGGTGGGCATGTCGTGTTGCTTCTGTCATGTGTGTGGTGTGGTGTGGTGTTGGTGTGGTGTGGTGTGGTGTGTGTGGGTGTGGTGTGGGTTAGTGAGGCCGGTGGTTGTAGTGTAGTGCAGTGAGTGTGTGTGGTGTGGTGTGAATGAGGTGTGGTGTGTGTGTGGTGTGGGTGTGGTTTGTTGTGGTGTGGTTGGTGATGTGAGGCGTGGATGACTTGTGGTGTTGTGTGGTGTGGTGTGGTGTGGCGTATCATTTCATGTTTGTTTGGTGTCGATTTGTGTTGTGTGGTGTTGTGGTTGTGGTTGCGGTGTGTTGTTGTTTGTGGTGAGGTGGTGGTTGGTTTGGTGTTGGTGGTGGTGTTGTTTGGTGGGTGTGTGGTGGGTGTGGTGTGGATGGTGTGGTTTGTTGGTGTGTGTGGTAATTGTGGGCTTTGGTTTTCGTGTTGTGTGTTGTGTGGTGACAGTGTGGTGTGGTGTGGTGTGGGGTGGTGAGGTTGTGGTGTGTGTGGTGTGGTGTGGTTGTGGTTGTGGTGTGTGGTGTGGTGTGGAGGTGTGGTGTTTGTGTGTGGTGTGGTGTGTGGGGTGTTTGGTATTTTTGTGTTGTGGTGATTTGTGGGAGTGGTAATTGTGCTCTGTGTGTGTCCTTTTGTGTCCTTAGTGTCCTTTTGTGTCTTTTTGATGTCCTTTTGTGGGTTATTTTTGTGGTTTGGTGTCGGTGTGTGGTTGATTTAGTGATTTGTGGGTGAGTGTGTAGTGAGTGTGCGTGAGTTGTGTTGTTTGTGTTGTGCTGTGTTGTGTTGGTGTCGTTTCATATTTGTGTCCTTTTGTGGTGTGTTATGTCGTGGTGTGGGGTGGTGTGGTTGGTGTGGTGTGTGTGGTGTGGTGTGGTGTGGTGTGGTGTTGGTTTGGGTATTGGTGTTGTGATTTTGTGAGGCCAAACACACAAATGAACAATTGGTTCGCACATGCACGCCAAACAGCACTGCTTCATTACCAAATACAACACCACATGGCCATCCATGCACTATAAGACAACCCAGGCACATGCACCACACATCTGGCTACACATGCACTGCCACACAGATCTGTTTCCGTACACAGTTACACACACCTGGTCATCCATGCACTACAAGACAATCCATGGACAAACCCAACACAATCAGACACTCACGCACACACACACCAGGCCATCCAAGCAATACAAGACAACCCTATGCACACATTCACACATACCCAGACACTCACAAACGCACACACAAGGGGCTACGCATGCACTGCCACACCGCCCTACTTACATACACACACACCTCGCCATCCCCATGCACTAAAAGACAATCTTATTGACACAAACACACTCAGGCACTCACCCACACACACTGGCTATCCATGCACTACACCATGCACTCACACACACTGGCTATCCGTTCACTACCCCATGCACACACACAAACACACTCAGACACACCTTGAACACACACATAACTGGCTATCCAACTGCAGCACAACCCAAACACAACTACTGAAGCACAAATAAATATCACGCACTACATCACCACATTACACGATCGCAATCATCTTCTCATTAACACCATCAGTACTAACAATCTCACCATGACCATCATCATCACTCCTACAATTAGAATCATCTATTTCACAACCATCACTCCATACTATACCAATATACCATGCATGTAGGTACACATCATACAATGCTATGCTACACCATGCCATGCCCCACTATTATACCATTGTACCATGCATGTTGGTATAAACCGTAACATGCAGTGCTATGCTGCACCAGGCCATACCATACTAATCTACCATTGTACCATGCATGTAGGTATAAACCATTCAATGTCATGCTATTCTGCACCATGCAGTACCATACCAAATTTACCATGCAGGTAGAGCAAGGGGTGGTAGCATGATCCTTCCCATGTTGTCTCAGCTGCATGCGAATCAGGGAACCGCGCGCGCTTAATGAGGCGATGGGCGACTATCAGAGTTGAACTGAGGGGGGCATCAAGAATTGCGAAGAATTGGTTCAAAGACGAGTCCTAGGCGCGTGTCGAAAGCTAATAATTGAGAAACTTCAACTGAATAAGCCTGCGAGAATGGGCGAGGAGGGAAAACGAGCGAAGAGCGGGTCCCTGGCGATCCCAGGCCGCCTGCCAGGGAGGGGTAACGTATGGCGCGGTGGCGTGGTCCATTTCGCCTCGGCAATACAAATGGGGGCGGCTTGGCCCATGCGAATGATGGTACCTCCATAGTTTGCAACTCGAAAGTCGCTGGTGCTTAATTCCAAGCTCCGCGAGTGTGTGAGCAGGATATGTAATCGTTGCCACTGTAATTGTTCATTGTGCAAGCTCGCGAGGCTGGAAACATGAACATTACGTGATTTAGAAGTACACAGTACATATCCGTAGGCCCACCCCAAGCACCCGTCCCACCCCACGCACGGCCCTGCGGCTGAGTTGTGGGTGAAGTCCGTGCTAAAAATAGCTCAAGTGCCCTAGGGGAATGTTTCGTCCATTGTGATGCTTACATGTTTCGCCTCGTTTTTTTGACGACAATTCCATTCCCAAACCTATGTATGCGCACATGATTGGATGGTACGAATTTGAAATGATAACAAATGTTACCCAATAATTGTCGCATTTGGCCCAAAAAGCTCAAACCTTAGCTCCTTTTCTTGAATTGCGATGCTCATATGTGTTCTCGTGAGAATATGTCCGTTATCAATAAGTCTTATAATTGGGATATCTTATATGATGTTTCGTTTTTTTGTGATTTGAAGTGAAACCTGAAAAAGTAGTTTGTGACGGACGGACGGACACACACACACACACACACACAGTTTTGACAGGCTAATCCCTCAATCAATATAAAGGGCGCCTGGAGGCGCGTCCCGAATGAAAATGTCTTATATTTGGGATATCTTATATAATGTTTTTTTTTTTGTGATTTGAAGTGAAACCTGAAAAAGTAGTTTGTGACGGACGGACGGACGGACACACACACACACACACACAGTTTTGATAGGCTAATCCCTCAATCAAAAATAAATTTGTTCATTCGGGTATAAAGGGCGCCTGGAGGCGCGTCCCGAATGAAAATGTTTTAAATAATCTGTATTTAATTAAAATGTTAATTGTATAATTTTATTATTGTATAATTGTATAATTAAATAAATAAATTGTATTAATTAATGAAGAATACGATTAAAATGAATTAATCAAATTCTATTAAATTGTTTGATTAATTATAAGTTATTAATGAATTGATTAATTAACTAATTAATTAAATTAGATTTAATTAATTATCAATTAAATTTAATTGTATGAATTAGTTAATTAATTAATTAATTAATTAAAATTGATTTAATTAATTAATTTGATATAATCAAAATTGCGTTGTATTGACTTGAATTGAATGCATTTAATTGATTTGAATTGTATTAATTTGAATTCAATATATTTGGATTTAGTTGAATTGAATCAATGGATGTAGCTTCATTAACTACGACAATTGACATTTTGTAGGGTTGTTAAATTTGAAGGAGTATTAAACGTGCCTGGACTGTCTTGTAGATGGACTTTATTTGCAAGCAGTTGATGCACAGGAAATGTAACCAATTAGAGGTATAGTTGAATTTGTTCGGTCAGCCGCATACATGCTTGATGTGGCTTCATTCCCCACATTTATGGCAATTCATTCGGGACCCCCAGGACTCGAGCACCTTGTTGCCCAATACAAAATCATATTACAAGATCGCAGTGTGATATGTGGTCTGACCCATGTTTGCCCATGAGGTTGGAGAGTCGGCTGGGCGTGTCCTTGGCGTGCGTAGGATTGAACACATAGTCTCGACAACCTGGACACGTGGCATCTGAATTATGGTCAACCGCTGGCATTCAAACCACTAAGCAACTAAACCCTAAACACATTAGAAGTCACGGGCAGGACATTGGGGCAAATAGTCGAGAAATAGTTGATACGCAGAATGCGAGAAAGTGAGAGGAGGGAGGCTGGGAGTTCCAGAAGTAGTGGAGCAAGTAGGTACTCATAGCAGAATAAGCTACAAAACATTTGACAACTATTGAGAAGGATCATGACCGCTGCAGAGCTGATATCTTTAGTCAAGCGCACTCCAACTACGAGCCAAATGTTTGGGTGCAGAGTTTGCCGGTATCAGCAGCACAAATGGAGAGAGACAAACTTATGTACAAAGAGACAGGTGGAACCCAGGGGGGTCATCAGAGGCCTTAAGCATACATACTCTATACCGCACCGCACATACACACACATGTGGCTATCCATGCACAGCAACACAGCACTGCGCACACACATTCACACACATATGGCTATCCATGCACTGCCACACAGCACTGTGCACGCACTAACACACACATGTGGCTATCCATGCACTGCCACACAGCACTGCGCACGCACATACACACATAGCCGGCTATCCATGCACTGCCACACAGGACTGTGCATGCACATACACACACATGTGGCTATCCATGCACTGCATCACAGCACTGCGCACACACATACACACACATCTGGCTATCCGTGCATTACCACACAACACTGTGCACGCACATACACACAAATCTGGCCATCCATGCAATACATCACAGCACTGTGCTCGCACACACACACATCTGGCTATCCATGCACTACAAGACAACCCCATGCAAACATGAACACACTCAAATACAAACACATGCACGCACAAAACAATTTGCTATCCATGCACTGCCACACAGCACTGTGCACACACATACACATACATCTGGCTATCCATGCACTGCCACACAACACTGCGCACGCACATACACACACATCTGGCTATCCATGCACTACAAGACAACCACTTGCAAACACAAACACATTCAGCCAATCAAGCATGCACACACAAAACAACTGGCTACACATACTTTGTCGCACAGCCATGTGCTAGTACATACGCACACATCTGGCTATCCATGCACTACAAGACAACCCCATGCAAACACAAACACACTCAAATACACACGCATGCACGCACAAAATAAATTGCCATCCATACACTGCTACACAGCACTGTGCACGCCCATACACACACAACTGGCTATCCACGCACTGCAACACAGCACTGTGCACGCACATACACACACCTCTGGCTATGCATGCACCACAAGACACCCACATGCAAACACAAACACATTCAGCCACTCAAGCATGCACACACAAACCAACTGGCTACACATACACTGTCGCACAGGTATTATATGTGCAAGTACATACACACACATCTGGCTGTCCATGCACTACAAGATGGCCCCATGTAAACACAAGCACACTCAAATACACGGATATGCAAGCACAATACAAATTAATATCCATGCACTTCCACACAGCACTGTGCACGCACATACACACACATCTGGCTATCCATGTACTGCCACACAGCACTGTGCACGCACATACACACACATCTAGCTAACCATGCACTGCAACACAGAACTGTGCATGCACAAATTACACATATGGCTATCCATGCACCGCCACACAGCACTGTGCACGCACATACGCACACATCTGGCTATCCATGCAATACAAGACAAATCCGTGCACACACAAACACACCCAGACACTCACGCATGCAAACACACAAACGAACAACTGGTTGCACATGCACTGCCAAACAGCACTGTCCATACCAAATACACACACATGGCCATCCATGCACTATAAGACACGGCAACCCCAGGCACATGCACACACATCTGGCTACACATGCACTGCCACACAGATCTGTTTCCATACACAGATACACACACCTGGTCATCCATGCACTACAAGTCAATCCCATGGACAAACACAACCCAATCAGACACTCACGCACCCACACCAGGCCATCCATGCACTACAAGACAACCCTATGCACACATTCACACATACCCAGACACTCACACACGCACACACAAGGGGCTACGCATGCACTGCCACACCGCCCTACTTACATACACACACATGGCCATCCCCATGCACTACAAGACAATCCCATCGACACAAACAACACACGCAGGCACAACGACACCACATAACATGATCGCAATCATCTTCTCATTAACACCATCAGTAATACCAATCTCACCATGTCCATCATCATCACTTCTACGTTTAGAATCATCTATTTCACAACCATCACTCCATACTACACCAATATACCATGCATTTAGGTACACGTCATGCAATGCTATGCTACAACATGCCATGCCCCACTATTATACCATTGTACCATGCATGTTGGTATAAACCATAACATGTAGTGCTATGCTGCACCAGGCCATACCATTCAAATCTACCATTGTACCATGCATGTAGGTATAAACCATTCAATGTCATGCTATTCTGCACCATGCCTTACCATACCAATATACCATGCAAGTAGAGCAAGGGGTGGCAGCATGGAACCTTCCCATGTTGCCTCAGCTGCATGCGAATCAGGGAACCGCGCGCGCTTAATGAGAGGATGGGCGACTTTCAGAGTTGAACTTAGGGGGCACCAAGAATTGCGAGGAATTGGTTAAAAGACAAGTCCTAGGCGCGTTTCGAAAGCTAATAATTGAGAAACTTCAACTGAATAAGCCTGCGAGAATGGGCGAAGAAGGGAAAATAGCGAAAATTGGGTCCCTGGCGAGGAGGGACGGGCCAAGCCGCCTTATCTGTATTGCTGCGAGGCGAAATGTACCACGTAGTTTGCAACACGAAGGTCGGCAGTGCTTAATTCCAAGATTCGCAAGTGCGTGAGATGGATATGTGATCGTTACCCATATAATTGTTTGTTGTGCAAGTTAGCAAGGCTGGAAACCATGACCATTACGTGAATCGGAAGTACACAGTACATATCCGTAGGCCCACCCCATGCCGCACCCGTCCCACCCCACGCACGGCCCTGGGGGTGCGTTTTGGGTCAAGTCCGTGCTAATAATAGCTCAAGTGCCCCAGGGGAATGTTTCGTCCATTGTGATGCTTGCATGTTTCGCCTCCATTTTTTGACGACAATTCCATTCCCAAACCTATGTATGCGCACATGATTGGATGGTACGAATTTGAAATGATAACAAATGTTACCCAATAATTGTCGCTTTGGGCCCAAAAAGCACAAACCTTAGCTCCTTTTCTTGAATTGCGATGCTCATATGTGTTCTCGTGAGAATATGTCCGTTTTCAATAAGTCTTATAATTGTTATATGTTGTATAATGTTTCGTTTTTTTGTGATTACAAGTGAATCCTGAAAAAGTAGTTTGTGACGGACGGACGGACACACACACACACACACACACAGTTTTGACAGGCTAATCCCTCAATCAAATAAAGGGCGCCTGGAGGCGCGTCCCGAATGAAAATGTCTTATATTTGGGATATCTTATATAATGTTTGGTTTTTTTGTGATTTGAAGTGAAACCTGAAAAAGTAGTTTGTGACGGACGGACGGACGGACACACACACACACACACACAGTTTTGATAGGCTAATCCCTCAATCAAAAACTTTGTAATTTTTTTCATTCGGGTAAAAATTTGTAATTTTTTTCATTCGGGTATTTTGTAATTTTTTTCATTCGGGTAAATTTTGTAATTTTTTTCATTCGGGTGATTGGATGGTACGAATTTGAAATGATAACAAATGTTACCCAATAATTGTCGCTTTGGGCCCAAAAAGCACAAACCTTAGCTCCTTTTTTTGAATTGCGATGCTCATATGTGTTCTCGTGAGAATATGTCCGTTATCAATAAGTCTTATAATTGTTATATGTTGTATGTTTCGTTTTTTTGTGATTACAAGTGAATCCTGAAAAAGTAGTTTGTGACGGGCGGACGGACACACACACACACAGTTTTGACAGGCTAATCCCTCAATCAAAAAATTTGTAATTTTTCATTCGGGTAAAATTTTGTAATTTTTTTCATTCGGGTATTTTGTAATTTTTTTCATTCGTGTAAATTTTGTATTTTTTTTCATTCGGGTGATTGGATGGTACGAATTTGAAATGATAACAAATGTTACCCAATAATTGTCGCTTTGGGCCCAAAAAGCACAAACCTTAGCTCCTTTTCTTGAATTGCGATGCTCATATGTGTTCTCGTGAGAATATGTCCGTTATCAATAAGTCTTATAATTGTTATATGTTGTATAATGTTTCGTTTTTTTGTGATTACAAGTGAATCCTGAAAAAGTAGTTAGTGACGGACGGACGGACACACACACACACACACACACAGTTTTGACAGGCTAATCCCTCAATCAAAAATAAAGGGCGCCTGGAGGCGCGTCCCGAATGAAAATGTTTATATTATCATGAATTTAATTAAAATTTTAATTGTATAATTATATTAATATATAATTGTCTAATTAATTAAATAAATTATATTAATTAATGAATCACATGATTAAAATGAATTAATTTAATTATTTAAATCGATTGATTAATTAAACAGCGGTTATTAATTAATTAATTAATAACATAATTGATTTTATTATATTTAATTAATTATTAATTTAATTGTATTATTTAATTAATTAATTAAATTGTATTTAATTAATGCATTTGATACACTCAAAATTGAATTGTTTTGACTTGAATTGAATGCAATAAATTGATTTGAATTGTATTCATTTTGATTTAATTTAATTGAATCGATTGATGAAGCTTTGTTTACTACTAAGTAAGGACAATTTACATTTTTACGCGTTGTTAAATTCGAAGCAATATTAAACGTGCCTGGACTGTCATGTATATTGCCTTTATTGGCAAGCATTTGATGCACACGGAAAGTAACCAATCAGAGGTATGGTTGTTTTGAGGGATTTGTTTGGTCAGCCGCATTACCGCATACAAGCTTGATGTGGCTTCATTCCCCACATTTCTGGCAATTAATTCTAAAACCCCAGGACACGTGCCGCTTGTTGCCTCGTACAATATCGTATTAAGAGATCGCAGCGTTATATGCGGTCTGGCACGTGTTTTGCCAATGAGGTTGTAGAGTCGGCTGGGCGTGTCCCTGGCGTACGTAGGATTGAACTAACACATAGTCTCGACAGCCTAGACAAGTGGCATCTGAATTATGTTCAACCGCTGGCATTCAAACCACTAAGCAACTTAACCCTGAACACATTAGAAGTTATGGGCAGGACATGGGGCAAATAGTCGAGAAAAAGTTGATATGCAGAATGCGAGAAAGTGAGAGGAGGGAGGCTGGGAGTTTCAAAAGTAGTGGAGTTAGTAGATACTCATAGCGGAATAAGGTGCATTACATTTGACAACTTGTGTGCACGCAGATACACACACATCTGGCTATCCATGCACTACCACACACCACGGTGCATGCAGATACACACACATATGGCTATCCATGCACTTCCATCCACACAGCACTGTGCACGCACATACACACACATAGCTGGCTATCCATGAACTACCTCACAGCACTGGGCATGCACATACACACACATATGGCTATCAAAGCACTGCCACAAAGCACTGTGCACGCTCATACACACACATTTGGCTATCCATGCACTGCCACACAGCACTGTGCACGCACATACACACACATACCTGGCTATCCATGCACTTCCAGGAAGCACTGTGCATGCACATACACAAACATCTGGCTAACCATGCACTACAAGACAACCACATGCCAACACACGCACACACTCAAGCATGCACACACAAAACAGCTGGCTACACATACACCGTCGCACAGCCATGTGCTAGTATATACACACATATGGCTTTCCATGCACTACAAGACAACCCCATGCAAACACAAACACACTCAAATACACACACATGCATGCACAATTCAAATGGCTATCCATGCATTGCCACACAGCACTGTGCTAGCACATACACAAACATATGGCTATCCATGCACTGCCACACAACACTATGCACGCACATACACTTACATCATGTTATCCATGCACTGCCGCACAGCACTGTGCACGCACATACACACATTTGGCTATCCATGCACTACAAGACAACCACTTGCAAACACAAACACATTCAGCCAATCAAGCATGCACACACAAAACAACTGGCTACACATACTTTGTCGCACAGCCATGTGCTAGTACATACGCACACATCTGGCTATCCATGCACTACAAGACAACCCCATGCAAACACAAACACACTCAAATACACACGCATGCACGCACAAAATAAATTGCCATCCATACACTGCTACACAGCACTGTGCACGCCCATACACAAACAACTGGCTATCCACGCACTGCAACACAGCACTGTGCACGCACATACACACACCTCTGGCTATGCATGCACCACAAGACACCCACATGCAAACACAAACACATTCAGCCACTCAAGCATGCACACACAAACCAACTGGCTACACATACACTGTCGCACAGGTATTATATGTGCAAGTACATACACACACATCTGGCTGTCCATGCACTACAAGATGGCCCCATGTAAACACAAGCACACTCAAATACACGGATATGCAAGCACAATACAAATTAATATCCATGCACTTCCACACAGCACTGTGCACGCACATACACACACATCTGGCTATCCATGTACTGCCACACAGCACTGTGCACGCACATACACACACATCTAGCTAACCATGCACTGCAACACAGAACTGTGCATGCACAAATTACACATATGGCTATCCATGCACCGCCACACAGCACTGTGCACGCACATACGCACACATCTGGCTATCCATGCAATACAAGACAAATCCGTGCACACACAAACACACCCAGACACTCACGCATGCAAACACACAAACGAACAACTGGTTGCACATGCACTGCCAAACAGCACTGTCCATACCAAATACACACACATGGCCATCCATGCACTATAAGACACGGCAACCCCAGGCACATGCACACACATCTGGCTACACATGCACTGCCACACAGATCTGTTTCCATACACAGATACACACACCTGGTCATCCATGCACTACAAGTCAATCCCATGGACAAACACAACCCAATCAGACACTCACGCACCCACACCAGGCCATCCATGCACTACAAGACAACCCTATGCACACATTCACACATACCCAGACACTCACACACGCACACACAAGGGGCTACGCATGCACTGCCACACCGCCCTACTTACATACACACACATGGCCATCCCCATGCACTACAAGACAATCCCATCGACACAAACAACACACGCAGGCACAACGACACCACATAACATGATCGCAATCATCTTCTCATTAACACCATCAGTAATACCAATCTCACCATGTCCATCATCATCACTTCTACGTTTAGAATCATCTATTTCACAACCATCACTCCATACTACACCAATATACCATGCATTTAGGTACACGTCATGCAATGCTATGCTACAACATGCCATGCCCCACTATTATACCATTGTACCATGCATGTTGGTATAAACCATAACATGTAGTGCTATGCTGCACCAGGCCATACCATTCAAATCTACCATTGTACCATGCATGTAGGTATAAACCATTCAATGTCATGCTATTCTGCACCATGCCTTACCATACCAATATACCATGCAAGTAGAGCAAGGGGTGGCAGCATGGAACCTTCCCATGTTGCCTCAGCTGCATGCGAATCAGGGAACCGCGCGCGCTTAATGAGAGGATGGGCGACTTTCAGAGTTGAACTTAGGGGGCACCAAGAATTGCGAGGAATTGGTTAAAAGACAAGTCCTAGGCGCGTTTCGAAAGCTAATAATTGAGAAACTTCAACTGAATAAGCCTGCGAGAATGGGCGAAGAAGGGAAAATAGCGAAAATTGGGTCCCTGGCGAGGAGGGACGGGCCAAGCCGCCTTATCTGTATTGCTGCGAGGCGAAATGTACCACGTAGTTTGCAACACGAAGGTCGGCAGTGCTTAATTCCAAGATTCGCAAGTGCGTGAGATGGATATGTGATCGTTACCCATATAATTGTTTGTTGTGCAAGTTAGCAAGGCTGGAAACCATGACCATTACGTGAATCGGAAGTACACAGTACATATCCGTAGGCCCACCCATGCCGCACCCGTCCCACCCCACGCACGGCCCTGGGGGTGCGTTTTGGGTCAAGTCCGTGCTAATAATAGCTCAAGTGCCCCTAGGGGAATGTTTCGTCCATTGTGATGCTTGCATGTTTCGCCTCCATTTTTTGACGACAATTCCATTCCCAAACCTATGTATGCGCACATGATTGGATGGTACGAATTTGAAATAGATAACAAATGTTACCCAATAATTGTCGCTTTTGGGCCCAAAAAGCTCAAACCTTAGCTCCTTTTCTTGAATTGGCGATGCTCATAGGTGGGTCTCGTCGAAAAATTCAGGTATCAATAAGTCCTTAGAATTGTAATTTTGTTGTATAATGTTTTCGTTTTTTTTGTTGATTTGGAAGTGAAACCTGAAAAAAGTAGGGTTGGTGACACACGACCACCAACACCCACACACACACACCGGTTTGAAGGAAGCTATCCCTCATCAAAATGAAGGGCCGCCTGAAGCGCGCCCGAATGAATTTTTTTAAAAAATCTGTATTAATTAAATGTTATGGTATAATTTTCTTAATTGTTAATTGTTTAATAAATAAATAAATTGTATTAATTATGGAATAAGAATATTAAACTGAATCATCAAATTATTTAAATGATTGATTAATTATACGGTATTAATAACTTAATTAATTGATTTGTTGGTTAACTAATAATCAATTAAATTTAATGTATTCATTATTAATTAATTAATTTATTTATTAAAAAATTTGATTATTATTTGATAAATCAAATTGTGTTGTATTGACTTGACTTTGAATGCATATAATTGATTTGAATTTCATTCATTTGAATTCCATTTCTTGGGATTTAGATATTGATCGATGGAATGTAGCTTGTTTACTACACAATTGACATTTTTTGTAGGTTGTTAAGAATTTGGAAGCGTATTAAAAGTGCCTGACTGTCTTGGAGATTGGACCTCTTTGTTGCAAGCAGTTGATACAGGAAAGGTACCCATTTAGAGGTCTAGTTGATTTGTTTGGTCAGCCGCAACACGCTGATTGGCTTCATTCCCCAACATTTATGGAAATTCATTCGGGGACCCCCAGAACAACACAAACGCTTGTTGCCTATACAACTCGAGATCACTAGTTCGAGTGTGACTTGGCGGTCGGAACGAGACACACACTCATGCCAATGACAGTACAAAGATCTCTCGGCAGAGGCGTAGTCCCTGGCGTCGTAGGATAGAACACAAGTCTCGAACAGCTTGGACACGTGCATCTGAAATATGGTCCAAACCACTGGGCATTCAACAACCACTAAGCAACTAAACCCTGAACACAGTAGAAGTCAACGGGCAGACAGGGGCAAAATAGTCTAGAATAGTTATATGCGAAGGCGAAAAGTGAAAAGAGAGAGAGGCTGGGAGGTTCAAAAGTATGGAGTAAGTAGTCCTATAGCAGAAAAGCTACACAACATTGAAAAACCTTTTGAGGAGGTCAGAACCTGCAATGCTAATATCTCTAGTCATGTGCACGCCAACCACGACCACTGTTTGGGTGCAGATTTTGTGGGATATCAGCAGCACAGATGGAGAGAGAACAAACTAATGTACAATGAGACACGTGGAACCTAGGGGGGGGTCAATCAAGGCCTAAGCATACAATGACTACATATAGATTATATATAACCATGCCAGGCCAGGCCATGCTAATGGTGCACCATGCCATGCCATACCAAATACTATAGCATGTAGGGACAAACTCATAGACAGGCCTAGGCTACACCATTGCAATACCACAACCGTGGCCATGTAATCATACATGCGTGGAATCCCCCTTACCATGCTGCTATCTACACCATGCCAGAGCACCCATACTACCCCATGCTAACATGCAATAGGTTTTAAACCCTACAAGCCATGGCGTACACCATGCCATACCACACCTACAACCCTTTGTATCATGCATGTGGGTACAACCCATAACTGCCATGCTATGCTACACCACATGACAGACCATAACCAATATACCATTCATGCCACACCATGTCCAATACCACAACATACTACCAGTACCATGCCTGCAGGTAAAACTACCCATGCCATTCTAAACCTGCACCATGTCAGACCATATCATAACCCTTCTGTAGGTACACATCTATAACATTGCTATCGACACCATACCATATGACACCATTATGTGTGGTGTGATGTATGGCGTGAGGTGTGTTTTTGGTGTGATTTGTGTATTGGTTGGTGTTTTGGTGCGTGTTGTTGTGTTGGTGCTGTGTTGTGGTGAGTTGGTGTTTGATGTGTGTGGTGGGGTGTGATTTTGTATTGTTGTTGGTGTGGCATGTCGTGTTGTGGTCGTGTCATGTCGTGTGGTCCTGTCTGGTGTGGTGTGGTGAGGGTGTGTGTGAAGTGTAGTGTCTGTAGTGTATGTAGTGTATGTGGAGTTAGTTTAGTGTAGATTGTCGTGTAGTGTCAGTGTGGTGTGGTGTGGTGTGGTGTGGTGTTGTGGTTGTGGGTGTGGTGTGGTGTGGTGTGGTGTGGTTGGTGCAGGTTTTGCTGCAGTGCGGTGTGTGGTGTGGTGTGGTGTGGTCTGGGGTGGTGTGGTGTGTTGGTTGTGTGGTCGGGGTGAGGTGTGGTTTGTCGGTGGTGGTGTGGGTGAAGGTGTGGTGGTGGTGTGGTGTGGTGTGGTGTGGGTGTGGTTGTGGTGTGTGTGGTAGGGCGTTCATGTCGGGTTGGTTGGTTGTGTCGTTTTGTGTCGTTTTGTCGTAGTAAGGTGAGGTGTGGTGTGGTGTGGTGTGATGTGTGGTGTGTTGTGGTGAGGTGTGGCGCAGTGCGGTGTGGTGTGTAGTGTGGTGTGGTGTGGCGTGGCGTATCATATCTGTTTGTTTTGTGTCGATTGGGTGCCGATTTGTGTCGTGGTATGGTGTGGTGTGGTGTGGTGTGGTGTCGGTGTGGTGTGGTGAGGTGTGGTGTGGTGTGGTGTGGTGTGTGGTGTGGTGTGGTGTGTGGTGTGGTGAGGTGTGGCGTGGAGGTGGTGGGGTGTGGTGTGTGTGGTGTGGTGTGGTGTGGTGTGGTGTGCTTGGTGTGTGTGGTGTGGTGGGGGGTTGTGGTGTGGGTGGTGTGGTGTGTGTGGTGTGGTGTGGGTGTGAGTGTGGTGTGGTGTGTGGCGTGTGGTTGTGGTGTGGTGTGGTGTGGTGCGGTGCGGGTGGTGTGGTGTGTGGGTGAGGTGGGGGTGTGGTGGGTGTGGATGTGGGGTGGTGTGGTGGGGTGCAGGTGTGGTATGGTGCCCTGCCAGTGTGGTGTGGTGGTGGTGTGGTGTGTGCGGCGAGGTGGGCGAGGTAGGTAGGCTGATGTGAGTGTGGTAGGGTGTGGTGGCGGTGATGGTGGTGTGTTGTGGTGTGGTGTGGGGTTGGTTGTGGGGTGGTTTCGGCGTGGTGGGGTTGGTGGTGTGTGGTGTTGGTGTGGTGTGGCGTGGTGTGGCGTGGTGTGTGTTGCGTGGCGTATTCACGTCGTGTGGTGTAGGGGTGGTGTGGTGTGGGTGTAGTTTGGTGTAGGTTGGGTGTAGGTGTAGTGTGGGGTGGTGAGGTGTGGGGGTGTGGGGAGGTGAAGTGGTGTGGTGTCGGTGAGTGTGGTGTGGTGTAGGTGTGGTGGTAGGTGTGGGTGTGGTGTGGTTTGGGTGTGGGGAGTGGGGTGTGGTGTAGGTGAGTGTGGTGTAAGTGGTGGTGTGGGTGTGGGGGTGGTGTAGTGTGGTGTATGGTGGGTGTGTGTAGGTGGAGGGTGGTGTAGGTGTGGTGTGGTGTAGGTGAATGTGGTGTAGGTGTGGTGTGGTGTGGTGTGGTGAGGTGTGGTGTGGTGTGGTGTGGTGTGGTGTGGTGTGGTGTGGTGTGGTGTGGTGTGGTGAGGCCGGGGTGTGGCGGGATGTAGGCGTGTGGTGTGGTAAGGTGGTGGTGGCGGTGGGGTGTGGTGTGGTGTGTGGTGTGGTGTGGTGTGGTTAGGCGTGGTGTGGTGTGGTAGTTGGTGTGGTGTGTGTGGTTGTGGTTGGTGTGGTGTGGTGTGGTTAGGTGTTGCGTGGCGGATCATGTCGTTTTTTTTTTTTTTTTTTTGTCGATTTGTGCCATTTTGTGTCGTGGTATGGTGTGGTGTGGTGCGGTGTGGTGTGGTGTGGTGTGGTGTGGTGTGGTGTTGCGTGGCGTATCATGTCGTGTTGTTTGTTTCGATTTGTGTCGTTATGTGTCGTGGTTTGGTGTGGTGTGGTGTGGTGTGGTGTGGTGTGGTGTGGTGTGGTGTTGCGTGGCGTATCATGTCGTGTGGTGTAGGTGTGGTGTGGTGTGGTGGTAGGTGTGGTGTAGGTGTAGTGTGGTGTGGTGAGGTGTGGTGTGGTGTAGGTCTGGGTGTGGTGTAGGTGCATGTGTGGTGTGTGGTGTGTGCAGGTGAGTGTGGTGGTGGTTAGGGTGGTTGGTGGTGGGGTGTGTTGTGGTGTGGGGTTGGGTGTGAGTGTGGTGTGGTGTCGTGTGGTGTGGTGTCGTGAGTGTGGTGTCGTTGGTGTGGTGTCGGTGCGTGTGGTGTCGTGTGGTGTGGTGTGGTGTGGTGTCGTATGTGGGTGTCGTTTGGTGTTGGTGTCGGTGATTGTGGTGGCGAGTGTGGAGTGTGGTGGATCGTGCCTGTGGTGTCTGGATGTGGTGTGGTGTTGTGTGGTGCCAGGTGTGGTGTGGATGTGGTGTGGTGTGGTGTGGTGTGGTGTGGTAGAATGGTGTGGGTGGTGGTGCAGGCGTGGTGTGGCGCGTGTCGCTGGGTGGTTTGGTCCGGTGTGGTGGGTGTGGTGGGGTGGTGTGGTGTGGGTGTGTGTGGTATGGTGTGTAGTTGTTGGGGGGGGGGTGTGGATGTGAGGTGTGGTGTGCGTGGCCGTCTCATGTCGTGTTGTTTTTGGTGTCGCTTTGTGCCCTTATTGTGTCGTGGTCCTGGTGTGGTGTGGGTGCAGGTGTGTGTGGTGTGGTGTGCGGTGTGGTGTGGTGGGGTGTGGTGTGGGTGTGGGGTTGCGTGCGTATCATGGCGTGGTTTGTTTGTGTTTTCGATTTGTGTCGGTCTGTGTCCGTGGGTTTGGTGATGGTGTGGTGTGGTGGTGGTGTGGTGTGGTGGAGTAGTTTGTGTGGTGTCGTGTCGTTTGGTGTCCGTGTGGCCTTTTGTGTCCGTTTGTGTCCTTTTGTGGATTTTTCTGTTTGTGTGGTGTGGTGTGGTGATTTGTGGTGTTGGTGTTGAAGGTTGTAGTGAGTTGTAGTGAGTTTGTTGTGGAGTTGTAGTGAGTGGTGTGGTGTTTGTGTTGTGTTGTGTTTGTGTTGTTTTGTGTTGTGTTGTGTTGTGTCTGTGAGGTCCTTTTGTTTTGCGAGTTATGTCGTGGTGTGGTGTGGTGTGGTGTGGTGTGGTGTCGTGATTTGTGAGGCCATATCACACCATTGTGACATTGTACCATGCATGTTGGTGTAAACCATAACAAACCATGCTTTGTTGCACCATGCCATACCATACGAATAAACCATGCAATTAGAGCAAGGGATGGCAGCATGGAACCTTCCCATGTTGTCCAAGCTGCATGCGAAGCAAGGAACCCCATCAAGCTTGATTATAGCACGCACCCTTTCATCTATCTATTCCATTTAGGCCACCAATTTCTAATAACAGATCTCGATGATAAATGCGGCGCAGTAGAACTGCGCGCGCTTGATGGGGCGATGGGGCGAGTATTAGAGTTGAACTGAAGGGCAAAGGCTAGAGCTGTACGAGAAGACTGACGTTGAAATGTATTGCTCAGAATTAATGCTTCTTCAAAGACGAGTCCTAAGCGCGTGTCGCAAGCGAATAACGTTCGAGATCGTGAACTGAATAGGCCAGGAAGACAGGGCGAGGAGGATTTCACCGTGGCCAGGCCAAGCCACTCACAGTTGTTTTGTGCCCACCCGGCCGGCCAGTTCTGAAGTCGCCATGCAGGGCGCTGCACCCTTGTTTCCAACAATGCAAAAGCTTGATTGCGTCCAATGAACGGTTAGGAAGCGCGGGAACGCTAGTGGGCAAGTTCAAAGGTGCCCCAGGTCGTCCCGGGTCCAGTGGGTGTTGGCTTGACACGTGTCTGATCACGCTGCTGGTTGCCGCAAACCTCACACTACAGGCGCCCAGAGAAATCCCCATGCGAACGTTTGTACCTCCATAGTTTGCAACACGAAGGTGCTTCATTCCAAGCTCAGAAAGTGCGTGAGATGGATATATAATCGTTTCCCATATAATTGTTCATTGTGCAAGTTAGCAAGGCTGGAAACATGAGCATTTCGTGAATTACAAGTAGAAGTACCATAGTTGGCGTGGCTTCATTACCCACCCGGCACACCCCACGCACCCGTAGGCCCACCCCACGCACGTCCCTGCGGCTGAGTTGTGGGTGAAGTCCGTGCTAATAATAGCTCAAGTGCCCCAGGGGAATGTTTCGTCCATTGTGATGCTTGCATGTTTCGCCTTGATTTTTTGACGACAATTTCATTCCCAAACCTATGTATGCGCACATGATTGGATGGTACGAATTTGGAATGATAACAAATGTTACCCAATAATTGTCGCTTTTGGCCCAAAAAGCACAAACCTTAGCTCCTTTTCTTGAATTGCGATGCTCATATGTGGTCTTGTGAGAAAATCTCCAATATCAATAAGTCTTATACTTGTTATATGTTGTATAATGTTTCGTTTTTTTGTGATTTGAAGTGAATCCTGAAAAAGTAGTTTGAGACACACGGACACACACACGGACACACATTTTTGACAGGCTAATCCCTCAATCAAAAATAAAGGGCGCCTGGAGGCGCGTCCCGAATGAAAATGTTTAAAATAATATGAATTAAGTTTAACAAATTATTGTATGATTTTATTATTGTATAATTGTATAATTAATTAAATAAATTGTATTAATTAATGAATTATATGATTAAACTGAATTGATCAAATTCTGTTAAATTGATTGATTAATTTAAAAGTATTAATACATTAATACATTAATAACATCATTAATTAAATTATATTAAATTAATTATCAATCTAATTAATTTAATTGTATTAATTAATTAATCAATTAATTAAACTGTATTTAATTAATTTTTTATAGAATCTAAATTATGTTGTATAGACTTGAATTTAATGCATTTAATTGATTTGAATTGTATGCATTTGAATTCAATAGATTTGGATTTAGTTGAATTGAATCGATGGATGTAGCTTTGTTTACTACGAAGTAACGACAATTGACATTTTGTAGGGTTGTTAAATTTGAAGCAGTATTAAACGTGTCTGGACTGTCTTGTAGATGGGATTTATTTGCAAGCACTTGATGCACACGAAATGTTACCAATTAGAGGTATGGTTGAGTTTGTTTGGTCAGCCGCATACAAGCTTGATGTGGCTTCATTCCCCACATTTATGGCAATTCATTCGGGACCCCTAGGACACAAGCCGCTTGTTGCCTTATACAATGTCGTATTACGAAATCGGAGTGTGATATGCGTTCTGACTCGTGTTTTGCCAATGAGGTTGTTGAGTCGGCTGGACGTGTCCCTGGCGTGCGTAGGATTGAACACATAGTCTAGACAGCCTGGACACGTGGCATCTGAATTATGGTCAACCGCTGGCATTCAAACCACTAAGCAACTAAACCCTGAACACATTAGAAGTCACGGGCAGGACATGGGGCAAATAGTCGAGAAATAGTTGATAAGCAGAATGCGAGAAAGTGAGAGGAGGGAGGCTGGGAGTTTCAGAAGTAGTGGAGTAAGTAGGTACTCATAGCAGAATATGCTACAAAACATTTGACAACTATTGAGAAGGATCATGACCGCTGCAAAGCTGATATCTTAAGTCAAGCGCACTCTAACTACGAGCCAACTGTTTGGGTGCAGAGTTTGCCAGTATCAGCAGCACAGATGGAGAGAGACAAACTAATGTACAAAGAGACAGGTGGAACCCAAGAGGGGCATCAGAGGCCTAAGCATACATACTCTATACCACACCGCACATACACACACATGTGGCTATCCATGCACAGCCACTTAGCACTGTGCACGCACATTCACACACATATGGCTATCCATTCACTGCCACACAGCACTGTGCACGCACATACACACATAGCTGGCTATCCATGCACTGCCACACAGCACTGTGCATGCACATACACACACATGTGGCTATCCATGCACAGCAACACAGCACTGCGCACGCACATACACACACATCTGGCTATCAGTGCATTACCACACAGCACTATGCACGCACATACACACAAATCTGGCCATCCATGCACTACATCACAGCACTGTGCACACACGTACACACACCTCTGGCTATCCATGCACTACAAGATAACCACATGCAAACACAAACACATTCAGCCAATCAAGCATGCACACACAAAACAACTGGCTACACATACATTGTCGCACAGCCATGTGCTAGTACATACACACACATCTGGCTATCCATGCACTACAAGACAACCCCATGCAAACATGAACACACTCAAATACAAACACATGCACGCACAAAACAATTTGCTATCCATGCACTGCCACACAGCACTATGCATGCACATACACATACATCTGGCTATCCATGCACTGCCACACAACACTGTGCACGCACATACACACACATAGCTGGCTACCCATGCACTACCACACAGCACTGCGCACGCACATACACACATGTGGCTTTCCATGCACTGCCACACAGCACTGCGCACGCACATACGCACACATCTAGCTATCCATGCACTACAACACAACCCCATGCAAACACAAACACACTCAAATACACACGCACGCATGCACGCACCAAACAAATTGCCATCCATGCACTGCAACACAGCACTGTGCACGCACATACACACACATCTGGCTATGCATGCACTGCAACACAGCACTGTGCATGCACATACACACACATCTAGCTATACATGCACTGCAACACAGCACTGTGCACGCACACACACACACATCTGGCTATCCATGCACCAGAAGACAACCACATGCAAACACAAACACATTCAGCCACTCAAGCATGCACACACAAAACAACTGGCTACACATACATTGCCGCACGGCCATGTTTTTAGAACGTACACACACATCTGGCTATCCATGCACTACAAGACAACCCTATGCAAACATGAACACACTCAAATACAAACACATGCACGCACAAAACAATTTGCTATCCATGCATTGCCACACAGCACTGTGCACGCACTTACACACACATGTGGCTATCCATGCACTGCCACACAACACTGTGCACGCACATACACACACATAGATGGCTATCCATGCACTACCAAACAACACTGCGCACGCACATACACACACATTTGGCTATCGATGCACTGCCACACAGCACTGCGCACGCACATGCACACACATGTGGCTATACATGCACTGCCACACAGCACCGCGTAAGTACGTACACACACATCTGGCTATCCATGCATTGCCACACAGCACTGTGCACGTACAGACACACACATCTGGCAAACCATGCACTACAAGACAACCACTTGCAAACACAAACACATTCAGCCAATCAAGCATGCACGCACAAAACAACTGGCTTCACATACACTGCCGCACAGCCATGTGCTAGTACATTCGCACACATCTGGCTATCCATGCTCTACACGACAACCCCATGCAAACACAAACACACTCAAATACACACGCATGCACGCACAAAACAAATTGCCATCCAACCACTGCCACACAGAACTGTGCACGCACATACACACACAACTGGCTATCCATGCACTGCAACACAGCACTGTGCACGCACATACACACACCTCTGGCTATGCATGCACCACAAGACAACCACATGCAAACACAAACACATTCAGCCAATCAAGCATGCACACACAAAACAACTGGCTACACAGACACTGTCGCACTGTTATGTGCTAGTACATCCACACACATCTGGCTGTCCATGCACTATAAGACAACCCCATGCAAACACAAACACACTCAAATACACGGATATGCAATACAAATTAATATCCATGCACTTCCACACAGCACTGTGCACGCACATACACACACATCTGGCTATCCATGCACTACCACACAGCACTGTGCACGCACATACACAAACATCTGGCTATCCATGCACTGCAACACAGCACTGTGCATGCACAAATTACACATCTGGCTATCCATGCACTGCCACACAGCACTGTGCACGCACATATGCACACATCTGGCTATCCATGCAATACAAGACAAATCCATGCACACACAAACACACCCAGACACTCACGCATGCAAACACACAAACGAACAACTGGTTGCACATGCACTGCCAAACAGCACTGTTCATACCAATACACACACCTGGCCATCCATGCACTATAAGACAACCCCAGGCACATGCACACACATCTGGCTACACATGCACTGCCACACAGACCTGTTTCCGTACACAGTTACACACACCTGGTCATCCATGCACTACAAGACAATCCATGGACAAACACAACCCAATCAGACACTCACGCACACACACAACAGGCCATCCATGCAATACAAGACAACCTCATGCATTACATTCACACATACCCAAATACTCACACACGCACACACAAGGGCTACGCATGCACTGCCACACCGCCCTACATACATAAATACACACCTCGCCATCTCCATGCACTAAAAGACAATCCTATTGACACAAACAACACACTCAGGCACTCACCCACACACACTGGCTATCCATGCACTACACCATGCACTCACACACACTGGCTATCCATTCACTACCCCATGCCACACACACAAACACACTCAGACACACCTTGAACACACACATAACTGGCTATCCAACTGCAGCAAAACCCCAAACACAACTACTGAAGCACGAATAAATATCACGCACTACAACACCACATAACACGATCGCAATCATCTTCTCATTAACACCATCAGTACTAACAATCTCACCATGACCATCATCATCACTCCTACAATTAGAATCATCTATTTCACAACCATCACTCCATACTAAACCAATATACCATGCATGTAGGTACACATCATACAATGCTATGCTACACCATGCCATGCCCCACTTTTATACCATTGTACCATGCATGTTGGTATAAACCATAACATGCAGTGCTATGCTGCACCAGGCCATACCATACTAATCTACCACTGTACCATGCATGTAGGTATAAACCATTCAATGTCATGCTATTCTGCACCATGCAGTACCATACCAAACTTACCATGCAGTTAGAGCAAGGGGTGGTAGCATGATCCGTCCCATGTTGTCTCAGCTGCATGCGAAGCAGGGAACCGCGCGTGCTCAATGAGGCGACGGGCGACTATCAGAGTTGAACTGAGGGGGGCATCAAGAATTGCGAAGAATTGGTTCAAAGACAAGTCCTAGGCGCGTGTCGAAAGCTAATAATTGAGACTCTTCAACTGAATAAGCCTGCGAGAATGGGCGAGGAGGGAAAACGAGCGAAGAGCGGGTCCCTGGCGATTCTAGGCCGCCTGCCAGGGAGGGGTGACGTATGGCGCGGTGGCGTGGTCCATTTCGCCTCGGCAGTACAAATGGGGGCGGCTTGGCCCATGCGAATGATGGTACCTCCATAGTTTGCAACTCGAAAGTCGCTGGTGCTTAATTCCATGCTCCGCAAGTGTGTGAGCTGGATATGTTATCGTTGCCCATGTAATTGTTCATTGTGCAAGCTCGCGAGGCTGGAAACATGAACATTACGTGATTTAGAAGTACACAGTACATATCCGTTGGCCCACCCCACGCACCCGTCCCACCCCACGCACGGCCCTGCGGCTGAATTGTGGGTGAAGTCCGTGCTAATAATAGCTCTAGTGCCCTAGGGGAATGTTTCGTCCATTGTGATGCTTACATGTTTCGCCTCGATTTTTTGACGACAATTCCATTCCCAAACCTATGTATGCGCACATGATTGGATGGTACGAATTTGGAATGGTGAAAAATGTTACCCAATAATTGTCGCTTTTGGCCCAAAAAGCACAAACCTTAGCTCCTTTTCTTGAATTGCGATGCTCATCTGTGGTCTTGTGAGAAAATCTCCGGTATCAATAAGTCTTATATTTGGGATATCTTATATAATGTTTCGTTTTTTTGTGATTTGAAGTGAAACCTGAAAAGTAGGTTGTGACGGACACACACACACACACACACACGGACATTTTTGACAGGCTAATCCCTCAATCAAAAAGTTTGTAATTTTTTTCATTCGGGAGGGGAAACGAGCGAAGAGCGGGTCCCTGGCGATCCTAGGCCGCCTGCCAGGGAGGGGCAACGTATGGCGCGGTGGCGTGGTCCATTTCGCCTCGGCAGTCCAAATGGGGGCGGCTTGGCCCATGCGAATGATGGTACCTCCATAGTTTGCAACTCGAAAGTCGCTGGTGCTTAATTCCAAGCTCCGCAAGTGTGTGAGCTGGATATGTTATCGTTGCCCATGTAATTGTTCATTGTGCAAGCTCGCGAGGCTGGAAACATGAACATTACGTGATTTAGAAGTACACAGTACATATCCGTTGGCCCACCCCACGCACCCGTCCCACCCCACGCACGGCCCTGCGGCTGAATTGTGGGTGAAGTCCGTGCTGATAATAGCTCAAGTGCCCTAGGGGAATGTTTCGTCCATTGTGATGCTTACATGTTTCGCCTCGATTTTTTGACAACAATTCCATTCCCAAACCTATGTATGCGCACATGATTGGATGGTACGAATTGGAATGGTGAAAAATGTTACCCAATAATTGTCGCTTTTGGCCCAAAAAGCACAAACCCTTAGCTCCTTTTCTTGAATTGCGATGCTCATCTGTGGTCTTGTGAGAAAATCTCCGGTATCAATAAGTCTTATATTTGGGATATCTTATATAATGTTTCGTTTTTTTGTGATTTGAAGTGAAACCTGAAAAGTAGGTTGTGACGGACACACACACACACACACACACGGACATTTTTGACAGGCTAATCCCTCAATCAAAAAGTTTGTAATTTTTTTCATTCGGGAGGGGAAACGAGCGAAGAGCGGGTCCCTGGCGATCCTAGGCCGCCTGCCAGGGAGGGGCAACGTATGGCGCGGTGGCGTGGTCCATTTCGCCTCGGCAGTCCAAATGGGGGCGGCTTGGCCCATGCGAATGATGGTACCTCCATAGTTTGCAACTCGAAAGTCGCTGGTGCTTAATTCCAAGCTCCGCAAGTGTGTGAGCTGGATATGTTATCGTTGCCCATGTAATTGTTCATTGTGCAAGCTCGCGAGGCTGGAAACATGAACATTACGTGATTTAGAAGTACACAGTACATATCCGTTGGCCCACCCCACGCACCCGTCCCACCCCACGCACGGCCCTGCGGCTGAATTGTGGGTGAAGTCCGTGCTGATAATAGCTCAAGTGCCCTAGGGGAATGTTTCGTCCATTGTGATGCTTACATGTTTCGCCTCGATTTTTTGACAACAATTCCATTCCCAAACCTATGTATGCGCACATGATTGGATGGTACGAATTTGGAATGGTGAAAAATGTTACCCAATAATTGTCGCTTTTGGCCCAAAAAGCACAAACCTTAGCTCCTTTTCTTGAATTGCGATGCTCATATGTGGTCTTGTGAGAAAATCTCCGGTATCAATAAGTCTTATATTTGGGATATCTTATATAATGTTTCGTTTTTTTGTGATTTGAAGTGAAACCTGAAAAGTAGGTTGTGACGGACACACACACACACACACACACGGACATTTTTGACAGGCTAATCCCTCAATCAAAAAGTTTGTAATTTTTTTCATTCGGGAGGGGAAACGAGCGAAGAGCGGGTCCCTGGCGATCCTAGGCCGCCTGCCAGGGAGGGGCAACGTATGGCGCGGTGGCGTGGTCCATTTCGCCTCGGCAGTCCAAATGGGGGCGGCTTGGCCCATGCGAATGATTGGTACCTCCATAGTTTGCAACTCGAAAGTCGCTGGTGCTTAATTCCAAGCTCCGCGAGTGTGTGAGCTGGATATGTTATCGTTGCCCATGTAATTGTTCATTGTGCAAGCTCGCGAGGCTGGAAACATGAACATTACGTGATTTAGAAGTACACAGTACATATCCGTTGGCCCACCCCACGCACCCGTCCCACCCCACGCACGGCCCTGCGGCTGAATTGTGGGTGAAGTCCGTGCTGATAATAGCTCAAGTGCCCTAGGGGAATGTTTCGTCCATTGTGATGCTTACATGTTTCGCCTCGATTTTTTGACGACAATTCCATTCCCAAACCTATGTATGCGCACATGATTGGATGGTACGAATTTGGAATGGTGAAAAATGTTACCCAATAATTGTCGCTTTTGGCCAAAAAGCACAAACCTTAGCTCCTTTTCTTGAATTGCGATGCTCATATGTGGTCTTGTGAGAAAATCTCCGGTATCAATAAGTCTTATATTTGGGATATCTTATATAATGTTTCGTTTTTTTGTGATTTGAAGTGAAACCTGAAAAGTAGGTTGTGACGGACACACACACACACACACACACGGACATTTTTGACAGGCTAATCCCTCAATCAAAAAGTTTGTAATTTTTTTCATTCGCGAGGGGAAACGAGCGAAGAGCGGGTCCCTGGCGATTCTAGGCCGCCTGCCAGGGAGGGGCAACGTATGGCGCGGTGGCGTGGTCCATTTCGCCTCGGCAGTCCAAATGGGGGCGGCTTGGCCCATGCGAATGATGGTACCTCCATAGTTTGCAACTCGAAAGTCGCTGGTGCTTAATTCCAAGCTCCGCGAGTGTGTGAGCTGGATATGTTATCGTTGCCCATGTAATTGTTCATTGTGCAAGCTCGCGAGGCTGGAAACATGAACATTACGTGATTTAGAAGTACACAGTACATATCCGTTGGCCCACCCCACGCACCCGTCCCACCCCACGCACGGCCCTGCGGCTGAATTGTGGGTGAAGTCCGTGCTAATAATAAGTGCCCTAGGGGAATGTTTCGTCCATTGTGATGCTTACATGTTTCGCCTCGATTTTTTGACGACAATTCCATTCCCAAACCTATGTATGCGCACATGATTGGATGGTACGAATTTGGAATGGTGAAAAATGTTACCCAATAATTGTCGCTTTTGGCCCAAAAAGCACAAACCTTAGCTCCTTTTCTTGAATTGCGATGCTCATATGTGGTCTTGTGAGAAAATCTCCGGTATCAATAAGTCTTATATTTGGGATATCTTATATAATGTTTCGTTTTTTTGTGATTTGAAGTGAAACCTGAAAAGTAGGTTGTGACGGACACACACACACACACACACACGGACATTTTTGACAGGCTAATCCCTCAATCAAAAGTTTGTAATTTTTTTCATTCGGGAGGGGAAACGAGCGAAGAGCGGGTCCCTGGCGATCCTAGGCCGCCTGCCAGGGAGGGGCCAACGTATGGCGCGGTGGCGTGGTCCATTTCGCCTCGGCAGTCAAATGGGGGCGGCTTGGCCCATGCGAATGATGGTACCCTCCATAGTTTGCAACTCGAAAGTCGCTGGTGCTTAATTCCAAGCTCCGCAAGTGTGTGAGCTGGATATGTTATCGTTGCCCATGTAATTGTTCATTGTGCAAGCTCGCGAGGCTGGAAACATGAACATTACGTGATTTAGAAGTACACAGTACATATCCGTTGGCCCACCCCACGCACCCGTCCCACCCCACGCACGGCCCTGCGGCTGAATTGTGGGTGAAGTCCGTGCTGATAATAGCTCAAGTGCCCTAGGGGAATGTTTCGTCCATTGTGATGCTTACATGTTTCGCCTCGATTTTTTGACGACAATTCCATTCCCAAACCTATGTATGCGCACATGATTGGATGGTACGAATTTGGAATGGTGAAAAATGTTACCCAATAATTGTCGCTTTTGGCCCAAAAAGCACAAACCTTAGCTCCTTTTCTTGAATTGCGATGCTCATATGTGGTCTTGTGAGAAAATCTCCGGTATCAATAAGTCTTATATTTGGGATATCTTATATAATGTTTCGTTTTTTTGTGATTTGAAGTGAAACCTGAAAAGTAGGTTGTGACGGACACACACACACACACACACACGGACATTTTTGACAGGCTAATCCCTCAATCAAAAAGTTTGTAATTTTTTTCATTCGGGTATCAAAAAATTTGTAATTTTTTTCATTCGGGTATTTTGTAATTTTTTCATTCGGGTATTTTGTAATTTTTTTCATTCGGGTATTTTGTAATTTTTTTCATTCGGGTAAAATCTGGAGATTTTTTCATTCGGGTACACCCAAATTATGGGGGGAATAGTCCAGACATCCTGTCCAGAACAAATCCTTCCAGCCCCAGAGCAGCCTCTCTGCAATCCAGCCTGCAGCCTATCTGTAGTCCCCTTTAGTTCCCTGCAGCTTCCCTGCAGCCCCTAGTAGTATGCCCTGCAGCCTCATTGCAGCTCCTAGGAGTTCACCCCAGCACCCTCCTGACAGGCCCGAGCCTGATCCCGCAGACCTTTCCTTGATATTGATTGATTGCACCATGACTGGCTGCTCTCTTCTATCCAGCTTAAGTCTGTACCTCCATGGCAGCCCCTTTAAGCTGCCAGCCTATCCTAGATCAGTGATTGAGAGTTCTTTAGACATGATAACCACCTTTGCTGAGCCGGCCTGCCTCGCCACAGCCGGTATAATTTTATCATTAACTCCTTGACAAGCCTGATGAGTTACAAATGTATTGTACATCCATAATAAGTTTTAATTGTCACTCTAGTTTTCAACTCCTCTAATTCCTGGAATTCTTCAGAATGAAGAATATCAGGAATTGGGGGGGATGTTATTCACCGGGTTTCACCGGTTCACCTAGAGTGACTTAGAGTGCACAGGTCTACCTCCCTGCTGCACTGTACTGCGATGCCGCTGCCAGCTATGGCACGGACTCTGATGCCGGTACCCTGAGGTGCCGCGCCATCTCAGTACTTCCTCCTAGCGCATTGATCGAATGCTTATCTAACTGTAAAGATCTTATCCTTACCGTCTTCCCCTCGTCTCTGTGCCCTGCATATACTCCGGAAATTCACAATTAAAGGTATTGCGCTCGTAGGAAGCAGGGTTATTCACAGTGCACGGGATATCTTCGTAGATGCTGGCGGTAGAACCATAGTTGGCGTGGCTTAATGTCCCAGGTGGTCGCCCACGGGGGCCCAGCCCACCCACGGAGGTTTGGGTAAGATCCATGCTAATTATTGCCCCAAGTGCCCAAGGGAAAGATTTCATGGATTTTGATGCTTACATGTTTTCGTTAGAAACGGAGGCACCCGTCGGTAAGTGCCCCGGGGACTGAACGAACAAACGGGCCGTACCGTTGATTCCCAGTCGTCCCCCATGCAGTTGTCCGGTCGTTGTACACCCACGCGATTTTTAGCCAATGGCAGGAGGATTTTTTGCCAACGCAAGGCCCTGAGGTGAGGTGCGTGTGCTAATTATAGCAAAAGTGCACAAGGGGAATGTTTCGTCGATTGTGATGCTTACATGATTTCGCCTCGAGTTTTTGACAACAATCCTGTTCCCCAACCTGTGTAGGCGCACATGTCTGGATGGTACAAATTTGAAATGTTCATAAATGTTACCCGTTAATTGTAGCTTTGGCACACAAAAACTTAGCTCCTTTTCTTGAATTGTGATGCTCATATGTGCTCTCGTGAGAATATGTCCGGTTTAATTTAGTCTTCTAATTGTTCAAAGGTATAGAATGTTCAGGGTATTACTGTTTTTCATAAAGCCTGAAAATGAATACATTATGTTTTGTGACTAACTAATGGACTAACGGACATTTTAATTGGAAAGATCCCTTCTTCAAACAAATTTCGTTTTTTTTTCATTCGGGTATAAAAATATATAATAATGACTGTTGGTACTTCACTAGATGACTAGAGCACCGGAAAGATGACGGTATCAGCTTTCCGGTGCTTCCAGGAATCCAGGTGCACGAACTTGTTTAAGGTTTCGAAGAAAAGAGAGTGCGGGGTCAGGGTAATACATCGCGCGAAAGGGGGCAGGGTTTTGGAGCCCGACTGCGCCAAATGGGCAGTTTTTAAACACCTACTACATTACATTACATTACATTACATGTTAAAGTCTACTTGACACCGCGAGGGTGTATGAGACTCTGTGCTTTAAACAAAAAGAAAAAGCACCCACAAAGCAAAAAACCCCATTACATCAGGGGTGTGTCGAGGACAAACAAACCAAACTCCCAACCACCGTTTTGGTGGCGTAGGTATTAAACCCCTTAGAGCAGGACCCAGATCTCAACCACTTACAGTGGCGGAGGTAAGAAGCTAACAAATGAGAAGTCTCAAGAAGAAAAAAAAGGGATAATAAATTACGGTGCCACTAAGCAGTCCAGGGCTTCCTGTCTTGCTCTTCTACAAGTAGAAAGATAGTCGGCTAGGTTGCTCCAAAAAGACTTAGTGCCATTTCCATTCATAAAGGTTCTGAATGTGGAATCGCAGAATTCCACATTCCATACGGTTAAGTCGGTATCCTCATGGACATGCCTATAAATATCTGTAAACAGATTCTGGTAGCGGAGGCGAATATCATTATAAAAAGGGCACTCAAACATATGCATTTCATCCTCAGTTTTTTGGAACCCACACATTTGACAGTGTCTCATTGAGCGAGGGATGTGTGCTCTATCCACCACCCTCATTCTTTCTGTGTTCAGCCAATGGGAACCTACTGCCAATGGGAACCTACTGCATGCAACGGGCAGTTTTTTTTACTACCTGTGTAAGGCAAGCTCACATAACCAGGTTTGTTCAAACCGTTATGTTCCTCGCCTCAAATGCAGCTATGGGAGGTCCCTTTAATTTGCTAACGTAGATTTTGTCTCATTGGACTGCATTAGACATAGAGTTAGTCTGCTAGTGTTGCAAGCGATGGTTAGGACCATTTAGCCATCTGATCATATGGCTCGATGGTTCAAACCATCGCTTACAACAGTCAGGCTTCCGAAAGGCTGAGTTTGCAAACAGTTACGTCTCCAAAGTCCAAACGTAGATTCTGAAGTACCCTTGAACAACCCTATCCCACCCTGTACGGCTTCACGGAAGGTCTTCCGAAACTGCGGTTCAATTCTTAGAGCCGAGCTTGTCGAAAGGATCCAAGCTGGGGCCCGAGCTGGGTGCCATGTTATTGAGAAGGTGTGTAGCTGAGCATACAGTAGCTCAGAAACCGAGTAGCTGATTAGCTGCGTAGCTGAGTATAACCCCTCGCCCTCGCCGCCTCCGCGGAGGCCTCCGCCCCCCCCCCCCCCCCCCCCCCCCCCAGGCCGCGCCCCTGGCTGGGCCTCCAACGCCAACTGCCAACCAGCTGCCAACTGTCGAGACCAGATCGAGAGCAAGAGGACCCCTCACCCTGCCCCCTTTTTGTTGGGACCACCATGCCCCTTTGACGGGTCTCTTTATTGCCACGTTTCCCTAAATTCTTATTCCAGCATTTATTCTGTTGCATCGTGTGAAACCGTTCGATTCTTTTTCTGTGAACTAGTTAATACCGTAGCAAGTGAATTAAAGCGTAAGCATGAACAGTCTTGCCAACATGCGATCTCACTCGCACGCCTTCTCCTCCACGTCGAAGCGCAGTGCGCAAGTTGCTGCAAGGCCACCTGCTTCGCGAACATCGACTGCATCCAGACGCCACCACTGCCCACCTCAACTATCGCCAACATCGCTATGCTGCCATCGTGCTCCAGACAACATGGAGCTTGAGTCGATGCTCGAGAGATACAAGCAGAAGAGTGCTGGTGAGTGTTCGGCCTCCTCTCCCCGGCGCTTGCCAAACAATTGGGACCAATGACCCATGGGGAGGCGCATGGGTCCATGTTACTCCAGACTTGGTAGATTCCTCTCCTCGGGTACCCGCGGTTCTCGAATTTGTTCGCCGATCAGCTTTCTGCTGCGATTGCAACCCTAATCGGCCCAATGGAGGTTTGTTGAGCGGCAACAGCGGCTGCACGAAAATCAGTTACTCTGGCTTCAAAGCGGGTTCCCCCGAAAGCGTGCATTTGCAGCGCAAGATCATGGCATGGATGATGAATGTATAAGATCTGCAGATCAGCGGAATGCAGCCTTCACAGCGAAGTTCTGCGTCTAGAAATAAATGCATGGGGTAAGTGGGGGAGGATGGAGGGAGGGAGGGGGCAGGGGTCTGTGCAGTATTTCTGCGTTATTTATAGGCACTTAATCATAACCCATGACTGTAGATCACGTTCTCTTAACCAGACCACAGGCTTCTGGTTCATCTGCTATGTATGGGGGGGCTGGATGGGCGCCCCTGTGTTCAAGGACCTGGCTGAACCCGTTCCCATTGTTTATTGTTTTGGCTATGTGTACCAGCTTCCAGGCAGCTCCCTTTCCCTTCAACCCTAAACCCTAATTATTTGAATATTAAATATTTTCTGCCGTAACAAGATCATATCTCAATGGGTAAAAGGATGGAAGATGAATTCAAATTGATAGGATGGTCTGTGTGTGTGTGTGTGTGTGTGTGTGTGTGGGGGGGGGGGGGGGGGGGGGGACACTCAAATTCATTACATTACAAGTCCATGGGCAAGGCAGAATTGGCCCACGACAAAAAATCAGAGTTCCTCATCGCCAGTGTTTTTCTTGTTCAGCGTTGAGCTGCAGCTTCTAGGCAGCTCCCCTGCCTGGCTATTCGGCTAAACCTGGTTCAAGCTCGAGCACCCTGGTGCTTTTCAGGGTACTTCCAAGCGCGAGCCTTAGCGCGCTGGCGCGCTGCCTTTTTGAGCCCCACTGCGCGTTTCACGCAGTTTTTTGCAGCATGCAATTTTTGCGCTTTTTGCTCTACACAGCGCATTTGTTTTGTTTTCAAGTGTGCTAAAGCGCTGGCCAAGTTGGTCAATGGAAGTACCCTGGTGCTGTCATAATCACCGATCTAGAAGTGCTGAAATAGTTCAGTGCAGCCCAGTGGCCAGCTCAGGGATCTTTCTAGAAGCTGCGATGAAAAGCTGGAGGAAAACCCATGCTCATCGCCGCACAGTAAACTGTACTACCACTTGCAGGTCTGAACAAGGAAATTGGGGAAGTGTGCCTTGTTGGCACTAGCCCTGACCTAGCCACTACCCTCCACCCACCATGTCTCCACCCGCAGGTCTGAACAAGAAGATTGGGGATGTGTGTCTTGTTGGCACTGGCACTGACCTAGCCACTAGCTACTAGCTACCACCCACTACCCACCACCCACCACCCACCACTCACTAGCCACCACCCACTACCCACTACCCTCCACCTACCATGTCTCCACCCGCAGGTCTGAACAAGAAAATTGGGGAGGTGTGTCTTGTTGGCACTGGCCCTGACCTAGCCACTAGCCACCACCAACTTGCCACCACCCACTACCCACCACCCACCACCCACCACTCACTAGCCACCACCCACTACCCACTACCCTCCACCTACCATGTCTCCACCCGCAGGTCTGAACAAGAAAATTGGGGAGGTGTGACTTGTTGGCACTGGCCCTGACCTAGCCACCAGCCACCACCAACTTGCCACCACCCACTACCCACCACTCACTACCCACCACCCACTACCCACCACTCACTACCCACCACCCACTACCCACCACTCACTACCCACCACCCACTACCACCACCCACAACCTACCGCCCACTAGCCACCACCCATTAGTCCATTACCCAACATGTCTCCTCTTGCAGGTCTGAACAAGAAGATTGGGGAGGTGTGTCTTGTTGGCACTGGCCCTGGTGACCCAGGACTACTGACCATGCGAGCAGTACAGCTGATGCAGAGCGCTGATGTAGTGCTCTATGACAGGTGGGACATGAGCTGTTTTACCATTCACCTAGCCACTACATGGCTTGTTTTTTTGGCGGAGTCCCTCCTCCTGGGGGGCGAGAGCCCCCAGGGTTACCCCGTTGTCCTTTTGTGCGTCCGATTGACCGAATTGTTTTAGCTTGACCTGTCAGTCAAGCATCTCATAACTAACTGGCTTCGGTCAGCTCCATTTCCGTTGCCACCTTTCGCTCCGTTTCCAACACACTCCGCCATTTTTTTAGCAACGCTTGTGATGCTGCATGGAACCTGTTTCTTTTCAGCTACCAGAAGCAGCATCTAGGTGGCTCCCCTCACCTGGCTTGTTAGCTAGAAAAACAATTGATGATAATGATGATGATGATGATTACATTTTCCAAGTGCTCTACTGGACTCCAAATATGCACATACACACACCTCTGGCTATGCATGCACCACAAGACAACCACATGCAAACACAAACACATTCAGCCAATCAAGCATGCACACACAAAACAACTGGCTACACAGACACTGTCGCACTGTTATGTGCTAGTACATCCACACACATCTGGCTGTCCATGCACTATAAGACAACCCCATGCAAACACAAACACACTCAAATACACGGATATGCAATACAAATTAATATCCATGCACTTCCACACAGCACTGTGCACGCACATACACACACATCTGGCTATCCATGCACTACCACACAGCACTGTGCACGCACATACACAAACATCTGGCTATCCATGCACTGCAACACAGCACTGTGCATGCACAAATTACACATCTGGCTATCCATGCACTGCCACACAGCACTGTGCACGCACATATGCACACATCTGGCTATCCATGCAATACAAGACAAATCCATGCACACACAAACACACCCAGACACTCACGCATGCAAACACACAAACGAACAACTGGTTGCACATGCACTGCCAAACAGCACTGTTCATACCAAATACACACACCTGGCCATCCATGCACTATAAGACAACCCCAGGCACATGCACACACATCTGGCTACACATGCACTGCCACACAGACCTGTTTCCGTACACAGTTACACACACCTGGTCATCCATGCACTACAAGACAATCCATGGACAAACACAACCCAATCAGACACTCACGCACACACACAACAGGCCATCCATGCAATACAAGACAACCTCATGCATACATTCACACATACCCAAATACTCACACACGCACACACAAGGGGCTACGCATGCACTGCCACACCGCCCTACATACATAAATACACACCTCGCCATCTCCATGCACTAAAAGACAATCCTATTGACACAAACAACACACTCAGGCACTCACCCACACACACTGGCTATCCATGCACTACACCATGCACTCACACACACTGGCTATCCATTCACTACCCCATGCACACACACAAACACACTCAGACACACCTTGAACACACACATAACTGGCTATCCAACTGCAGCAAAACCCAAACACAACTACTGAAGCACGAATAAATATCACGCACTACAACACCACATAACACGATCGCAATCATCTTCTCATTAACACCATCAGTACTAACAATCTCACCATGACCATCATCATCACTCCTACAATTAGAATCATCTATTTCACAACCATCACTCCATACTAAACCAATATACCATGCATGTAGGTACACATCATACAATGCTATGCTACACCATGCCATGCCCCACTATTATACCATTGTACCATGCATGTTGGTATAAACCATAACATGCAGTGCTATGCTGCACCAGGCCATACCATACTAATCTACCACTGTACCATGCATGTAGGTATAAACCATTCAATGTCATGCTATTCTGCACCATGCAGTACCATACCAAACTTACCATGCAGGTAGAGCAAGGGGTGGTAGCATGATCCGTCCCATGTTGTCTCAGCTGCATGCGAAGCAGGGAACCGCGCGTGCTCAATGAGGCGACGGGCGACTATCAGAGTTGAACTGAGGGGGGCATCAAGAATTGCGAAGAATTGGTTCAAAGACAAGTCCTAGGCGCGTGTCGAAAGCTAATAATTGAGACTCTTCAACTGAATAAGCCTGCGAGAATGGGCGAGGAGGGAAAACGAGCGAAGAGCGGGTCCCTGGCGATCCTAGGCCGCCTGCCAGGGAGGGGTGACGTATGGCGCGGTGGCGTGGTCCATTTCGCCTCGGCAGTACAAATGGGGGCGGCTTGGCCCATGCGAATGATGGTACCTCCATAGTTTGCAACTCGAAAGTCGCTGGTGCTTAATTCCAAGCTCCGCAAGTGTGTGAGCTGGATATGTTATCGTTGCCCATGTAATTGTTCATTGTGCAAGCTCGCGAGGCTGGAAACATGAACATTACGTGATTTAGAAGTACACAGTACATATCCGTTGGCCCACCCCACGCACGGCCCTGCGGCTGAATTGTGGGTGAAGTCCGTGCTGATAATAGCTCAAGTGCCCTAGGGGAATGTTTCGTCCATTGTGATGCTTACATGTTTCGCCTCGATTTTTTGACGACAATTCCATTCCCAAACCTATGTATGCGCACATGATTGGATGGTACGAATTTGGAATGGTGAAAAATGTTACCCAATAATTGTCGCTTTTGGCCCAAAAAGCACAAACCTTAGCTCCTTTTCTTGAATTGCGATGCTCATATGTGGTCTTGTGAGAAAATCTCCGGTATCAATAAGTCTTATATTTGGGATATCTTATATAATGTTTCGTTTTTTTGTGATTTGAAGTGAAACCTGAAAAGTAGGTTGTGACGGACACACACACACACACACACACACGGACATTTTTGACAGGCTAATCCCTCAATCAAAAAGTTTGTAATTTTTTTCATTCGCGAGGGGAAACGAGCGAAGAGCGGGTCCCTGGCGATTCTAGGCCGCCTGCCAGGGAGGGGCAACGTATGGCGCGGTGGCGTGGTCCATTTCGCCTCGGCAGTCCAAATGGGGGCGGCTTGGCCCATGCGAATGATGGTACCTCCATAGTTTGCAACTCGAAAGTCGCTGGTGCTTAATTCCAAGCTCCGCAAGTGTGTGAGCTGGATATGTTATCGTTGCCCATGTAATTGTTCATTGTGCAAGCTCGCGAGGCTGGAAACATGAACATTACGTGATTTAGAAGTACACAGTACATATCCGTTGGCCCACCCCACGCACCCGTCCCACCCCACGCACGGCCCTGCGGCTGAATTGTGGGTGAAGTCCGTGCTGATAATAGCTCAAGTGCCCTAGGGGAATGTTTCGTCCATTGTGATGCTTACATGTTTCGCCTCGATTTTTTGACGACAATTCCATTCCCAAACCTATGTATGCGCACATGATTGGATGGTACGAATTTGGAATGGTGAAAAATGTTACCCAATAATTGTCGCTTTTGGCCCAAAAAGCACAAACCTTAGCTCCTTTTCTTGAATTGCGATGCTCATATGTGGTCTTGTGAGAAAATCTCCGGTATCAATAAGTCTTATATTTGGGATATCTTATGTAATGTTTCGTTTTTTGTGATTTGAAGTGAAACCTGAAAAGTAGGTTGTGACGGACACACACACACACACACACACGGACATTTTTGACAGGCTAATCCCTCAATCAAAAAGTTTGTAATTTTTTTCATTCGGGAGGGGAAACGAGCGAAGAGCGGGTCCCTGGCGATCCTAGGCCGCCTGCCAGGGAGGGGCAACGTATGGCGCGGTGGCGTGGTCCATTTCGCCTCGGCAGTCCAAATGGGGGCGGCTTGGCCCATGCGAATGATGGTACCTCCATAGTTTGCAACTCGAAAGTCGCTGGTGCTTAATTCCAAGCTCCGCGAGTGTGTGAGCTGGATATGTTATCGTTGCCCATGTAATTGTTCATTGTGCAAGCTCGCGAGGCTGGAAACATGAACATTACGTGATTTAGAAGTACACAGTACATATCCGTTGGCCCACCCCACGCACCCGTCCCACCCCACGCACGGCCCTGCGGCTGAATTGTGGGTGAAGTCCGTGCTAATAATAGCTCAAGTGCCCTAGGGAATGTTTCGTCCATTGTGATGCTTACATGTTTCGCCTCGATTTTTTGACGACAATTCCATTCCCAAACCTATGTATGCGCACATGATTGGATGGTACGAATTTGGAATGGTGAAAAATGTTACCCAATAATTGTCGCTTTTGGCCCAAAAAGCACAAACCTTATCTCCTTTTCTTGAATTGCGATGCTCACATGTGGTCTTGTGAGAAAATCTCCGGTATCAATAAGTCTTATATTTGGGATATCTTATATAATGTTTCGTTTTTTTGTGATTTGAAGTGAAACCTGAAAAGTAGGTTGTGACGGACACACACACACACACACGGACATTTTTGACAGGCTAATCCCTCAATCAAAAAGTTTGTAATTTTTTTCATTCGGGTATCAAAATAATTGTAATTTTTTTCATTCGGGTATTTTGTAATTTTTTCGTTCGGGTATTTTGTAATTTTTTTCATTCGGGTATTTTGTAATTTTTTTCATTCGGGTAAAATCTGGAGATTTTTTCATTCGGGTACACCCAAATTATGGGGGGAATAGTCCAGACATCCTGTCCAGAACAAATCCTTCTAGCCCCAGAGCAGCCTCTCTGCAATCCAGCCTGCAGCCTATCTGTAGTCCCCTTTAGTTCCCTGCAGCTTCCCTGCAGCCCCTAGTAGTATGCCCTGCAGCCTCATTGCAGCTCCTAGGAGTTCACCCCAGCACCCTCCTGACAGGCCCGAGCCTGATCCCGCAGACCTTTCCTTGATATTGATTGATTGCACCATGACTGGCTGCTCTCTTCTATCCAGCTTAAGTCTGTACCTCCATGGCAGCCCCTTTAAGCTGCCAGCCTATCCTAGATCAGTGATTGAGAGTTCTTTAGACATGATAACCACCTTTGCTGAGCCGGCCTGCCTCGCCACAGCCGGTATAATTTTATCATTAACTCCTTGACAAGCCTGATGAGTTACAAATGTATTGTACATCCATAATAAGTTTTAATTGTCACTCTAGTTTTCAACTCCTCTAATTCCTGGAATTCTTCAGAATGAAGAATATCAGGAATTGGGGGGGATGTTATTCACCGGGTTTCACCGGTTCACCTAGAGTGACTTAGAGTGCACAAGTCTACCTCCCTGCTGCACTGTACTGCGATGCCGCTGCCAGCTATGGCACGGACTCTGATGCCGGTACCCTGAGGTGCCGCGCCATCTCAGTACTTCCTCCTAGCGCATTGATCGAATGCTTATCTAACTGTAAAGATCTTATCCTTACCGTCTTCCCCTCGTCTCTGTGCCCTGCATATACTCCGGAAATTCACAATTAAAGGTATTGCGCTCGTAGGAAGCAGGGTTATTCACAGTGCACGGGATATCTTCGTAGATGCTGGCGGTAGAACCATAGTTGGCGTGGCTTAATGTCCCAGGTGGTCGCCCACGGGGGCCCAGCCCACCCACGGAGGTTTGGGTAAGATCCATGCTAATTATTGCCCCAAGTGCCCAAGGGAAAGATTTCATGGATTTTGATGCTTACATGTTTTCGTTAGAAACGGAGGCACCCGTCGGTAAGTGCCCCGGGGACTGAACGAACAAACGGGCCGTACCGTTGATTCCCAGTCGTCCCCCATGCAGTTGTCCGGTCGTTGTACACCCACGCGATTTTTAGCCAATGGCAGGAGGATTTTTTGCCAACGCAAGGCCCTGAGGTGAGGTGCGTGTGCTAATTATAGCAAAAGTGCACAAGGGGAATGTTTCGTCGATTGTGATGCTTACATGATTTCGCCTCGAGTTTTTGACAACAATCCTGTTCCCCAACCTGTGTAGGCGCACATGTCTGGATGGTACAAATTTGAAATGTTCATAAATGTTACCCGTTAATTGTAGCTTTGGCACACAAAAACTTAGCTCCTTTTCTTGAATTGTGATGCTCATATGTGCTCTCGTGAGAATATGTCCGGTTTAATTTAGTCTTCTGATTGTTCAAAGGTATAGAATGTTCAGGGTATTACTGTTTTTCATAAAGCCTGAAAATGAATACATTATGTTTTGTGACTAACTAATGGACTAACGGACATTTTAATTGGAAAGATCCCTTCTTCAAACAAATTTCGTTTTTTTTCATTCGGGTATAAAAATATATAATAATGACTGTTGGTACTTCACTAGATGACTAGAGCACCGGAAAGATGACGGTATCAGCTTTCCGGTGCTTCCAGGAATCCAGGTGCACGAACTTGTTTAAGGTTTCGAAGAAAAGAGAGTGCGGGGTCAGGGTAATACATCGCGCGAAAGGGGGCAGGGTTTTGGAGCCCGACTGCGCCAAATGGGCAGTTTTTAAACACCTACTACATTACATTACATTACATTACATGTTAAAGTCTACTTGACACCGCGAGGGTGTATGAGACTCTGTGCTTTAAACAAAAAGAAAAAGCACCCACAAAGCAAAAAACCCCATTACATCAGGGGTGTGTCGAGGACAAACAAACCAAACTCCCAACCACCGTTTTGGTGGCGTAGGTATTAAACCCCTTAGAGCAGGACCCAGATCTCAACCACTTACAGTGGCGGAGGTAAGAAGCTAACAAATGAGAAGTCTCAAGAAGAAAAAAAAGGGATAATAAATTACGGTGCCACTAAGCAGTCCAGGGCTTCCTGTCTTGCTCTTCTACAAGTAGAAAGATAGTCGGCTAGGTTGCTCCAAAAAGACTTAGTGCCATTTCCATTCATAAAGGTTCTGAATGTGGAATCGCAGAATTCCACATTCCATACGGTTAAGTCGGTATCCTCATGGACATGCCTATAAATATCTGTAAACAGATTCTGGTAGCGGAGGCGAATATCATTATAAAAAGGGCACTCAAACATATGCATTTCATCCTCAGTTTTTTGGAACCCACACATTTGACAGTGTCTCATTGAGCGAGGGATGTGTGCTCTATCCACCACCCTCATTCTTTCTGTGTTCAGCCAATGGGAACCTACTGCCAATGGGAACCTACTGCATGCAACGGGCAGTTTTTTTTACTACCTGTGTAAGGCAAGCTCACATAACCAGGTTTGTTCAAACCGTTATGTTCCTCGCCTCAAATGCAGCTATGGGAGGTCCCTTTAATTTGCTAACGTAGATTTTGTCTCATTGGACTGCATTAGACATAGAGTTAGTCTGCTAGTGTTGCAAGCGATGGTTAGGACCATTTAGCCATCTGATCATATGGCTCGATGGTTCAAACCATCGCTTACAACAGTCAGGCTTCCGAAAGGCTGAGTTTGCAAACAGTTACGTCTCCTAAGTCCAAACGTAGATTCTGAAGTACCCTTGAACAACCCTATCCCACCCTGTACGGCTTCACGGAAGGTCTTCCGAAACTGCGGTTCAATTCTTAGAGCCGAGCTTGTCGAAAGGATCCAAGCTGGGGCCCGAGCTGGGTGCCATGTTATTGAGAAGGTGTGTAGCTGAGCATACAGTAGCTCAGAAACCGAGTAGCTGATTAGCTGCGTAGCTGAGTATAACCCCTCGCCCTCGCCGCCTCCGCGGAGGCCTCCGCCCCCCGCCCCCCCCCCACCCCCCAGGCCGCGCCCCTGGCTGGGCCTCCAACGCCAACTGCCAACCAGCTGCCAACTGTCGAGACCAGATCGAGAGCAAGAGGACCCCTCACCCTGCCCCCTTTTTGTTGGGACCACCATGCCCCTTTGACGGGGCTCTTTATTGCCACGTTTCCCTAAATTCTTATTCCAGCATTTATTCTGTTGCATCGTGTGAAACCGTTCGATTCTTTTTCTGTGAACTAGTTAATACCGTAGCAAGTGAATTAAAGCGTAAGCATGAACAGTCTTGCCAACATGCGATCTCACTCGCACGCCTTCTCCTCCACGTCGAAGCGCAGTGCGCAAGTTGCTGCAAGGCCACCTGCTTCGCGAACATCGACTGCATCCAGACGCCACCACTGCCCACCTCAACTATCGCCAACATCGCTATGCTGCCATCGTGCTCCAGACAACATGGAGCTTGAGTCGATGCTCGAGAGATACAAGCAGAAGAGTGCTGGTGAGTGTTCGGCCTCCTCTCCCCGGCGCTTGCCAAACAATTGGGACCAATGACCCATGGGGAGGCGCATGGGTCCATGTTACTCCAGACTTGGTAGATTCCTCTCCTCGGGTACCCGCGGTTCTCGAATTTGTTCGCCGATCAGCTTTCTGCTGCGATTGCAACCCTAATCGGCCCAATGGAGGTTTGTTGAGCGGCAACAGCGGCTGCACGAAAATCAGTTACTCTGGCTTCAAAGCGGGTTCCCCCGAAAGCGTGCATTTGCAGCGCAAGATCATGGCATGGATGATGAATGTATAAGATCTGCAGATCAGCGGAATGCAGCCTTCACAGCGAAGTTCTGCGTCTAGAAATAAATGCATGGGGTAAGTGGGGGAGGATGGAGGGAGGGAGGGGGCAGGGGTCTGTGCAGTATTTCTGCGTTATTTATAGGCACTTAATCATAACCCATGACTGTAGATCACGTTCTCTTAACCAGACCACAGGCTTCTGGTTCATCTGCTATGTATGGGGGGGCTGGATGGGCGCCCCTGTGTTCAAGGACCTGGCTGAACCCGTTCCCATTGTTTATTGTTTTGGCTATGTGTACCAGCTTCCAGGCAGCTCCCTTTCCCTTCAACCCTAAACCCTAATTATTTGAATATTAAATATTTTCTGCCGTAACAAGATCATATCTCAATGGGTAAAAGGATGGAAGATGAATTCAAATTGATAGGATGGTCTGTGTGTGTGTGTGTGTGTGTGTGTGTGGGGGGGGGGGGGGGGGGGGGGACACTCAAATTCATTACATTACAAGTCCATGGGCAAGGCAGAATTGGCCCACGACAAAAAATCAGAGTTCCTCATCGCCAGTGTTTTTCTTGTTCAGCGTTGAGCTGCAGCTTCTAGGCAGCTCCCCTGCCTGGCTATTCGGCTAAACCTGGTTCAAGCTCGAGCACCCTGGTGCTTTTCAGGGTACTTCCAAGCGCGAGCCTTAGCGCGCTGGCGCGCTGCCTTTTTGAGCCCCACTGCGCGTTTCACGCAGTTTTTTGCAGCATGCAATTTTTGCGCTTTTTGCTCTACACAGCTCATTTGTTTTGTTTTCAAGTGTGCTAAAGCGCTGGCCAAGTTGGTCAATGGAAGTACCCTGGTGCTGTCATAATCACCGATCTAGAAGTGCTGAAATAGTTCAGTGCAGCCCAGTGGCCAGCTCAGGGATCTTTCTAGAAGCTGCGATGAAAAGCTGGAGGAAAACCCATGCTCATCGCCGCACAGTAAACTGTACTACCACTTGCAGGTCTGAACAAGGAAATTGGGGAAGTGTGCCTTGTTGGCACTAGCCCTGACCTAGCCACTACCCTCCACCCACCATGTCTCCACCCGCAGGTCTGAACAAGAAGATTGGGGATGTGTGTCTTGTTGGCACTGGCACTGACCTAGCCACTAGCTACTAGCTACCACCCACTACCCACCACCCACCACTCACTAGCCACCACCCACTACCCACTACCCTCCACCTACCATGTCTCCACCCGCAGGTCTGAACAAGAAAATTGGGGAGGTGTGTCTTGTTGGCACTGGCCCTGACCTAGCCACTAGCCACCACCAACTTGCCACCACCCACTACCCACCACCCACCACCCACCACTCACTAGCCACCACCCACTACCCACTACCCTCCACCTACCATGTCTCCACCCGCAGGTCTGAACAAGAAAATTGGGGAGGTGTGACTTGTTGGCACTGGCCCTGACCTAGCCACCAGCCACCACCAACTTGCCACCACCCACTACCCACCACTCACTACCCACCACCCACTACCCACCACTCACTACCCACCACCCACTACCCACCACTCACTACCCACCACCCACTACCCACCACCCACAACCTACCGCCCACTAGCCACCACCCATTAGTCCATTACCCAACATGTCTCCTCTTGCAGGTCTGAACAAGAAGATTGGGGAGGTGTGTCTTGTTGGCACTGGCCCTGGTGACCCAGGACTACTGACCATGCGAGCAGTACAGCTGATGCAGAGCGCTGATGTAGTGCTTTATGACAGGTGGGACATGAGCTGTTTTACCATTCACCTAGCCACTACATGGCTTGTTTTTTTGGCGGAGTCCCTCCTCCTGGGGGGCGAGAGCCCCCAGGGTTACCCCGTTGTCCTTTTGTGCGTCCGATTGACCGAATTGTTTTAGCTTGACCTGTCAGTCAAGCATCTCATAACTAACTGGCTTCGGTCAGCTCCATTTCCGTTGCCACCTTTCGCTCCGTTTCCAACACACTCCGCCATTTTTTTAGCAACGCTTGTGATGCTGCATGGAACCTGTTTCTTTTCAGCTACCAGAAGCAGCATCTAGGTGGCTCCCCTCACCTGGCTTGTTAGCTAGAAAAACAATTGATGATAATGATGATGATGATGATTACATTTTCCAAGTGCTCTACTGGACTCCAAATATGCTGGACTCCAATTGGGCAAAACAAATAGCAGCGTAGTGTATCTTGAGCAGGGCAAAATTAATTGGGCAAAACATATAGCAAATTAATTGGGCAAAACATATAGCAATGTAGTGTATCTTGAGCAGGGATTTTTCCCCCGCCATATATAGGGATTGCTACGTTTTACCCCGTTTGGTGGGTGTGTGGTGATTGGTGATTGGTACCTGGGCGTGGTGTGTGGGTGTGGTTGATTGGTGTGTGTTTGGGCCCAAATTGCCGCTATACAACATAGTTTTGCCCCTAAATGGCCCTGAAAATCTATTATATATAACAAATTATATAAAATAAAAAGCTATATTCACGCTGTCCCTGAAGGAGGCCTGAAACCATGAAGCTGGAAAATCCACTTCCAGATTAAAAAATAAACTGATAATGAGGTAGAATCATGTTCCTTGTAAAATTGAAATCTTGAGGGTTAGCCCAGTGGCTAGCTAAGGGAGCTACCCAGAAGCTGCTGCTCGAACCTGAAAATCTTGGGGGTTAGCCCAGTGGCTAGCTAAGGGAGCTACCCAGAAGCTGCTGCTCGAACCTGAAAATCTTGGGGGTTAGCCCAGTGGCTAGCTAAGGGAGCTACCCAGAAGCTGCTGCTCGAACCTGAAAATCTTGGGGGTTAGCCCAGTGGCTAGCTTAGGGAGCTACCCAGAAGCTGCTGCTCGAACCTGAAAATCTTGGGGGTTAGCCCAGTGGCTAGCTAAGGGAGCTACCCAGAAGCTGCTGCTCGAACCTGAAAATAAAAGCTATACTCCTTTGATGGGAACCTAATAGTAAGTATGGTTTGGATTTTAGGTTTACCGGGCTAGGTTGTAGTACTAGACTAGTGTTGACTGTTCTGTACAAGTAGAGGCTTGACAACTTTGTCGCAAACCAAAAAAACTGATACTCTAGTTCTGCGTAGGCTGGTGTCCGAATACATTCTCCACCTGGCCCACCCAGGAGCAGTGATGGTTTATGTGGGCATGGTGCATATGGTATTTATATATCATTATTATTTATTTGTACATCATTTATTATTTATTTATACATCATTTATTATTTATTTATATATCATTTTTTTTTTTTTTTTTTTACTTTATACTTGTATATGAAAAGAAATCAAAAGCTTGATTACATCTCCCTGAATCTGTACCTCCTGTTCTGTGCAGGCTGGTGTCTGAGGACATTCTCCGTCTAGTCCACCCAGGAGCTGTGATGGTGTACGTAGGAAAGCAAAGCGGCTTCCATACGCGTAAGCAGGAGGAGATCCACGAGCTACTGCTGACCTTCACCAAGGCTGGCGCACGAGTGCTCCGTTTGAAGGGTGGCGATCCCTACGTGTTTGGCCGAGGGGGCGAGGAAGTCCAGTATTTAATGCAGAGGGGAGTGAAGGTGCACTGTGTGCCAGGCATCACTGCTGCTGCTGGTGAGTGGTTGTGGGGAGTGGTGGTAGTTGTGGTGGTGGTGGTGTGTGTTTGGGGCTGAAAGGCTGGCGCACGAGTGCTCTGTTTGAAGGGTGGTGACCCCTATGTGTTTGGCTGATGGGGCGAGGAGGTCCAGTACTTGATGCAAAGAGGAGTGAAGGTGCACTGTGTGCCAGGTATCACTGCTGCTGCTGCTGAGTGGTGGGGAAGAGAGTGGTGGTGTTGGTGGGGAGAGAGTTGGTGGCGGTGGTGAGTGGTGGTGGTGACTGGTGGTGGTAGGGGGGGAGGAGGGGGGGAGGAGGAGGTACAGTACTTGATGTAGAGGGAGTGAAGGTGCACTGTGTGCCAGGCATCAATGCTACTGCTGGTGAGTGGTGGTGGGGAGTGGTGGTGGTGGTGTGTGTGTTTGTGGGGGGGGGGGCACAGGCTGGTGCATGCATGCTCCGCTTAAAGGGTGGTGACCCCTATATGTTTGGCCGAGGGGGCGAGGAAGTCCAGTACTTGATTCAGAGGGGAGTGAAGGTGAACTGTGTGCCAGGCATAACTGCTGCTGCTGGTGAGTGGTGGTGGCTGTGGGGAGGGGCCGTGTGGAGTGACGGTTGTTGCTATGGTGCTCAACCCCTTGCCCCCCCCTGCAGGCATCTGTGCAGAGCTAGGAATCCCCATGACCCATGGACGAGTGACCACTAGCGTTGGATAACTCACTTGCCACAGCCGGGACCTCCCCTTCATTCGCATCCCCTCTTTTCTCATATCCACCTACCCTGCTCAACCCCTTGCACCATCCCCTCCGCCCTCCGCCCCACAGGTATCTGTGCAGAGCTAGAAACCCCCATGACCCACTGAGGCATGGCCACTAGTGTTCGATACCCCACTCGTCACAGCCGGGACCTCCCCTTCATTCGCATCCCCTCTTGTCTCATATCCACCTCCCCTGCCCCCCCTGCTCAATTCCTTGCCCCATCCCCTCCTCACTCCGCCCTACAGGTATCTGTGCAGAGCTAGGAACCCCCATGACCCACTGAGGCATGGCCACTAGTGTTCGAGACCCCGCTCGTCACAGCCAGGACCTCCCCTTCATTCGCATCCCCTCTTTTCTCATATCCACCTCCCCTGCCCCCCCTGCTCAACCCCTTGCCCCATCCCCTCCTACCTCCGCCCTACAGGTATCTGTGCAGAGGTAGGAACCCCCATGACCCACAGAGGCATGGCCACTAGCGTTCGATACCTCGCTCGTCACAGCCGGGACCTCCCCTTCATTCACAGCCCCTCTTGTCTCATGTACACCTCCCCTGCCCCCCCTGCTCAACCCTTGCCCCCCCCCCCCCCCCCCCCCCCCCCCCCCCTCCCCCCTGCAGGCATCTGTGCAGAGCTAGGAATCCCCATGACCCACGGAAGCATGGCCGCTAGCGTTCGATACCTCACTCGGGACAGCCTGGACGTCCTTTTCATTCATATCCCCTCTTGTCTCATCTCCTCCTCCCCTGCTCAACACCTTGACCCCTTCTCCCCCCCCCCCCCCCCCCCCCCCCCTCTCCTGCAGGCATCTGTGCAGAACTAGGAATCCCCATGACCCACAGAGGCGTGGCCACTAGCGTCCGATACCTCACCGGCCACAGCCGGGAAGGAGGCGAGGATCAGCTCCACGACACTCTCCAGGTGGTGGGCGACCCCAACACCACTCTCATCGTCTACATGGGCCTCCAGACCCTTCCCAGCCTGCACAAGCAGTTACAACAGAATGGCTTGCCTGCTAGCACCCCCTGTGTGGCTGTCGAGCGTGGAACCACCCCAGAGCAGCGAGTGTGCTACTCATCTCTTGAGGAGCTCCCTAGCCGGGTGGTTGACGGGGCTCTGACCTCCCCCACCTTGCTCATCATCGGCCAGGTTGTCGCCTGCTCGCCAGGCTGGCACGACTGGCTGGCGCAAGGACAGCCACTCATTTATGAGGGCTCCACCTGGGGGTCTGCTGCCCTTGTGGGGGAGGGCCTGGTGGCTCCAATGGATTTAGACACCATGCTTAACTTGAGTCAGTTGAGTCAGTTGGATCAGTTGGATCCAAACCCTGCCTCTGTATAGATTGACATTTAGAGCTGATGCTGCCATTGCTTCCGTAGCTTTTATTTCCAGCTACAAGCAACAGCTACAAGCATTGCAGCTACAAACAGCACAGCTGCAAGCAGCGCAGCTATAAACAGCACGGCTACAAGAAGCACAGCTACAAACAGCACAGGTACAAACAACAGCTTATCGGCTGCCCTCGTGGGGGAGGGCCTGGTGGCTCCAATGGATGTGGACGCCAGGCTAAACTTGAGTCAGTTGGATCAGCTGGATCCAAACCCTGCCGCTGTATAGATTGATATTTATAGCTGTCAGCAGCTGCTGCTGCCATTGCTTCCGTAGCTTTTATTTTCGGCTACAAGCACAGCCACAAGCAGCGCAGCTACGAACAGCACAGCTACAAGCTACAGCCACAAGCAGCGCAGCTACGAACAGCACAGCTACAAGCTACAGCCACAAGCAGCGCAGCTACGAACAGCACAGCTTCAAATAGCACAGCTACAAGCAGCGCAGCTACGAACAGCACAGCTTCAAATAGCACAGCTACAAGCAGCGCAGCTACGAACAGCACAGCTACAAGCAGCTCAGCTATAAACAGCACAGCTACAGAGAGCATAGATACAAACTGCACAGCTACAAACAGCACAGCTACAAACAACAGCTTATCGGCTGCCCTCGTGGGGGATGGCCTGGTGGCTCCAATGGATGTGGACGCCAGGCTAAACTTGAGTCAGTTGGATCAGCTGGATCCAAACCCTGCCGCTGTTTATATTGAGATTTAGAGCTGTCAGCAGCTGCTGCTACCATTGCTGCTGTAGCTTTTATTTTCAGTTACAAGCTACAGCTACAAGCAGTGCAGCTACGAACAGCACAGCTACAAGCAGCGCAGCTTCAAATAGCACAGCTACAAGCAGCGCAGGTACGAACAGCACAGCTACAAGCAGCACAGCTACAAACAGCGCAGCTACAAGCAGCGCAGCTACAAAAAGCACAGCTACAAACAACAGCTTATCGGCTGCCCTCGAGGGGGAGGGCCTGGTGGCTCCAATGGATGTGGACGCCAGGCTAAACTTGAGTCAGCTGGATCCAAACCCTGCCACTGTAATGGTTGAGATTTAGAGCTGTCAGCAGCTGCTGCCATAGCTTTTCTTTTCAGCTACAAGCAACAGCTTCTTGGCAGCTCCCCTGGCTGGCTGTTCAGCCTAACCGAGAGCAACTGGAGGCACCTTCAAGAAGGCACACTCAGCTCTCTAGCATTGTTGAAATGTTTGGGTGCAGCCCAGTGGATGGCTCAGGGGGCTGCCTATAAGCTGCAAAGAAAAGCCATGATTGCTGCTGCTGTTACTGCTGCTGCCATTGCCCTGGGAGCTGCCTAGAAGCTGCTAAGAAAAGCAGAAAAGAAAAGCCATGATTGCTACTGCTGCTGTTACTACGGCTGTCACCGCTCGGGGAGCTGCCTAGAAGCTGCTAAGAAAGGCCAAAAATGCCATGATTAGTGCTGCTGCTGTTACTGCTGCTGCCACCCCTGCAGCTTGCTGCTGCTGCCATCGCTGCTGCTGCTGTTACTGTTGTTACTGATGCTGCTGATGATGCTGCCACGGCCGCAGCTTCCTGTTGCTGCTACCTGCTACGGTTATACAATTCGATTGTGGCGATGTCCTTGGTTTGTTTGATTAAAGCTGTCTTGGTTTACGTCAGCAATTCGTTATTTGTTGGTTCAGGGGGTTCTGCAGCCATGGAGTAGATGGCAGTATACTGCATTTTGTCATGTTGGGTTGCGCTTTTGACTCAACTGACAACGGAAATCTGCGCGCTGTGTTCAGAGGGGGTTTGAAAAATTGCGGCAATTGCGCTGTCGGGCTCCAAAATCTTGCGCTATTGCACGCGCGTCATGTAGTACCCTGGTAGATAGCCCAATAAGCTACCACCCACCCACCCATGTCTCTCCACCCACCCAACCACCTGTATTGCATTCCATTGTATCTATGTATAGAAAGCATTGCGTCCCATATTTTTTTAAGTAGTGAAAGGTATTTCACCCCAGGAGGTGGGTCTCCCTACGCCAACCAGTGGCACTGAGGATTCAGTTTGAATGGCATTCATACTATGCTATGTATGTTTAGAAAGCATGGCATGCCATTACAGTATCATAGCATAGACGAATCAAGACAAGCCCGCTCCACGCTCCACATTATTTTTTTTGGGGGGGGGGGGGGGGGGGGGGGGGGGGGGGGGCTTCAAACCATACTTCAGGTCACAAATTGCAAATTGTGTTGTGAACATGGCCATGAACAAAACAATTATCTGCCCTGTGATTAAGGGCATCTAAACCGGGGTGTACAATTAAGTATCTCCCGGGCTTAATTTTATCGTTTGTAACTTTATGGGTTATATGATCTCGACAACATTGCCTAGACACAATTTGTTTTTGAATTGTTCCACGGTTCTTCAGCTAACTCTGAGCTGCCCACCGTCTGCCAACTCCAAGTCCCCCTGAGCTATACCCACGGAAACCAGGGAGCACACTAAGCAGACTAGACATTTTAACAACTTTTCCAGGTCACTGTGACGCGAACTCTGGGCCCCTGTGGGTAAAACGATTGTTTGGGGTTCAGTTCATCAATGCCTTTTCTTTTTAAGCCCTTCCTGTCAAGATTGGGCAAGCCCCTTTAGCCTATTTGGCATACCCCTGGACTGTAACATACACACAGAAAAGCACGTTCATGTTTAAAGATGCGCGAAAACACTCACGTCTTTGTCAAAATGTGCGTGACAGACGCGCACGTATTTTTTAGTTGCCAAAGGTATTTCACTCTAGGATTTGGCTCTCCCTGCACAAACCAGCGGCACCGAGGATTCAGTTTGAATGGCGTTGCCACTACTACAAAAGTAAAAACAAATGTGCGTGTTTTCAAGTGTTTTGAATGAAAGAATTTACCAGGTAATTGACTACCTAATAATAGGAAAGGTCTGAAGGTCTCCAACTCTCCATGCCTCAGGCTTAGACTCAGATGATTTTGTCTTGATCTTGAACTTGATTACATTCACATTTATATCCACATGCAGGGTACTACCAAGCGCGAGCGGCAGCGTGGTGTCGCGCTGCCGTTTTGAGCCCCTCTGCGCGTTTCGCGCAGTTGTACAAACCCCTGTGGGCGCAGCACGCAGTTATTGCGCTTTTTGCACTAAAAAGCGCTGATCAATTTGACGTTTGTGCGCTTTAAGCGCTGAACAATTTGGCAAGAAGTAGTACCCTGTCCACATGTACAGATGATTTTGTCGAAGTGTTAGTGGCACCAGATATGATGATGATCATGATGATTTCATTTTCCTGGTGCCCTACTGGACTCCAAATGTGCCCTCGGCTTGACGGAGTTAAGGGGGACTTATGAACATCATGCACAAAGAAGAAAAGAAAAATAGATAATTTGATATATGGATAAACAAAGAAGTAAATACCGTAGACCGGGAAACGAGGATAGAGCTAACATTCAGATTCGCACAAAGATGTGGGGAGGTAGCCTTCGGCTCTGGCCCTGTACTGATAGGCAGTACAGTACAGTACAGTACAGTACAGTACAGTACAGTACAGTACAGTACAGTACAGTACAGTACAGTACAGTACAGTACAGTACAGTACAGTACAGTAAAGTACAGTAAAGTACAGTACAGAACAGTACAGTACAGTACAGTACAGTACAGTACAGTACAGTACAGTACAGTACAGTACTGCACAGTACAGTACAGTACAGTACAGTACAGTACAGTACAGTACAGTACAGTACAGTACAGTACAGTACAGTACAGTACAGTACAGTACAGTACAGTACAGTACAGTACAGTACAGTACAGTACAGTACAGTACAGTACAGTACAGTACAGTACAGTACAGTACAGTACAGTACAGTACAGTACAGTACAGTACAGTACTGTACAGTACAGTACAGTGCAGTAGTATTATACACGTGTCTGACTCAGCCGACCACTATCAAAAAGGCGTAGAAAAGCCTGCTTTTACCCCGCGTTTACCTCTCATGTTTTGGGGCGGAGCCCCCTCTTCAAGGGCTGCCCCGTTGTCCGTTTTGGACCGACTGCCCCCCCCCCCCCCCCCCCCCCCCCCCCCCCCCGACCCAGACGAAGCCTGACACGTCAGCCAACAGTCTTGTAACTAACTCGCTTCTGTTGCCACCTGTCGCTCCGTTGCGAACAATCTCCGCCATTATTTAGCGTCGCTTGCAACGCTGCATGTAACTTGTTTCTGCTACGGTGACTATAGCTAGCTCCGGCTTACGCTATGGTGTCCTTAACTCCACGTCCTGTGAGTAACGGTTCTACACGGATGCAACAATTTCAATTTCAATGTTTCTGCTGAAGGCGACGAGCAGCCAAATTGCTGGCTGGAGCCAGGTAACCAAGTTCAAGTTCGTCTCAACGCTACTAATACAGTATACGGTATGCTAACTTGCTAAGCTTAGTTACCAGTAGTCCGGTACTTGACGTAAACAGGTGCTAGCTGGCTTGGCGTGGCCTAGTATGTTAAGCTTAGTTACCAGTACTTGAATTAAATTACCGGTCCATTACTCCATTGAAAACTTTTAACGAACTCCAGTTAACTCATTTAATAAATATAATAATGTCTACTGGTATTCCACTAAATTACCGCATCATGGCCATGGTCAATAGGGGGTCGAGGGTTGGTATCTCCCGCCCTCCCTAAGTGCGTCAACTCTTTTATAGGAGTGGCAACACCATTCGTAAACAAGTGCTAAATCATAAGGTCAGTAGGGTTAGCAACAGCGATTGTACACATTTTAGATCATGCAATCAAACCAACGTGTGAATTGAATGTAATGTGTAGGGTAACCAATTACCATCTGAACCATGCGATTGCAATCACTGTTTTTCTTTTTGGCTACCAGCAGCAGCTTCTGGGCAGCTCCCTGAGACTGCAACTGGCCCAAACCAAGATGACTAAAGCACCAGAAAGCTGACGATATCAGCTTCCAGGTGCACTAACTTGTTGAAGGTTTGGATGGAGAGAGAGCCCGGGGAGCTGGCTAGAAGCTGCTTGTAGCTAGAAAAAACTATGATTGCTTGTTCCCTGTTGGGAGTGTTGGCTGGGTAGCAAGGCAGGGGGCTGTCTAGAAGCTGCTGATTGTAGCTGAACATTAAAGCTACGATTGCTTGTTCCCTGCTGGCGGGGTAGCAAGGCAGGGGAGCTGTCTAGAAGCTGCTGCTTGTAGCTAAAAAGAATATATATGATAGCTTGTTCCCTGTTCGCTGGGTAGCAAGGCACGGGAGCTGTCTAGAAGATGCTGCTGGTAGCTGAAAAGAAAAGTTATGATTGCGATCTCACAATCTAAACTGTCTAATCCGCTTAGTATGCTCCCTGGTTTCTGTGGATATCGCACCAGTGTACCACAAAAGGCACGAGCTAAGATGCTGGTTCGTAAGCTTTTATCCCCGATCCGGACTCGGAGTGGCTCAATGGTAGAGTATCCGACCTTTTCAATTTTTTGACGTCAGCTTTTGGAGCCCATCTACGTGAATCATGTTTTTTTTAAAGAAACCCGCTAAGCCTGGAGAGCCAAAATTACGTGGGCACCTTGTAACGTAACCCAAAATGGCAAAATGTAGTACCCTGAATCGCACGGGGGCGCTTGGAATTGGAAGATTTGGTTAGAAAACCATGTAACAATTCATGGTAATAAACCATGTAACCAAGTTAAAGCAACAACCAAATCCAAACTCACAACCAACCCCCAGCACCTCAATCCGCTTCTTGTACTCCCATGTTTCCGTGGTATCGCATGGGTCACGGGGGGAATTGGCAGAAGCTGAGCAGCCCGGAGTTGGCTGGAAAACCATGTAACAATCCATGGTAATAAAATATGTAACCGAGTTCAAGTAACAATCCAATCCAAACTTACTATTAACCCCTAGATCCCCAATCCGCTTCGTGTGCTCCCTCGTTTCCGTGGGTATCGCGCGGGGGGACTTGGAATTTGCAGAAGTTGAGCAGCCCGGAGTTGGCTGGAAAACCATGTAACAATCCATGATAATAAACCATTTAAACAAGTTCAAGTAACAATCAAATTCAATCCAAACTCACAATCAACCCCTACTTTCTCAACACACACGAGGAGTTAGTGGTTGATGGCAACAACTTATAAACTTGCGCAATGCTGTGTTGCAGAGCTTTTTTCCCTGTACAAGTAGCGAAGGCTTCCAAGGACCCCGTTTCGGCAACACTTCCACTACCATGAGACCCGAGCCCCCCGGGGCGGCCTTTCGGGCCGCCTACCCAAATGACTACCAGGAGACCAACCTTGAAAGGCACCAAATCCCTGATCACTACCAGAAGAACCTCTTTCAGAAACGAAAAAGTCAAAAGCGCGTCACAAGCGACACAGAAAATTGGCGGTGAGTGTTGGCTATCAGAGCGACAGGTGGCACCGGAATGGAGAGCGGCGCACCGAAGCCAGAGTCTACTTTAGGGCCAGGTGCCAGTTAAGGACAGGTTTTATTGTGGTCGGTTGGTCGGTTGGTCGATTGGTCGGTCAAACGAACAACAGGGTGACCCTGGGGGCTCCTGCCTCCAAGAAGGGGGGGTCTCCGCCAGAAAAAAGGCTGCTAGAGCTGGAGGGTCCACCTGACAACCCTATTAGAGGAAGGACTTAAAAGGAGGACGCCTATAAATATCAACTGGCTTTATCTCTCAAGCTATAGGGGCAAGGGGGGGGGAGGGGGGGGGGTTGACCCCCTTAGAGTGGAATACTGGTTCAAGGGGGTCAAATCATGAAAAAATGGGTTGAACCCAGAGAGCACCATACTTGAAGTTCTCTCTGGGCCCACCCCATGTGTATGCCTTGAATGTGTACTTGAATACCCTGTAGTTTAGCACAATTAAATCCAATGATTAATTATAGTCTGTGTTGAACGCTTACTGCACAGCAGGGTACTTCCAAGCGCGCGCTGCCTTTTTGAGCCCCACTGCGCGTTTCGCGCAGTTTTTTCAACCCCCTGTTGGCGCTGCAAGCCATTTTTGCAGCATGGTTTGTGCCTGTGTATGTCTTGTATTCGCATGTGATGTATACGCACTAGGTGGGTGCTTGTAATTTCCATGTTTTGTGTGGAGTATTTTGCGCAGCAATTTTTGCGCTTCTTGCACTACAAAGCGCAGTTTTTTTGTTTTCAAGTGCGCTAAAGCGCTGGCCAATTTGGTAAATGGAAGTACCCTGCTGCACAGCATGAAAGAAGACATTTTAATCAATTAAATCATCATCATTATCATTATAATAATGAATACTATTATTACATCATCCATTATCACTATAATAATAGTAAATGGATTCATTTCCCCCCAGAAACAAGTCCTAGGCAGCGTAGACAATTGGCGGAAAGTGTTTTCGGAGCGACAGGTGGCAACGGAATCGAGCGGACTGAAGCCAGTTAGTTATGAGACAGTTGGCTGACATGTCAGGCTCCTTCTCGGTCGCACGTCGGTTGGTCAAACGGACAACAGGGTTACAGTGGGGGGGGGGGGAGGGGGGGGGGGGGGGGGGGGGGGGGGGGGGGGGACGCAAAAAATGCACAACTATGCGTGTGCCATTAATGTTTATGGAAACATAACTTCATTATCTAAATTACATTATTAATTAATTTAATTAATTATAAGGTGTGCTGAATGATTGTAGTAACAAAATGTTGATGGAAACGCACTTTCATAATTTATATGATATTATTTATTAATTAAATTAATTACAAGGTGTGCTGAATGATAGTTGTGACAAAATGTTGATGGAAACGCATTTTCATAATGTTAATTAAATTACTTAAACTTTAAATAAAATGTAGCACAAATTAAATTAAATTAACTATAAGCTGTGCTGAATGCATGTAGTAACAAAAAGGTATGGCACTTAATCAAACACATTCTTTGTATGCTTTCAAAATTTTCTAACACTTAATCAAATAGTGCATGAGATGCTTTCAAAATGTGTTCCTTGGTTTCAGTGGAAATCGGAGGTGGCCAGAACCAAGAGAGAGAGAGAGAGAGAGAGAGAGAGAGAGAGAGAGAGAGAGAGAGAGAGAGAGAGAGAGAGACAGAGGGACACAGGTGGAACTTGGGGCTTCAGCCCCGGGACCCTGGTAATGTGGGCCAAGAGCTTGGGCCTGCAAGGAACCCTTGTGTTATTGATTGCTTTCCACGCCCTATCAGACTGGCGGATCTCCCAGGAGTGGGCGCACTGGATTTCAACTGCTTTAACGAATCATCGTGGTGGTGGTGGCGGTGGCGGTGGCGGTGGGGTGAGGCTACCACACTTGCTGCTTTGCTTCGTAGAGGGCAACTGTTAGCACGGCCCCAGATCCCGCCACCTTCGCTGCCACCACCATCACCACAACCACCACCGCCAAAGCTACCACTACCACCACTATCAAGGCTACCACCACCACCACCACCACCACCACCACCACCACCACCACCACCACCACCACCAAGGCAGCCACCACAACCACCAAGGATACCACTACCACCACCATCAAGGCTACCGCCACCGCCACCACCACCACCAAGGCCTCCATCCCCACCCCCAGGGTGCTTCTCCAGCCTGTGCTGGGGCTGGGGGCGAGGTGGGGGAGCTGGGGTGGTGGTGGGACGTCGTACTGGGGACGCCGTGGGAGAGCTGGGGTGGTGCTGGTGCTGGTGCTGGGGACGAGGTGGGGGAGCTAGGGTAGTGCTGGGACATCGTACTGGGGACGCCGTGGGAGAGCTGGGGTGGTGCTGGGGCTGGGGCTGGGGGCGAGGTGGGGGAGCTGGGGTGGTGGTGGGACGTCGTACTGGGGACGCCGTGGGAGAGCTGGGGAGGTGCTGAGGCGTAGCACTCCCTGCAGATTCCTTCGCCATTGCTGAAGCCCCTCCCCCCCCAGACAGTCCCGCTCCCATCGCTGCACCTCCCTTGGCCATCGCAGCAGACATGGCTGAAAACACTCCCGGGTCCAGATCCTGCCAGGGGGGCACCAGGGGGGCTGTAGTGCCTGTAGTATTGCCTGTAGTATTACCAGATGTACCTCCCTGAGCCAAGACAAGCTTCTTGGGGCTCCAGGGGAGTGCCTGAGCCATTGATGTCCACGAGCCACTACCACCAACACTACCAACATTACTACGTCCACCACCACCACTACGACCACCACCACAACCACCATCAGCTCCTTGCGTGCAAGGTCTGCCCCCTGTGCTATGCGAGGGGCTGTGGGGCGAAGAGTGGTTTGAGGGACTTGGTGGTGCTGTTGAGCATGACAGGGGGAAGGCCTCACTCAACTGAAGGCTGGTCACAGAAGACAGAAGGGACCTGGAACGCATGGTGATGGTGGTGGGTGGGTGGGTGGTGGTGGTGGTGGCAGTGGTGGGGAAGGTGATGGTGGTGGTGATGGTGGTGATGGTGGTGATGGTGGTTGTGGTGATGGTGGTGAGTGTGGTGGTGGTGGTGGTGATGGTGGTGATGGTGGTGGTGGTGGTGGTAGTGGTGGTCATAGTGGTGGTAGTGGTGGTGATGGTGGTGGTGGCTGTGGTAGTGGTGGTGATAGTGGTGGTGGCTGATGGTGAGTGATGTGGTGGTGTGATGATTGGTGGTGGTGTGTGGTAGGGTAGTGTGGTGGCAGGGTGATGTGGTGGATTGGGTGAGGTGGTGATGGTGGTGGCAATGGGGAAGGTGGTGGTGGTAGCAGTGGTGCGGATGGTGCTGGTGGGTGGGTGGTGATGATGGTGGTGCTCGTGATGGTAGTGATGGTGGTGGTGGTGGTAGTAGTGGTGGTGGTAGTGATGCTTACCTGGAACGCATTGAGTGACGTGAGATTCCTCCTGGATCAGCACGAGGGGCGTCGGACAGCCCAGCAGGGCCTGACAGCCCCGAACCAACAGCGTTAACTGCGTGAGGCGTGCCTGGTCGGCTCATCAAGCTTGCATGGGCAATGCGCTCCAGGGTGTTGCCTGACCTGGAGAGATCCAAGGGAACCGCCTGGGGCGTGCCTGGTCGGCTCACCAAGCTAGAGCTGGCCATTCGATCCAGCGTGTTGCCTGATCGCAACAGTTCCCATGGGATGCTGGAGTCGGGGCGGGAGCAGGGGGAGATGGGAGATCTGCAAGTACCCGGCCTACTAGCGGGCTTGGCTTGGCTTGGCTTGGGCTGACGAGAGCCGGGAGATATGGGGCAGATGGTAGTAGCCCCCTGCCGGCTGCCCGGTCTAGACTGGAGAGAGGGGTGTTAATTCCCAAAGGCATCAGTGCTTGAGAGATGTCGGCTGTAAGACGCCCCGTGCGTGTTGGTGGCTCGGGGGGAGGACAGCGATGGGGTGAAAACGAAGTTCTGGGGGGAGAGCTCCTTGAGGGTTTTAACACTCCCTCTGCCTGACCCCCCAAGGCTGGTGGTGGACCAGTCATTCGGAGGCTGGGTCCTCAGTGCTGAGTTGACTGAGTCCATCGCATCCCTAGCCCATGCGTTGGCGGCATGGGCTGAGGAGAAAGAGGAGCCTTCTCTCCCTTCTCTTCCTGCGCAGTCGTCCCTCTCAGCACTGATGTCCAGGTCAAGTTCCGAAAAGGAAAGGCTGTCGCACGGGGGGGGGGGGGGGGGGGGGGGGGAGTCAGCCCGGGATTAGCCAGCCCAGGGGTAGGGGTTTAGGGGGGTAGGGTTTAGGTTTAGGGTTTATAGTTTAGGGTTTAAGTTTAAGGTGTAGGGTTTAGGTTTACCCAACCCCCCACCCCTGAGCTAGCTAACCCCGGGCTTACTTCCCCTTCCCCGTGCGACAGCCTTTCCTTCTTGGGACTTGACCTGGGCATCAGTGCTGAGGGGGAGGAATCCATAGACAGAGAAGGGAGAGCAGAAGGAAGGGAAGGGAGAGAAGGGAGAAGAGAAGGGAGTGAAGGGAGAAGAGAAGGGAGAGAAGGGAGAAGAGAAGGGAGTGAAGGGAGAAGAGAAGGGAGTGAAGGGAGAAGAGAAGGGAGAGAAGGGAGAAGAGAAGGGAGTGAAGGGAGAAGAGAAGGGAGTGAAGGGAGAAGAGAAGGGAGTGAAGGGAGAAGAGAAGGGAGTGAAGGGAGAAGAGAAGGGAGTGAAGGGAGAAGAGAAGGGAGTGAAGGGAGAAGAGAAGGGAGTGAAGGAGGAGAAGGAAGGGAAGTGAAGGGAGAGAGAAGGGAGTGAAGGGAGAAGAGAAGGGAGTGAAGGGAGAAGAGAAGGGAGTGAAGGGAGAAGAGAAGGGAGAAAAGGGAGAGGAGAAGGAAGAGGAGGGAGATGAGAAGGAAGAGAAGGGAGTGAAGGGAGAAGAGAATGGAGAAGAAAAGGGAGAGCAGGGAGAGGAGAAGGAAGAGAAGCTAACCTTCCCCTTATCTATCCCTGTTCGACGAATGCCTCAGTGGCAGAGCTCCTAGAACGACTAAGGTGCCAGGTTCGAATCTCTACGGGTGCGCTTTAGTGTTAGCGGTCGCTGTCAAACGCCATGGCAGATTTGTCCAGGTAAAGTAGCAGCCCGTTCCCTACCACCGTAAGACACGGCTCCCATAATACCACGCCCCACCAGGCGTTATCATTACATTCCTCTTACCTGTCGCACGGGCGTAGGGATTCATCTCCCTTGCTGAGGGGGGAGTTCGCCGTGGCCTCCCCCCATGGCACGGGAAGGGGAAGGTTAGCCCGGGGTTAGCCAGCCCGGGGGTGGGGGTTTAGGGTTTAGGGTTTGGGTTGTACGTTTAGGTTTAGGATTCGGTTTATAGTTTATGGTTTAGATTTAGGGTTTAGGTTTAGGTCCATAGTATAGGGTTTAGGTTTACAGATTAGGGTTTAGGTTAAGGTTTACCTAAACTCCCACCCCCACCCCCTGGCTGGCTAGCCCCGGGTTAACTTCCCCCTACCTGTCGCACGGGTGTAGGGATTCATCTCCCTTGCTGAGGGGGGAGTTTGCCGTGGCCTCCCCCATCCCACTGAAGCTAGTGCAATCCAGGTTGAGGCGTGGGACTTTCTGTGAGCCTGCACGAAGTATGGGCTGCTCTGATGGAGCCCGATTCATGTTGCCCCCCCCCCCCTCCTGTGCCCCGCGTGTCTAGAATGGGGACCGAGAAGGAGTGCTGCAGCTGGTGGTGGTGAACGACCGACTTTGTAGCTGCTGCCGGGGTGAATGGCTTGGCTGCAAGGGGACCATTGTGCTTGATGCCTGTGGTGGTGGGTGGTGGGTGGTGGGTGAACGGCCTGGCTGCAAAGGGGCCACTGTGCTTGATGCCTGTGGTGGTGGGTGGTGGGTGGTGGGTGAACGGCCTGGCTGTAAAGGGGCCACTGTGCTTGATGCCTGTGGTGGTGGGTGTTGGGTGGTGGGTGAACGGCCTGGCTGCAAAGGGGCCACTGTGCTTGATGCCTGTGGTGGTGGGTGGTGGTGGGTGGTGGGTGAACGGCCTGGCTGCAAAGGGGCCACTGTGCTTGATGCCTGTGGTGGTGGGTGGTGGTGGGTGGTGGGTGAACGGCCTGGCTGCATAGGGACCACTGTGCTTGATGCCTGTGGTGGTGGGTGGGTTGTTGGGTGGTGAAAGGTGAATGGCTTAGCTGCAAAGAGACCCCTGTGCTTGATGCCTGTGGTGGTGGGTGGGTTGTGGGTGGTGGTGGGTGAATGGCTTAGCTGCAAAGAGACCCCTGTGCTTGATGCCTGTGGTGGTGGGTGGGTTGTTGGGTGGTGGTGGGTGAATGGCTTAGCTGCAAAGAGACACCTGTGCTTGATGCCTGTGGTGGTGGGTGCGTGGTGGGTGGTGGTGGTGGTGGTGGGTGATGGCTTTAGGTGGTGGGCGTATGGTGGGTGGGCGGTTGGATGGTGGGTGGTGAGTGGTGGGTAGAGGTGATCACAAGATCTCACCCAGTGCCTATCCACCGCATGGAGATACAAGACATGCACAGGCACAAACCATGCTGCAAAGTGCACGTAGTCCACACAAAACATGGAAATTACAAGCACCCACCTAGTGCGTGTACATCACATACGAATACAAGACATGCACAGGCACAAACCATGCTGCAAAGTGCACATAGTCCACACAAAACATGGAAATTACAAGCACCCACCTAGTGCGTATCCATCACATGCAGATACAAGACATACACTGGCACAAACCATGCTGCAAAGTGCATATAGTCCACACAAAACATGGAAATTACAAGCACCCACCTAGTGCGTATCCATCACATGCGAATACAAGACATACACTGGCACAAACCATGCTGCAAAGTGCACGTAGTCCACACAAAACATGGAAATTACAAGCACCCACCTAGTGCGTATCCATCACATGCAGATACAAGACATACACTGGCACAAACCATGCTGCAAAGTGCACACAGTCCACACAAAACAAGGAAATTACAAGCACCCACCCAGTGCTCATCCACCACATGCAGATACAAGACATGCACAGGCACAAACCATGCTGCAAAGTGCACATACTCCACAAAAAACATGGAAAGCACAAGCACCCACCCCAGGGCTTTTCCTTTCGGCTTTTCTCAACAGCTTCTAGGCAGCTCCCCAAGCCAGCCACGGTGCTACACCCAAACATTTCAGCACATCTGGACAGCTGATGGTATCAGCTTCACGGTGCACTAGGTCACGTTAGGTTTAGCTGAATGGCAAGTCAGGGAAGGTACCTGGAAGCTGCTGCTCGTAGCGGAAAATGAATCACAAGCACGCACCCATAGTTTCTCCACAATATTTATAAGCATAAGTGGTAGAAAATACAAAGGATCCCTTCTTTGCATTCATTTAACTTTGGGGGGGATTCAATGCCCCTCCAGTGTCTTGTGTAGTACGGAGTGTGAGAGAAAACTGGAAATCACAAGCGCGCACCCATAGTTTCTCCATAATATTTATAAGCAAAAGTGGTAGAAAATACAAATACAATTCCCTCTTTCCGTCCTTTTTTTATGCCTCGGGTTTCCAGCGTGGGTACGGAGGGTGAGTGAACAATGGAAATCACAAGCACGCACCCATAGTTCCTCCACGCTGTTGGTAAGCATAAGTGGTAGTAAATACAAAGGATCCCTTCTCTATGTTTAATTTACTTTGGGGGGGATTTAATGCCCCTCCAGTGCTTTGGCTGGGTACGCAGTGTGAGAGAAAAAATTAAGTCATAAGTGCACACCTATAATTATTCCACACTCTTTAAAAGCCAAAGAGATAGTAAATAAAAAGGATCCCTTCTTTAAATTCGTTTTTGTTTGTATGCTTTGGGTGCCTTGCGTGAGTACGCAGTGTGAGAGGAAAATGGAAAACACAAGCACGCACCCATAGTTCCTCCACAATATAAAAAAGCATAAGTGGTTGTAAATACAAAGGATCCCTTCTCTGCGTTCATTTTTTGTAATGCTTTGGGTGCCTAGCGTGGGAACGGAGTGTGAATGAAAATGGAAATCGCAAGCACGCACCCATGGTTCCTCCAAGCTTCGCCCTGAGGCTGAAAGGACGTACTGCATGTGTGGTGTTTGCTGAAGACAGAGAAGTACTTGGCACATGGGCGGTACATGCTGAAGTAAGAGAAGCACCAGGTGCTTGCGTTGTACATGCTGAAGTAGGAGAAGTACCAGGTGCATGCGTTGTACATTCTGAAGTAGGAGAAGTATCAGGTGCTTGCGCTATACATTCTGAAGTAATAGAAGTACCATGTGTGTGCGCTGTATATTCTGAAGTAGGAGAAGTACCAGGTGCAGTACATGCGGAAGTAGGAGCAGTACGCAGAGTGAATTTTGTCTCCCCTGAGTCTGACTCAGTGGTTTCAGCACATTGTGAGACCCAGTCTGCAGCTGGGGCCAACACACCACACTGCTTGTTGGGTGATGCATGGTTAACCCTGTCAGAGATCCAGGGAGTCTCCTCCCCTTCCGAGCAATTGTTGAATGGCTTTTCAGCCAACTCTGGGCTGCTCACTGCATCCTGAGCAGTGGCTGGGCTGGCTGGCTTCAGAGCAGGTCTGCTGGCTGGTGCATGTGGAATGGGAACAGTGGAAGGCAGGGAGACAGGGGCGCAAGGTGAAAGGGCTTCCCAAAGAGCTGTAGGGTCCTTAAGAATGCCTGAGAACACCTCGGATAAGAAACTCGGGTCGACAAAAGAAGCTTCCGCATTCGTATGCGTCCGGTACTGAGAGTCCGAGGATTTGTAAGCTTCCTCGTTTGGACCACCACTAGGAATCCGCTCGACTGCTACAAATTCAGAGCAGTAGAAAGCCTCGGGATTCCTGCGGATGTCAGCAGTGGCGAGCTCTGCATCGGCAAGCTCGAACGCCCCAGAAGCGGGCATAAGCCTCACGTTCGCTGGAGCATGGATGGCATCGCCTGCTGTGGGGGGAAGCGCGGTGCGAATTTCGAGGAGGAATGGTTAAGTGGAATGGTGCGGGGGGTCGTAAGGAGGAATTGTGACAAAGCCGGACAAAAACAAATCGCAAAATTAGGTGAAGGGAACCAACCCGTACAAGCTGAACCCACCCGAAAAGATGGAAGCAGATTGGTTGCGGAATATAAGAAGCTTTTAGCTCTGCCTCTTCACAGTCACGAAAGCGATACTCTGTCAGCAGCGTCCCTCGGCGCTCGCGTACGCGTGGAGCGGGCAGACGAATATCAGAACCTGACGATAAGAAGGGGCTCAGCAAGAAAGACAATGTGGAAGAGAAGATGGATGAAAAGTAGAACAAAACTGAATCGAACGCGCAGCGGCGTGGGTTAAGCAACGGAAAGCGAGGGGCGCACCGGAACCAACTGATATATAGGGCGTGGCAGGATCCGACTGGAGCGTAGCGGCGTAGGGGTAGGGCCCCGGGGTTGGGCGGGAGCGGGGGGTAGGGCGGGGTAGGGACTGGTCCGGGTGGGCGGAATTATAATTAACTGGAAACAGTAGGGACGTGGAGACCTACGTTATAAACTTACATGAAACCATACGGTGACTATAGCTAGCTCCGGCTTACGCTGTGGTGTCCGCTGTTGTGTCCTTAACATCACGTCCTGTGAGTAACTGTATTACACGGATGTAACAATTTCAATTTCAATTACATGAAACCAAGTACAGGGGAGGAATTGTGCTTGTACAACCAGGACCAGTCTCTAAAATCTGTGGGTATAGCAAGAGAAGAATTGGAATTGGTAAACATTGGGCAGCCCACGGTTCGCTGGAAAATAATGTAACAAATAAGTATGGGCTAAAACAATTGTACAACTCGACCCACAATCCTGTACTAGAAGCTGCAGCCCCTTCCAGTGATATACATTGGTCTAACGGTCACTATAGCTAACTCCGGCTTGCGCTGTGCTGTCCTTAACATCACGTCCTGTGAGTAATATATTATTACACGGATGTAACAATTTCAATTTGAATTTCAATACATTGGTCTAGTGGTAGACTGCATCACTCTGAGGACCCTTGGGAAAACGATTGTCTGGGGTTCAGGTGACCGTTATTTCCTTCTGTTTAGCTCTTCCTATTGCGGCTGGGCAAGTCCCTTTAGCCTATCTGGCCTACCCCTTCCCCGATCCGGACCCAGAGTGGCTCAATGGTAGAGTTTCCGACCTTGATCGAAGGAAATGCCGGGTTCGAACCCCGTCGGGAGCGTTTCGGTTCTCACGGTGGCCGTCAACCGTATGAAACGTGACTGGTTCTAGCCTCGTTGCCAACCTCGAGCAAGGTGAGCTTACGAACCGGTGTCGATAACACCACGTCCTTAGTAGGGTCAACTGTCCCCGGCAGTGTGACTTACTTGGATGTTCGAATTTTAATTTTTTTTCTGGCCTACCCCTGGACTGTAACATACATCCTACAGCTTGGCGTAGGGGCTGGCAGCAAAGAGCTCTCCTCGCTTGTCCTCCTCTGGATTGTCCCACACCTCGGCCAAGGTGCGGTATGGACCTGCACACATTGATCATAGTTGTGTGCGGCAGGGGTTGTGGGGAAAGGGTAGGGGGTGTGTGGGTGGTGGGGGTGGTGGTGGGGTGTGTTATGGAATGGTGTGTTATGGCATAATGTGTTATGGCATGGTGTGTTATGGATCTGCACATGTTGTCATGGGCCACTTCACATAACCAACCTAGTACAGCTAACCAACCTACTACACATAACCAACCTACTACACATACCCAATCTAGTACATCCAAACAAAAAATAACATTTAACCGACCTGCTGGCTTAAGTCAGTAAGATCTGTCCATCATATAGCTACGGTACCCTACTATGTGGAGCGAACTAACCTACTTCTCATAACCAACCTGGTACATCTAACCAACCTAGTACATCTAACCAGCAAAGTACAGTTAACCAACCTGCTGGGTTAAGCCTGAAAGATCTGTTCACCATATAGCTACCCTACTAAGTGGAGAGAAATAACCTTCTACTCATAACCAACCTAGTGCATCTAACCAATGAAGTACATGTAACCAAGCTGCTGGGTTGAGCCAGAAGGATCAGACCACACCACCATACAGCTCCCCTGCTCAGTGCAGCCATGCACCAACCTACTACTCATAACCAACCTAGTGCATCTAACCAATAAAGTACATTTAACCAAGCTGCTAGGTAGAGCCATAAGGATAGGACCACCATACATCTACCATACTTAGTACAGCTACATACCAACCTACTACACATAGCCAAGAAAGTGCATCTAGCCAACAGAGTACATTTAACCAAGCTGCTGGAAAAGCCTGAAATATCTGTTCACCATATAGCTACCCTACTAAGTCGAGAGAAATAACCTACTACTCATAACCAACCTGCTACTCATAAATAGGGAACGGCAACTAATATTAGTGTTTGAAAAACTAATAGTAACTAATATTATTATGGTGTCACAATAATATTAGGTTTTCAAAGAAATTCGAAATTCTGGTGAGACGGCTCGTCCGACTAATATTATATAATAGTATATAATATTATTTATGCACTAATATTATATAATATAGCTGACCCCTACTCATAAGCAACCTAGTACATCCAACCAGCAAAGTACAGTTAACCAACCTGCTGGGTTAAGCCTGAAATATCTGTACACCCTACAGCCACCCTACTAAGTGGAGAGAACCAATCTACTACACATAACCAACCTACTACATCCAACCAACACAGTTCATTTAACCAAGCTTCTGGGTTGAGCCACAAGGATCTGTCCACCTCGTAGCCACCCTAATTTGGACTGCTAACCAACCTACCAAACAAAACCAAGCCAGTACAGCCAACCAACCAACCAACCAACCAACCAAGCAAGCCAGTGCTGCCAACCAACAAAGTACAGCTAACCAAACTACTACACATTACCAACCTACAACATGTAACCAAAATGTAACCAAGCTGCTGGGTTGAGCCAGAAGGATCAGACCACACCACCATACAGCTACCCTACTTAGTACAGCCATGTACCAACCTACTACTCATAACCAACCAAGTGCATCTAACCAATAAAGTACATTTAACCAAGCTGCTGGGTTGAGCCAGAAGGATCAGACCACACCACCATACGGTACCCTACTTAGTACAGCTACATACCAACCTACTACACATAACCAACCTAGTACATCTAACCAACATTTAACCAACCTGCTGGGTTGAGCCAGACGGATCCGTCCACCATACGAAGCTGCAGAGCATGAACACGTGCATTGTCTCAGTGTTTGTTTTAGTATTTTTATGTGTGTGCTTGTGTTCATCCATCCTTTTTCCTGTTTTGTTGCAATTTTTGGAAGGGGTTCAGTTTTTTTCCTTTTTTTCCTTTTCCTGAACCCCTTCGTGTTTTTAGTATTTCTTACTGTTTTTGCCATCCTGTTTTTTCATTTGTTTTCCAGTTTTTTCAGTGTTTTTGTTGTTGTTCTTTATATCCTGTTTTCCGTTATGTTCCGATTCGTGTGAGGGGGGGCCAGGGGGGTCAGGGGGGATTTTTATGGGAGGGGGGGCCAGGGGGGTCAGTGCTTTTCAGTGCCTTTTCTTTTTAGCCCCTCCTAATTCCAAGGTTGGGCAAGTCTTGGGGCAAGTCCCTTTGTTTTTCTTCTTTGCTACTTCTTGGACTGTAACAAACAAATCAATACGTCCACCATACGAAGCTGCATTATCATCAAGAGGGGCGAGGTATGAGTAGGGATCGGCAATATGATATTATATGATGCCGGCGGTCTGATGTAATGGTAACTTTGGCCAGGGGCAACATATCATACGAAATTAAATCATTTGATTTTCTGCAAAATCATTAAGAGGGTCGTGATATGAGTAGGGATCGGCTATGTTGTATAATATTAGTGAATAAATAATATTATATAATATTAGTCGGATTAGCCGTCTCACCAGAATTTCAAATTTATTTGAAAAACTAATATTATTGTGACACTATAATAATATTAGTTAATATTAGTTTTTCAAACACTTATATTAGTTGCCGTTCCCCAGGTACATGCAATCCTTTGAATTATGGAAATATCTTATAGCATTTATTAAAACATGCGTCGAGAATTGCAATATAATATTATCACTTTACCACAACGTATACGTATATGATGATATAAACCGCTTATATCTAAGACTTCAAAAAAATACCGTATTCAATCAATCCTCTTCAATATATAATTTAATCATTTTCAGTATCTCAACTTGTGATGGCTTCAATACAAAGTTAAAGTGGGTGGAAAGCTGCAGCATGAGCAAGTAGGGCTGCATGTAAGTGTACTGCTGTGCGTGTGTGCATGCGTGTGTGTGTGCATGCATGCTTGTGTGTGCATGCGTGTGTGTGTGCGGCATGAGCAAGAGGGGCTGCATGTAAGTGTACCACTGTGTGTGTGTGCATGCGTGTGTGTGTGCGGCATGAGCAAGAGGGGCTGCATGTAAGTGTACTGCTGTGCGTGTGTGCATGCGTGTGTGTGTGCATGCGTGTGTGTGTGCACATGTATGCTTGTGTGTGCATGCGTGTGTGTGTGCATGCGTGTGTGTGTGTGTGCACATGCATGTGTGTGTGTGCATGCGTGTGTGTGTGCACATGCATGCTTGTGTGTGCGGCATCAACAGGAGGAGCTGGATGTATGTGTAACACTTTATGTTTGTGCATGTGTGTGTACGTGCCTGCTTGTGTGTGCGGCATAAACAGGAGGGGCTGTATGCATGTGTGTCACACTGTGCTTGCGCATGGGTGTGCATGGGCGTGCTTGTGTGTGCGGCATCGAAAAGAAGGGCTGGATGTATGTGTAACACTGTGCGTGTGTGTGTGCATGCGTGTGTGTGTGGGTACGTGCGTGCTTGTGTGTGCGGCATCAACAAGAGGATCTGGATGTATGTGTAGCACTTCGTGTGTGTGCATGTGTGTGCATGTGCATGTGCATGTGTGTGTGTGTGTGTGTGGCATCAAAAAGAGGGGCTGGATGTATGTGTAACACTGTGTGTGTGTGTACGTGCTTGTTTGTGCGGCATCACAAGGAGGCTGGATGTATGTGTAACGCTGTGTGTGTGCATGCGTGTGTGTACGTGTGTGCTTGTGTGTGCGGCATCAACACGAGGGGCTTGGATGTTGTTTGTTTGCTTGTTTGTTTGTTTGTTTGTTTGTTTGCATTTTGCTACCTAACCTGACGTACATAAACTAAACAATAAACTGTGTGAAGAATGGTTTTATTCAAAAACTGAATTAAATACAATCACCGGTAGTGGCAAAACTTACTTTGTTACAATAAAGCGAGGAGGAAACACACCTGCAATCCGCCTGCAATATTATAATGCTACATCTCCTGGGGTGAAAATTGGTTGAATGAAAAGAATAAATTTAAATAAACTCGATTACAAAACTGAAAATTTGTTGTAATTACAACAAATTACAACAATGTACAAGGAGGGTAACACACCTGTGCTGCAATGCCACATACACTTGGGTGAATAATGGTTTAATTAAACAAAAAACGTAAATACAATGCCTTTACAAACAAGGAATTAAAAACAATTAATTATACAACTTAATTTAATCTTAAAACTTAATTAATAATAAGCACAACAATGTTCAAGGAGGGTAACACACTTTAACTTTTATAGCACATCTCCCGTGGTGGATACCGGCTCAGTTTACAAACCTAATTTAAATACAATCCTGAATACAATGCATTTAAATACAATGCACATAAGTACACAGAATTTGAATACGTCTAATTATAAAACTTAGAATTGATACAAAAAGGAGCGTAACCCACATTTCTTGTATTGCCACATCTTCTATCTCCATAGGTGCGTAAGTCCGAAAACGCCCTAAGTCGATACAAGAATGTGATACAGAGCCGCACATGAGCCAAACTGCTCGGAATCGAATTCTGTCTCTCATATTGTTCGCGAAGGTGTCAGCTCTGCGCGCAGCTACTTTTCTTCCGCGTTCGCATCTGGTCGCGAGCAGCCTTGTCTGGCAGGCCGGTGGCAGTACATGAGATGTGCGATAATTAGTGATACAAAAAGGAGCAAGGAGGGTAACCCACCTTTCTCTTATTGCCACATCTTCTGGGCTAAATAATAATTTATTTTAAACACTGAATTTAAAAGCTGAATTCAAATAAAATGCACTTAAATGCAATGAATTTAAATACAACTACTTATAATACTTACAATTAATTCCAACAATGTGCAAGGAGGGTAACACACCTGTATTTTAATACCAGACAAGGCAGCCATGTCCTCTGCATCCAGGCTCCAGTCGAAAACCTGTGTATTACCAAGGTTGAGTCTGCTATTTTAAGTGTTTTAACTGTGTTTAACTTAGTTTAACTGATTTTAACTGACAGCCATGTCCTCTGCGTCCAGGCTCCAGTCAAAAACCTGTGTATTACCAAGGTTGAGTCTGCTGTTTTAAGTGTTTTAAGTGAGTTTAACCGAGTTTAACCGAGTTTAACCGACAGCCATGTACTCTGCGTCCAGGCTCCAGTCAAAAACCTGTGTATTACCAAGGTCGCATTCGGAGATTTAACTGATTTATCACATAACATTACGTTACATCATATTACGTAGTCATTGACAGGCCATTCTAGCGCACAAGGTTTTGTACCCCGGCTGCGCATGTACTTGTACTTGCGTCTATGCCTCTTCCTGTACCTCTACCTGTACCTCTACCCAAACATTTACTTGTACTTGCATCTATGCAAGTTCCAAGACCCCCCCAGATATTTACCCTGGTACTACATGACGCACGCTATTGTGCGCTAGCGGGTTTTGTAGACCGACTGCGCGATTGACTCACATTTTTAAACCCCCTCTGGACAGATTTCCGTTTTCACTTGCGTCAAAAGCGCAACCCAAAAGGACAAAATGTAGTACCCTGGTATAGATCAGGGTACTACATTTGGTCATTTTGGGTTGGGTTGCTTTAAAAGCGCAACTGCCCCCTTTTGGGTTGCGCTTTTGCCTCAACTGAAACCGGAAATCTGTGCGCTGCGACCAGAGGGGGGTTAAAAGTGAGTCAATCGCACAGTTGGGCTACAAAACCTTGCGTCATGTAGTACCAGGGTATATATATATATGGGGGGTCTTGGTCTCTTGGAACTTGCATAGATGCAAGTACAAGTAAAATTTTGGGAGAGATACAGGTAGAGGTACAGGAAGAGGCATAGACGCAAGTACAAGTACATGTTCGGGTCGAAGTACAGGTAGAGGTAGAGGTATAGATCTGGGAGATCTTGGAACTGGCATAGATGCAAGTACAAGCACATGCTCGGGTAGAGGTACAGGCCAAAGTACAGGTAGAGGTACAGGAGGAGGCATAGATGCAAGGACAAGTGCATGTTCCGGTATATATAGGAATAAGTATAGGCAGAAGTATATATCTGGAGATCTTGGAACTGGCATAGATGCAAGTACAAGCACGTGCTCGGGTAGAGGTACAGGCCAAAGTACAGGTAGAGGTACAGGAGGAGGCATAGATGCAAGGACAAGTGCATGTTCGGGTATAGGAATAAGTATAGGCAGAAGTATATATCTGGGAGATCTTGGAACTGGCATTGATGCAAGTACAAGTACATGCTCGGGTAGAGGTACAGGCCAAAGTACAGGTAGAGGTACAGGAAGAGGCATAGATGCAAGTACAAGTGCATGCTCGGGTAGAGGTACAGGCCAAGGTACAGGTAGAGGTACAGGAAGAGGCATAGAGGCAAGTACAAGTGCATGCTCGGGTAGAGGTACAGGCCAAGGTACAGGTAGAGGTACAGGAAGAGGCATAGATGCAAGTACAAGTACATGTTCGGGTATAGGAATACGTACAGGTAGAGGTATATATCTGGAAGATCTTGGAACTGGCAAAGATGCAAGTACAAGTAAATGCTCGGGTAGAGCTACAGGCCGAGGTACAGGTAGAGGTACAGGAAGAGGCATATATGCAAGTACAAGTACAAGTACATGTTCGGGTTGAGGTACGGGTAGCGGTACAGGTAGAGGTACAGGAAGAGGCAGAGATGTAAGTACAAGTACGAGTACAAGTTCAAGTTCAAGTACTTGCCTTTCATTCATTTCATCATCCTTCTCTTTTTTCTCCCCTCCCCCATCTTTCTCCCCTATGTGTACAAGGAGAAGATTTCCTCGTCGGATTAACACTGCCGGTTTTGAGGTAAATGTGTGGGCGTACAGGCTGTAGGTACAGGTTAGGAGTTAGAGTTAGAAGCTCGAGGCAAAATGCTCAGTACAAGGCAAAAGCTCCAAGAACACACGCACATGTACAAAGGTACCAAAATAATACTAGTGAAGTTCGGTTGGAGAGGTTACAGGTAATGGTAGAGGGTAGAGTTAGAGTTAGAGTAGGAGGTCAGGAGGGCAAAAGCACAGGACAAGCACAAGCACCAGAAACACGCACTGTGAGTCAAAGATGTTACCAAAAATTATACAAGTGCGTGTCGGTTGGAGGTACAGTGGAGGTACAGGATAGGGTAAACGGTAGATAGAGTTAGAGTAGAGGTTAGGGGAGGGCAGGAGGCAAAAGCACAGGTACAAGCACAAGCACCAGAACACGCACATGTACAAAGTGTACCAAAATACTACAAGTGCATGTTCGGTTGGAGGTACATGTGGAGGTACAGGTATAGGTAAAGGTAGAGTTAGAGTTAGAGGTAGGAGGCAGGAGGCAAAAGCACAGGTACAAGCACAAGCACCAGAACACGCACATGTACAAAGTGTACCAAAATACTACAAGTGCATGTTCGGTTGGAGGTACATGTGGAGGTACAGGTATAGGTATAGGTATAGGTATAGGTATAGGTATAGGTATAGGTATAGGTATAGGTAGGAGGCAAAAGCCCAGGTACAAGCTCAAGCACAAGAACACGCACAGGTACAGAGTGTACCAAAACACTACAAGTGCATTTTTAGTTGGAGGTACAGGTACAGGTGGAGGCAAAATAGCAGGTGCAGAGTGTACCAAAATACAACAAGTACATGTTCGGTTGGAAGTACATGTAGAAGGTCAGGGAACGGTCGAGGCAAAACACATTTGCAGAGTGTACCAAAATACAACAAGTACATGTTCGGTTGGAAGTACATGTAGAGGTACAGGGAAAGGTAGAGGCAAAAGCACAGGTGCAGAGTGTAACAAAATACAACAAGTACATGTTCGGTTGGAGGTACATGTAGAGGTACAGGTATAGGTAGAGGCAAAAGCACAGGTGCAGAGTGTAACAAAATACAACAAGTACATGTTCGGTTGGAGGTACATGTAGAGGTACAGGTATAGGTAGAGGCAAAAGCACAGGTGCAGAGTGTAACAAAATACAACAAGTACATGTTCGGTTGGAGGTACATGTAGAGGTACAGGTATAGGTAGAGGCAAAAGCACAGGTGCAGAGTGTAACAAAATACAACAAGTACATGTTCGGTTGGAGGTACATGTAGAGGTACAGGTATAGCTAGAGGCAAAAGCACAGGTGCAGAGTGAACCGAAATACATCAAGTGCATGTTCGGTTGGAGAAAAAGCACAGAGTCTCATACACCCTTGCGGTGTCAAGTAGACTTTAACATGTAATGTAATGTAATGTAATATAATGTAGTGTACTGTACTGTACTGTACTGTAATGTAAGGAGGTACATGTAGAGGTACATGTATAGGTAGAGTAACAACTAGCACAAAATACCACTAGCACAAAACACAGGTACAGAGATCAAAACATTTTTTTTTCCGACCTGAACATTTGACTTGATGCGACCAGGGTTGACAGACTTGGGCAGGACACTGGTTCCACGTTGTACCGCCCAGCGGATGAGCACCTGGAAAGTGAGACAGCAAAAATACGTTAAATCAACTGCCAATGCCAACTTTCGATGCTTTTTAGTTTTAGCCCTTCTTGTCATGGTTGGGCAAGTCCCTTTAGCATATGTGGCCTACCCTGGTTCTGTAGGTACCCTGATTTGTACTGCTAACCGACCTACTACGCGTAGCTAACCTACTAAACAGAACCGACCTAGTACAGCTAACCAACAAAGTACATTTAACCAACCTGCTGGGTGAAGCCAGAAAGATCTGTCCGATACGGCTACCCTAATGTATACAGCTAAAAAGGTAATGATAACGCCTGGTGGGGCGTGGTGTTAAGGGAGCCCGTCGTACGCGGGTGGGGAGCGGTCTCCTACCTCAACTGGACAAGCTACCATCGGGGTTGACGACGACCTGCAACGCCAAGAGCGACCAAAGGGGGATTCGAACCCCCGACTCTTCGTTCTCAAAGTGATTTAGTCTACCACTAGACCAATGTATATCACTGAAAGAGGTTACCCCGGTTCTGTAACATACATACTTTTAAACAAATGCCAACATGAATTTTAAACAACTTCCAACGGTATTATAAAACAAAAGAAAACATGAATTCTAAACAACTTCCAACGGGATTATTAAACAAAAGAAAACATGAATTTGAAACGAATGCCGACAAGATTTGTACACAAATTAAATACGAGTTTTATACAGATGCCAACAAGATTTATATACAAAAACAAACACGAGTTTCAGTAAACTGATCCGGTGTTGCACCACCCGGAGGATGAGCACCTGGAAAGGGAGATAGTATCGGAAAGGGAGATATTAAAAGGGAGATAGTGTAGTAATGGGAGATATTAAAAAAAAAAAAAAACGTTTTAAAAAAGCACCTGGATACAGACAGACGACATACAGATGATTACAAAACTGCCAACATGAGTTTTAAACACATTTTTGAAAACCAATTGCCAACCTGAGTTAAATACAAATGTTGACATGATCAAAAGAATTTACCAAAACACGTGTTTTATACAACAACAAGCATACTTCACACTTCTTTAAACACAGATTTCACACTTCTTCAAACACATACTTCAACACATACTTCAATACTTATGTACATACTTAAATATGTGTTATACATATTTGAGGATAAGTGGGTTAATATCCTCTGGATACCTCCCAGGCCAGGTTAATGTAGGTAGATCTCGTCTTTTACAGCCAGAATTGTTTCTATACGCAGCCATGGCAAGTTTTAGTTAATGCACCCGTCCCGCATCCACGTTGTGATTCTCAGCAATCCATGGACTGTAACATACACAAAAAGTAATGATAACACCTGGTGGGGCGTGGTATTAAGGGAGCCCTGGCTTACGGCGGTAGAGAACTGACTGGTTCGTGACATGGACAGATCTACCATGGCGGTTGACAGCTAACACTAACTGGTACGTGACTGGTACGTGACAGCTAACACTAACTGGTTCGTGACTGCCGCACGCTCAAAGTACCTAAAGACCTATTTGATTGCTTTCCCCGCTATCTTGTTCTTTGCTTTTGCCTATCTTAAGAGGTCTTTTTCTTATCTTAAAGGAATAACAGATCTACCATGGCGGTTGACAGCTAACACTAAAGCACACCCGTAGGGATTTGAACCCAGCACATCAGTAACTCGCCAGGGTACTACTTCTTGCCAAATGGGTCAGCGCTTAGAGCGCACAACCATCAAATTGGTCAGCGCTTTTTAGTGCAAAAAACGCAAAAACTGTGCGCTGCGCCCACAGGGAGTTGAAAAAACTGTGCGAAACGCGCAGAGGGGCTCAAAAGGCAGCGCGCGCTTAGTAGTACCCTGCAACTCACCCGTCCCGCATCCACGTGGTGCTTCTCAGCAATCTTGGTTACAATAGGCAGCTTCACCAAAGAAGGGCTGTACCTGCATTGAAAAAGAGACGGAGCGAGTTTCAACCGGAGATTTAACCTGGGCTTAAAACTGGAGCCACTTGGAGCCACCTTAACCTGGGCTTAAACCAGAGTGGTTACAATAGGCAGCTTCACCAAGGAAGGGCTGTACCTGCATTGAAACATGGAGGGAGCGAGTTAGAGGCTGTACAAGCTATACAAAGCTAAACAAAAGCAAAAGCTATACAAATCACCAAAACGCTGTCCCTGAAGGAGGCCTACAACCATAACAAGCTAGAAAAACACCACTTTCAGATTTGAAAGAAAAAGACTTGCTTGGTTACAATAGGCAGATTCACCAAGGAAGGGCTGTACATGCATTGAAAAATAGAGGGAGCGAGTTTAAAACCGGAGTTAAAAACTGGGTTTAAAACTTGAGCTTAAACCAGAGTTAATGCCGAGTTTACATAGTAATATAAAGCCAGAGCTTAAAGCCAGAGTTAATAATGAGTTTAAAAGCCAAGGTAGGGCTGTACCTGCATTGAAACATGGAGGAAGCGAGTTAAAAACCAGAGCTTTAACCTGGGTGTAAAACTGGAGCTTAAACCAGAATTGAGGCTGAGTTAAAAGCTGAGTTAAAAACTGGACTCAAAACCAGAATTTATACTGAGTTTCAAACCTGAGTTTGAACTGGGATTTAAAACTGGAGCTAAAAATTGGAGCTCAAAACCAGAGTTTATACTGAGTTTCAAACCTGACTTTGAACTGGGATTTAAAACTGGAGCTAAACATTGGAGCTCAAAACCAGAGTTTATACGGAGTTTCAAACCTGAGTTTGAACTGGGATTTAAAACTGGAGCTAAAAATTGGAGCTTAAAGTCATAATGTAGACTTAGTTTAAGCCTGAGTTTGAACTGGGATTTAAAATTGGAGCTTAAGCTAGAGTTTACGCTGATTTTAAAACCTAAGTTCAAAACCTGCGATTAAACCGGAATTAAAAACCAGAGCTTCAAACCAGAGTTTAGACTGAGTTAGGAACCTGAGTTTAAACCAGAATTTCAAACCGTAATTTCAAACTGGAGCTTAAACCAGAGTTGATGCCGAGTTTAAAAACTGAGTTTAAGACATAATTTAAAACCAGAGTTTAAACCTGAGTTTAAACCAGAGTTTCAAACCGGAATTAAAAATAGTCGGGTGCCCTAGTAGGGCCCCTACGGTGGTCGGCCCAAGTGGGTGGGTATGTTGCCACCCACAGGCACATACTTGCTTGAGACCACGGACGCACTGTCAGGAGATTCAAAGAATGAATAACCCGCCAAGTGCAGCACCACACCCACCACACTACACCCACCACCCACCGGCACATACTTGCTTGAGACCACGGACGCACTGGCAGGACATCCCAGGGGTGAGTCAAGGCGTCAAGTTCACTACGACCCCCACACCACACACACCGCAACCCCCACACCCCAACCCCCACACCACCCCAACCCCCACACCACAACCCCCACACCACAACCCCCACACCGCAACCCCCACATACTTGCGTGAGACCACAGGCACACTGTCAGGAGATCCCAGGGGTGAGTAATAAGTCAGGTTCATTACGACACCCACATCACACACCGCAACCCCCACATACTTTCGTGAGACACAGGCACACTGTCAGGAGATCCCAGGGGTGAGTAATAAGTCAGGTTCATTATGACACCCACATCACACACCGCAACCCCCACATACTTGCGTGAGACCACAGGCACACTGTCAGGAGATCCCAGGGGTGAGTAATAAGTCAGGTTCATTACGACACCCACATCACACACCGCAACCCCCACATACTTGCGTGAGACCACAGGCACACTGTCAGGAGATCCCAGGGGTGAGTAATAAGTCAGGTTCATTACGACACCCACATCACACACTCGCAACCCCCACAATACTTGCGTGAGACCACAGGCACACTGTCAGGAGATCCCAGGGGTGAGTAATAAGTCAGGTTCATTACGACACCCACATCACACACCGCAACCCCCACATACTTTCGTGAGACCACGGACGCACTGTCAGGAGATCCCAGAGGTGAGTAATCAGTCAAGTTCACCACCACACCCACCACAACCCACACCACACACACCCGCACCCCCAACACACACACCGCAACCCCCACATACTTGCACGAGATCACGGACGCACTGCCAGGAGATCCCAGAGGTGAGTAATCAGTGAAGTTCACCACCACACCCATACCACACACCGCAACCCCCACATACTTGCGCGAGACCACGGACGCACTGCCAGGAGATCCACATACTTGCGTGAGACCATTGACACACTGTCAGGAGATACAAAGGGATGAGTAAGCTGTCGAGTGGTCTCAAGTCTACTCATCAAATCAAACAAACCAAGCCGACTCTAACCAACTCAACTCAACTCAAGCCAAGCCACCTGTCATGATACCCAAACAAACCAAGCTGACTCTAACCAGCTCAACTCAACTCAAGCCAAGCCACCTGCCATGAGACCCAAACAAACCAAGCCAACTCTAACCAACTCAACTCAACTCAAGCCAAGCCACCTGCCATGAGAACCAAACAAACCAAGCCGACTCGAACCACTTCAACCAAAGCCAAGCCACCTGCCATGAGAACCAAACAAACCAAGCCGACTATAATCAATTCGACTCAAGCCAAGCCATCTGCCATGAGACCCAAACAAATCAAGCCAAATCTAACCAACGCAACTCAACTCAAGCCAAGCCACCTGCCATGAGATCCAAACAAACCAAGCCGACTCTAACCAACGCAACTCAACTCAAGCCAAGCCACCTGCCATGAGAACCAAACAAACCAAGCCGACTATAATCAACTCAACTCAAGCCAAGCCAAGCCCCATGCCACACTGAGACCCGCACAAAGACGCTGAAGCAAGGATCAAACCCACCACAAAAATAGAAGTAGTAAAGTCGTTTAAAGGATGGCTTACTTGCGTGAGACCACAGACGCACTGTTAGGAGAACCCAGGGGTGAGTAAGCTGTCAAGTTCAACACCACACCCACACCACACACACCACACACACGACCCACACCACACCACTACACACCACACCCACTACACACACACCACCCAAAGGCATGTACTTGCGAGAGACGACGTACGCACTGTCAGGAGAACCCAGGGGTGAGTAAGCTGTCAAGCTCACCACCACACCCATACCACACCCACCCACCCAAACAAACCCACCCAATATAAGATTAAAAAAACTGTAAGCACCACACCACACACACACACCACACACAGGCACATACTTGCGTGAGACCACAGACGCACTGTCAGGAGATCCCAGGGGTGAGTAAGCTGTCACGTGGATGCCTTGCTCCTTGCAGAACTGGATGAGATCATCATTGCGGAAGAAAGGGTGGGCCTCAATCTGTGCCACAGGGGTGTGTGGGGGGTTGGGTGGGGTGGGGTGGTGGTGGTGGGGGGGAGGTTATGAGTGTGGTTCTGTTTGTGACAGTGACTATGATAGAGACTATGAATGTGTTTGTGTTTGTTTGTGTGATTGTAACTTTTCATGTGTTTGTGTCTGGTGTTTGTGGTGGGATTGGGATTGGGGGATCTGTTCTGCTTAACAGCGCTCCCCCCCTCCCCTTCCCCTCCCTCCCTTCTCCCTCCCATCCCCCCCTCCCCTTCCCCTCCCTCCCTTCTCCCTCCCATCCCCCCCTCCCCTTCCCCTCCCTCCTTCTCCCTCCCATCCCCCCCTCCCCTTCCCCTCCCTCCCTCCTCCCTCCCATCCCCCCCTCCCCTTCCCCTCCCTCCCACCACCCCCTCCCTTCTCCCTCCCATCCCCCACCTCCCCATTCCCCCACCTGGTTAGCTGCTGGCTTGATGCGTGCTTCCCCCCCCTTCCTCCCCTCCCTCACCCCCCTTCTCCTCCCACGCCACGCCCCGCCCCCCACCTGGTTAGCTGCTGGCTTGATGCGTGCTCCCCCCCCTTCCTCCCCTCCCTCACCCCCCTTCTCCTCCCACGCCACGCCCCGCCCCCCACCTGGTTACCTGCTGGCTTGATGCGTGTTCCCCCCCCCCCTTCCTCCCCTCCCTCACCCCCTTCTCTCTCCTCCCACGCCACGCCCCGCCCCCACCTGGTTAGCTGCTGGCTTGATGCGTGTTCCCCCCCCTTCCTCCCCTCCCGCACCCCCCTTCTCCTCGCACGCCACGCCCCGCCTCCCACCTGGTAAGCTGCTGGCTTGATGCGTGTTCCCCCCCCCCTTCCTCCCCTCCCCCCCCCCCTCCCCCTTCTCCTCCCACGCCACGCCACGCCCCCCACCTGGTTAGCTGCTGGCTTGATGCGTGCTCCCCCCCCTTCCTCCCCTCCCTCGCCCCCCTTCTCCTCCCACGCCACACCACGCCCCCCACCTGGTTAGCTGCTGGCTTGATAAATGCTCCCCCCCCTTCCTCCCCTCCCTCTACCCGCCTTCTCCTCCCACGCCCCGCCCCGCCCCCACCTGGTTAGCTGCTGGCTTGATAAATGCTCCCCCCCCTTCCTCCCCTCCCTCTACCGCCTTCTCCTCCCACGCCACGCCCCGCCTCCCACCTGGTTAGCTGCTGGCTTGATGCGTGTTCCCCCCCCTTCCTCCACTCCCCCCCCCCCCCCTCTCCTCCCACGCCCCGCCCCGCCCCCCACCTGGTTAGCTGCTGGCTTGATGCGTGCCCCCCCCCCCCCCTTCCTCCCCTCCCCCCCCCCCCCCCCCCCCCCCCCCCGCTCCTCCCACGCCCCGCCCCGCCCCCCACCTGGTTAGCTGCTGGCTTGATGCGTGCCCCCCCCCCCCCCCCCCCCCTCCCTTCCTCCCCCCCCCCCCCCCCCCCCCCCTCTCCTCCCACGCCACGCCCCGCCTCCCACCTGGTTAGCTGCTGGCTTGATGCGTGTTCCCCCCCCTTCCTCCCTCCCTCCCCCCCCCTCTCCTCCCACGCCACGCCCCGCCTCCCACCTGGTTAGCTGCTGGCTTGATGCGTGCATACATTAGCAGCTCCTTCAGCTTAACGATGCTCAAGTTGCTAACACCAATAGAGCGCACCAACTCTGGTTCAAAGCAAACCCTCTCTCTCTCCCCCTGTCTCCTCCCCCACCACCCACCTACTTGCCCCCTTCTCCCCCCCCCTCTCCTCCCACGCCACGCCCCGCCTCCCACCTGGTTAGCTGCTGGCTTGATGCGTGCATACGTTAGCAGCTCCTTCAGCTTAACGATGCTCAAGTTGCTGACACCAATAGAGCGCACCAACTTTGCATCCACCAGAGCCTCCATGGCTTGCCAGGTCTCCTTGTAGGAGGGGGTCAGCACATCTCCGGTGGTTCCAGTGACAGGCCAGTGGACCTAGGGGCAGGGGTGTGAATGGTGTGGTGTGGGCAGGGTGGGGCAAAGGGGTGAATGGTGTGGTGTGGTTAGGGTGGGGCAGGGGGGTGATTGGTGTGGTGTGGTTAGGGTGGGGCAGGGGGGGTGAATGGTGTTGTGTGGTTAGGGTGGGCAGGAGGGTGAATGGTTTGGTGTGGTTAGGGTGGGACAGGGGGGTGAATGGTGTGGTGTGGTTAGGGTGGGGCAGGGGGGTAAATGGGCCTCCATGGCTTGCCAGTTCTCCTTTTAGGAGGGGGTCACCACATCTTCGGTGTTGCCGGTGACAGCCCAGTGGATCTAGGGGGGGCAGGGGGGGGAATGGTGTGGTGGGGGTAGGGTGGGGTATGGTGGGTATGGTCAGGGTGGTGTGGAGTATGGTATGGTGTAGTGAGGGTAGGGTAGGGTGGGGTATGGTAGGGTATGGTGTGTATGGTGCATATGGTATGGTGTGGTGAGGCTAGGGTAGGTTATGGTAGGGTATGGTAGGGTCTGGCGTGCATGGTATGGTGTGGTGCGACTAGGGTGGGGTATGGTAGGGTAGGGTAGGGTAGGGTCTGGCGTGTATGATGCCAATATTGCGGTATGGAGTGGCATTGTACAGCGCGTATGTTTTTATGTTACATTCTAAGGGGAGGCCCAATAGGCTAAAGGGACTTGCCAAACCGTGATAGGAAGGGCTTAACAAGAAAATGCATTGATGAACTGAACCCCAAACAATCGTTTTACCGACGGGGGCCCTGAGTTTGTGCTACAACTATTATTTAATTATACAATATAATTAAAGCATCATCTCATTTGTGTGTGTGTTGGTGAGGGTGGCTGTGTGTATCCATCACATAGCTCATCAAGTACAGGTACAGGTACAGGTAGGGAAGTCATTCAAACTGTTGCGGTTTGTCAGTGCTGTGGCGCATAGCATTGTTGTGTCGGTTGAGTTGGTTGTCTTTTGGTGAGGGTGGCTGTGTGTATCCATCACATAGCTCATTAGGTTCATGTACATGTACAGGTACAGGTACAGGTAGGGAAGTAATGCAAACTGTTGCGGTTTGTCAGTGCTGTGGCGCATAGCATTTTTGTGTTGGTTGAGTTGGTTGTGTTTTGGTGAGGGTGGATGTGTGTATCCATCACATACTCATTAGGTACAGGTAGGGAAGTAATTCAAACTATTGCGGTTTGGTAGTGCTGTGGCGCATGGCATTGTTGTGTCGGTTGAGTTGGTCGTCTTTTGGTGAGGGTGGCTGTGTGTATCCATCACATAGCTCATTAGGTACAGGTACAGGTACAGGTAGGGAAGTAATGCAAACTATTGCGGTTTGGTAGTGCTGTGGCGCATGCCATGCCAGTGTTGTGTTGGTTGTGTGGTGTACTTCCCCTGTCAGGTATCTGGCCGGGTACAGGTACGTGTAGGGCTGTTGACAGTTGTACTGCCCTTGCCAAGTATCTCACCAGGTACAGGTACAGGAAGGACAGTTGACATTTGTACTGCAGCCGTGGGGTATCTCACCAGTTACAGGTACAGTTAGGACAGTTGACAGTTGTACTGCCCTTGCCAGGTATCTCATCAGGTACAGGTCCAGTTAGGACAGTTGAAAGTTGTACTGCCCTTGCCAGGTATCTCACCAGGTAGAGGTCCAGGTAGGACAGTTGCAAGTCTTCTAGAGTCTTCCGACAGGCTGGCATCACATCAGCTGTTCCATGGCTAGTGTTCCTGCAGTGAAGTGTAGTGACAGGCTGGTATCACATCAGCTGTTCCATGGCTAGTGTCCCTGCAGTGTAGTGAAGTGACAGGCTGGCATCAGTGCAGTGTAGTGACAGGCTGGCATCACATCAGCTGTTCCATGGCTAGTGTTCCTGCAGTGTAGTGAAGTGACAGGCTGGAATCAGTGTGGTGTAGTTACAGGCTGGCATCATATCAGCTGTTCCATGGCTAGTGGTCCTGCAGTGCATTGCAATAAGGGACTGAAGCCTAAAGCATAAACCCTGTTCATGCAGTGTAGTGCAACAAGGTTCAAAAGCCTGAACTCTAACCCCTAAACCCTTTTATTGAATCACAGTGCTACAAAGAGTTAAAGCCTCAATCCTAAACCCTTCTCCTGCAGTGTAGTGCAACAAGGTTAAAAAGCCCGAAGCCTAAACCCCAAACCATACACCCTGTTCCTGCATCGCAGTGATACAAAGGGTTTTAAGCCAGAAGCCTAAACCCTGTTCCTGCAGTGCAGTGCAAAAAGGTTAAAAATCCCGAAGCCTAAACCCGAACCCTAAACCCTGTTCTTGCATCGCAGTGATACAAAGGGTTTTAAGCCTAAAGCCTAAACCCTGTTCCTGCAGTGCAGTGCAAAAAGTTCAAAAGCCTGAAGCCTAAACCCGAACCAAACACCCTGTTCCTGCATCGCAGCGATACAAAGGGTTTAAGCCTGAACCCTAAACCCTGTTCCTGCATGGCAGTGATACAAAGGGTTAAAGGCTAAAGCCTAAACCCTGTTCCTGCATTGTAGTGCAACAAGGGTCAAAACCCTAAAGCTGAACCCTAAACTCTGTTCCTGCAGTGCAGTGCAATAAGGGATTAAAGCCTAAAGCCTAAACCCTGTTCCTGCAGTGTAGTGCAACAAGGGTCAAAACCCTAAAGCCTAACCCTGAACCCTGTTAACCCTGAACCCTGTTACCATTTTCCTACATTGTAGATGAACACAATTTAAAAGCCTAAAGCCTAACCCTGAACCCTGTTAAACCTGAACCCTGAAACCATTTCCCTGCACTGTAGAGGAACAAGGGTTAAAAGCATGAAGCCTAAAACCTAACCCTGAACCCTGTTCCTGCATCGCAGTGCTACAAGGGGTTAAAGCCTTCAGCCTGAACCCTGTTCCTGCATCGCAGTGCTACAAGGGGTTAAAGCCTTCAGCCTGAACCCTGTTCCTGCATCGCAGTGCTACAAGGGGTTAAAGCCTTCAGCCTGAAACCTGTTCCTGCATCGCAGTGCTACAAGGGGTTAAAGCCTTCAGCCTGAACCCTGTTCCTGCATCGCAGTGCTACAAGGGGTTAAAGCCTTCAGCCTGAACCCTGTTCCTGCATCGCAGTGCTACAAGGGGTTAAAGCCTAACCCTGAACCCTGTTCCTGCATCGCAGTGCTACAAGGGGTTAAAGCCTTCAGCCTGAACCCTGTTCCTGCATCGCAGTGCTACAAGGGGGTAAAGCCTAACCCTGAACCCTGTTCCTGCATCGCAGTGCTACAAGGGGTTAAAGCCTTCAGCCTGAAACCTGTTCCTGCATCGCAGTGCTACAAGGGGTTAAAGCCTAACCCTGAACCCTGTTCCTGCATCGCAGTGCTACAAGGGGGTAAAGCCTAACCCTGAACCCTGTTCCTGCATCGCAGTGCTACAAGGGGGTAAAGCCTAACCCTGAACCCTGTTCCTGCATCGCAGTGCTACAAGGGGGTAAAGCCTAACCCTGAACCCTGTTCCTGCATCGCAGTGCTACAAGGGGTTAAAGCCTAACCCTGAACCCTGTTCCTGCATCGCAGTGCTACAAGGGGTTAAAGCCTTCAGCCTGAAACCTGTTCCTGCATCGCAGTGCTACAAGGGGTTAAAGCCTAACCCTGAACCCTGTTCCTGCATCGCAGTGCTACAAGGGGTTAAAGCCTAACCCTGAACCCTGTTCCTGCATCGCAGTGCTACAAGGGGGTAAAGCCTAACCCTGAACCCTGTTCCTGCATCGCAGTGCTACAAGGGGGTAAAGCCTAACCCTGAACCCTGTTCCTGCATCGCAGTGCTACAAGGGGTTAAAGCCTTCAGCCTGAAACCTGTTCCTGGATCGCAGTGCTACAAGGGGGTAAAGCCTAACCTGAACCTGTTCCTGCATAGCAGGCAAGGGGGTAAGCCTAACCCTGAACCCTGTTCCTGCATCGCAGTGCTACAAGGGGTTAAAGCCTACCCTGAACCCTGTTCCTGCATCGCAGTGCTACAGGGGGTAAAGCCTAACCCTGAACCCTGTTCCTGCATCGCAGTGCTACAATGGGGTAAAGCTAACCCTGAACCCTGTTCCTGCATCGCAGTGCTACAAGGGGGTAAAGCCTAACCCTGAACCCTGTTCCTGCATCGCAGTGCTACAAGGGGGTAAAGCCTAACCCTGAACCCTGTTCCTGCATCGCAGTGCTACAAGGGGGTAAAGCCTAACCCTGAACCCTGTTCCTGCATCGCAGTGCTACAAGGGGGTAAAGCCAACCCTGAACCCTGTTCCTGCATCGCAGTGCTACAAGGGGGTAAAGCCTAACCCTGAAACCTGTTCCTGCATCGCAGTGCTACAAGGGGTTAAAGCCTAACCCTGAACCCCGTTCCTGCACTGTAGTGCAACAAGGGGTTAAAGCCTTCAGCCTGAAACCTGTTCCTGCACTGTAGTGCAACAAGGGGTTAAAGCCTTCAGCCTGAAACCTGTTCCTGCACTGTAGTGCAACCAATCATGCGGGTGCACTGTACAAATCATACATGCATGCTGGTTCACTTTCAAAACACTTTCACGAATTATACACACATACAAATCATACAAATCATGCTGGTGCACTGTGCAACAATCCTGCACAGTGCAACAAATCCTGCTGGTGAGCAGAGAACTGTGTTGAACCAATAGAAAATACCAATGCCCCCCCCCCCCCCCCCCCCCCCCCCCCTCTCCTTTCCTTCTCCTCCATTCCCTCACATCCTCCCTGAACCCTGTTCCTGCATTGTAGTGCAACAAATCCTGTTGATGAGCATGGCAACAAATCATGCTGGTGCACTGTGCAACACATCCTTCTAATGAGCAGGGGACTGTGTTGAACCAATAGAAAATACCAATGCCCCCTCCCCCCCCCCCCCCCCTCCCTCCTTTCCTTCCCCTCCATTCCCTCACATCCTCCCTGACCCCTGTTCCTGCATTGTAGTACAACAAATCTTGCTGATGAGCAGGACAACAAATCATGCTGGTGCACTGTGCAACAAATCATGCTGATGAGCAGGGCACTGTGTTGAACCAATAGAAAATACCAATGCCCCCCCCCCCCACCCCCCCCACCCCACCCCCTCCCTCCTTTTCTTTCCCTGCATTCCCTCACATCCTCCCTGAACCCTGTTCCTGCATTGTAGTGCAACAAATCCTGCTGATGAGCAGGGCAACAAATCTTGCTGGTGCACTGTGCAACAAATCATGCTGATGAGCAGGGCAACAGAGCAACAAATCATGCTGGTGCACTGTGCAACAAATCATGCTGATGAGCAGGGCAACAAATCATGCTGGTGCACTGTGCAACAAATCATGCTGATGAGCAGGGCACTGTGTTGAACAAATATAAAATACCAATGCCCTTCCCCCCTCCCTCCTTTTCTTTTCCTCAAATCCCTCATCCTCCATCCTCCCTTCCCCCTTCTCCCTTCCCCTTCTCTCCTCCCTTACTCCTTCCTCCCTCCTCTACCTCCCTCCCTCTCTCCATTCCCTCATCCTCCCTCCTTGCTTTCCACTCCTGCCTTCCTTGCTCTCCACTCCCCAATCATCCCCTCCTCTCTCCTCCCTCCTCCCTTCCTCCTTCCTCCTTACCCATTCCTCCTTCCTCCTTCCTCCTTCCTCTCTCCCCATTACCACCCCGACACACACACACCCCACACCCCGCCTCTACTCCCTCCACCCCCCTCCTCTACTCCTCCCCCCGCTCGCCTCCTTTCTCTTCCTCCCTTTTTCTATTCCTTCTTCCTCCCCTCTTGCCCCCCCCTCGCCCCAGCTCTGCGCCCTGCCACCCATCCTCTCCCCCTCCTCTTTCCCTGATGGATCTCCTCACCATATTGGAGGTGACGAAAACATCATCACGCTTTAACCTCACCCTCCTTGAATATAGCTGCCATGCCCTCTCCCACCTGCGTAGATGTATGAATGTACTTAGTAGGCAGTACCAAGCAGAAAGGTGTGTGGTATGTGTGTGGGTGGGTGTGGGTGGGTGGGTGTGGGTGGGTGGGTGGGTGGGTGTGGGTGGGTGGGGTGGGTGGTATGCGTGTGGGGGGGGGCGGGTGTGTGGGTGGTTGGGGGTTGGGTGGGGTAGATAGGGGGCACTTAAATGGCACTTGCTAAAATGACAATGGCAAGTTGTACAGCCAACAGCCAATTATTCACTATCACTATAACTCTTACTTATAGGTGTGTGTGTGTGTGTGTTAGGTACAAGAAGTTGTAGAGCCAAAAGCCAATTATTTACTATGTTACAAAATGAACAGTGCTAAGCCTTGCCACGGGGTGTGAGATAGAAGGAACCTTTCCATCCACACAAACCCGATACCAAACAAACTCTGCACCAACACCCACACAGCACACACAAACCCTATGCCAACCAAACTCTGCACCAACACCCACACAGCGCACACAAACCCTGAACCAAACAAACTCTGAACCAACACCCACACATTCTATTAGGCGGTACACCAGCCAATGAACTAACACACCTACCTCGAGTTGGTTTTATAAGGCGGTACACCAGCCAATGAACTAACACACCTACCTCGTGTTGGTTCTATTAGGCGGTACACCAGCCAATGAACTAACGCACCTACCTCGTGTTGGTTCTATTAGGCGGTGCACCAGCCAATGAACTAACGCACCTACCTCGTGTTGGTTCTATTAGGCGGTACACCAGCCAATGAACTAACTCACCTGTCTTCCCTACCCCCCCCCCCCCCCCCCCCCCCCCCCTCCCGCCCCGCCCCTGCCTTATCCCACAATAGCAAATCCTAAAACAGCCAAAGAATAAACCCACCTCACTCTCGTTTTGGTAGAACGCAGCGCAGTCTATGTGTCTGTATCCCGCCCTTAGAGCTGTTTTCACAGCTTCAGCAACAGCTCCACCCTTCTCAGCTTTCCTGAGGTCATTAAAATGCATGGCCATGTGTTGGCAGTGGTGGTGGTACTAGAAGTGGTGTTGGTGTTGCTGTTGGTGTTGGTTGAAGTGGTGTTGGTGTTGGTACTCTATATGTGGTGTTGGTGATGTTGGTAGTGGTGGTCGTACTAGAAGTGGTGTTGCTGATGGTGGTGGTCTTGGTAGTGGTGGTTGTACTATAAGTGGTGTTGCTGATGGTGGTGGTCTTGGTAGTGGTGGTTGTACTAGAAGTGGTGTTGCTGATGGTGGTGGTCTTGGTAGTGGTGGTTGTACTAGAAGTGGTGTTGCTGATGGTGGTGGTGGTCGAATTGTTGTTGGTGTGGGAGTTGGTGGTAGTAGTGGTGGTGGTGGTATTGGTGTTGGTACTAAAACTCTGTAAGTGGTGTTGGTGGTGGTGGCAGTGGTGGTGCTAATGGTGTCGGTGGTGGTGGTGGTGGTGGTGCAGTTGTTGGTGGTGTGTGAGTTGGTGTGTGAGTTGGTGTTGGTGTTGGTGGTGGTGGCAGTGGTGGTTGTAATATAAGTGGTGTTGGTGTTGGTGTTGGTGTTGGTGTTGGTGTTGGTGTTGGTGTTGGTGTTGGTGCTGGTGGTGGTGGTGATGGTGGTGGTGTTGCTGGTGTTGGTTGTGGTGGTGTGGGAGTTGGTGTTGGAGTTGGTGTTGGAGTTGGTGTTGGTGTTGGAGTTGGAGTTGGTGTTGGTGTTGGTGTTGGTGTTGGTGTTGCTGGTGGTGTTGTTGTTGCTGGTGTTGGTTGTGGTGGTGTTGGAGTTGGAGTTGGTGTCGGTGTTGGTGTTGGTGTTGGTGTTGGTGTTGGTGTTGGTGTTGGCGTCGGTGTTGGTGTTGGTGTTGGTGTTGGTGTTGGTGTTGGTGTTGGTGTTGCTGGTGGTGGTTGTGGTGGTGTTGGAGTTGGTGTTGGAGTTGGTGTTGGTGTTGGTATTGGTGTTGATGTTAGTGTTGGTGTTGGTGTTGCTGGTGCTGGTGGTGGTGTTGTTGCTGGTGTTGGAGTTGGTGTTGGTGTTGGTGTTGGTGTTGGTGTTGGTGTGGGAGTTGGTGTTGGTGTTGGTGATGGTGGTGGTGGTGGTGGTGTTAGTTGTGGTCGTGGTACTAAAAGTGTTGTTGTTGTTGTTGGTGGTGGTGGTGGTGGTGGTGGTGTCGTTGTTGGTGGTGTTGGTGGAGTTGGTGGTGGTGGTGGTGTACAATAATTTTGGTGTACACCCCAACACCACACCACACAAATTAAATTCCCACCCATGCCCAGATATAGATACCCCCCCACACACACCCACCCCACCCCCCCACCCCACCCCCCCAATCCACCCTTCACCCACACCGCCCAGCCATAAAGTAAAATGCCCACACGTAAAACAGCACTCACTAGGTACCCAAGCCCACCAAGGGGATCTTGTAACCACTGTTGAGAGTAGCTTGGCCCCCCACCTCACGCTGCGCCATCTCACCTCAAAACAAACCACAACACACACCCCACACACCCCGCAACAAAAAAGCCCACACATAAAACAGCACTCACCAGGTACCCAGGCCCACCAAGGGGATTTTGTAACCACTGTTGAGAGTAGCGACCTCTTGGCTGTCTAGGAATGTGTATCCTGTATTGTGAGAAATCAACATGACTCAAGTGTCCACATGATTCAAGCATTCACGCGAATCTTTTCACTAAAAGTCGATTAAATCAAAAATGGTGCTATGGAAGTTTAATTGTAATCGATGTTATTAACGAGGAGCTGAAGGGCTCGAGCATTGCAGAAACTGCAAGGAGTACTAGGAGCCTTGTCTTGGGTCAATAGTGGCCACAGTTATTTTTCAGATTTGTGTAGGTCCAGCTGTGTAGCCAAAGTTGTGACGCAAGCCTGATTTCAGGATTGTGGCGTACCACGGTTTATGGCGGAGTGCGGAGCAATGGGGGTTCGGGGGATAGCGCGTCGCACTGGGGTCGCACCGAGTCGCGCATTTGCGACGCGTCGCACTACAAAAACTGTAACAGTGGCCTGTCCATGACGAAGCAGTGTACCACCAACACTAACCTGCAAGCCCCAGCAAGTCATCTGACACATGGGCCAGGCTGGTGAATTTGTGCAGTAATCAGAGCGTGAGCATTCAGGCAACAACTAGGAGTGATAACCTTGTTTTTGGTCAACAATAGCCTGACTATGACTAAGCAGTGTTTCATCAACACTAACCTGCAAGCCCCAGCAAGTCACCTGGCACTAGGGCAAGGGTGGTGAAATCGTGCAGCATAGCTTTACCTGAAGAAGTAGACATTCTGACGGATCTGCGGTGATCTGGACGTCCAGCTAGTGCGGGAAAAGTTTTCAGGATAGGTTATTGCCTCGGGAATGACGCCAAGCGCATGAAAAATAGGGAGATGATTTCCCTGATGAGAAAGCTTCGTAACCTCGTAGCTGGAGTGGGGATGTTGTGGGAAGAGAGAGGAAATTGTTACAAGATTGTGGGAAGGTGTCGGAGATAGTTCGGATGTCTCGGCGAACATGGCGCCAGGCTGGATAAGGCGAAGCCCTCCGCCCTCCGTCGCCCGTCCTGGGCCGCAGGCGGCCCCAGGTCGCGACCTAGGTCGTGGGTTCAATTCCCGCCTCCTCCGTCAGCATCGGTAAGGTGCCAGCAGGGTAGGCCGGTCGGGTCTCCGGGGGTTTCCGAGAATCCTGCAAGTATCCGACAGGAAATAAAAGAGCCGTCGGATCGCCCGCAGTTACCGACGGTGACCGAAACCCCCACTGGAAACACACCCCTACTAGTCTACTTAGAACCGACGAGTCCGAAGTTCCGAACACCGACTTTCGGTCGACCCGAAGAATAATCGCGGATCTGGACCAGATCTGGGGGGACAGGGGGGCTGAGTCAGCAGAACGAAAGGCAATCGCGCCTTGGCCCGCACGATGTACTGAAGTGTTGATAAGGGAGCCGGTACACCAAGGGCAGCAGACGTCTAGGCCAGGCCTTATCAACGGGAGCACTCCAAGATCCACTCATTTTTGAAGGCTCACGTTGCATTGATCACTGTGTGTTGTTCTGCCTGTTCAAAAGTGTGCTGTTACAGACTAGGGGCTGCCAAATAGGCTAAAAGGCACTTGCCCAGCCATGATACCCGGTAATGGCCACCAAGAATCCTGAAACCAGGCTTGAGTAGCCTAGGTATCTTTTATTTTACTGTAGCACCAAGTCATCAGATACGCGCCCTATAGATGAAAGCTCGAGATCAGAAGAAAGGAAGAATGCGGTGTACCAGACCTGGATGTCCTCTAATTGAAGCTTCCTCTGTTCATCCATGCATGTTTGAAGAGATTAGATCAAGCTCTTTTTTGTAGATATGATCACGGGTATGATAACTTTTGCACTGTTTTTTATCGTTCAGAACGGGAGGAGAAAAAAATATAGGCCACACCCTCCCTAAAAAACCTGGGGAGGGCTGACCCCCCCCCCCCCCCCCCCCCCCCCCCCCTTTAATAGAAATAACCCCTTTTTGAAAAACTTAGATATGGATTCTGGGGGTTTACAGTATGGCGTACATAATGGCATCCTCAGAATTCCCACATAGGGATTGTGTGATAGTCAAAAATCAGTTTTGCACCCCCTCTGGGTTGCCCGAGTATCGTAGTCACACTTCAACTTGGCTTGCAGGGGGCAGCCAAAAACTGGAGTTCTCATTATTTAAAACAAAACAGTACCACCTAAGTAGCAGGACAATTATCTCAGCATGGTTCAGCTACACTTCCCCTTGGGTCCCACGGTGGGAAAGAGGATTTTTTGGGACGCAACTTTCAAACTTTACTGCGTCCTAGGACGCAACCTACGAAATTGGCTGCGTCCCTGGACGCAACCTACCCATTTGGGTGTGTCCCAGGAAGCAACTCCTGGGGTCCGTTTGGACAACCCTGGTCCCACCCAACTTGTAGTACGTGGTAGAATGGCGGCGTTTCGGTGTTATCTCAAGGTGGAGGGTCGGGGCGGTGGTTGGGTGGGTTGGGTGGGTATGTGTGTCGGCTGGGGGCATCCCACCCCACCCCCACCCCCACCCCCACCCCCATTCACCCACCCATACTCACCCATATTGCCCAGCCATTCACCCACCCATATTATCAACACATACCCAGCCATTCACCCGCTGTTACTCTGGGCTGGGCTGGGCTAGGGTTTGGGGGGGGGGGGGGAGGGGGGGGCCCTGGGGGCATCCCCCCCCCCACACCCATTCACCCACCCATACTCACCCATATTACCCACCCATTCACCCACCCATATTATCAACACCTACCCAGCCATTCACCCACTGTTACTCTGGGCTGGGCTGGGCTGGGGTTTGGGGGTTTGGGGGGGGGGGGAGGGGGGGCCCTGGGGGCATCCCCCCCCCACCCCCACCCCCACACCCATTCACCCACCCATACTCACCCATATTAACCACCCATTCACCCACCCATATTATCAACACCTACCCAGCCATTCACCTACTATTACTCAGGGCTGGGCTGGGCTGGTTTTTTTTGGGGGGGGGAGGGGGGGGGGGGGGGGGGGGGGTAAATACTTATTGCACTAGGTCCAAAGTGGTACCAAACTACCAATAGACTACCCTTACCAAGGCTTACTTATGGATGGTCTCAAAATGTCATTTGGAGGTCTGAGTAAAAAGTTAGCAAAAAACAAAATGAGGGCCTCCCCCCCCCCCTCCCCCCCCCCTAAATGAGGTGCTCAGAATGACCTGAAAAGTAACTTTAAATATCGCCATGATACATGCGATTACAGCCCTGTTCTCAGATAAAATCGATCGGCATGCCTGAAAAATTTGAGGCCTGGGCTCCTCCTGTTCAGAAGGAAATGGGGAAAATTTGGAAAATGTAAAAACAAATACTGCCGTGTTGAAGGAGAATTCGAATGGAGACGGTAGCATAACATACCAGAACTGATACTAAATCGCTGAAACGAAGCGGGGTCGGGGGTTCGGTTCCCCCTAGAGTCACCATGAGCGTTGCAGGTCGTTGTCAACCGTGATGGTAGCTTGTCCAGTTGAGGTAGCAGACCGTTCTCTGCCCGCGTACGACGGGTTCCCTTAATAACACGCCCCACCAGGCGTTATCATAACCAAAACTGATTGCTACATGATGTTGGTTACAAGAGGAAACTAACAAGCCTTTTTATAGACCAGCATAGTAGATACTGCTCAGAATCTTCTACTACTGCTACTACTGCTCAGATGCTTATCACGCCAGCCCAGCACATACAATCCTACGAGCCTGACGCTGGCACTGGCTTAGGTCTTGTGCGCCTTAACACAGCTAGCGCCAACATGAGGCTTGAGGCACACCTATTGTCAACACTCCTCCTTGTGGTCAGCCACATATAGACATAACACACATATCTTGCAAAAGCCATTCAAACCCATACACAAATCAGCAACAAGTGGTAACTCTGAATTTCTATGTTCCTAGTCAGAAATACAGTTTCACTGATTGAAATATCTTCACTCCTCAAATGAAGTCAGTCTACACAAACAGTTCACACCAGAAAATACTTAGGTAACAAATAACTAATATCCTCGTTACGAATAACATGTCTACATTTCACACAAACACAAAAGCTTTCAACCTCGCAAGTCCGTATAGATTTCATGTTCAAAATACATACATAGCAAATCCATGGTGTTTGATAACCCACAAATCCAACTGGTCAGCCAGTTAGATCTCCCTGGCTGCATGTCTTTGAAGTTCACAATAGAGGGCTCGGTCAAGCCATCTACCACCATCTCAGTGGTGCAGATATATTTGAAAATAGTATCTCAGATCAGAATATCAGATTCACCAGGGAAAAAAGGAACCCTAGACAGATTTCCTTAGGAAATCAGGCTCTATGCCTCAATCATGTCTAGCCCCACCCCACCCCACCCCACCCCACCCCAAACAATCGTTTTACCGACAGGGGCCTAGCTGCATCCCAATGCTGCACCTGTCCCGGCGTGAAAAGTGCATCACTGATTCTTATACCCTCCCCAAATGTCTGGTAGAAAATACCAGGAAATTCCACAATGAAGTGGGTCAAGGAATGTTATTCTAGTCTGACTCATTTAATTCATGTACACGCATGAAAGTACTGGAGCTTCCAAACTCAAAGATCTCATACAATTCCTTGTATGAGCAACACAGTAAATGTATGACTGTCATCCACAAAACATAACCAACAAGTTCGATGCAGCGTCGCCTGCGACGCTAAAAAATGGCGGAGAGTGATCGCCAGGGAGCGACAGGCAGATGCCAACGGAAGCGAGTTAGTTACGAGACCGTTGGCTGACGTGTCGGGCTTCATCGCGGTCAGACGGATGGATGGTCGGACGGACAAATGGGTAACACTGGGGGCCCCCGGCCCCCAGAAGGGGGGGCTCCGCCAAAAACATAACTGTTGAATTAGACAGCTAGATGGTTCTTAAAACTTAGCATATCCTCCAAGCTCACACACAATACCTCAACAACAAGATTTTCCATCCATGTTCAAAATGGGAACATACTTGATTCTGATATCACACATCAAAATACAGCACTAACCAAATGCAAGAGCACCAGTCAGTTTTGCTATCCAGCAAAGAGATGACAGCTCAGCACAACACAAAATTGCAACTCAACAGCTAGTTGGCCTGTCTAAGGCCAACATTAGCCGTCACAATCACAAATACTCAACATCTTGATAATTCACCTTATTGGTAAACTGGCATCTCTCGAATGACTAATCAATCAGATCACCATTCATCAAGATGCATGCAGTCTGATCACCATTCATCAAGATGCATGCAGTCTGATCACCATTCATCAAGATGCATGCAGTCTGATACCAAATGGCGCAATCAGATACCTTTTAAAATCTAGCCTCAAAGTACTAGTTTGCAGTACATTACCTGAAGTACACAGTACATTTGTCTACATACACCAACCTAATTCCACAGCTCATACACAACTGCTTTTTTACTACTATCAACTAATGCACTGGATGTAGGACATGTCATGAATCATAACAAAACCTCTTCAACATACGAGACATCAGACCAGGGTACTTCCAAGCGCGCTTTTGCGCGCTAGCGCATTGCCTTTTTGAGCCCCACTGCGACTTCCGCGCAGTTTTTGCACTACAAAGCGCAGTTTGTTTTTTCAAGTGCGCTCAAGCGCTGGCCAATTTGGTCAATGGAAGTACCCTGCAGCAGATATCGCTTGGCAAAACCATGTGTCAAAATAACAACTTGTCTGGTACAACTAGGTATCCGCACTAACTGAAAAATAACAACCTGTCTGGTACAACTAGGTGTCCGCACTAACTGAAAAATAACAACTTGTCTGGAACGACTAGGTATCCGCACTAGCTGAAAAATAACAACTTGTCTGGAACAACTAGGTATCCGCACTAACTGAAAATTAGTTGCGCTTGTAAATAACATGACAGTCATTTACAGGCCATTGTTGGCCCAAGAAAACCACTCCACGAGGGATCGTCCTACTAATTACAAAAATAAGATAGGCAAAACTGCAGCAAGTAAACATTATTCTCGGCAATAATTACAACTACTGCACAATGCATGACAATTGTGCAATTACATCACACAATTTGCGTGAAAAGGTAAAGAGTATCAACACATCAATTCCTAGTCAGGCAATCACCACAAAACATATTGACCTAGTCTTCCCTACCTAGTCTTCACCATAGGCACCACTGGTACCATACCTATCACAACTATAACCAATCTCTCCACCTTAGGGATCAGTCGCGGACATGTAGACAAACTCATCTCTAAGCTGCATTGAGAATCTATTGCCTCCTGTACCAGCATTCTTGCCACACGACGCATGAAGGAGTCCCTACCGCCTAGAAGGGTGACACTTACTATGTCTGCCATGGTGACTTTCCCCAGCTGCGGCGTACGGGAGGGTCCCCTTAACACCACGCCCCTCCAGGCGTTTGTTTTGAGGCGACGTCCGACATCACCACCAGACCCCCAACCATCCTCAAACCCCCTCATCTTCCCCAAACCCTAGACATGGAATAAACACAGGCCTGACCTCCTCCTCATTGATGACGAATCCAAACCAAGAAATGAAACCTAGTCGAACTGGGCTACTGCTCAGACACCAATCACCATATCAAATTGCAGGAAAAGAGCATCCAGCACAAGGAGCTCCAACGTATCCTTCAACAACAAGGATTCCTTGTCCACTACCTAGACTTCGCCATATACGGATGAGTCAATTAAGGGTTGTGTCAATTAACGGTCCTGTCAATTAACGGGCGTGTAAAATAATTAGGTAACGGCAAATCGTATGATGCTGACCAAAGACGAGTATGATATCATATGATATCATCCACAAATCATATGATTTAATATCATATGATATGATGCCCCAGGCCAAAGTTACCTAGTCAGACTGCCCGCATCATATGATATCATATGATATCATATTGCCGATCCCTAAAAATAATGGACGTGTCAAATAAGGGTTGTGTTAATTAACGGCTCTGTAAATTAACGGGTGTGTCAATCAAGGGTTGTGTCAATTAACGGACGTGTATATTGACGGGACCGTTAATTTACATGGCTGGTAACATACAGTACTGTCAATTAATAGGACCTGTCAATTAAGGGATGTGTAAATTAATGGACTTGTCAAATATGGGTTGTGTCAATTAACAGTCAGGTTGTTACCTTCGCTACTTCTGGGGTATTTAAAAACTGCGTCGCTGATCAAAGAATCTCTTCTTATTCTGCAACGTTGCTTGATCCTTACTTGGAACCCAAACAAGGTCAGTTGGCTTGGCACCAAACTGACCAAGTGCGTTTAGAGTCATGCCATTGTTCTATACACAATCCCCTTACTTGGAACGAAAACAAGGTCAGTTGGCTTGGCACCACACTGACCAAGTGCGTTTAGAGCCATGCTATTGTTTGCAAGTTTACTCTTTTCAGTCTCAAACCTTTTATTTTCGGCTACAAGCAGGAGCTTCTAGGCAGCTCTCTGAGCAAGCCACTGAGTGCTTTCGGCTACAAGCAGGAGCTTCTACGCAGCTCTCTGAGCAAGCCACTGAGTTCTTTCGGCTACAAGCAGGAGCTTCTAGGCAGCTCTCTGAGCAAGCCACTGAGTGCTTTCGGCTACAAGCAGGAGCTTCTAGGCAGCTCTCTGAGCAAGCCACTGAGTGCTTTCGGCTACAAGCAGGAGCTTCTAGGCAGCTCTCTGAGCAAGCCACTGAGTTCTTTCGGCTACAAGCAGGAGCTTCTAGGCAGCTCTCTGAGACAGCCACTGAGTTCAGCCCCAATATTCAGCAGCACAGGAAAGCAGATTCTGCTAGATTCCAGGTGAACTACGTTGCTTCATGTTTGGCTGAATAGAAAGCCAGGATAGCTGCCAAGATAGAAGCTACTCCTCGTAGCAGAAAATATAAACTATGTTCAAACTACTTACCATTCTAGCACACATTTAGATGTGTGCCAGAATACAATAATATGAGAGGGGGAGATACAATAATACGAGAAGGGAAAAGTCCTGTTGCTAAGCATCTCCAGCTTGCATATTAGCTAATGCTGAGAGTCGACATGCTTTGGGCCATAGCTTTAGCTATAAACCCCGTATTAAACGTGTTATAGCGTATGCACTTTAAAATAGTGATGTATAGCTTATCAACTTCAAACCTTAAAATAATAAAATAAAAACTTAAGATAAACACAATAATAAAACTTAAAATAACAACACAACAACTAAAAAACGTAAAATAGTAATTTATAGCTTATCAACTTTAAAAGAATATAAAACATTTAGCTATCAAGCCCATACTCCATGCTTTATAGCTTATGCACTTAAACAACTTTTATTGTTTCTTGCTTCTAGAAGGGAAACAAGAAGCAAGAAACCTTAAAAACCTTTATTGTTTCTTGCTTCTGGAATATGAACAGTCCATACTCCGTGCTTTATAGCGTATACACTTTCAAAACCTTTATTGTTTCTTGCTTCTTGTTTCTTGAAGAGAACCTATAAAAGATTTCAACAACAAGTCCAATGCAGCATCGCAAGCAACGTGGAAATTGGCAGAGAGTGTCGGCAATGGAACAACAGGTGGCAACAGACTGGAGTTGACCGAAGCCAGTTAGTTATGAGACAGTCCGCTGACGCATCAGGCTTCGTTTTTCAGTCGGTCGGTCGGTCGGACGGACAACGGGGTTAATCTGGGGGCTCTCACCCCCCAGGAGGGGGGGGCTCCGCCAAAACAAAGCAGGTGAATTAGATGAATTCAACATGAGTGCACAAGAGTTTCATAGACAAACAAAACATAGTAGCTTTCTAAACGTATGGTGTCTATCTGACAATCTACTTCCGGTAGCATATCGAGCTCAGGCTGGTTGGTTCAGTAGAATCCACTAGCCTGACAGCAGTTCTGTGGTTCAAGCCTGTTACTAGGTTCGCAATTTCAAACATGCCGCCTTGGAAGAGATTGAGAACTTTCCTCCCAGATAGCACGGTAGTCTGAGCTCAGGCGCAGTAGCGGTCTGCGAAGACAAAAAAAAACAGTAACCATTCCCCAATGCAAGCAAATGGGAATGTTACTTCAAGCTCACGCCCCGGGGCAAGGTGTATCAATTTTCTTTTTGTCGCTTTACTTCCTGCAAGGCGTCATACCAAAGAACTGCTGATCCAGTAATGATAATGCCTGCTGGGGAGTGGTATTAAGGGGGCCCCGTCTTACTGCGGTAGGGAACGGGCTGCTACTTTACTTGGACAAAGCTACCATGGCGAGACTGCTGATCCAGTATATTGTACCATAGCTCAACCATGCTACCAGTCCCTGGATACTGTATGGTACGGTGCATCTAACTGTATACACGGACCGGGACCATAGCTCAACCATGCTACCGGTCCCTGGATACTGTATGGTACGGTGCATCTAACTGTATACACGGACCGGAACCATAGCTCAACCATGCTACCTGTCCCTGGATACTGTATGGTACGGTGCATCTAACTGTATACACGGACCGGGACCATAGCTCAACCATGCTACCGGTCCCTGGATACTGTATGGTACGGTGCATCTAACTGTATACACGGACCGGGACCATAGCTCAACCATGCTACCGGTCCCTGGATACTGTATGGTACGGTGCATCTAACTGTATAAAGGGACCGGGACCATAGCTCAACCATGCTACCGGTCCCTGGATACTGTATGGTACGGTGCATCTAACTGTATACACGGACCGGGACCATAGCTGAACTATACTACCGGTCCCTGGATACTGTATGGTACGGTGCATCTAACTGTATACATTGACCGGGACCATAGCTCAACCATACTACCGGTCCCTGGATACTGTATGGTACGGTGCATCTAACTGTATACACGGACCGGGACCATAGCTCAACCATACTACCGGTCCCTGGATACTGTATGGTACGGTGCATCTAACTGTATACACGGACCGGGACCATAGCTCAACCATGCTACCGGTCCCTGGATACTGTATGGTACGGTGCATCTAACTGTATACACGGACCGGGACCATAGCTCAACCATACTACCGGTCCCTGGATACTGTATGGTACGGTGCATCTAACTGTATACACGGACCGGGACCATAGGTCAACCATGCGACAGAACCCAGGATACTGTATGGTACGATGCATCTAACTGTATACACGGACCGGGACCATAGCTCAACAATACTACCGGTCCCTGGATTCTGTATGGTAAGGTGCATCTAACTGTATACACGGACCGGGACCATAGCTCAACCATGCTACCGGTCCCTGGATACTGTATGGTACGGTGCATCTAACTGTACTGCATCTAACTGTTTACCCATACCCGTACCATAGCTCAACCATGCTACGGAACCCTGGATACTGTATGGTACGGTGCATCTAACTGTATACACGGACCGGGACCATAGCTCAACCATGCTACCGGTCCCTGGATACTGTATGGTACGGTGCATCTTACTGTATACACGGACCGGGACAATAGCTCAACCATACTACCGGTCCCTGGATACTGTATGGTACGGTGCATCTAACTGTATACATTGACCGGGACCATAGCTCAACCATGCTACCGGTCTCTGGATACTGTATGGTACGGTGCATCTAACTGTATACACGGACCGGGACCATAGCTCAACCATACTACAGGTCCCTGGATACTGTATGGTACGGTGCATCTAACTGTATACACGGACCGGGACCATAGCTCAACCATGCTACCGGTCCCTGGATACTGTATGGTACGGTGCATCTAACTGTATACACGGACCGGGACCATAGCTCAACCATACTACCGGTCCCTGGATACTGTATGGTACGGTGCATCTAACTGTATACACGGACCGGGACCATAGCTCAACCATGCGACAGAACCCAGGATACTGTATGGTACGGTGCATCTAACTGTATACACGGACCGGGACCATAGCTCAACCATACTACCGGTCCCTGGATACTGTATGGTAAGGTGCATCTAACTGTATACACGGACCGGGACCATAGCTCAACCATGCTACCGGTCCCTGGATACTGTATGGTACGGTGCATCTAACTGTACTGCATCTAACTGTTTACCCATACCCGTACCATAGCTCAACCATGCTACTGGTCCCTGGATACTGTATGGTACGGTGCATCTAACTGTATACACGGACCGGGACCATAGCTCAACCATGCTACCGGTCCCTGGATACTGTATGGTACGGTGCATCTTACTGTATACACGGACCGGGACAATAGCTCAACCATACTACCGGTCCCTGGATACTGTATGGTACAGTGCATCTAACTGTATACATTGACCGGGACCATAGCTCAACCATGCTACCGGTCTCTGGATACTGTATGGTACGGTGCATCTAACTGTATACACGGACCGGGACCATAGCTCAACCATACTACAGGTCCCTGGATACTGTATGGTACGGTGCATCTAACTGTATACACGGACCGGGACCATAGCTCAACCATGCTACCGGTCCCTGGATACTGTATGGTACGGTGCATCTAACTGTATACACGGACCAGAACCATAGCTCAACCATACTACTGGCCCCTGGATACTGTATGGTACGGTGCATCTAACTGTATACACGGACCGGGACCATAGCTCAACCATGCTACCGGTCCCTGGATACTGTATGGTACGGTGCATCTAACTGTATACACGGACCGGGACCATAGCTCAACCATGCTACGGAACCCTGGATACTGTATGGTACGGTGCATCTAACTGTATACACGGACCGGGACCATAGCTCAACCATGCTACCGGTCCCTGGATACTGTATGGTACGGTGCATCTAAGTGTATATACGGACCGGGACCATAGCTCAACCATGCTACGGAACCCTGGATACTGTATGGTACGGTGCATCTAACTGTATACACGGACCGGGACCATAGCTCAACCATACTACCAGTCCCTGGATACTGTATGGTACGGTGCATCTAACTGTATACACGGACCGGGACCATAGCTCAACCATGCTACCGGTCCCTGGATACTGTATGGTACGGAACATCTAACTGTACTGCATCTAACTGTTTACCCATACCCGTACCATAGCTAAATCATGCTACCGGTCCCTGGATACTGTATGGTACGGTGCATCTAACTGTATACACGGACCGGGACCATAGCTCAACCATACTACCGGTCCCTGGATACTGTATGGTACGGTGCATCTAACTGTATACATTGACCGGGACCATAGCTCAACAATACTACCGGTCCCTGGATACTGTATGGTACGGTGCATCTAACTGTATTAACGGACCGGGACCATAGCTCAACCATACTACCGGTCCCTGGATACTGTATGGTACGGTGCATCTAACTGTATACACGGACCGGGACCATAGCTCAACCATACTACTGGTCCCTGGATACTGTATGGTACGGTGCATCTAACTGTATACACGGACCGGGACCATAGCTCAACCATGCTACCGGTCCCTGGATACTGTATGGTACGGTGCATCTAACTGTATACACGGACCGGGACCATAGCTCAACCATACTACCGGTCCCTGGATACTGTATGGTACGGTGCATCTAACTGTATACACAGACCAGGACCATAGCTCAACCATGCTACCGGTCCCTGGATACTGTATGGTACGGTGCATCTAACTGTATACACGGACCGGGACCATAGCTCAACCATGCTACCGAACCCTGGATACTGTATGGTACGGTGCATCTAACTGTATACACGGACCGGGACCATAGCTCAACCATGCTACCGGTCCCTGGATACTGTATGGTACGGTGCATCTAACTGTATACACGGAACGGGACCATAGCTCAATCATGCTACCGGTCCCTGGATACTGTATGGTACAATGCATCATCTAACTGTATACACGGACCGGGACCATAGGTCAATTATGCTACCGGTCCCTGGATACTGTATGGTACGGTGCATCTAACTGTATACACGGACCGGGACCATAGCTCAACCATGCTACCGGTCCCTGGATACTGTATGGTACGGTGCATCTAACTGTATACACGACCGGGACCATAGCTCAACCATGCTACCGGTCCCCTGGATACTGTAATGGTACGGTGCATCTAACGTATACACGGACAGGGACCATAGCTCAAACTGCTACCGAACCCTGGATACTGTATGGACGGTTGCTTCTAACTGTCTACAGGACAGGGACCTAGCTCAACCATGCTACCGCGTCCCTGGATACTGTATGGTACGGTGATCTAAACTGTTATAAACGGAACGGACCATAGCTACACCATGCACCGGTCCCTGGATACTTATGGTTACAAGCATCATCTAACTGTATACACGGACCGGGGGACCATAGGTCAATTTATGCTACCGGTCCCTGGATACTGTTGGTACGGTGCATCTAACTGTTACACGGACAGGGGGACCTCATAGCTCACCATGCTACCGGTCCCTGGATACTGTTATGGTACGGTGCCTCTAACTGTCTTACACGGACCGGGACAATAGTCAACCCTGCTACCGGGTCCCTGGATGTATGTACGGTGCATCAACTGTATACACGGACCGGGACAATTAGGCTCAACCATGAACCGGTCCCTAGTATTGTATGGTACGTTGCATTCTAACTGTAGACACGGACCAGGACATAGCACTCAACCATGCTACGGTCCCTGGATTACTGGATGGTTTTTTTCAGGTGGCACTAACTGTATACACGGACAGGGACCATAGCTCAACCATGCTACCGGCCTAGTACTGTTATGGTACGGTGCATCTAACTGTAACACGGACCTGCGACCATAAGCTCAACCATACTACGGTCCCTGGATACTGTATGTACGGTGATCTAACTGTATACACGGACCACCAGACCAGACCAATAGCTCAACATGCTTCCGGTCCGGGAACTGTATGCGTACGGTTGCATCTAAAATGTTCTGCCATCTAAATGTACCCTACCCGTACCAAGCTAAATCTGCTACCGGTACCAGGATACTGTATGGTACGGTGTTTTGGCCCAATCTAACTGTATACACGGACCGGGACCATAGCTCAACCATGCTACCGGTCCCTGGATACTGTATGGTACGGTGCATCTAACTGTATACACGGACCGGGACCATAGCTCAACCATGCTACCGGTCCCTGGATACTGTATGGTACGGTGCATCTAACTGTTCTGCATCTAACTGTTTACCCATACCCGTACCATAGCTAAATCATGCTACCGGTCCCTGGATACTGTATGGTACGGTGCATCTAACTGTATACACGGACCGGGACCATAGCTCAACCATGCTACCGGGTCATGGATACGTATGTTACGGTGCATATAAACTGTATACAGGAACGGGACCATAGCTCACCCATGCTACGGTCCCTGGATAATTATGTACGGTGCATTCTAAATTTTATACACGCGGACCGGGACCATAGCTCAACCATTGCACCGGTCCCTGGATAAGTATGGTACGGTGCAATCTAACTGTTCTGCCATCTAACTGTTTACCCATACCCGTACCATAGCTAAATCATGCTACCGGTCCCTGGATACTGTATGGTACGGTGCATCTAACTGTATACACGGACCGGGACCATAGCTCAACCATGCTACCGGTCCCTGGATACTGTAGGTACGGTGCATCTAACTGTATACCGGACCGGGACCTAGCTCAACCATGCTACCGGTCCCTGGATACTGTATGGTACGGTGCATCTAACTGTGTATACACGGACCGGGACCATAGCTCAAACCATGATACCGGTCCTGGCTACTGTATGGTACGTGCATCACTGTATACCGGACCAGACCATAGCTCAACCATGCTACCAGTCCATAGTACTGTATGGTACGGTGCATCTAACTGTATAACGGACCGGGACATAGCTCAAACCATATACCGGTCCCTGATACCTGTATGGTACGGTGCATCTAACGGTATAAACGGACCGGGACCCTAGCTCAACCATGCTAACGGTCCCTGGTACTTTGGTACGGGCATCTAACTGTTCTGCATCTAACTGTTTACCCATACCCGTACCATAGCTAAATCATGCTACCGGTCCCTGGATACTGTATGGTACGGTGCATCTAACTGTATACACGGACCGGGACCATAGCTCAACCATTCTACTGGTCCCTGGATACTGTATGGTACGGTGCATCTAACTGTATACACGGACCGGGACCATAGCTCAACCATGCTACCGGTCCCTGGATACTGTATGGTACGGTGCATCTAACTGTATACACGGACCGGGACCATAGCTCAACCATGCTACCGGTCCCTGGATACTGTATGGTACGGTGCATCTAACTGTATACACGGACCGGGACCATAGCTCAACCATGCTACCGGTCCCTGGATACTGTATGGTACGGTGCATCTAACTGTATACACGGGACCGGGGGACATAGCTCAACCCATGCTACCGGTCCCTGGATACTGTATGGTACGGTGCATCTAACTGTATACACGGACCGGGACCATAGCTCAACCATGCTACCGGTCCCTGGATACTGTATGGTACGGTGCATCTAACTGTATACACGGACCGGGACCATAGCTCAACCATGCTACCGGTCCCTAGTACTGTATGGTACGGTGCATCTAACTGTATACACGGACCAGGACCATAGCTCAACCATGCTACCGGTCCCTAGTACTGTATGGTAAGGGCATCTAACTGATACACCGGACCGGGACCTAGCTCAACCATTAACTACCGGCCCGGGATACTGTTGGTCGGGCATCTTAATGTATACACGGACAGGGGGCCAATAGCTAAAACAGTACCGGTCCGGATACTGTATGTACGGAAGCATCTAACTGTCTGCAAATCTAAATGTTTATATACCCGTCCATCGCTAATCATGCTACCGGTCCCTGGATACTGTATGGTACGGTGCATGTAACTGTATACACGGACCGGGACCATAGCTCAACCATGCTACCGGTCCCTGGATACTGTATGGTACGGTGCATCTAACTGTATACACGGACCGGGACCATAGCTCAACCATGCTACCGGTCCCTGGATACTGTATGGTACGGTGCATCTAACTGTATACACGGACCGGGACCATAGCTCCAACCCTGATACCAGGTCCCTGGATATGTACTTGTTTTACGGTTGCATCTAAACTGGATACACGACCGGGACCATAGCTCAACCATGCTACCGGTCCCTGGATACTGTATGGTACGGTGCATCTAACTGTATACACGGACCGGGACCATAGCTCAACCATGCTACCGGTCCCTGGATACTGTATGGTACGGTGCATCTAACTGTATACACGGACTTGGGGACATAGCTCACCATCTACCGGTCCCTAGTAGTACTGTATGGTACGGTTGCGCATCAATGTATACACGGACCAGGACATAGCTCAACCATGCTTCCGGCCAGTCCTGTCTGGTCCGGGATTAACTGTATACACGGACCGGGACCATAGCTCAACCATACTACCGGTCCCTGGATACTGTATGGTACGGGGACATCTAAAATGTATGTGTTGTTTACACGGACCGGGACCATAGCTCACCATGCTACCGGCCCTGGATACTGTATGGTACGGAGCATCTAACTGTTCTGCATCTAACTGTTTACCTATACCCGTACCATAGCTTAATCATGCTACCGGTCCCTGGATACTGTATGGTACGGTGCATCTAACTGTATACACGGACCGGGACCATAGCTCAACCATGCTCCGTCCTTGGATACTGTATGGTAGGGCATCTAACTGTATACACGGACGCGACCCCCATAGCTCAAACAATGCTACCGGTCCCTGGATGTACGGTTGGTACGGTGCGCATCTAACTGATACAGGACCGGGGGACCATAGCTCAACCATGCTACCGGCCCCTGGATTACGTATGGTAAGGTGCATCTAAGTATACAGCGGACGGGAACCATAGCTCAACCATGCTACCGGTCCCTGGATACGTGTATGGACGGTGCATCTAAATGTATACACGGACCGGGGACCATAGCTCAACATGCTACCGGACCCGGTACTGTATGGTACGGTGATCTTAACCTGTATACACGGACCGGGACCATAGCTCAAAAAACCCCCCCCCCATGTACCGGTCCCTTAGTACTGTATGGACGGTGCATCTAATGTATACACGGACCAGGACCATAGCTCAACCACATGCTACCGGTCCCTAAGTACTGTATGGTCCGGTGCATCTACTGATACACGGAACGGGACCATAGCTCAACCATGACTACCGTCCCTGGGATAATGTATGGTACGGTTTGTGCATCTAACTGTATACACGGACCGGGACCATAGCTCAACCATGCTAACCGGTTCCCTGGATACTGTATGGTACGGCTTGCTGCATCTAACTGTTACCTATACCCGCCATAGCTAATCATGCTACCGGTCCCTTGATACTGTATGGTACGGTGCATCTAACTGTAGCCCGACCGGGACCATAGCTCACCTGCTACCGGTCCTGGTACTGTATGGTACGGTGCATCTAACTGTATACACGGACCGGGACATCATAGCTCAACCATCTAACCGTCCCTGGTACTGTATGGTCGGTGCATCTAACTGTATACACGGACCGGGACCATAGCTCAACCATGCTACCGGTCCCTGGTACTGTATGGTAAACGGTGCATCTAACGTTACAACGGACCGGGACCATAGCTCAACCATGCTACCGTTCCCTGGGATACTGTATGGTAACGGTGCATCTAACTGTTACACGGACCGGACCATAGCTCAACCATGCTACCGGTCCTGGATACTGTATGGTACGGTGCATCTAACTGTATACACGGACCGACCATAGCTCAACCCTACAAACCTGTCCCTGGTACTGTATGGTACGGTGCATCTACTGTATACACGGACCGGGACCATACTCAACCATGCTACCGTCCCTGATCTGTATGGACGGTCTAGTTCGCTCTAACTGTTATTACAGACCGACCATAGCTATCACCTGCTAACGTCCCCGGATCGTATGGTACGGTGCATCTACCTGTATGACAACGGACCGGACCATAGCTCAACCATGCTACGGCCTGGATACTGTATGGTACGGGTCATCTAACTGTATACACGGACCGGGACCATAGCTACCATTCTAACCGGTCCCTGGATACTGTATGGTACGGTGCATCTACTGTATACACGACCGGGAACAAGCTCACCATAGCTACCGGTCCCTGGTCTGTATGGTACTGTGCATCTACTGTATACCCGACCGGGACCATAGCTCAACCATGCTACCGTCCCCTGGATACTGATATGGTACGGTGCATCTAACTGTATACACGACCGGACCATAGCTCAACATGCTCCGGTCCCTTGGATACTGTATGGTACGTGCTCTAACTGATAACACGACCGGGACCATAGCTCAACCATGCTACCGGTCCCTAGTACTGTATGGTACGGTCATCTAACTGTATACACCGGACCAGGACATAGCTCAACATCTCCGGTCCCTGATACTGTAGGGTACGGTGCATCTAACTGTATACACGGACCGGGACCATAGCTCAACCATGTAACCGTCCCTGGATACTGTTATGGTACGGTGCATCTAACTGTATACACGGACCGGGACCATAGCTCAACCATGCTAGCCGGTCCCCGATACTGTATGGTACGGTGCATCTAACTGTATACACGGACCGGGACCATAGCTCAACCATCTCCCGGTCCCTGATACTGTATGGTAGGTGCATCTACTGTATACACGGACCAGGCCCCATAGGCTCAACCAGGCTACCGGTCCTAGTACTGTATGGTACGGTGCATCTAACTGTATACACGGACCAGGACCTAGCTCAACATACTACCGGTCCCTGGATACTGTATGGTACGGTGCAATCTACTGATAATACACGGACCGACCATAGCTCAACCTGCTACCGGTCCCCTGATACTGTATGTAAGAGCATCTACTGTCGATCTAACTGTTACCCATTACCCGGACCATAGCTCAATCATGCTACCGGTCCCGCCTGGAACTGTATGGTACGGTGCATCAACTGTATACCGGACGGGACCCATAGCTCAACCATGCTACTGGTCCCTGGATACTTATGGTACGGTGCATCTAACTGTATACACGGACCGGGACCATAGCTCAACCATGCTACCCGTCCCCTGGATACTGTAGTGGTACGGTGCATCTAACTGTATACACGGACCAGACCATAGCTCAACCATGCTACCGTCCCTGGTACTGTATGGTACGGTGCATCTAACTGTATACACGACCGCGACCATAGCTCAACCATGCAACCGGTCCCTAGTACTGTATGGTACGGTGCACTAACTGTATACACGACCAGGACCATAGCTCAATCCATGCTTCCGGTCCTGGATACGGTATGGTACGGTGCGATCTAACTTATACACACCGGACCATAGCTCAACCATGCTACACGTCCCTGATACGTATGGTATCTGCATCTAACTGTATACAGACCAGGGACCATAGCTCAATCTCTGCCGGTCCTGATACCTGTATGTACGGTTGCGATCTAACTGTATACACGACCGGGACCATAGCTCAACCATCTACCAGTTCCTGGATACTGTATGGTACGGTGCATCTCTAACTGTATACACGGACCGGAGACCAAGGCTCAACCATGCTACCGTCCCTGGCTACTGTATGGTACGGTGCATCTAACTGTAGACACGGAACCGGGACCATGCTCAACCATGCTACCGTCCCTGTACTGTATGGTAGGTGCCTCTAACGGTATACACGGACCGGGACCATACTTCAACCATGGCTGAACCGGTCCCGTACTGGTCTGGGTACGGTGCATCTAACTGTATCACACACCGGGACCATAGCTCAACACTCTACCGGTCCCTGGATACTGTATGGTAAGGGCCATCTAACCTCCGGTCATGACACGTAGACCGGGACCATAGCTCAACCATGCTACCGTCCCTGAATACTGTATGGTACGGTGCATCTAACTGTATCACACGGACCGGGACCATAGCTCAACCATCTAACCGTCCTGGATACTGTATGGTACGGTGGCAAATCTGAGTAACACACCGGGACCATAGCTCAACCATGCTACCGGTCCTGGATACTGTATGGTACGGTGCATCTAGCTGTATACCGGACCGGACCATAGCTCAACCATGCTACCGGTCCCTGGATACTGTAT
>JACBWV010000610.1:67992057-67999557 GCA_013435795.1 Chlamydomonas sp. ICE-L
TCCCCTCTCCCTCCTCCTCTGCCTCCCGTTCCCTTACTTCCTAACCTTGAACTCCCTACCTAACCTTTGAACTCCCTCCCTCCCCCCCTCCCCCCCCTCCCTCCCTCCCTTCCTAACCTTGAACTCCCTACCTAACCGTTGAACTCCCTCCCTCCCTCTCCCTCCCATCCTCCCTCCCTCCCTCCCTCCCTCCCCTGCCCTACCCTCCCCCCTCCCTCCCCTCCTCCTAACCTGTTGACTCCCCTCCCTTCCTCCTCCCTTACTTCCTAACCATTTGACTCCCTCGCCTAACCTTGAACTCCCTCCCTCCCTCCCTCCCTCCCTTCCTAACCTTGAACTCCCTACCTAACCGTTGAGCTCCCTCCCGTCCCCCTCCCGCCCTCCCTCCCTCCACCCCCCCCCCCTCCCCTCCCCCTCCCTCCCTAACCCTTGAACCCCACGTCACCCGCTCCCTACCTCCCTCCCTTACTTCCTAATCTAGCAACGCCCTAACTAACCTTTGAACTCCCTCCCAGATCCCTCCCTCCCTCCCCTCCCTCCCTACCCTCCCCATCCCCCCTCCCTCCTTCCCTTCTCCCTTCCCTCCCTCCCTCCCCTACCCTTGACCTTCCCTACCTAGCCTTTGAAAACTCCCTCCCTCCCTCCCTCCCCCTCCCCTCCCCCTTTCCTTTTCCCCTATTCCTCCTCCCTCCCTCCCTCCCTCCCTCCCTTCCTAACCTTGAACTCCTCCCCCTCCCTCCCTCCCTCCCTCCCTAACCTTGAACTCCCTACCTAACCCTTGAACTCCCTCCCTTCCCTTCCCTTCCTCCCTCCCTCCCCTTCCTCCCTCCCTCCCTCCCCTCCCTCCCTTCCATAACCTTGAACGCCCTACCTAACCTTTTGGACTCAACTCCCTCCCTCCCCTTCCCTCCCTCTTTTTCCCTCCCCTCCCCTCCTCCTCCATTCTAACCTTGACAAACCTGCCCTCCTACCCTTGACTCCCTCCCTCCCTCCCTTCCTAACCTTGATCTCCCCACCTAACCTTTGAACTCCCTCCCTCCCTCCCTCCCTCCCTCCCTCCCCCACTCCCTCCCTCCCCCCTCCCTTCCTTCCTTCTTCCTCCCTCCCCTCCCTTCCTCCTACCTTGAACTCCCATACCTCACCTTTGAACTCCCTCCCGCCCTCCCTCCTAAGCTTGATCTTCCCCACCTACCTTTGAACTCCCTCCCTCCCTTCCTAAGCATTGATCTCCCCACCTAACCTTTGAAGCTCAACTCCCTCCCTTCCCTCCCTCCCTTACTTTTCCTAACGTGAACTCCTACCTGAACCTTTGAACTCCCTCCCTCCCTCCCTCCCTTCCTAACCTTGAACTCCCTACCTAACCTTTGAACTCCCCCCCCTCCCTCCCTTCCGTCCCCTCCCTCCACTCCTCCCTCCCTCCTCCCCTCCCCTCCCGCGTCCCTCCCGCCCTCCCTCCCCTAACCTTGAACTCCCCTACCTAACCTTTGTTGACCTCCTCCTCCCTCCCTCCCTTCCTAACCTTGATCTCCCCACCTAACCTTTGAACTCCCTCCCTCCCTCCCTCCCTCCCTCCCTCCCTTCCTAACTTTCAACTTGAACTTGAGTTCTCTACCTAACCTTGAACTTGAACTTGACCCCCCTATCTTAGGGACTTCCTCCCCCTCTTTGAGCGAAATGAGGTAGCTTGTGCAAAGTTGGTCCCAACTTGCATTTCCATGTTCGACTGCCGTCTGTGGCATCCTGTGTCAGCGATACTGCTGCGCCTTACACGCGGCTCAGGCTTTGGGCATGGGGCGCAGGAGCAGGAGGGTTGCTCCATCAAGCTCAGGTATTGAAATTAACTTCCAAAGGCTCCGGTCCTGCCTAGAAAAAGTTACTAGTATCTAATCAGATATAATCATTGAAAAACAGTTGTCGAAGCAAATCTAAGCAAACAAAAAGTACTAGCTGCTATCTCGTACCTTTTCCTATTTAGTCTAGTGTAGTCTAGTCTAGTCTAGTCCAGTCTAGTCTAGTCTAGTCTAGTCTAGTCCAGTCTAGTCTAGTCTAGTCTAGTCTAGTCTAGTCTAGTCTAGTCTAGTCTCTGGTATGAGGCGCAGGAGCAAGAGGTTTGCTCCATCAAGCTCAGGTAGGAGGTATTGAAATCAACTTTTAGAGGCCCTGGTCCTGCCCAGAAAAAGGAATAAGTATTATCCCAGCATTAGAAACCAGTTGTCCAAGCAGATATAAGCAAACAAAAGGTACCAGTTGCTATCTAGTACCTTTTCCATCTAGTATAGTCCTCTCTCTCTCTCTCTCTCTCTCTCTCTCTCTCTCTCTCTCTTTCTCTCTCTTTCTCTCTCTATCTAGTCGAGTCTCTGGCATGAGGCACAGAAGCAAGAGGGTTGCTCCACCAAGCTCAGGTAGGAAGTGGAATGTAGGGGGGGGGGGGGGGGGGGGGAGGGTATAAAAGCCTCTTTCTGGGCAGGGGGTTCTATGGTGTAGGATTTAGGTTGATTGCTTTCCTGAGACGAGATATCAACAGTTGGGAAGAGGAAGGGAGTGGAATGTAGCGGGAGGAGTGTGGGTGGGTGGGTGGGTGGGGTGGGTGGGGTGGGGGGGGGCGGAATAAAGCTTCTCTTCGGGCAGGGGGTTCAATGGTGTAGGATCTCGTTTGATGCTTCCCCGAAACGAGATATCATCAGTTGGAAGAGGAAGGGAGTGGAATTTAAGGGGGGGGGGGGGGGGGGGGAGGGGGGATTAAAGCTTCTTTCAGGCAGGAGGTTCTATGGTGTAGGATCTAGGTTGATTGCTTTCTCGTGACGAGATATCAACAGTTGGAAGAGGAGGGGAGTGGAATGAAGGGGGGGGGGGGTAAAAGCTTCTTTCGGGCAGGGGGTTCTATGTCGTAGGTTCTAGGTTGATTGCTTTCTCGAAACGAGATATCAACAGTTGGAAGAGGAAGGAAGTGGAATGTCTGGGGGGGGGGGGGGGGTAAAGCTTCTTTCGGGCAGGGGGTTCAATGGTGTAGGTTCTAGGTTGATTGCTTTGTTGAGACGAGATATCAACAGTTGGAAGAGAAAGTGTTCGGAATGCAGCGAGAGTTAGTGGAATGGAAGGGAGGGGGAGGAGGGGCAGTTTTTTGTTCAGCTTGCTGTATGTCCAGTTATGTTACAAAGGTTGCAACACAAGCCTGGTTTCAGGATTGTGGTGTAGCACGATAAAGGGCGAAGTGCAAAGCGCAGAGCCCGGGGGGGCGGTTGGTTGGCATTGCGCCGCACTGGGGTTGCACCAAGTTGCTCAATCTGCGACGCGTTGCACAAAACAAGCGAGGAAGGGCTATCAATGCATGTCCCTGGGTGGTCAAGATGCGAGGTGGATGTGATGAGTGTGCATTGGCTGTGAGTTTTTTGGGCGGAGCCCCCCCTTCTGGAGGGCAGAAGCCTCCAGCTTCACCCCTATGTCCGTCTGTCCGTTTGTCCGACTAACTAAGACGAATCTTGGCACATCAGCCAACTGTCTCATAACCTAGTGGCTTGGGTCAGCTCCAGCCCGTTGCCACCTCTCGTTCCGTTGCCAACACTCTCATCCAACGTGCTCAAGATGGTATTTTAAACGATTTTTCTCAAAATAGAACTTTAATATCCCCTACAGCTGGGCGGTGGATGAGGTTGGCTAATGTAGCATCAGCAGCATCTCACCCGCTCTGTTGATCTTGCCATACTTTGTGAGCTCAGGCTTGGTTGGTAAAGTAGTACCAGCTTTGACTGACAGGTCGGCCGTTCAAACCTGTGCTAGGATCACAATTGCCGACTTGTCGCCTTGAAAGAGGCCAAGAACTTTCTTTCATGCTTTCGCGCGGTAGGCCAAGCTCAGGCGCAGTAACTGTCTGCAAAAGCAAAACCCACAGTAACCATTCCCCAGTGCAAGCGAACAGGAAAGTCCCTTTAACCTCACGGCCCGTGAGGTTCAAGGGACCTTCCCATTGAATGTTGAATGTGAATTTCAGGTTTTAATTTTTCATCATCTCGCCCGCTCTGTTGCTCTTGCCACACTTTGGATTTGTGCTGTGAGATATTGATGAGCAAAGTAGGCGTTGGGTGACGAAAACACCTCATAAACGTGAAATGTGTTTGGTGCGTTGCATCATAGCCATCATTACAGATATACTACAGGGTCAAGAGCTGATCGTACAGATCAGCAACTGCACATCGGGAGGGTAGCAAGATTTTTTGTAAGGAAATGAACCAGTCTCTTTTGTGTAGCACCATGGTGCTCCTAGTAGTTTTGGGGGTGCTACTAGCAGCTTTTGGGCGGAGCCCCCCCTCCTGGGGGGCGGATGCACCCAGAATCACACTATTGTCCGTTTGTCCGTCTGACCGACTGACTGACCGAAAAAACGAAGCCTGACAAGTCAGCCAATTGTCTCAACTGGCTTGGGTCAGCTCCAGTCCGTTGCCACCTGTCGTTCCGTAGCCAGCGCTCTCCGCCAATTTTCCGCGTCGCTTGCGACGCTGCATATGACTTTTTACGCAATACCGTACCACCATCTCACCCGCTCTGTTGCTCTTGCCACACTTCAGGGACATCCTACAAAGGCAGCTGCGGCCGGGTGCTCACCCTGACTTTGCAGCTTTTCTCAACCGCCTGTTCAATACACTCAATTGGGCCCTCACCGACTTTGCTGTCTCAAGTAGGTCCCTTTATTTAAACCCTTGGGTGGTTGGGGTGGACGGAGTGGGCGGTGTGGTGTGTGTGTTTGTGGGGGTGGGGGGGCTGAGATGATGATGATGATGAACAAGTAGGTCCCTTTTTTAATGTTTATTTCGATTTGTTTCCACCATTCTGTCGTTGCATGGGGCAACGCATGGCTTCAATACACTCAATTGGGCCCTCACTGACTTTGCTGTCTCAAGTAGGTACCTGCTTTACAATTTTTTGATTTTTTTGATGGCCCTCACCAACTTGGTCCTTTTTTGGCGGAGTCCCCTCTTCAAGGGTGTGGGAGCCCCCAGGGTTACCCATTTGTCCGTCTGACCGACCGTCTGACCGTGATGAAGCCCGACACGTCAGCCAACAGTCTCGTAACTAAATCGCTTCCGTTGCCACCTGTTGCTATGTCGCGATCACTCTACGCCTTTTTTTAGCGCCGCATGTGACGCTGCATATAACTTGTTATTACCTTCATGATTGCCCTGACCAACTTGGTCCCTTATATTTATGATTTGTATGATGGCCCTCACTGACTTTGTCTGTCTCAAGTAGGTCCCTTTTGTATTTGATTTTTATGTTTTTGAATATTTCGATTTGTTTCCACCATTTCGTCGTCTCAGGTAACGCACGGCTTCAATACACTGAATTGGGCCCTCACTGACTCTACTGTCTCGAGTAGGTCCCTTTTGGTATTGTTCTGATTTTGAATAGTTCGATTTGTTTCCACCATTCCGTCGTTGCATGGGGCGACACATGGCTTCATTGCACTCAATTGGGGCATCACTGTCTTGGCTGTCTCGAGCAGGTCTGCAAACACATATATATATATATATATATATATATATATATATATATATATATATATAGAGAGAGAGAGAGAGAGAGAGAGAGAGATGACATGTTTGGTTGGTTCTACGAGCGTTCCGTGGGCAGGGCACCTCCTTTACGTGTATGTCAACTGGATGGTCCTAAATGAGGGTGGCAGCTGTACCAACACTGAGTTGACAGTAGGTAATTGGAGATCCGACAGTATTGGCTTGGCCCAAGGGCTTTTTTGGCCACCCACACACCATTCCCACTGTCCCTACCTTTTCCCTCCTTCCCGTAACCCCTTCCCTCACTCCCCCCCCCCCCACACACCACCACGCTGTAGCAACACTGAGTTGTGAAGTTGCCAAACAGGTTGAGGGGGAGGATGTAGGGAAGGGTGGGTGGGGTATTTGGATGGGCTGGGTGGGTGGACGGAGGGGAGGGTGTGGTGTTTGTGTGTGTGTGGGTGTGTGGGTGTGTGGTGGTAGTGGGGGGGGGGGGGGGGGGGGAGGCAGTGTAAACCTTCATTGCTCTCTAACACATGCCCTACCCTTACTTTGCCACCCTCCCAATGTGCAGTTGCTGATCTGTACGATCAACACATGTCCCCCGCTAGATCCTCGTCTACAAGTACTCGGCTGGCCACTGAGGAGCAGCAACAGCAACGTAAAGCAACTGTGAGTATTGTAAAAATAAAAAAACAGTTTAGCTGAGTTTAGTAGGCATTTTCAATCTTTGTAAAGATAAAGAGCTGCAACTGTATTCTGATATTCAACAGCCTATGAATGTTTCACAATCTCTGAATGTTTCACAATCCCTGAATTCAACAGCCTATGAATGTTTCACAATCCCTGAATCCCTGAATCCCTGATATTCAACAGCCTATGAATGTTTCACAATCCCTGAAAGAAACTCTTAAAAATGTAATGATAACGCCTGGTGTGGGGTGGTATTAAGGGAGCCCTGTCTTACGGCGGTACAGACCGGGCTGCTACTTTACCTGGACAGTGCTACCATGGCGGTTGACATCGACCGCATCCATTAAAGCGCTCCCGTAAGGATTCGAACCCCGCACCTTCTTGTTTTAACGGGCTCTACCATTGAGCCATTTGTCGAAACGGTCGGTACTTTAAATGTATATATATATAAATACATAGTACGCCATATTACGGGGCGTGAGGTTCAGGGGGCCAGCCCGTTTGCTTGCCCTGGGGGCAACCATCAACGTGAGTACTGAATGTTCGATTATAACTCTGTCGAGTACGGCAAGAAGATTTTACCACAGCTGTATTTACCGCCAAATAGGCTGCATACCAACGGCCACCTACACCCAACATCTATGCACACCAACGGCCACCTACATCCAACATCTATGCACACCAACGGCCACCTACATCCAACATCTATGCCCACCATGACAATATTCCACCCCTTTGAATTGGCAAGATATAAAGCCTTCCCAAGACCCCCACCTGGTCATCTGCTATGTCCTAAAACAGATTGTGATATTACCTCTTCAGAGAGCACCAACACACACACACACACACATACATCACCCCTACACACACACACCACTCCTACACACCTCCAGAGAATCTCCAGAGAATCTCCAGATAATTTTTTCTCCGCTACCTATTCCAATCGCTATCTGAGGCCCCGTTTCGGCCGAAATGTTAGAAATGTCGCTACTTCAGACCCAATTCGAGATCCTAGCACTCACACCCAAATTGCTACCCAGAACCTGAATCGGCACAATCCGCCACGACAATTTGTGACATTACCTCAGAGAGTCTCAGTCATCACAATACATTGAATTTGTGTGTCAGTGTGGTGAAGTACATTGAAGTTGTGTGTCAGTACATTGAGGTACGATGCAGTTGTATGTCAGTACATTGAGGTACGATGCAGTTGTATGTCAGTACATTGAAGTTATGTGTCAGTGCATTGAAGTACATTGCAATTGTGTGTCAGTACACTGAATTTGTGTGTCTGTACATT